>JAWNLX010000587.1:18442500-19042500 GCA_035042055.1 Drosophila macrothrix | reverse complement strand
ATGCGATTTGCGCAATTTGCTTGCATGCATGCAGCAGAAGCTCAGCAGCAGCGCCAACGCCAACTCTAACTTGAATGTGGGCAGCGCAGCAGCGACTGCAGTGAGCGCCAACTCGTTCCACACACGCACACACACACACACACTCACTCAGCATCAACCAACAACCAAAAAGCACCAAACGCACATTGGCTCCGAGTTTATTTCATTTGTACAAAATGTAAAATGCAAAAGATTTTTAGTTATGCGTGTAACAAAAATAATACTATTCATTGAATATATTAAAAAAAAAAAATTTAAAAATTAAGAATACATATGTATATACATACATATGTACATAGCTGTCGATATGAAGTTGAATTTTGTTATTTTTACCAAATTGCTTTTCATTTTAAATAGCGCATAATAAGCCCAGTGTGCGTTGGGTTTAGCATGTTTTGTGTATGTGTGAGTGAGGGTGAACTAAGGTGAGCGGGTGGCGAGGCAGAAGAGCGCACGAGCACGAGCACGAGCTTCGCTGTCGACGTCGCTGCCACTGTTGCTGCTGCTGCTGTCAGCCGGCATCGTCGGTTTGCTCAGTTGTGTTTTGCGTTCCACAGGCGACGGACGAAAGTTTTGAAAGCGCATCGTGCGGTTGGTTTTTTTTGTTTTTGTCTTTGTTGTTTTTCTAGTTGTTGTAGCTGTGTGTAGTGTGTTGTGTGCGTGTGTTAACGATTCGATCAAAAATTATCGTTTGTGTGCAAAGCAAACCAAACAAAAACAAAACCAAACTTAAGAAAACGCAACGAAACGAAACGAAAAAAAAAACCAAATACGATTTATTACAAATTGCGCTGTGTTTGGCAAATGATTTAAATTGCTTTCATTTTACACACATATTTCTGCTCTTATAATTTGTGTAGACAACTATCCAATATTATATAATACTATAATACAACAATTAACTGAGAAACCCAAAAAACAAAAATAAATTAAATCAAATAAGCCAAAGGAAATTGTTGTTGCTGTTGTTGTTGTTGTTGTTGTTGTCGTTGCTGCTGGCGCTGTTTGTTTATTTTTTTGCTGGCAGCCTCATTTTGCGCTTTGCGTTTGCCGCTGGCAGCGCTGCCGCCGTCGCTGCCCGAAATTTTGTTTTGTTTGTGTTTTGTGTGTTGTTTTTCTTTCATTTTATTTTTTTGTGTTTTGTTTGCTTTTTTGTTTTTTTACAACAAATGCAAAATATATTGCAGCAAACAAAACTTGAAGTTTTCTATTCGGTTGTCTTTAAAAATTTGATTATTTAAATTGCTTGTAAAACTCGCAATTTGGTATTTCGGTGCAAATGCTCATGTGGAACTTGTATAGATTTTTTTTTTTTTTTTTGGTATGTGGAGCGTCGTAAAGCACTGAAGCGGATCAGAAGTGGACAGCCAGATGGACGGACGCACGGACGGACGAACGGAGAGACTGAGTCACGTCATTTAACTCGTTTGCTAACTTGGTGGTATCTGCCCAACGAATCAAGATTTGACTCTGACTCAGCTCGTCGGGATATATTCGTTAACACTATCATTATCAACGACAAGCTTCGATTCAAAATGAAAAAAATGTTGTTTTGTTTTGTATGCAATGAAAATTGCATATTTTCGTTTTTTTCGTTTTTTTTGTTGTTTTTTTTTAGGGAAATGGATTCTGTGTTGAAAGTTGTGTGGCATTTATATTTATATAATTTAATTGTGATAGTTGACTCAGTAAAAACGAATTTACAGCAACAAAATTATAAAAATATTTGATTTTTATATAGTAATTTTTTAATATTGTTTCTTTATCTAATATTTTAGATTAGCTAATTTTTTTTTATTTCGATTATTTTTCATTAAGACTCAATTTAGTTTATTTTAACATAGTCTTAGAGAGCATTTTGTATTTGTTATGCAGCAATAAAAATGATTTGCAACTTGGCAAAAAGTGTTGATAAACAGTTTTTAGCTAACATTTGATCAACTTGATCAGCCAGCTGTGCTAAACTGATGTTTTACTGCATTGGGCAGACAACATGTACAACAATATACCAAAAAAGTTGTTGTTGTCGTTGTGGTCCATTCGTTCCACACTCAAGATCTACTCCAATACTCCAATACTCCAGTGGATCTGCTCAACATGTGATTAACTTTCTAAAAATAAATGAGAAACCACAGAGTGTGTTGTGTTGTGTTGGTTGGCGGCAGCCCAGTAAAAAAAAAGCATGTTCGAAATGGAAATGGCTCAATGGGCTCAAAACGATCTCAAGCATTTTGTTCTTTTGATTTTCCGAATTTTCCCCATTTTCCATTTCGCTGTTTCCAGTTTTTTTTTACCAGCATTTTTGGACGCAACATAAATGCCAACTAAAATCATTAGCAAATCAATTTTACAACAAATGTGGCAACACAGTTGGATGGGAGGGGAGGGGAGGGGAGGGGATAAGGGAAGCTGTGAATCTTTGACACTTGTAGACGGCACCGTTAAAATTGATTAACAGTAAGCTGCATGTAAAAGTCGACGAGGAAATGTGTTTTTTTTTTTTTTTTTTGTTGACAGGAATGAAATTGAGAAGAAACAGGAAATAAATATATATATACATATATATATATAGAATATATAAAATCTTCAGCAAGTTGCCTATTGCCATCACCGAATGCTTTACTCTTTGTTGTTCAACTCTGTTCAGAAAACGCAAAAAAAAAACTTTGTTTTTCTTTTTTAATTATTTTTTCAATTTGTTTTGCATTGTGAACGCTCGAGTTAATTTCATTTTATTAACATGCATTCATTATGTGTGTGTGCGTGTGTGTTTGTGGGGGGTGGGAAGGGGGCGGTATGATGGTATTTATGTAAATTGGGGAATGGGGGAATGAGAAATGTGGGCGGGGGGTAAGTGAAACAGCTGCCATGACAACAGCTTGAGCGAGTTGTTAAATGAATAAATGAATGAGTGCTTGAATGAGTGCATAAGTGCAGCATTGATTGAGTGATTGAGTGATTGACTGAGCGCTCGAGTGCATTATGCAAATAACAACAACAACAATAACAGCAACATAAAACCGAAACCGTTATTAAATACACAAAAAAACACACTTTGTTTTTTTCATTTCAACACTATTTGTTTTATTTAAAATGCAATGCGAATGCGAATGAAATGAATACGAATACGAAAACGAATACGAATGCGAATGTGAATATAAAACGCTAGCGCTATGAAAATGCAGCTGCAACAAATTGTTAATTTATGCACCAAGTTGCATATCAAATAATTCACACAAAACGAAGTCAACGAACTCTGTCCCCCAAATCAAAAAATTTATATAAATGTTCAAAGCAACAATATTAACATCAGCAATAAACACTTACACAGTGACAGAGACAGAGACAGAGCCAGCCATACAGATAGAGAAGGCAAGACTGCAAAATTTGCACAGCTCGTTAAAATAAAAAAAAAGAAGAAAAAGATAATCAAAAAAGAAAAAGAAAAACTTCTTTTTTATTCCACAACGCTCACGTAAGTAAAAAATAATAAAATAATACAAATAAAACGCTTACCATGTGAAAAATTTGATGCTACCAAAAAAAGAAAACATAAAAAGAAGAAAATCCAACAACAATTTCTAGCAAACTGCACTCAAAACAAAGAATTTGTCACTTTTGTGGGTGGTGCGCAGGGGGAGGGGTATAAATTGCGGTACTTCATAATAAAAAGTGAAATGATGAGAGTCAAGAGCATGTCTTGATGAAAAACTCTGTGGAATAAACCAGGCCATTTAATTCTCAGCATAAATGAGTTTTAATGACCCAAACTTGACAGAGAAATACAGCCAGATATATATACATATAATTATATATATCGTATTGAGAGCCAACACATAATTAAGCAACTCTGGGAAGTTATTAGCCTGTCTCGGAACTCGGATAGTCCATAAAAGTGATCGAATAACCCTATAGAGCCATATTCCCAACTATTTTGATACAATTTGCAAAGCATTTTTGATCATTTTGCCATTTCTTGCAGTTCTTGTTTATTTTTATTGTTTTACAACTAAACCTGTCTAAATTTATCGGTTCTTAAAAGATCTTTACTTCAATCGATAAGTATCGATGTGCTAATGGATTTTTTGACAATCGTTCAGTAATATGCCAGTTTATCAGCATATATCCTTTGAAGAGCTATATCTTAACAACTGCATCTGTTATTGCTATCTGAAAATTGTATCGATATTTGCAGTTATCGATTAGATAAACTTGATGTAACCCATGATATACAAGAGCCTATATTCCAAATTTGGAGTCTTCAGCTCTGTGATCGACTAGATTAAATATATATTTATATATGTATTATGCCTGTTACATTATTTTGCACAAATTTGATTTCTTTTTGCGATATTAGAGTAAAAAAAAGAAACACACAAAAGAAGTGTAAAAGCTGTGATTTTATATTAAACATTAAGCAGAGTCTGCCATTAGCTGGCATTAGCCAATATTAACTATCATTACCTGCCATTAGCCGTCGCAATTGTTTATTTTTTCGATTTTTTTTTTTTTCAATTCCGCTTATTTGTGTCATTTGAATCTTATTTTTTTCTGCCAGATAAATTATACGTAAAATAATTGAAATAAGTAAGTTGTTGACAAGAACTGAATTGTTATCTGACAGCTTGATTTGTCAGCATTAAGAGGGTAACAGAAACAATCACTTAACTGCATGCTACACACACACGCACACAGAGACATTGTTGCAAGTGGCACGTTAGTCTCGACTCAGTTGCACATGTGGCAGAGTCGTCGTCGTTCGTTCTAATCAGCGGCTTGGCAACTCAAAGGTCAGCGCTCAGAACTGGCTAGAAGATGTCCATTAGGTGTCTGTTTGGCCAGTGACCCATGTGATCCCATGTGCCATCTTGCCAGCTTGCCACCTTGCCACCTTGCCACCAACTGCAAATGGATGTGTGTGCGGCCCCAACTTGTGCCCCAACGATAACAGCACAAATGTAACGAAAGTTTTCTTTGCTGTCTCTCTCTCTCTTTGTCTCTCCCTCTCTCTCTCTCTCTCTCTCTCACTCTGTTTGTCTCTGCGAGCAATCGACAAACGACAATTTGTTTGTAATTTGTTTGCCTATACAGACCAGTGCCCCCAAATGCGGCACAAACTGCCTCAGTTTGTCTGTGCGTTGTACAAAATTGTATCTACACAAATCGCTGAGCAAACAAAACAAACGCAGCAAAAGTCAAATGAAATCGGTCGCCGCCGGCCGCAAAAAGCAAACAACAACCAAAACAACAACAACAACAACAACGACAACAAATTGCCAGCAAATGCAACCCAAATAGGTGCCCATTGCCCCTCCCCCTGCGCCCAGTACCCTGTCTTCTGTCCCCAGTCCCCTTTCCTCCCACCTTGCTTTTTTTCTTAGTTGCTGGCCAAAGTTTTATCAGCCGCAGGGAACTGAGTTGACTTTCGTTTTTCTTATATGTTTGCCAGCTGACACTGCTGCACCTGCCGCCTTATCAGCGCTTGTCCATTCACCCTGCTCACTCCATGCCCCTCAGCTGCTGCTCTTGTCTGCATGCGAAACCCACTCGAAGTAAAGCTATTTGGTAACCGATTACAAAACTTTTGTTGTGGCTCAACACGATGTCAATTGAGTCGTTTATCATTGCAGTCAGAAAGACAGATCGACAGAGAGCGAGAGAGAAAGAGATAGAGACAGAGAAAGAGAGAGAGCGAGAGAGAGGGAGAGAGTGAGGCTTCAGTTAAATGTATTTCGAATGAAGATTGAAAATAAATGCGAGTTGCAAGACACAATTTATCGAACTTAGGTTGACCATGTTGCAACCTGGCCTGGCAACAAATTGCTGTAGCAAAAAAAAACAACAAAAAAAAACACAGTTTTCGAATGCTCTGTGATATGTATAATAATAATATAAATAGAAAAGATTATAATGTCGAAGCAGACATATTACAGAGATGCACATAAACTCGCTCAACATGAATTGTTTTTTATAAATCTGCAGATTTGTGTAAGAAGCTGTGGCAAAAGCTAAGTCTAGTCCAGTCGAGCAATGTTTAACCACATATTTTATATAGTATATAAATTATAATATATTATAACTAAAAGAAAAACATAAACTGTCCACAGACGAACAGTGAACTAAAACTGAAATATCATGGCCAAAATATAGAATATTAATTTGTAGGCATGGCCAACATTCTTGCTTAAGATAAGACAGTAAAATGTTTTGTTAAAAGTGATATTTTAGTTGCGTGTTGCAAAAAAAAAAAGAAGAATACTTTTGTTTATTTATTGATTTTGCTTGGAAAAGATAAGATTTTAAAGTATTCATTATGATAAAGCCTTAACTGAGCTATCAAATAATATTAAATGGGCCACGGACATCGCTACTCTAAGCGCCAAGATCAGGGGAACTAACTCGGAACTTTTTACAAATGGAAAAACCAAGAGAATTGTGTGTAATTCTAATTCATTTGGTGGCATTCCACACTTGTTTTGAAGCTGTTTGCGGCGCTGCAACAAAGTTGGTAAACGAAAATGTTGCCCACTCGGCACTTTCAACTGCCCCATTCCCCTTGCCGTTCACCTGGCAGCAGCACCAACAGCAACAATTTGGAGCACTATATCCACGGAGAGATCGCTTCGAATGGCGAAACCCGTATAAACAATGACTCTATATATAGACACCTGTTTGGCGTGGGCGGCAAAAGCGGAATGGGCGCGGCCCATTCGCTGTCAGGGCCAAATGACCAACCAGCAACCTCTGCATGTTGCAGGTGCACTGCTGTTGTTGCTGTTGTTGTTGTTGTTATTGTTGTTCCTCCTTTGAGAGCAGCACAACGCCAACGCCAAAGCCCCATTAAAGATAAACAAAAAACCAGAAGAACTAACAATCGAGTGTTGAGCACACCGAAGTTGAAATATCCTTAAAAATCGAAAAAAATTGAAATTGAATTTATTTAATTAAATTTTTTTTTCTATTTTCTGTAAACTGAATGTGCCTCATTTGAGGATTATTGCTATTATTATTATAATTATTATTATTGTTTTTCAAAAATGAACAATTTAATAACACACATATTGATTAAAAAATAAATTAATAAATAAATAATTTAAAATAAAATATAAGAAATGATTTCTTTAATACGAGCACAAATCTATGCTGTGGCAGCTATATAATATAGTGGTACGATCTGGTCCCATTCAGCGTACTGAGTGACAACCATCAATAAACATAAAATAATTTATAAAATGTATATAAATCAAAAGAATAATTTAAGATGTAGATTTTAAGATATAGATTTTATATATATTAAAAAATAAGAAATATTTATAGTATTTCTGGGGGTATTCAAATGCAAAATGGTCCAACATTTGTTGCCTGAATTGTGGCAAACCCAGGAAAAAACCCAATCAGACCAAAAAATAATTAGTATGAATTAGTTAAGTCCCACTACAGGTATATATACATATATATATATATATATATATATATATATACGTCTGCTTCAACTGCATGACAAAATTTGAATACTCTGCGCAAGGGTATAAAAACCAAATCGAAAACAAATATAAATACAAATACAAATACAAATACAAATACTACCTTGCCTCGTTGTTGTCATAAATCTTTGCAACGATATCGACGCCGGTGGCGCCCCCGCAACAATGCGGCCAACATTGAGAGTGCCGTCTATATGTATATGTAAATAATACATACACACATATATATATATGTATATGTGTATGGTGTTGTTGTATTTGTTGTGGGTATCTGTTGTAGGTATCTTGTATCTTTTAGATAGTCGCGTGCACGCACTCACGTCCGTCTCGACTGCGATATCTGCTCGCTGTCTGAACTATCATTAGCATCACAACAAACAGTTTGCTTTGTTTTCTTTTGCTGTGTTCCGCCCACAACCCGCACTCGCACTCGCACTCGCACCCACAGCCCCACATCCCCTCCGTCGCCTGCTCTTATTGGCGTCGTCTTCCAATTGGCTTCTTGGCTTGATTAAATGTTGCCAACGACGACGACAACAGCCAAGAGACAACGTCGATGAACTTGAAGCTCAGTCAGTGTCTGTCTGCCGTTTCAAATATGAAAGAACGTCCCCCCGCCCCCTGCCATGCCCCTTGGCAACCGCAATTGCTCAAAAAATCATTGTTGTTGTCGTCAACGTCTCAAGCATCTTACACGCAAAGAGTTAAAAAACAAACAAAAAACATGCGCAAAAAAATGCGAGCGGAAGCTCTGCAAAAAAAACCAACATCAACAAAAACAAATAAAAAGAAATTTAAATCAGCAACCAAAACATTAGCTGTTGTTGCATAGCTCTGTGCAGCGTTGCCACATTTCCGCAAATAAGATCAGTGCCTGCCACATATTGCATATTGTATTTACGCCTTGAGCAACTTTGCCACATTTGGCCAATGGCTATTTGCCCAATCAAATTTCATTTACTTTGGGCTAATTTCGAACATTTTGATGAGTGCTTCCTCTTCTTCCTTTTCTTTTTCTAAAATCAAATAATTTTGAAAAAGCAATTCAATTTTGTATTAATCTAAAGATGAATCCATAATTACAGAACATAGAACTATCTTTAAGAACAGTGCCACCGATCCGTATCACTGCTTATCACTGTATCAAATTGATTCTTCAGTCAAAAATATACTATTCTGTTCTATTCAGATACTCTTCTGCTTTTCATAATCTCCTCTGGCAATAATCTCAATTTTTTTTGTCAGCAATAAAGCTGAAAAATAATTTCGAAGACACTTTGAAATTTCTCAATTCGTTAAATTTTACACAAATGTTAATTGAGTAGTGGAGCGGGGGAAGGAGGACGGGGCGGAGGGGGTTAAGGCGTCGACTGGCATTCAAATGGGGCAGCAATGGGAGCAAAGGGAGCCCTAATGCAAGCGGGGCGTGGCAGTAAATGAGAAGTGGGCGGTGCCCATTAACAGACAGCCGCAATGGGCAACATAAAAATGCTAAATAAATATAAAAATTGATTATGTCAAATTGAAAGTTGAACAGGGGGAGGAAAAGTGAGAAAAAAAAATGAAAAGAAAAAAAACAAAAAAAAAAACAAAGTCAGCAGCAACAACAAAAAATCAGAAATGTCAACGAGCGAAGGGGGGGGGGGGGGGGGGTGAGGCGTGGCAGCTGCGGATTGTGCCGACAATCAAAGTTGAAAATTAGGCAATAAAATTAAACGAACAGCGACGAGAAACGAGGCGATAAAGGAACAACAAGCAGGCTGCCGAGGAGGGTGTAGAGGGGGCGGGGGGGACACTGATAGGTGCGGCGGATTGTGCTGGCTTAAGGGGGCAGGCAGAGAAGGGTCCAGGGGGGGTGTAAGAATTGGGCGTTGTGTTAACCTTTTGCCACACACAATAAACAAAAAGAAAAGGAAAAAAATATATATATAATATACAGAAAATATATAGATATCCAAAGAAAATTGCCGCAAATGGTGGCAACATTGACGGGGGCAGCACAATAACAACTGTGCGGCATTGTTGCCACACTTCACTGTATAATTATGTGCGGAGTGTATTATGCAGCCATGAATTATGCCGCCAAGCGAAACAAAATCCCATTTGGGTCATTACAACGATTGATTTGCCTCCACTGCCCCCCATGCCACAGCTGGTTTGTGGGTGGCAAGTAGCAGTAACCTGGCAACAGTTGGTTTTGGCCACACACACACACACACACACACACACACACACATACCACATATACACTTGTGCGGCCAAGTCAATAAATAAACCTAGGAGCAACGTCTACAGTTATGCTTCCAGTGTTGTCTAACGACTGATCAGAATATGATTTTATATAATATATATATGTATAGATATATAAATGCTCTAGCTCGAAGAGGAAGCGATCAATTAAAGTGAGCAACAACAGATATAATTTAGTGTTGACTGCCACACAGTGTTGGTAAGTTCTTTGGCTAAGGCATGCTAAGGCAACTCTGCCATCCGCAATCCGCAAAATGACGTAAGCAGTTGGCTCTTGGACAAGTGCTCCAAAACTATAATTGTTCAACTTCAAATTGAACGCAATTTTGCAGTTTTTTTCTGCTTTTCAGTTTTGATTTTTTTGAAGTTATGGTTACATACAAAAAAAAAAAAAAAAAACAAAGCCAGTATTAAACAACACGAAACTGTGCTAACTTCCCCCAAGAAGCAAAATAAGCACAATTGAAATTTTGTTTGGGATATGGCCGAGGAGCACGCATTTCCACCATTAACCATTAATTAATAACCATGGCTGCGCTCTAAATGGCCACAAAAGTTTGCAAGCTGCCTGCAAGTTGTTTGTTGCAAGCTGCCTGCTCCAGTTTGGCATTTGCAAATTGTTGCAGCAGCAGCAGCAGCAGCAGCAGCAAATAGCAAAATGTGGTTTTTGCGCCTCATAATCAGCTAAATGCATCATTAATGTGCCGAGGAGCAGTAAGCCGAGTGTGCCTCAAGAGAAATTTTGATGGAACGCGCAGCGTGCTGCAATTACAACACAACACACACAGCCACATGCCACATGCCATATAACGCAGTGTGGCAGTTGGGGGCGGCAAAGGCAACAAATGGGGAATGGGGAAATGCAGAAAAATGGGCTGCTGCTGCTCATTAAATTTCCGCTCTCTTTGCAAAAAAAAAAATGAAGTGGCCGCTGCTGACGTCGACTGCGACGGCGGCTGCACTGGTTATGCTCTGCAAACTCATCAAATAACTGCAATTGTAGTTTTTACTTTGCAGCACTGTTGCCGCTTTTCATCTGCCTTCTGAGCTTTTACTTGTTGCCAGTCACGTTTTCATCTCGCAATTTTTTTTTGCCAGCTCTTGCACTTTTCTCTCTCTCTCTCTCTCTCTCTATCTCACTCTCCATGCACTCTGCTGGCAAACAAAGCCAAAGTGGATGACAAAAACAAAGACAGAAATAGAGAATGAGTGAGAGAGAGGGCGGGGGAGTAAGTGTCTGTCTGTCAGTCTGTCACTCAGTAAGGCTGCACCTGTTTCGCCAACTGGACCGGACCCCATGGCCAGTATTCATTTGATGCGGCTGCAGCACGAAGGAATCTCCCGGCACAATGCAAATTTTCTGGTTCATTGCAAGCGCATTCAAACTGTAATCAGATACGAACATCACTCAAACAACACAACCTTCCCCCTTCCCCTCTCAACTCCTCAACTCCATCTTGCAACTTTGTCGAACTGTAACTAAAGCTTTAACAATAACTGTAACTGGCCCTGGGGTTTTTTTTGGCTTGTGGATCTTGTGGATTCTGTGTGCAGATAGCCAACACAGCTCAGCTTTTTAGATGTTATAATGATAATAATTTGGCTTTTAACTACGATTTATGGGAAATATATGTTTATATGATTGTGTGATCAACTACAGACCGTTCCTTAAGCATCTCAATTATATAGTAATTATACATAATATTATATTAAATACTAATGTCATTATTGATGCACAAATTGTTCAAATAATTTACAGTTATTGACAAATCATTTTTCTCATCTTAATTTGTGCACATTGCTCGGTACTTAAAATCAGCTTTTCGATATTTCTGCCCAAAATAAATTCAAAATATGAGTTTTACATAGATCTCAGTGGAATCATGCAACAATCCCGTAATATTCAGTTGATTTTCATTTGATATTCATTTGCCACGCAGTAAAATGATATTTTTGCTGCTGCTGCTGGTGCTGCGCTGCTGCTGGTGCTGCGCTGCTGCTGCTGCTGCTCCTTCTTTTTCTTTCCACGTTGATCTGCTATACTGCACTTAACGGTTAACCGCTGATCGCCAGCTGAGCACTGCGCAACTGTAAGCGCAGCTGACCCAACGACACCCTTTCCGGAATGCAAAACGAAACACGCGAGAGCAGAGAGCAAACGGATCGTGCCAACAAGAGATCAACTACAACAGAGACAAAGCGAGAGAGTGAGAGAGCGAGAGAGAGAGCGTACTCACTCTCGTACATTCCACACGCTGCGCTGCTTTGGCATTGCAAATGAGTAACGTCGCTGTCGCTGCTGCTATCGACGTCGACGTCGGCGTCGTCGTCAGATATTTGTGTTGAACTTTTACACTTGCGTTGGGCAAAGCATGCAGCAGTGGGAGAGAGACGATGTGACAGGGGAAGGGGAAAGAGAAGGGGAGAGGTAGCTGGTATTTGTATTGGTGGATCTTGGCTCTTCTGTTGGGAGGGGAGAAGAGGGGTATAGAGGTGGGTCTTGTGATTATTGCAACATTACCCAGCCGCAGCAGCAGCAGCTGTTGTGTGGATTGTATCTATGTATGGGTCTATGAGTATCTCGATTTGTATGTGTATATATACATGTGTGCGTGTGCATCATATTTCTTTCAAATGGCTTTTTATGCTCTGTTGTTGATGATTCAACAAGTCCAAGGCGTAAAAACAAAAACAAAAACCAAACAAAAAAACGAACAACAACAACAAATTATCTGTCTGTATAAAGACACTTAAATATATTGTAATAAAAATATTTTTGTAAATGCTCGTCAAGGATTGAAATGAAAAGTTTTTATAGCGCACGCTATTAACAAAATGTCTACAGCAAATTTTTATTATTATTATTCTGTTTTCTAATTTGGTTTATGCTTTTTTGTTCTTGTTTTTTTTTTTTTTTGTTCATTGTTGTTGTGGGTTGTGTAAAGTGGGTTGTGTTGTACAATGGCAAATTGAAAGCATTTTGAATATCATTTGAAAAGGTAGAAAGAACTCTTAATTAATGCGCCCAAAGATAGCGAGAGCAGGAGGAGGCATGCCACACGCTCGTCGGCGCAGCGGGGTGACGGGTGTGGTGCATGTAGCACAAGCTGATAACGGTACTCCAACTTGACCTAGCGACCAACAAAGAATAAAACTTGAAAATCTCATCGAAACCACTGAAAGAATGATATCGACTTGTAGCTACTCTGTAATTGCTTTTGATAATATAAAGCAGCAATAATACGAAGAGAGAATGAGATCGAGTTGCAGATGCTCTGTAATTCTATTTGATAAAAAAAGCAGTATCAGTAAGAAGAAGAAATCAGTTCGATTTAATGATCTTCTGGTTTCTATCGATTAACTAATGACTATAAACTCCAGCTAATATACCCTCTAATATACTCGGGTAGTAGAAACTAAGCACAATCATCAATCGTTTTATATATATATGTAAATTTGCTTCCCAATGAAATGTTATACGGCATTTCATTCATATGCAAATCGAACAACGCGAAAGTGTCAATTGATTATTGTTTTTTTGTGGTTGTTGTGGATTCCCGTATCATTGATGGGTTACAAAAGGTTTGAATATTAGCTAACAATAAGATGTGGATGCCATTGCTGCAGGCACTGTTGAAATTCTGGAAACTCTTTTAACGTACAGATCTTTATTTTATTTTATTTATTTATTTGGGTTTTTTTTTTTTTAAATGATTAACAGAGCAAATTAAACCGTTTCCGTTGCTCACTTCACTCTTTCTCGGGTATCTCTTTCGTTGTGTTTCTTTCATTCTTTGCCCCTTGCCCCTCACTTTATCGCTCTCTTGTTGGTGGCTTACAAATTGCGGCTTGGCTTCAGCTCTCAATTAGAGTTAGTTACTTTTAAATCCACATTCAACATTTTTTTCTCTCTCGCTCTGGCATAGATCATGGCTCATGACGTCAGCGGCTTAGCGGCTGCTGCTACTTCTTCTTCTTCTTCTTGTTACACTTATTGGTCTATCAATTAAGCAGCAGTGGAAACAACGAGTGTGGAAACTGCGTATGTTTTTCTTTCTCTTTCTCTCTCTTTCCAGTCACATGTTAATTTCGCAGTCAACGTCGAAGCTTTTGCAAGAGGCCGCTGCATTTTTAGTTTTTGTTTTTTTTTTTTTTTTGTGCTTTGGGTGTGGGTAACGTTTGTTTGCAGGCGCTGTCACAGTCGCGAATGGCATCCACAATGCGTTCCATGTAAAAGTTGCTTAGCAGGTTTTTGTCTTCGTTTTGTTTTTTTCTTGCTTTGTTGCACTTTTTGATTGTTGTTATTGCTGCTGCTGCTGCTGCTGCTGCACTTTCATATTTTGTTTTTTGCAGCTTTTTTTTGTTGCTGCTGATTTTTGTTGCTGAGTCTTATCATAAATATTTCAACGCCTCTGTTTTAGATGTTTGCTGCTGCAGCGCCTTTCACCAAACGGCAAAATGGACAAAATAAATGTATCTGTTAGGTGCGAGAATTGTGCAAGCAGCCTCCACATTTCCGTTAGGCAACACAATTAGTCTAGTCGCACACAGCCAGCCCAGCCCAGCCGCCCACTTACTACACACACACACACATATATATATGTATATATGGAAAATGAGAAAGATCCACGCCTCAAAATGTATCTCAGGGCCAACACACACACATACATAATTCATATCTCTTCAGTACACAAATCACACAAATTGCATTCGCGCCGCGCGCGCAAACAAATTAAAAATTCATAAAAAAAAAACTAAAATCAAATTTTCAACAACAGCAGCAGCAAGAAGAAGAACAACAACAAGTCGAAGAAGCAGCAGCGCAACATAAAAATATATATAAAATAACAATAAAATAAAAAAAACAAAAATCCCAAAAAAATAATAAAATACACAAATCCGATTTACATTTACACAATTTATGGTCGCATGTCGCAGGCCATATTTATTTATTTATTTAGATAGCTTCGCTTATCGTCGTCGTCATTGTTGTTGTTTAGCTTTGTTGTTGTTGTTATCATTGTTGTTGTTTTGTCAAACGCCGCGCCGTCTGGCATTTTGATGTGGGCGCTGAGCGTTGCGTGGGCGTTGCAAGTGCGCGCGCGGGCCTTGAGTTATGTAGTCGTCGCCGTCGCCGTTGCTGTTGCCGTTGCCGTTGCCTATGCGGGATGTGGTTTTTCTTACGTTGTAGCTAGCTAGCTAGCTTCAGCTGCCTCAATGCCAACGACAGCGACAACAACAACCATCGACAACAAGCCCAGCATTCATACAATGGCCATTGAAAGTCGATGGAAATCAATTTGCTAATGTTGTCACCAGGCGGCGGCAGCCAGCTTGCCTAGTTAGATGGATCGTCAATTGTTCTCTTCCTCATGCTGCTGCCTCCCCCGTTGAGTCGCTCAACTTGCCCCTGGCGGCCAATTACAAAAGCCAAAGGCAAAGAGCAAAAACCCAAACGTTAAGCGTGGCACGCAGCAATCGCATTCATTGCAGCAGCAGCATCCAGCAGCAATGCGAAATCAATTACACTAAAGCCAACACACTGCCCCCTGCCAGCGCCCCCTGGTGGATGGCCGTTAAAAGTGGGGCGAGTGTCGCGCACGTGCCACGCGCAACGCCAATAATTTGTAGTAACAAGCAAACAAGCAGCAACCACCAAAAGGTCGCACACACATCACACACACACACACACACACACACACACCAAGGGGGGCTCACACACGGCAGAATTGAAAAATGACTAAACACAAAACGGTAAAGCATAAGTCGCATATATGTAAATATATATATATATATATATATATATATATATATATGTATGTATATAGTATATAGTAACACACCAGAAGCTGCCTCAAAACTCTATTCAAATAGCCACAATAAAAAATTGTAAAAATATAAAAAAGACAAGTAGAAATGCTCTCTAGTCGAGAGGGCTCGACGAGGCGATACTCTGTTCCCAGCTGCTAGATATGTTAAATCGATTAAGAGTCTATTACACGATCTCAATGCACTTTGTACAATTGGGAATATGTTAATCTATCTAGGATATATATGTATACCCTAACACTTGAAAATTAAAAATCGACTTGTATTTATCGATCAAATGAGATAAACTTGATCTGCTTATGGCAAATATGAACTTATATTGCATATTTAAAGTGCGGAGCTCTTATAGTTTTCCCGAGACTGAGATGCTGATCAAGAATATATATATATATATGCTTTATGGCGAGCAGTTCCATTCAGCCTGCAACATACTTTTGCACAACTTCCGTAGACCCTTTGACAATCATTCTTAATCCAAGACTGTTTAACTCTCTTCTTTTTTTACTAGTCAATTTATAGTCTTAATTATAGTTGATTCAGCTACTGGATCTAAAGATCTCAGTACGTATAATATACAAACAGAGTCAGAGTCTCTGGCAAATGGCAAAAAGAAAATGTGAAAATGGAAAATGGAAAATATTTTGTATTGCAAGTTGTGAGCGCATAACTTTGGAGCACTCGACTAAGCGAAACTCGAAAGTTTACTGCATTCCAAGCAACAGAGACGATGGAGGAAGGGAGGGGGGAAATGTGTAAATGTGGAGCTTGCAACTCAATGGGGAATTGTCCAACGACTGGTAAAAGCCCGATGCTTGTTGAACATGTAAACTCGAAGCGATAATCATTCATTAATCATTCATACGCAAATATGAATCACATTCATAGATGTGCAAATGCGATTCGATTCATCACAGCTCAGCCTCAAATGAATACGATTCACGTGAGATGAATAAATGCAGACATGCTTTCGATATTTGTAAATCGGGCAACGCATAATTTGAGTTTACTTTATGTTTATTTAAGTGGATTAGTGGAAATTTGCATATAGTTTTCGAAATGTACTTTCAGAATAAAAAGTTGAGTTAGTATGACGATTTTGTAAAATCGATTCCGATTTGATGTGCAGCTGCCTTATATCAGTAAGCGGACAATACTACTATAATATATATATATATATATATAGTAATAGTATTATCTGCTTAGTACTTATATATAATGTGCACTTAAATGTTGATCCATGACTCTTTTTACCCATTGCAGGGGCTCAAATCCACAAGAAATACAAGAAGTACATCAAGTCCATATCCATTATCCCTGAACATTCATGTTTAATCGTTGTTTAATTTGGGGTGCATTTTTGCTTGCATTCCTGGCTCGTTTTGCATAAGCACGAAAGCCAAGTCAAATGCACAAAACATTAAGCTCCAAATTGATAATAGTTCCATTTTTTATTTATTTTCTTTTTTTTTGTTGTTAGTCAAATGGAAGAAAGAAGAACAAGATTATAACTATATATATATATTGTCTATTGATTACATTTAAGATACATTCGTATCTTTCAATTCACATGAACAAATCGTCTGAATATGTGCATCATAGTTGATTTCGAATTTGATCAATAACAAACATAAATATGGTTTATTGATAGCATTTAAGTGCTTGTATACAATGTGAAATACACAAACACATCTTCAAGATACATGTGTATCTTTCCTTAATTTACATATAGCCCAATTATGCCCACTTCTGGCCGCTTTCCATGCATTTCCATGCACTTCTGCAGGGTGTAGTCAATTAAAAAAGATACCCATAAATAAATGTGCACAGAAAAGCTGTTAATTGAGCTAATTTATGGCGCCCATTAGACTGCCCAATTGGGCTGCCTATCTATATATATATATATATATATATCTATATATATATATGCTTATATAAAGTTGTGCTCCATAAGTTTGTTGCCCATTGTCGGCATTTCCATTTAACGGTCCAAATATGCAAACAGCACAACAAACACAAACGCCGCAGACTGTGTCGAGTCTGTTGAGAGCTGCCTGCTGCCTGCTGACTGCTGTCTGCTGACTGCTGTTTATTGTTTGGCCTTGAAATCGAGCACTATCAGTCAACAGAACAGAACACAACTGCATATATACAATGGACACAAAAAAGTGGTTGCCATAACTGAAATGCAAAAGTCGCAAATGAAACGCGCACTCGATTTGCGTTTTGCGATATGCGATTCACTTGCCCTGAGCCACCCACCCACCCAACCCAACCCAACCCAAACCAACCAGCCAACCACTATACGAGCAGTAAACCAGCGCCGTCCTCGTCCAGCCCTCGATTCTAGTGAATTGTGCTGAACAACTATGCCAAGTTTGGTTCACAATTTGTTGACAATTGCGTTTCACACTTTGCATAATAATCAGGCGGTGCCCGCCGCTCAAAAATCTTCACAGTTTACAGTGGGTCTCGAATGTATGCGCACGCATCCACAATCCACATTTTTCGAAGAATATCTAGTAGATGCCCAGACAAATAAGTGTGATGTAGGTTATTGATATAGCCTGCTCTTGTCCAGCAATTACAGCTCTAACATATCTCATCGAATATGTACTTTGCAATAATATATAGATATATATATATATATATGTATATATGTATATATATATGTGTGTGTGGGGGGGAAGTTTGCAGAGAACAAATCTGAATTCAAATCTGGTTCCTTGGCTCGCTATTCATGAGTGCATTTATTGGAAAAATAGCAACGCTTGGCCATGTTCAACTTTTGCCCAACTGCTGCCAACTGGGCTAAAAAAATGAAAAAAAGAAAAAAGCCAAGAATATTTATGCGGAATTCTGTTCCACGAAATGAACGAACGAGCGATCAAAGAAATGATTCATGTCGTGAATGCGAATGAATATTTTGAAATCGATTCGAATAAAGTGTGTAAACCACACCTTCGAATAGATTCATATGTATATGTATATATATACATATAGATATATATATATATATATGTATATGTGTGTATATGTATATCGATCACGAACATTGCATTTGATTGCAAATTGCAAATTGTAATTGGGTTTGCAATTGTTGTAATTGCCTTTGCTTGTTGTTGTTGCTTGCTGTTGTTGTGTCTGAAAATTGAGTTGCAACAACAACAACAACAACAACAACTGCAAAAACGCGACATTAATTGCAAAATGCTCGCGTTGCTTTCATGTCGCTCCTCAAGTTAACTCGGACACCCTCCCCCATCCATCCATTCCAGCAACTGACCCCACAACAGACACAACTGATAAATTGACAATGCACGACGAACAACAACAAGAAAAACAACAACAACAACAATAACAACTCGAAAGTGTTGAGAAAGTTACGAAACTGCAATGATAAGACTGGAAAATTCAGCACGTGCATTGGCAAATGGGAAAAAATGTTGACTGCATCGAACCAAAAAAAAAAAAACAGATAAAAGATATATATATATATATATATATATATATATTTGTATACATTCTTTCGTTTGAATCACTAAATCGCAAAATGAGTAATGTCTGCGAAATGTCACTGAGCAGCTCAAGGGGCAAGTGTAGGCAAACAAAAACATCGAATTTGGTTGACGAAAAAGAAACATTGAATAGTAGCAAACTTGTATACCCTACTAAGCATGGGTAAAAAGGGTATAATGCACATGAACGAAACAACTCCGCCCCCTTAAAGCATTTATTCACGTATTCCTGATCAGAAGCATGTAGCCCGAGTATCTCGGAGACTATAGAATTTGTAGTCTATAAGTTCTCGTATATCCCCGCATATAAAGTTTATTTCAATTTATCGATAACTGTTTGCGTCTCTCGTATATCGACACATATCGATTACCGACCAATATATATTATCCATGTTGACATATTGATCAATTTTACATATTGCAAAAACATCGGATAAGAAATAGCCAATTTATAAACCAAAACGTATTTTCATATTCATCTCATTTCTCTCACTCTCTCTCTCTCTCTCTCTCTCTCTTTTTCTATGCTTACATTTGGGTGTGCAAAGCTTTTTAACGGGAATCAGCCTTCTTATTTATTTTTTTTAATTATATATTATCTCTAATCTAATCAGCAAGTCAAAAATATTATGTCAGCTTTGTTTGCTCGCCGGCATTCAACTGAGTTATAAGCTTTATAAGTGGAGCACTGCAGACTGCAAACAAAAATGTGTGCATTAAGTATTCAAGTCTTAGAATTAATAAAGCCTTGACGAAATTTTCGATTAATGCAGCTAATAAGAGATCAGTTTCAAACAACAAGCAGACTTCTTACAACCTTGCAGAGGCTATTATAATTTTGTCATCAAGTTTGGAACATATCGTAGAAGAAGTTGATGGGGGGTGGTCATATAGGTATATATATTCTTGATCAGCACAACTAGTTCACTTCACATTGAGATGCCCAACTCGGTTAGTCGGTTTCTATTCAGATTTAAACGCAACTTGATGAAACTTGGCAGTACATATGCCTTGCTAAAGTCTATCAAATTGGGATAACAACAGTTAATATTACTATAAGAAAATATATAATGCCTTATATATGCACAACTTGAATTTGAATGTAAGCCAAAGCATTTGCCGCCTACTCAGGCATTTTTGAGCATTTGTAATCAACGCAATGTGGCACAATTCACGCAGGCAACAAGAAT
The DNA here is from genome assembly GCA_035042055.1 of Drosophila macrothrix. Classification (NCBI taxonomy): domain Eukaryota; kingdom Metazoa; phylum Arthropoda; class Insecta; order Diptera; family Drosophilidae; genus Drosophila; species Drosophila macrothrix. Next base: position 19,022,193 of record JAWNLX010000587.1, on the reverse strand, counting down.
AATAATAACAAAAACAAAAATACAAATAAAACAAAACAATGCCCATGAGTATTATTTATTTACAATTACGGGTATATGCATTTCGATTTATTGCTTACAAATGGGTCTTTACGAGAAGCGGAAGCAGTGCCGCAAAAAACAAAAGCATTTGGTGGACAAGTCGTGACGAAATGTGCACACACACACTTATATGAACACACTATGTATGTGTGTGTGTCGTATAAATAAATTAAAAACTCAGTGAAGCCCAACGACGCAAAATGAAACCCACTTGGGGCTCGACCTTAGAGATGACGCTACTCTCCTCGACCCAGCTCCCCATCATATTTATTATTATTATTTTTTATTTATTTTTTTTTTCTTGTATTTGCTGGGGTTTCTTCAATTTCTTTTGATGTCAAAACAGAAGAAAAAGAACAAAATTAAAATAAAAAAAAATAATAAAAAAAATACTGTAGCAAATGTTTATAATTGCTTATCACAAGATATTGTGGCCATGTTTGTACATAGTATGCGGTTGTGTTGTGTTGTGTTGTGTTTGTATAATCATGTGTGGGGCACTCGCATTCATGCTCAGTTGCTGAGTGCTGACAACTACCTAACTCGACTTTGGACTGCGTCGACTTCCTTCTGGGTCATTCAAATGTTGTCCATACCTATAAAAAGAACCCACTTTAGGATAAAAATACGAAAAAAAAAATATACAAATAAAAACAAAAATAAATATTTTTTTTTTTCATTTTCAACAAAATGAAATTGATACACGCCACACACATGCGTTGCGGCAACAGAACAGAATTATTGTTAAAAGTTCATAAAGTCGATCATAAAATACGACAACGACAACAACAACAACAAGAGTCATCACTTTGAAGAAGAAGTCGAACGACGAAGTTGAATTACCCTTAAACTCTATGGAGAAATGCATATATAAAGGGTGATTTTTGTCTTTGTCTTGAGACCTGCATAGCAACTTAAGTTATCAAAGTCGTAAAACAAAGCCTCAAATCTGACCTATATCGATTGGTGAAATTGTAAATATATGTATTTAACAGAAATTAGATAATCTAAATAAAATAAATATGAATTTAAAAAAAATTTCGATTGATTTTATTTTTTTGTGTTATTAATTATTTATTTAATAAATTATTAAATACAAGAAAGTTGCTCTGATCAAGATGGGATGTTTGATCCTTTGGACAAGGCAAACTGTCTGCCAATGTTGGTCATGCCCATTGAACACCACAAATGAAGGGACAGCAAATAACCACAGCTGAAAAGTCCCCTCCCCTCAACTCATACCCAACCCTACCGTCCCGCCACCGCCACGCCCCCTGTCGGATGAGTGTTTTTGACAAGCAGGCGACTGGGGGCGGACGGTTGGCAGGTGTTGCCATTGGTCCCGAATCTATATATCCATAAAAGCGGCTATACAGTGTGTCACATAATACGATCCGACTGTCTGCCCCACACACACACACACTAACCCCCCTCCTTGCCCCATGTTGCCGTTGTTTCAACTTACTGTTTTTATTAGTAATAACATTTTGAAAGCCTCAACATGTTCGTTGAATTAAAATTCATGCATTGAGTGCTATCCGAGTGCTGCGAGTACCTCGGCGGATATATGTGAAATGTGATACTTAAGGCTAGTAGGCGGGGCCGAGGCAGGAACAAAAACTGGGGGGCGGGGCTGATGGTTGGCGGTTGACAAATGATGCCAAGAGTGTGTTGGTGGCACGTATTAAATATCGAATTCAATAAAACTGATTGACACATGTCTCGACTGTTGAGAGTGGCGCACAGTTCACCTTCAACTGAACAGTTGCATGTGGCAAGTTGCATTTTGTTATTACCATTGTTGTTGTTTTTGGTAGCATCATTAAAGTTTTTCCGCATTTTGGAGCGCTTTTGTTTTTAGATCATTGGGTCTTACCATACCATAAATTTTACAGCATGTCGCAGGAGCTAATAAAGAGCACAGTGGCCGCTGCCATGGAGGAGACGTCCAAAGTGGAGGTGATTGTGTACACCGCCAAATCGGACAAGACGCTCAAACAGAACATGAATGCCAAGGATGAGACGCTGCGAAAGCGTACCTCATTAATAATAGTGCCACAGCAAGTGGATGACATAATTGATAACACAGCCAGCACTACGGTGCAGCTGAATCAGCAGCAGCAACACCAACAGCAACCAATCGAAGAGAAGCAGCAACAGCAGCAACAGCAGCAGCAGCAGCTCATTGAGCATGGCAATCGTAATTCGATAGCCAGCATGGATAGCTGCGTCTCGACGAACACCAGCCAGAGCAATCAGTCAAGTGGCAGCTCCGGTTCGAGCAGCAGCTCCGAGGATGTCCATGCCGCCTATCAGGATCTACAGAATGGCAATGCCGATCATGATGATGATGATGATCAACATCAGCATCATCATCATCATCATTTGGCTGTCATGAATTCGCCCAGCTGCTCGACCACATCGGAGTCGACATCCTGCTGCAGCTCCGTCGATTACTCACTGCGCGAACAGCTGCAGAACTTTGCCAATCGCAACGAGGATCAACTGAAATGTGTCAGTGATCTGCCAACTGCAGCACAATTGCTCAAGGGCATGCCATGTCTGGCGTTGGATGAGCCGATCTGTGGTGCAGCACCACCATCAATGCAGCAACCACACTGCGATGCGCTGCTCAGTCCACAGGAGGCGCCGCTGGGTCGTCGTTATGCCGAGGTGGCACAGTTCAAAGGTCACGCCAAGGCGAGGTGAGTCCTGCGTAACGGTAACGGTAACAGTTCAGTTCAGTTCAGTTCAACAGCTCCAGTCTACTTACAATAATATTATCATTTTGTATAGAGTCCTGCGACTCACTAATTTTTAAAGGATGTTCCATTCTTTTAAATGAATTGATTTTACTTTAACAATTTTATTATTTGTGACCTATTCTATGTATTATTCACTCTTCTATATGTCATCAACTTTTTACAGAAGCCTTATATTTTGAGTTGGTTTCTCCCATATTTTATTTATACATCTATATTTACATTTAAAGCGAATTACAATGAATTTCGACAGTTTTACAACCATCACATTTTCAGTTTACCATCTAGTAATACCTCTCATTCACTTAATCAAACTTTAGTCGATCAGATCAGTCTGTTAGTCAGATTAGTAGATTAATACCACATCCGAGCTCCTTTACTTTACTGTGCGTAAACCCTAAAAATACCAAAGATGGTTTAGCATACTTTTTGATTGATTTTGTTCGTCTTAACAATTAGGTTATTAATTATTAATTGCAAACAGTTCAATACCCTAACTTACCTGTGCTTTACTGTTTACTGTCCCGTCTTATTGAATTGAAACTTCTTTTTTTTAATCTAGTATCTGTGGCTTCATTAGAGCCATGTCTGGACGTCTCTCTAATCAAGCTGAGACAACTTCCTACCACTTGGCTGTGACTACAGCATTTGTTATCTTTTAAATCAGTCTCGTCTGCCACCTATGTATCTTGTGGCATGTGACCCGCTCTCTCTCTCTCTCTCGCTACTCTACTCCTCCCCCGAGCGCACTTTGTGTTAGGAACTGTATTGTTTCGTTACTTTCAAACATTCTTGAACTAAACGATGTCAAATGCTCACTCAACTTGAGCTGAGCAAACCACAAGTAGTCTAGTCGATCCCCTTTTAACTAACTACCCACCACCCACTTTTCTCCCTCTCTCTCTCTCTGTGTATATATATATATTTATATATATTTCACAACTCGTTTTATGGCCTGCAGTTGTTGTTGGGTTGTTGTTTTTTTGCACATCGCTTCCTTCGTCTTGTTGCACATGCATAATATACAACTTAATTAGTATTACTACTTTATAGCACTCTCGACGAAGACGATGCTGTTGAACAGCGTCCTGCTACTCCACCCATCGCTCACACACACACACACACACACACACACAGAGCATCGCAGAGCTCAAGCTCAACACACACACAGTGCTGAAATCTAATAATGGCACATTCCAAACACGCTTCCCCATTGCCACATTACCATATCAAAAACGACTATGGCTTGCATGCCCCACGGGCACAGACTATACCCCTTGTCTGCCACCACTGAGGCATAACTCAAAAATGCAACGGGTCTTACATATGCATGTGTGTGTGTGTGTGTGTGTGTGTGTGTGTGTGTGTACATACAAAGTGTGTTGCTTATGAAGTTTGAACGTTTTGAACTCGCCCTCTGTGAAAAGCTCTCTCAGCACTCTTCGCAGCAACTCTACGCAGGAGCGCTCTGCTGTACAGCAGGTCCCTGTCAAAGCGTACACTCACAAAAAAGAAATCGATCTGAATTTAAAAAAAAATCGCGCTTGAAACTAGAATGTTGTTCTCAATTCCAAAAAAGACAAAATCCCAAAAGTATGCTTGTCTTTTTTTATTGTTCAAAAACATTTTCTATTATTAAGAAACACAAATTTTTAGAAAAACTCCTTTCTAAAGTGTAGAAAAAGTAATGAAATTTACTGGCAAGGCTTCTGCATTAAAGTTTAATTGGCGTCTGCCTCAGATTAGAGGCCAAATAGCTCGATGGGAAGTTACTCAATCGATTCGCCTTAAAATCGTTTGTTATGTTTTCAAATAATCTAAATTTATAAACTATCTAAAGTGATTGTATAAGTGAAGTCTTAACACATTATCTAGAGTTATAGAGTGATTTTGTGCACATATAAAATGACAAAAATAAAACCGCGAAAATTAGGAAAAAATGAATAAATTCCAGGGTAATTTATCGATAATTTTTCTGAGTGTTTGGTAGTCTATGGATTAGTGCGCCACTCCAATCCGGTCATGTGTGCCCCATCGACAACAATGTTGAACTTTTTGAAAGCTGTCACAACTAATTTGCATAGATTCGGCACACACACACCCATCAAATCGTAGCAGTAACCACCGGAACTTGTTGTTTTTGTTGTGCAACAACAGCAACAAAGCATCCGGGTCCTGACAACCCGCATAACTTTTCAATGTACTCGAATTGTTGCATATTTGTTTTTTGATGCCAGTGCATTGATTTTCCACTCCAACTCGAATTTTTCCCCTTTTTCCTCTTTTTTTCTAACGTTGTCCAACTCAATATTCATGGCGAGAACAAGTTTTGCTTCTTGTTTTTTTACAACTCTGATTTTGAAGGGATGTGCTAGAATTTTGGCAATTATTTTGGCACAGAAAGGAAAACAGTTTTAATGTGTAGTTAGTTGACCTGAACAAGGATTTCTCCGATATCCCAAGCAGAGTGTGTTTTTGCAGCCCATGCCAACCATGTACCACAATGAGCCAAACTTGGGGGGCGGTTGAAGGTCGCTTCTCATTACGACATAGCCTAGCGAAACGTTGATTCATGTTTCATGTTTGTGGCAATCTGTGGCATCTTTGCAACACACTCATTTGTTATCCAGCTGACATATATTTATTTCGGGCAATGCCTTGATGTCTAGCCGCTTTCTAGCCGTCATATCTTGGAAACTATGAGCTAACTTGCAGGTCTCCATTCGGTAGTCTCTTGACCTAGGCCCCACTAATTGGCCTAGTCCCAATGTTATGTAAATCCTCAAATCGCGCTCACCTTCAACCGCACCACCAAACCAAGCCCCACATTTGAACTTCATCCACTTTGGAGCGTTTTATCTTAATTGCCATGCGACGGCAATTTACATGCGGCGCCACAAAGTACGATACTCTCCACTTGGCGAACAGTCATGTTGAAGCGCTCGCAATATCCTTCAACTTTCTACATATACCCTGTAGTCATAAGAATGGCTAGCTGGCACATCTGACAATATGAGCAATTATTTTGTATCCTAAGGATTATAATCACTATCAAAAATAAGCCTCGCTTTTCATTCCATTCTAAATATATATATAGTCTTAATGTTTGACTTACAAATACTTTCATATATTTTGCCATCCTAAATACAGGGTATTCATTAGCTAAACAACCGCCATAAGAATTTTGTATGTTGTTTTTTCATTATTGTTGACTCTCATATTTTGTTTTCCCTTCGAAAATGCTCGGAAATTTATGTGCATTTTAGTTGCTGTTGTTGTCGCTTCAAACAAATTGTTGTATACCCTTGCACAGGGTATATTGGTTTTCTTACTAAACAGAATATTTTATAAATAAGCATATCAACCAGTTGGAAGTAAGCAATATCAAACCGATTGTCTCCAAATCTTTGGTTCAAGTTCCGTTTGCCAGCCATATCTTCATTAAATGGAAGGGTATCCACTCGCGTCCACTTTGAAAGAGAACTTTTCTCTCTCATGACTTGCTTGTTTGTTTTTGTTGTTACTGGCGCATGTCCTTCAGCCTGCATAAATTTATAGAGCCTTGACTAATTCCTCTAAGTGTTTTATTATCCGTTGCGTGTTGTCGTTGTTTGTTTTTTTGTTGCCGTTGCTGTTGCTGCTTGTTTGTGTTAATTTGACATGATTATGTCAGAATGTTTGACAACTTGTCATATGGCGAAGAAAATGCTCTAGCTCAAGCATTGCTTGCAACTTTCTTCTTGACATGACACAGAACCAGCCACACTGTCACCCCACCTCCCTGCCTCCCTCAAGGCAGCCATCCAAGACATGGGCATCCGTCCGTGCTTTGACTGCCTGCGTCCTTGAGGCAGGCGCCACCCAACGGAAGCGGAAGCACATGCCAGGCCAAAGTTTCACTTCACTTCAGTATTCTTATTTTTTTCTTCTCAATTTTTTCATTCTGTTTGCTTTCTTTTGGGCCATTCTTGCGGCAAATTCATTAATAACATTTGTTCGGCAACATTTTGTGGCCCTCCTTCTCTCCTGGCCGTGTCGAGAAATATTGTTAAAATGGCGTAAAATTGCCAGCTTTTTCGGGGCGTCAGTTTGTGACACGCGTCATGGGCGTCCTTGCAGACACTTTGGCGGCAAGGCGTCTGCTAAAAAAAAAAGAAGCCAAGCGAAAAAAATAATAGATGAGATGACAAAAAATGTGTCGCAAATTAACCTTTTGGCTGCTGAGCTCTGAGACGGGGCAAGTGTTGTTGATAAATGGTCGGAGAACACAGGCAAGCAATGAAGAGTCGCCCTCCAAATACATTTCAAACAATTCCTTCCTATTTCCATACTAATATATTCTTTCTCTCTCATTTTGCAGAACAAGTGAACAGCTGCCGACTGCTGCTGTTGCTGGCGCTGCCACGCCCCTCACAGAGAAAAGCGAGACGGCCGTCTCTGTAGTCAACAACAGCAAGAACAACAATAACAACAACAACAATAACAATAAGAACAGCAGCAGCAGCGGCAACAATGCGCAACAGTCACAAAAATCTCAGCTGCAACCACAAACAAATCAACAGCAATCGAACAATAACAGCAACAAATTAAATGGCCAATCAAATCTCAGTACGAATATTAACAACAACAATCACAACAACAACAAAATGACGCCCAGCAGCAGTCAGCAATTGGATGCGAAAAATGGCGACAAAAGCCGACGCAGCAGCAGCCTGGAACCGGATGCCGACGATGTCGTCGATCTGGCAAATGGCGGCGCCTTCGAGGACGACATGGAGGCTCTGCTGCCCAGATGCACGCGTCGCTCGAGAGATGAACTCAGTCAGGTCAGTTACTTTAATGACTTCTGTCCAAGTCAAGTCTGGGCACAAATACCCAATTCAGCAACAATTTTGACTAGTCTATAAATAATACACAGGATACAGGATTATAGTTTGCTTAGTATTAATATAATAGTTATATGTATATAACAGTGAAATATGACTATCGGATTTACAACGTTATGTTCGACTTTATAAAACAACGACTTATTTCCTCGACGCAACGACAACTTTACAACTTTTAGGGTACTTGGAACTTTGACGACTTTTTATTGACGATCTTCACGAACTCGACTGATGCTTATGCTACTCTTAGATCACTCCTTACATACATAATATATAATATAAAATCATATATACATGTAAATATAATCGAGTATTTGAATACAAACATTCCCTTTTCAAGGAATTTATTATAAACAGCAAAATGCTTAGTTGAATGCATTTGTAATGGATTTAATACTTGTTAACTTAATGGCAGGCCAAAGATTAGGTACTTATTATTATATAATTGGAAAACACTTAGCTGCTGAGCAGCTACTGAGCAGCCAGGTTGGCGTCGTTTTTGGGCAACTGTTGAGCATATTGATGAGTCCGGTTTATGTATTTGTCGCACTATTCATAATGGTTTCCACAGTCCCCGATCCAGACGAACAGTAGGCAGTAGCCTGGGGGCAACAGCAAAGCCGCATGGAATCAGGCAGTCTGTGTGGCACATTAAGTGGCAATTACGCAAGCTGCCAATGGGCCATCAGCAGCAGCAGAAGCAGCAGCAGAAGCAGCAGCAGAAGCAGTAGCTGCTTTTGTCCTTTTGTATGTGGCACTCATTCATTCATAATTTGCTACGTGTTGCCATGCCACCCCATAATCATATTGCTTGCTGGGTGCTGGCTGCTGGCTGGTGGCTGGTGGCTGCCATAAACTGTGCATCAAATGATTCCCATTTCGACAGATATAAAAATTACAATACACGTTCTCTCTACTCTACTCAACTCACACGTTGTTTGTTTGTTTGTTGGTTGGTTGGTTGGTTCCCTTTGACATGTACCACGGAATACCGAATTCCCTTACTCATTTCCATTATGCCATCATTATTTACATGCATTCGTGCGTGCTGCGTCTGTCTGCACCGTCTGCTCCGTCTGCTCCGTCTGCTCCCTCCTGGCATTCTTCATTAATAACTGCGAATCCTTTTCATCATCATCATCGTTATTATTAAAAGCGACTCTCCTTTCGAAATGGCCCGACAGGAAATTACAGCCAAGGCGTCGCCATCTATATGAATAATGCGAAACACTTTACGCGTCGCACAAAACTCTTTTTGACAAGTCAATTTACTAGTTAATTTGATATGCCAACCCAACCCAGACCAAGACCCAGACCAGTGCCAGTCGCAATGACAGTGCCAGTCCCAGCTCCACCCGGCTAACTTCAACAAAACCCACCATCTACAAACCAAAAGTGCGCTCATCCATAAAGCGTGGCTGCATTCTTGACACACTGTCTATAATTGTTTAATAATGCGTTAGACGGCAAGCATATTGTAGCTTTGTTGTAGTTCTTGCCAAATTGCAAGCTCTGCTCTGCTAACTGGCAATAATCAAGTCAGATTGCCATCTAGTCATTGTGGGCGTCATTCCCAAACTGCTTACATACATGCCTTGCTATGCTGCCAAATTGAATGCACTTTCAAAAACAGAAAGTAGACAAATACATAATTTAACTACAGATAGGAGCATATTGCTCTTGAATCCTCCCCTTCTCTCATCAATTTGCTGCTATTACGAATATTTCGAATATTTTAGATATGTTGTGGAAGTTTCTCAGCTTCTCAGCTTATTGCCACAAACTGGGAAACTGTTTGAAAAATGCAATATATTGTCAATATAATAAAATATATCTATTATATATATATATATATATATATATATATATATAATATGATTATTGCTATGATTCTTGTTATGCCATTTGTTGGATGGTTTCTCGCAATTAACCTTTCTTAAGAGGGCCTCCTTGCTGCCAAATTGCTGCAAATCAGTTTGCAACGTTGCCAAATTTCATACGCTGCAAGGTAGGCAGGACTTACGTGAAAAAGAACTTCCTTTTGCAAAGTTTCCAAAGTTTTCCAAGGTTAGCATACTGTAGTAATGGAGCCTAGTCTCGATGGCCGTTGGCCAGGTTCAAAGCCAAATTCAAAAACCCAAATGAGAACTTACACACGCTATTAAGTTTCCATGTAGAACACATCTGTGTATGTCCTGTGTCGGATGGAGTGGGTCGCAGGAAGTGCACTCACTAAGCCGAACTGGGCAACCACAAACGAGTGGGCTGTCTGGACCGCTTTGAATGCATACCCAACTCGAGACACATGTTCACATTTTAATTTGTGTTGCATTTCCTGTTGCATTTGGCTAACGGCAAACCGACAGTAGACATACGACAAACGACAGACGACAGACGACAGACGACAAACGACACACACAACATACACAGGACACAGAGAATGGGGCAGCTGTGGGGGCAAGGGAGAAACATCTTCGTTGTCTCGACAGAGGCATAAAATATTGATTTCAATGGGCTTCTGTTGACCAGTTGTTGTTGGTGTTGTGTGCCAGCTGTGACCAGCAATTTCCTCGACGCTTTTTGGCCATTTATGAATATTCAATAAAAAACAAGAGCAACAACAATTGTTGGGCGATAAAAGTGTCTGCTGTAAACTCCTGCTCTGGCCTGGCCACAGCCACAGATAGCTTCAAAGCAGCAACAACAACATGCAACATATGAGCCGCTTGCTGCTGCTTTTGCTGTTGCATGCCCCACTGCCTGTTGTCTGGTAGTGGAAAGTTTTTATCGCCAGCCTGGCGATCAGTGGAGTTTGAGTTTTTGGGTTCACTTCTGCTGCTGCCGCTGCTGCTGTGTGCTCAACTTTATTACTTTCATTATGCTTTAACCCTGCTGGCATTCTGCCCATGCCTTGCGGCAGCCCCGCCTCCCCATTCAGCCACGCCTCTAGCTAAAGTCCATAAACAACTTTCGAGTCTAATCTGCAGCCACGGGCCATGTCCATGTCCAGGTGCACGTGTACTAATTGCAGCGGTATTAGTGGCGCTTTGTCAGCGGCTTACAGTCAGGGCGCCCCCCCCCCCCCTCCACCTCCCCAACCCTAGACATCAACCTTATTTTTTTGGTCAGGTTTTAGTTGAGCTTGTCATGTCAGTCGTCCTGCACACGGGCTTTGAGAGTGACTCCTGGCATCCGTAATTTAATACCCTTGCAAAGGGTCTTATAATTTGGTCGCGTTGAAGAAGACTTCTCCTTTCTGCAGCTCAAGGTATAAATCACTATAACATCTATATATATATATATATATATATGTAAAACTAGTTGGTTTACTAAAATATTCGGGATAAACTCAACTAGGAATACGGGATTGGTTTCTTAAATTTTGAAATGAAATTTGGCCTCCAGTCCGGTCTCCAAGGGTATGTAATCATCGGCGTGCATAATTTGGCTGTTTTTATCTTTATTTTGTTGTTGGTTTTTTTTATTTTTTTTGGTTTTTTGGTTGTCCAGTCGAATATGTTTGCTGATGCCAGCAGCACGATATGAAGCAGACGGGCAGCAGGACAACACCGCAGGATGCTTGTGACACAGCTTTAAAGTCGCTCTAATGAAGTGTGTGCCCCAAAAGCAAAGAATAAAAAGCTTGTGCTGCTGTTGGCTTTGCCACAGCTTGAGCTCCATTTCCGTTACCATTTGCAAACTGCAGAAATGTCCACTCATATGTCGAGGTCAACTAACACTCCAAAATGGGGAGTGTTGTCCAGCATTAGTTGGCATCCTGAGCATCATGCGGCAGACAGAGTTACGCTGACCGAAATGAAACTACCAAATGGTTCAGCTCCTTGGCGAGCTTCGCACATCCTTGATGCGCCTAATGGCTGTGACTTTTTGACAGCAACGGCCATGTGTCCTGTGTGCCTGTGTGCCATATCCTGTGTCATGTGTCCTTTTCACATCCATACCCTTAACCCCAGCCAGTCGAAGCGAAAACATTTGTCCGTGTCTCGGCATTGGCCACTTTTATGGCCATAGATTTTATGTGCAGCTTATTACATGGCTTCGATGTTGATTGTATTTGCCTTTGATTCCGACATAAATGGCCTTATTTTGCTAGATTACTATTATATTAGTTTCTTCCAAGGTTTGGCCGACTAACTTCACTAAAACGCTGCTCATAATTCATAAATTCGATTGCCGGTAAGCTTTGCTGCAACGTGTGTTTAATTTCCGAATTTCGTTGGCCAACTTCATCAGAACGATTCGCGTTGCTCCTTTTTGTTTTTAAACAGTTTCGCATTGTTGCCAGACTTCACGAAAGCGCTGTTAATTATGCATTCATAGTGCGACTGGCCACACAACAAATCGACAGCATGTCAACATCACGCTTCAATTAGCCAGTTCCAGCTTCTCATTTGGGCCTCTACACACAGCTGCAACGACAGACAGAGAGTACATGGATATGAAGAGCAGAGCAGAGCAGAGCAGAGCATAGGCAGTCGTCCTTTGGTCACAGTAGTCTACAAACTAAACACACAGACAGGAGGCAAAGGCAGCAGGCACAAGGCACATATGTCACCATCAAGCAAATGTTTCACTGTCTGTCCTCAGCTGTTGTTGTTGTTGTTGTAGTTGTAGTTGTTGTTGTAGTTGTTGTTGTTGTTGTTGCTGCTTTTGTCGCAGTTGTTACCATTGCGGTTTTTTGGCCGCCGCTGTTGCTGCCATTAAATGTAATTCTCTGTGGTTTTTATGGTTTTTTAAAACATTCAACAACATTTTACGTGGCTGCTATTTATCTTTTATTTCGGCACTCACTTCAGCTGCCACACAATCCCCTCAGCTCCAGGCCCCATCTCAAGTTTTATTTGTAGCTCCTGCTGCTGCTCCTGCTGCTGCTGTTGCTGTTGCTGTTGCTCCTGTCATGTCCCTTGCCGTGTCGCCTCGCACGTTCCACATTTGTTGTTGCTGTTGCTGTTGTTAGTTGTGTGCTGTTGCTGCTCTGCGTCAGGCAATAATTCAGTCTCGAGTGCAATTTGGCGGCTGCTCACAAACATACGCATAGAAACAGATACTCAACCACACACACACATCCAAACACACACACACACACACAGATACAGCTTATCTCACTCACCTTTTGTCAAACTATTAGCGCAACGACTGCAAAAGCAGTCATAAATACAAGTGGACTAAAATTAGCAAGGAGTACAAAAATAGAATGTGCGCTCATCATATTTAGTAATTTAGTAATAATTATGATTATATTATTAATTATATTCGATGAGTTCAGCGATAGGTTTATTTAGAGCTTGCAAGCTTTGCTCAGTTTTAGAAATTAAATAGCATTTATTAACCATGAAAACCAATTAAAAAGATAGTTCACAAAAAACACTTTAAATTGAACGAACTTGAACAATTCAAGAAAGTCTGCATCTTTTTTGTATTGTTGGCAACACTTGCCGAAATCTGAAAAGTTAAGATATATTACAATTAATTATCTAGAGTGAGTTACATCGGTCACAGTAGCTGCTGCTCTTCTATCCTGAAATTGAACCTGATCCTGAACTCCATCTCAATTTTCAGTGTTTCTTCTTTTTTGCTTTTCGACATTTGTCGCATTTGAAATATTTCATTGCATACTTTTGTGCGGTCGCATTTTATTCTCTTTATTCTCTGCAATGCTGCACTGCAATTTGTTGTGCAATTTATTAGTGGTTGTCTACCCATGCCACCACCCAGGCCACCTCCCACTCCAGACACCTTTAACAGGTAAATGCATTGTAGTAGTTAGTGTGCAGTGTGCGTGTGTTTCTAGTTGAGATATTGTGTCGCTTGGCTGGGAATTTTTATATTGAATTTGGTTGGCCAAATGGCGAAATTGTTGCCAATATTGGAAAAGCAGCAGGCAGCCAAACAGACGGGCTAATATTTAACAAAAGGTGCGCTTTTTGGGGGCATTTGGGGTGATGAGGTGGGAGGGGGTGATGTAGAATAGAGTGGTAGCAGCAGCAGGAGCAGGAGCAGCAGCAGCAGCATCGTCAATGGCGATTTTCATTTTCAGCCGCCTGAAACGGAAGTCAACTTACTTTCGTTGTCTGGGTTGCAACAGAAACAACAACAACAACAACAACTTCAATGTCTGCAGCTCGTGTCTCTGTCTGCTGCTGTTTCCTGACCCTGAAAAGTCCGCAAAAGAGAGATTCACTGCTTGAAGCGTTCCGGTTGCTCCAGCTGCTGCTGCTGCTGCTGCTGCTGCTGCTGCTGCGTCTACAGCTGTAGATTTGGCTGCTGTTTGTCTGTTCGCGCCGCTTGGCTGGCCTTTGTGTTGCAACATTCTGTTGCAGTCACTGTGTTGTAGACAGCTGAAGCTGAAGCGCCAAAGCCAAAGCGGGCAAAATTTAAAGTCTCGCGACTGTTTGCATTTAACATTAAGCGTACAACCCAAAAACGCCCAACTGCCGACCGACACCAACTGCCGCCTTTAGCCTACCCTTTAGCCAGAATCAAACATATTTTGCTGGCACACATGCGACCAGCAAGTAGCAGCAGTAGCGGCAGCAGTGGCAGCAGTGGCAGCAGTGGCAGCAACCCCCAGTGGCACTTGAAAATGCAGTCGGGCTACTTAGAGAGCTTTCCCCAGCATTCATTTCTGTTCATTTTTTGCGTTGCTACCAAGGGTTGCTGCCAGCCTCAGAAATATGTACGTACTCCATGTATATGTATGGAAAATCTGTAAACAAATGAGAGCTCGGCTAACTTAATAAGTAACGCATTATTGCTGACTGCCGGGCTGCCTGTCTGCCATTCGTTGCCCCATCAACAACAATCTTTCTACCGAATAGTTTTATATATGTATATATATCTATATATCTATGCTTGCATAAAAAAAGGACTCGTCGCCTTAATAAGCAATACTTAAGACTTAATGCAGGGCATAAAATATGCGCAGCATTTACCTCACAGCAGCTCCAGTTGCCGCTCGGCTACGCTCTGGCTTGGCGCTGGGCTTGGCACATAAGGGGTAGTCCCGTCGCAACCGCAACCCTGGCAACCCTGCCAACCCTGTGTGCGTATTTTCTTTCCGTCTTTTTGTATTTTTATTTTTTTTTTTGTTTTGTGCTGTGATTTTTGATTTAAGCATAATTTTTGCTACATTCTCGACGCTCTGGGCTTGGCGGGACGTCCTGCTATCCTATTCTGCTGTGTCCTGCTGTGCGCTTTGAAATATTTCAAACATTTCTTCAAGGGATTTGCGCAATTTTCCCTTTTTTGCCATTTCTTATTTTATTTTATTTTATTTATTTTTTTTTTTACTGTCTGTCTCTCACATTTAAATGGTTGGCAAATAAACAGGCAACGGTTTGCAGCATTTCCATTTCCATTTCTATTCCATTGCGTTTCGTTGTCTTGAGATTTTTACCTCTCTCTCTCTCCATCTTTCTATCTCTCTCTCTCTCTCTCTCTTTCTCTGTTTTTGATTTTCTCATCTCATTTCCGACTTTTGACAACGCTGCGTATGATTAATGCCAGAAAAAGGTCACCAAAAAGGCAACCTGCGAAAAACCCGTTTAATAAATGACATCAAAAATTAAAACTCACTGCTGGCGCGTAAATCAAATTTCTATTTGCACGCAGATACCAAAGATCGCTATAGAAACATATACTTTCATATAAAAGGTGTCTGTTTGTCTGTGTCTGTGGCTGTTTGCCTGGGCAACCTAATTTGACAGTCGGCCAGAAATAACTCAATTAGTGACGCGACCCTTTTGGCCCTGCTACAAGTTTTCACCAGACCCAAACACAAACCAAGGAAAAATAATATGCGTATATAAAAAATATATATATAAATACTCGTATATATATATAATGAACAACCCTATCCATGACGCTGTTAGCGGTAACGAGCAAATGAGTGGGTTGAGCTTGGGCTGAGACACGAGCCAACTTGTAGCTGGCCACTTGACATTTTTTTTGTGTTGAGCTGCTGGTATGCTGGCTTGACTTCTGAAGTGGCAACTGCTACCTTGATTTTTTTCGCCCGTATATCAAACCGAAATTTATATTAATAGAGGTAGAATTGATTACATTATCAATGCTATAAATATTCTATGCAGCTCTCTGCCTCTGCATTTAACATCTCTTCTCCACTTGCCAAATATAAAAGAAAAACCTTCAACTGAAATTTTATATCGAAACTTTAAATAACATACTGAAATGATAACAATACAAATTAATCGAAACAAAAACGGCATCTAATTAAATGTATTGACAAAGCTCTCAATACAATTAATATTTTTGCAGCAGAGGAAATGTTTAGTAAAATATATACTCTCTTGAATATTTGTTAAACATTTCTATAGGGTATGGCAAGTTCATTGAGTTTTGCGTTTCCTATCTGTCTATCTATCTTTCTGTAGCATTTTATTTATACACATTTGTATTTGCATTTGCATTTGTATATTTGTATATATGTTTGCTGATATTCAACATTTTGAAATTTGCATAAGCTGTGTGACGCTGTTGCCTTGGCATCAATTTGGCATCACTTACAGTTGGCAAACATTAACAGCACTGTCATCATTACACACACCAAAATGAGGGTGCGGCTTACCCAGCCCAACACAACCCAACTCCTCATCGGCCTCATCCTCGTGCTTAGTGTCTACTCCCTGGCCCTTAGTCCTCTATACAGTTGAGCACCCTGGCTGCAGTTTTGGATCGGGGGACGGGCGCATAAAAGTATGTTACGGCAAATGTGAGAGGCTTCAACATGAACATTGCCCCGGAAGAGCCGAACATCAAAAGACCGCCCACGGCAATTTTCAATTAAAAACGCCTACGCGAATGCTGCGGAAATTTGTCGGTTTTGTTTTGGTTGAAATGTGTAAGAATGCTGCTGGGTAGATATCTAGATGGATGATGATTTGTTGGTCGTTTGAAGCCTTGCTGGGATGATGGGTACACGGGCAGACTGGCAGGCGGGCAGACTGGCAGATGCTCGCGGGCACTTTTAAAGTTGTGCCCAGCAAATGTTGTTGATGGCATGACATGGGAATGCACTCAAGATTTGACAATGTGTATGTTTGTGTCTGTGTGTGTGTATATCATTTCCCCAGTGTGTGTGTGTGTAAGAGGGCCTAATATGGCCAACAGCTATATGTCAAGCAGGCGGAGACAGCAGTTAAGACTGCGTATGCCAAGATGGAAGCGAATATCCTGCCACTGCCACTTTCTATGGCCAGCCAGCTTGAGAGGTGCTTCAGAACGCAACTAAATGCGGTCGAGTAGATTTCTGTTGTTCTTGTTTCTGTTTTCTATTTGCTATTTTTTAACAGGTCCGCCTTTTAGATGGATAAGTACGTAGTACTTCAAGAAACAAGACGCACCCTACGAATCCCTTCCGAATCACACAAAAGTCAACCCCAACCAGACAGTTCAAGCTGTAAAAAGATATACTCGTATATATATATATATATTGTAGATCAGCACCAACACCACAGCCTACATAGCTAAGCGTGTTCGTCTGTATGAAAAAAGAATCTTGGAGACTGTAATGGCCAGCGATCAAATTAATTTAATTAAAATATATATTTAAAATATATATTTACCTTACAATCTATTTATAATATGCCTGGTTATATTGATATTACTGCTCAAGTGGTCCTCTTACATGTTACTCACACTTTAATTTGATTTTTAGTGTCACGTCAAATTGTAGCTTTCATTTTAAGTGGGAACCCGAAAAAGATACATATTTAAAATTAGCATAGACAACACTTGTAATTTGCATATTTAAACTATTAGTTGTGGCTCGCATACTTAATATCTTTTTTGTTTACTCTTTGCTCCTCTTATCTGATCCTTAACAGTCCCGCACATCTCTCGTGTCGAGCTCGGAGGGCGGCATCCTCGCCGAGGGCGAAACATCCAGCGAGGAGAGCTCTCGCGATTCCAGCGACAATTCGCCGCCCTGTGATCTGGGATTGATGGAGCGACTGCTGCTAACGCATCCAATGTGGTTTCTGCCTGGCATCCAGCGTTCCGGGGCCGTGCATTTGCTCCAGGGCAAGGAGGAAGGGGTGAGTGGAATTATGAATTTATTGATTTTGTTAAATGAGACAATTGCTGTCGTATGCACAATCTGCAAATAAACAAATGCGGACAGGCGCTTGATTAAATCAGCAAACACATCTGACCACAAAAATTTGCGCACAATTTGAAGCCCCCAAAAGAAAAAACAAATAAAATAAAATAAAATAAAGTAAATAACGCGAACAAAAAGCGTTGCATATAAACGGGCGCATTTGCATGAACAAATTGCAATCAATTAACGTAAATCAGAAATGCGTGCTAGCTTATGGGGCGTGGAAAGTTGTGGGAAGTGGGGGGAGGGGGGAGGGGGTGGTGCGGTGAATAGGGATTTGCGGTGCGTGTCCTGGACAAATATATACACACAGATTCATTAATATGACGACAGCGACAACAATGCGAAGCCCTTTTAATTGTAAATGTATAAAGATAAACAAAGAAATGTTGCCAGCACTGGACGCAGAAGGACGACCAGAACGACCGTCCAGGATGCCAGGACTCGCTCTGCTGCGCTTGCAAATTCATTGAAATTTATCTGGCAGACAACGCTGCTGTGCTACGGGGAATGGGGCAATGCGACCAAATGGGCGACATGACAAAAGGCGACGAGAGACAAAAGCCAGCGAAATGCGATTCACATAGCCACTAGGAGTGGATGTGGGGAGCTGGGTAAGTGTAGCTATTGGATTGGATTGGATGCTGGTCATTTTGTGATTCAAGGCGCTTTGCATAGACAATTGAAATTACAACGAGCGAACAGGAGAAACGCCCAACAAATTGTACAGATTCAATAAGTTTGCCAGCCGGACCAGGTCGCTGCTGTGTCCTCCTCAGCAATTATCACGTGTACAGCAGGCAAGCGGACAGCCACACAGACAGAGAGACAGAGAGACAGATACAGACAGGCTGAGAGGTTGGCTGGCTGGACAGACTGGCTGGTCGTCTGTCTGTCTGGATAGCCTGCAAATGCATAGATTGAATGAATGCTTGATCGAATCGCTCGAATGCCAACTAAATTGCTTGCCATTTATTTGGCCCGAGGCGCACTTTAGTCAAGCACAATTCTCAAATGGGGCGGGAGCATGGCTCAAATGCGACACGATTTGAAAATTATTATATGCCCGCTTACATACATATTCATGTACTCATATTCTCTGTATATTTGTATATATTTGTATATATATGAATATATATGAATATATATAACAGCAAAGTATCCATTGCTGTACATTCAAAATGATATTTTAAGCCCAGCACACGATTATCACTGAATTTATCATTTATTTATAAAAACAGTTTGACTTCCTATGGGATGATATATATATATATATATATGTATATATAAATATATATATACTGTGTATGTGTTTGTGCAAATATTTACTCTCTTAATCATTTTAATCACAAAGTTTCTTTGACAAACTCAACTTCAGCCCGCAGCAATGGCAACACAAAAAAATAATTAAAATTCAACGGTTTTTGCACTTTCATGAAAGTAGAATCAAAATTTGTAGCTTGATTTTGTTAAGCCCTTCAGGTAGTTGGCATGGACGGCTTCAAGTCCAGAGCCATACAAATGGCACAAAATCAGGCAAAATTTCAATTACGAAATTTTGTGCAAGTTTTGCTTGAATTGTGAATGCGAAACTTTAAATTGTCGAGCACTCGCCATTGTGAGCGTGGCACGCGACGACAAGTCCTTGCTGCAGTCCTTGAGGGGCACTACACAATCAAATGCGGAACATGCCGAAGCAGCAGAAGAAGCTGCTGCTGCAAAAAAAGTGAAAAGCGTTTTTCAGCTCGGCAATTTTCAATTGTCGAACGCGTCGCAACAATGGCGCATTGATTGCTGCAGCGCATTGCTCGGCACGGGATGGATGGGGATGGTGCAAAAAACTTTGTACTTTATGCCAACTGCCTGCGCCTTCAGTCTATCTCTCTCCCTCTCTCTCGCTCTCTCTCTCTCTCTCTCTGTCTGTCTGTCTGACTGTCTCTCTGTCTCGATCTCACTCTCGTTTTCTTGCGATTTGCCTATTGAAACGCTAATTGCATGCGTCAGCGTCGACGTCGCTGCCGGCAATTACACGCACCATCACTACAGCAACATTACTGCTTTCCAGCAGCACCACCTGCAACACCAGCATACCCCGCCCGCACCACCAATTTGAATTGGTTGCTTGAGTTGGTTGCTACGCATTTGTTTATGCGTTTAATAAAAAAGTATTTGCATAATTGAAATTGAAATTGAAGCAGCCGCTTCTAGTGGCTACAATCTGGCTCAAACTACATCCGCCCCCCCACTTCTCGTAGCGTGTATTGAATGTGACCCTCTGTATAAACTGCATTGGTAAATGTTTGTAATTAAAAATCAATCAATATGTTTGAGCTGCGAATGCGGCTAACGTTTCTGCCCATTTGTGGCAACACATGTGGCTGCAACAACAACAACAACAACAATAACAACAAAGACGAACAACTTCCGCCGTTAACATTGGTCCATTTGCCTGCCTGGTATTTTAATTACTTGTTTTTGCCGGCTATCCTGCGTTTCCATCTGTCGATTTCCTTCCATTCGTTTTTTTTTTTCTCTGTACTCTACGCGACTCCATCAATCATAAACTGTTTGGAGCGGGAGACGAAAGTTGAAACCTGGTCGACTTGCCTGCCTGCCTGCCTGCCTGCCTGCCTGCCTGCCTGCCTGCCTGCCTGCCTGCCTGGTCACATGTGCGTGCAGCTTCTGTGTTGTTGTTGTTTCTGTGCTTGTTGTTGTTGTCGTTGTCGTTGTCGTTCTTACTTCCTGTTTTTATGCCCCATGAAACGGACACAAAATGAATATATGGATAAGGCTTCAAGCTGCATATGACAGCTAGAAGCAGACATTTTCAACACTGCAGCAGCGTTTGTCTATGTTGAGGAGTCCATCCAGCTATATGCCTCTTTTATTCATTGTATTCAGCAAATTTGATAGCTAATCGAATCTATTTCAGCACATATCGCATCATTTTCGACTCTCCTAAAAAAGAAAGCTAAGTTCTGCATTTTTTGCATGGTTATTTTTTTTATGTGTTGGTAATAATTTTCTACAGAACAAAGGGTATCTGCTAGTCGCGTATTTAGGCTGGTATATACAATTTTTTTCTCCACCATTTGGCGTCATTTGGACTTGTTATGCTGACCACAAAATGTAATTAGCACCAAATGGTGAACGGTGAATGGTAAATGATGAAGGGTCCACGTGTGCATCGAATTAAAGTTTTTGGTCAGCTTAGCCGGGCCAGCAGCCTGCAGCAACTCATCATTAGCCATATTAGACGGTTGGACGGTTGGTTTTGCCGTAAACAAAAAAATATGCACCACATGACGTATGCGCAATATTCAACTATTTGTGGCTGCATTTTGCATTTGTTTTTTGCAAAAGAAGAGTGGCAATTTTTTGTTGTTGTATTTGGAAAATTGATTTATGCGTCATTTGCATTCTAGCCCAAAATGAACTTGTTAAGCCAACGCAGCCAACGCCAAATGCATGCAATATCCGCCTGGCCAGCTACCGTTGTGCTTTGGCTGCTTAAATGGCCAATAGACAAGCGAACAAAGCAATCAAATTGATTTTTTTCACCCAATAGCCATGGCACTTTTTGCGAACTTTGTCGTTTGCCATGTGTGTTCAATGTGTCAAACGTTGGCCGCAGGATGAGAGGCGACTGGAGTTGGGCAGCGCTTACAAGCCAAAAAGCCGAAACAAAAAAAATATATAAATAAAAAAAAGAAAAAAGAGCAGCTGCAATAGCCAAAATGAAAGAAACAGTAGCAGCCACATAGGCGCAGACAGTTTTTATTTATCACCCGCAGTGCAGGGTATCAAGGGCGGGCAGACCCAGTCAGTCAGTGGTTAGAATATGCCATCAACAACAGGCTTGAAGGTTGGCACCACAGCAGCAGCAGCAGCAGCAGCAGCAGCAGCCACAGCTGATGAACGATAAGGCCGCAGACAGCTGCAGTGTGGGTGCCTGTGTGTGTGTGTGTGTGTGTGTGTGTGTCTATATAGAGATATTCACACATTCGGGGGTAAGTCCAGATGACAACCAAAGCCAAAAAAGGGTTGCAAGCGAGCGACACCATTGAAACAGGCACACACACAACACACAAGCCCACAACTAAGTAGGGAGCTCAATCGAACAGCACTCATAAGTTGGATAGTTAACATACCATAAACACTGCTGGAGCGTTGCCAACTGATGTGTGTGTGCGTGTGTATACATTATGGCAGTTCATGCAGAATGAGGCCAGAGAGAACGGCACGTTTGCTGTCAGAGTGTGAGAAGGTGGGAAACTGAGTGTGAGACATGACTTCATTTGACACCATCAGCGATAACAAACTCATCTTCTTTCGCTAGCCTTCATTTCATTCGCCAATTCGAATAAGCTCACATTTAACCAACTCTTTTTTTTGTGTGTATTGGGAGAGAAAACTAAGGATCTATTCTCAGCGAAAGAAAAAAACCTGTTTAATCACTCGCCTTTAATCAAATCCAAAATATACATCATTTGACTTGAGAATGCAATATCTAATGCAGTCAATTATATTTTAACTATCGATATCCATACATAAATGATTTAGGCTTTCATCAGTGTCAAGACTTGAGAGGCATCCTACCTAAACTAACCTAAATACCTGAAACTCTTAACGTAAATCTGTGTTAATTTTAGATGCAATATAATTTTTAACGTAAATGCAGCATAATTGAATCATTGCATTAATTGTTCTTTAAGAACTCGATGCTTTCAGCTTTAAATATTAAAATTTCAATTAAAGTCATGAATGTGTTACACGTGGCGTATGCGTAATACGACAAACGCAGAGCAGAGGGGAACTCTCAGAATGCATTTTGGCTATACTCATGCAACAGCACCCAACAACAACAAGAACAACAACAACAAGGATATGGACATGGACATGGACAACAACTACCAGCAGCTGCAGCAGCAATGGCGACACATTCTGCTAATGAATTATTAACAAAATTTATAATTGAAAGCCGTTTGGCAAATGAGTTTAATGCACTTTCCCAGCACCCAAAAGCAAAGCGTGCGTGTGTGTGTGTATGCATGTGTGTGTGTGTGTGTGTGTGTGTGTGTATGTGTGTGTGTGTGTGCGTCTGATGAAGCCCATGATGAAAAGGCGAAATTAAAAACGAAAGCCCCGAACGAAACCAACGGAAATCAAGGGAAATCAGCTTAAGGCAATGGGGTTCCATTCATACGTACATTTAACATGAATGGGAATGGGATTGGGAAGCGGAAGGGGAATGGGAATGGGAAGGAGAATGGGAACAGCAACCGGCTGACTCTTGAACTGTGCAACGAAAGCCGCTTAGTGGCCAAATGCAATGATATCAGAGTGTGTGGGCTGTAGGGGTGCTGGGGATTGAAGCTTAGCGGTTGGAGTGGGTTGTGACAGAGAATGAGAGAGAGAGAGAGAGGGAGAGAGAGAGAGAAAGGGAGAGAGAGAGGGAGAGAGAGAGAGAGAGAGAGGTCAGCCAAGTGGACAGCAAAAGGCAAGTGAGAAGGCACTGATCCAAGCCAACTGACTGCGGCAAAAACCAAGAAGGGAAATGTGCCAACAACAATGGCAAGTCAGAGACAGAGCGAGAGAGAGAGAGAGAGAGAGAGAGAGGGTAACGGGATCTATGGTTGTCCATTGTTGGACTTTGGCTTCAAATTCAATTTGCTATGCAAAGAAAGCGAATCGCAAGTAAAACAACAAAAAATACAACAAATCCAAATGAATGTCAATGAAATGCAAATGCTGAAAAGTAAGCAAGAACGCAATGGGGGGAATGGGGTCTGCAGTGAGGGTTGATAACCGATGACAGTACCACCCTTCCCCCCCCTCCTCCTTCCCCTTCCCCTCTCCCTGCGCCACGTCCCGTTGTCTAGAGAGACGAACGAGACGTCTACCAGGCCACATGCCACATGCCACAGACACAAATCGCCATTCTCGCTGCTCACATTACCAATTTGAATAAAATATGAGATTTTTATTATACTTATAAAGAGTGTGGTCGGCGAGCGGGTCTGATGGTCAGGGTGAGCGTGTGGCGCGGGGCAGGGGGGTTGTTAGGGTTTTTGAATTGATAGAAGCGGGTCCGCTTAATGCTGTCAGCATCTGGGTTGCGGTCGCTTCCTCTAATGGCTGGCCAATGGCTTCATAATAGAGGTCCACTTCTGTTGCACAGTTGGAGCCGCTTCTTGGCATAATTTCATTATTTTATGCAGTTCTTGTTCTTATTAATGTTATTTTTGTTGTTGGTGTTGTTGTGCTTTTCCTATTACTCCCTGGTCGTGACGCCTAACCACACAAACCGCCGACACTCATTAGGCGGCTGTGTGTCTCCCTTGGGCTGGTGTTTGTCTGGTGTTAAGTTCCTCCGTATAACAGCGCATCCCCCTTGTTGTCCATGCCACAAAGGATGGCCGCCTGGTGGCTTCAATTTCAAGTTTTAAAATTATATGCAAACGTTGCTTTAGAGCATTGAGCGCTTTTAAATTATTCCCTTATTTTTGTATTATTAAGGTACGCCAGCAAACAGGCATACAGGCTTCACTGGCTATTGACGTACACATTCAACTTGCGCTTACCATCCAAAATTGTACTCTTTTTTTTTTAAACAATGGGCCTATTTGCAGTTACACAAATTAGGCTAAAAACAGACTCTCTGAACTGTTAATTGCATTTGTTTGACACAGTTTGTAGTTTAGAAGATAAAGCTATCATTGCGGAAATATGTACTTGGTAAGGGTAATTTCTTAGCTGCATCAAATGTACAAATCAATTGGTGTCTGTCGCACACACACACACACACACACACAGAAGCCTGGCCAACTGATAAGCCTTGCCAGTGGCCAATTGCAATAGTCGCAATGGCCGTGTACAATTTGGTCGCTTCATTGCAACCGGATGCCATTAAGATGTCAAGATTTGATGTCAGTCATTTTGGTGTGCCGCATCAGTCTGATGCGTGAGTGAGAAGCCAGGGGAGGCCTTGAAGGGCGGCAGCCGAGCAAAATGCATGTGTATAAAAGTACAACTCGAAGCATGATTTGATGATTATAGACTAGACTTGGCGCTCGAGCGAGCGCAACGAGTCTATTTGCGGGCCAAAACTTGATTACGACACACCAATAGACGGTAGACGGCCAAAAGGGACTGGGCTGCACTTTCGATTCATGGCCAGAGACCGCAAAACGGGCAGACGGGCCAAACCGAAGTGGCGCGCGGACAGTGGGGCAGCAACAGCAGCAGCAGCAGCTGTGGCACGTAAAGCGCATAGTGAAGGACAACAACAACAACAACAAGCACAACAAAAAGAAGAAGCATTTGGGCCCTGCGGCCAGCTGCTGCCAGAAAAGGGGTGACACTGCGGACAATTTTAGCGAACAGAGAGCAGAGTGGCCCAAAGGCAAACGCGCCAAAAATAGTCGAGAAATGGAAACCGGAAATGTTGTTATACCCCTCCAAAAAAAAAAAAAAAAACAGACGTAAAAAAGTGCATTTGCTGCCGGAAATGGGCGCAAATGTGACAACGACAGCGACAAGGACAAGGACGTCGAAGGGGTGGGCTTTGCAGGGTAGACTAGCGCTGTGTGTGTGTGTGTGTGTATGTGTGTGTGTGTGTTTTGAGTGCTGTGTGGCTTGTGTGATGTGCAATAATTTACATGCAATTAAATACAAAATCAAATGCAAAGCACAAGCCACAAATCACTTTCGCCCTGCAGACAAACTGAGCGAAACAGTGTTGGCAAACTTACTGAGTATTTGCAATTGCACCATTTAAGAGCACTTGGAAAATACTAACTGCATTTTATAATGCATTTCGAAATATAAGAAAACGTTTTCCCAACACTGGAAACGCTTGCCCTAAATCGAAAATAGCAAAATCATGTTGTTTTTTCGATTATTTTTTTTGTTTGGAAATATTTTCTATTAAGAAGTGCATTTCTAAAAAGTATCAATTTTCAACACTGAAAGTGAGCCACAATTGGCGCCAAAGCTATGTAAAAATTCCCAAAATTCAGAGTGATTTTTATTCGGTTTTTTTTTTTTTTTTTAGTGTTTATCAAGTAGAAATGGTTGCCTGGAACACAACGTCCGAGATAACAGACGGACAGAGGGACAGATAGACTTGCTTGTTTGTTTCTCGCTTTGTCACATGCAAAGCATTTACATTTACGAGACACGCCCACCAGTCACTGAAACCGTTAAACGCCTCTATTTTGGGGCAGCTGTGAAAAGTACTAGTAAAATCGTTGGGCTGCTCGTTTTTTGGTTGTTTCTCTTGATGAGAGGGAGGCTGGGGGAGCAGCAGCAGCAGTAGCAGCAGCAGCAGACGACAGTCAGTCAACGAACTGTTAAGTGAAAATGCATTTGGAATTGCAATGGGAGTAAAATGCATTTCTAGGGTTTCCTTTTTCGTCTGAGCGCTTAAAAGCCGTTCCACCTGCCTAAGTATGTCTGCGCAGCTGTGTGTGTGTGTGTGTGTGTGTGTGTGTGCGTGTGTGTGAGTGTATGCCAATGCAATGAACTGGGCGTGTCAGCACGCCCACTTACATCTGCTGTAGCCAATAGCCAATTGATTGCAACTATTGTTTGCGCTGGAAACAATGCTCTTGTCAAATATGCATATGCATACCCTGTAAAAAAAAGAAAGGCCTCGCTTGCAGGTCGAGCTGAACTCGGGTTGAAGGCACTGCACAATTTACTCACAGGGTAAATGCGTATTATATTTGTATATATTGAAATGCATGCTGGTTGCCTTTGAACACCGTTACGCCTTTTTATTGTTAGCCATATACGCTTCAATTTGTCAAGGCGTCCATAAAATGCAGACACAATCAACACACACTCCCCAACGCTCTCTCTCCTTTTCTCTCTCTCCTTCTCTCTCTCTTTCTCTCTCTCTCTCTCTTTCTCTCTCTCTCTCTCTTTCTCTTGCGACTTGCTGGCTTCAGCCTTTGTGCATTTTGATTGGCTAGAAGCTTGTTAAGACATTTTTATGCTCGCTTTTGTCCTTCGCAAATTGCATTTCCGTGACGGGTCAGCTCAATTGCCTCGCAGCCCAACTACCCCATAGCTGACCACTGGCTACTGACCACTGACCACATTATTGAATCAATGTATAATGGCTCTTTCGCTCTATGCAGCTCGCTTTAAATGTGACTCCCTCCCCCACCCCAACCAGCACCCAACCAGCACCCAACCAGCACCCAACCAGCACCCAACCAGCACCCACTCAGCCTGAGCTATCTATGTGTATACATTCTCCTTACTACTACGGTTTGTCGTCTGAGCATAATAAAATCAACAGCCGAAAAGATTTCTTTAAAAACGTTGCAATGCAGCCAAATCAAATAAGCGTTCCCTTTAAATATATATATCTTTATATATATATATATATATACAGTATACGCAGCCATGGCAACCTCATCATATCAAGGAGTGTGTTTGTGTGTGTTTATTTTTTTCTGTTATCTTCTACGCCACTTTTTGCTTTCAACTGCTTATTGAAAATTGCGCAGAGCTCACACAGAAATCATAAACAACGCCGCGGGGCGTCCATATTCGTTTCTCAAACTGCCTTCAACCGGCATACCCACTTCTGGCTCTCCCCCCTCCCATTGCTGTACATACCCTCTTCTATGCTGCAGCTAGCATACTGAAACCCCCCACCCCACCCCACCCGCTTCACTTGGCATTTATTGTAATCTGAAAAATATAATTGCATGCTTTTAGGGTTGCTCACAAAAAATGTAAAAGCAGCCACACACACACACACACACACACACGCACACACACGCACAGACGAGAGCAGAGCATATACATATATACTACACGCGTACAATAGAAGATGGGAAAACTCTCGAGGAGTTCCTTAAATCATCACATTCACCTTGAGTAAAGAAGCCAAGAAAGTAAAAGAATGCAAAAGATTTGATCGCTGGATGAATATATTTTTACTCTAGACCAGACCAGGAACAGGCTTTAACGTATCTGCTGATGTGGCTTGAACGCTTAACGGTCTTTTACACTTCTACTATTTGAAACAATTGTGTCTGAGAGTTTTCATAACTTTATAAAGCAGATCTCATCAGTAACGCATCATTCAACGATGTGGAAAATTAGCATAACATTTTTTAATATAGCAACTCTATCCCAGTTCTGCCAGTGTGAGTTACAGTATATTAAGCAAACCCTTCCAATTAATTAAAAATTTACTACTTGGTATATATAAATATATATATATATATATATATATATATACATCTAGCATATTAAGCTCATCTTGCATTTGACAACAATTGATATCAACACGATGACAATATTTGAATATATATGTAAATTTCATTAAATATTCTTTTATATATATATATGTATATATATATATATATATATATATATTAAATACACATAAACAGCGGCTGGGACAAGTCATTTCTTGTGCGTGACTTTAAGTAAAGCGCTCATTATGAAAACTTTTTGCTGGCGATTAACAAGAATGGCAATGGCAGGGCCTGGCTAAGGCGGTGCCACAGTTGCTGCTGCTAGTGGACACCGCACTGCCGCTGCCACTTGACCAAGTCAGAGTTTGAGAGCCACAAGCACTTGCCACACGACTTGGCTGCGCTTTGTCGCAGCGTCTGCAAAGTTTTTCCCAGCCAGGACAAAAGTACGCACAGACTGGGCGTGGAGTGTAGCTGAGGTGGTTTTTACAATGCCAAGGCATTGCATACTTGGAGGCGCCACAGCGTATGGAATACCAATTTATCATTTATCATTGTTTTTGTAAAATGGGTAATGGGAAATGGGAAATTTATGTGCGCACATTTTTAACGCAACATTTAACGCGCTGTGAAAGCACGGAGTGGGGAGGGGGTAGATGATTTGAGAGGGGCGCCAAACAAAACGCAAAGTTGCTTCAAAAAGCGCTGATTTACATGGCAGCCTTATGACTGACAACAACAGCAACAACAACAACAGCTGTTTACTCATGCTTTCCCTTTCTCTCTTTCGTTCTCTCTCTCTCTCACTGTCTATAGACCTTCATTGTACGCGGCTCGAGTCAGCCAAACACAATGGCTGTTTCTGTGCGCCTGCCACAGGATACGGGTCCTTATATCGAACACTATCTGATCCAATCGCAGGACAACAAATTGAGCCTGGAAAGTTCACGCTTCAAGTTTGGCTCGATCCCCGAACTGATTTCCCACTATGCCCAGTGCTGTGATGAGCTGCCCGTGCAGCTGATGCTGCCACGAGTGCTGCGGGAGGCGAACAATCGCAAGAAGCTCTCCTCGCTGGCGCTGCTTGGCCAGGAGTTCTGGAGCTATGCCAGCAGTTCGGCTGTACTGGGACCGCCCATTGCCGTTGCCAAGACGATCAGCAATTCGACGGAGCAGCAGCAGCAGCAACAGCAGCAACTGCTGCTGGATGCCAAATCACCATTATCACTGACAGAGACCAGCGGATTGGGCACCGCAACATTTTTCAGCGATCCTGGCTGCATGCCCAGCAGCAAGCTGCCCGCTGTGGCGCCGCCGCAGCCAACGACAACGTTGTTCAGCCCAACGGGCAGCGGTCCGCTGTTGGGTTTCTTTAGCCCGGCTGGCACACCCTCCGACACCAACTCGAGCATGAGCTCTTTTACAACCAGCGGCGGGCAGCACATGCAGCTGCTGAGTCCCAATTCTGTGGACTCTGTCATTTTGACCATGTCACCGGTGGATGCGCAGGGTTATCTACCGGGCGGCACTGCCTTGGAACAGCAACAGCAGCAACAGCAACAGCAGCAACAGCAACAGCAGCAGCAACCATTGCAGCTAACGCATGGCAGCAACAATCTGAGCACCTTCAAGACGAACTCAGCGAACAGTACAGAATTTGACCAGGTGCGTCCGCAGAGGCCGAAGCCGCCGAACACATTGAATCTCAAGCCGCCGGCGCCACCAATGCGCTGGTCCAAGCCCCATTCACCGGATCAGCTGAGCAACAACAATTTCACAGTGACCACTACGGTCACATTCTCCATGGAGAACAACAATGGCGGCAACAGTGGCGGCAACAGTGGCAGTAACAGCAACAGCCAGAGCAACAACATCAACAATAACTCAACTGCCAAACCAAATCCCGCACAGTTCGTGGAGGTAACAACGCCAGCGTCGAGCAATCCATTCAATGCCCTGCTCAATTCACAGGCCAGCACCAGCACGTTCCAGACCTTTGCGAAGCGTCTATCGCCCGAAGGCGAGTGCAAGGATACGCTCTCATCGCAGGGCTCCTCCTCCAATGATAGCCGCTGGCAATCTCAGTCGCAGTCACACTCCCACTCGCAGTCCAGCCGCGACTCGAGTCACAGCCAGCGCAAGATGCCCTCCCCGATGACGCCGAATGGCGCTGGTATTCTGCCAGGGATAGCAGGCAGCAGCAGCAGTAGCAGCAAGTCACGGAAATCTCGCATACGCAAGGAATCCAAACACTACCAGGAGTCGGACATATTGGAGAGCCCGCCAGCACAGTACTGTGCCAGTGCTCTCAGTGACAAGATTAGCGACTACGAAGACGTCTGGTCGCCAGATCCCAGCGATCGAGCCAGTTTGCTCACCAGCTTCAAGCCGGGCCTCGACAACCATGCCGGCGTACTCAATCGACGACCCGACCTCTTGGCCGAGACACGTAAGTACAGCTATCCTCCTCAGTTATTGAAATTAAAATTGGGTTTGTTTTTGCATCTGCACCTGCAGCGAGCACACCCACACAGCAGCTGCTGTCGCCCTGCGTGAAGGAGGAGCGTGAGAGGGAGAGAGAGAGGGAGGGCAGTGCCGGTCCAGACAGCAGCCAGCAGCTGATGCAGTTCTCCGGCGATGCACCGCCAAGGTCTCGAGCTGCCCTCCTATTGCCGAATCTGGGAATTGCTGGCATCGCACCAAACATGACGCAGTCGCTCACCGAGCAGAGTGGCAGTGGCAATGATGATGGCGGCGACACAACACCGACAGCCGCACAGACGCCCGGCTCGAGGAGCAAGCAGGGCAGTCCGTTTTATGCCGAACCAGCGGATGCACTGCGACAGGCTGGCTTGACCAATGCGGCAGCGGCCATTCTGCGTCGTCAGCAGCGCAACCAGCTGCTGCCAGCCAATCAGCGACACTCGGAGCCGCTCAAGGGCGGTCTGGCAACGTCAACGGCACCACTACTCCTGCCCGCTGATCTGGAAAAGCTCGCCGGCAGTCTGGATGAGCTAAAGCAGAAACCGAAGCCAAATCCAACGGCACAGCCGC
Source organism: Drosophila macrothrix (assembly GCA_035042055.1). Taxonomy (NCBI): domain Eukaryota; kingdom Metazoa; phylum Arthropoda; class Insecta; order Diptera; family Drosophilidae; genus Drosophila; species Drosophila macrothrix. The sequence continues at coordinate 18,991,067 of JAWNLX010000587.1, read as the reverse complement.
AGCAGCCGGCAAAGCGTGGACGTAATCGTATCGATCACTGGCAGTTGGACAGCAGCTGGGAGTTCATGGCCAAGCAGGAGACAAATGGTGGGACTGGTGGTGACTATGACGCCGCAGCCGACTGGCAGGAGAAAGAGAACTCGCTGGGCCGCGACAAGGGAGATGTGGGCAATAAGAAGCATTCGCTGACCGTGCACCAAATCATTGTCAAGCGTCTGCCCGACCTCAATCTGCCAGAGCTTGTCCGCTGCTCGACGCCGCCTCAAATGGCAATGACGACGTCGACGACGACGACGACAACAGCTCCACTGCTGGAGAAAACCAATGCCGATGGCAGCCAAAAGTCATTCCAGAGCCAGAACGGCTGTCGACTCAGCGCCTACGACAACGTGGAACGCAACTGTGCCAACTTCTGTCAGACCTATTACGGTGGTATTGATTCAGCGCAGTCGGACGACGGCACCGTCTTCTCCGAGCCCTGGGACTCGTCACAATGGGACTCCTTCATGCCCATGCAGGATGGTAAGCGAAATGTCATTTTAAATTTGCAGTTATTCTTTATTCTTCTCTTATAGATGCCACCATTAACTCGGACACCATTCATCTGTCGAAGTGCCGACCCGCACTCTCGGAGGACGATACCATCATTGAGGAATTCAGCAGCACCAAAGACGGCAGCAACAGCAGCTGCAACCAGGATACGCTCAAGGCCAATAAAAATGGCACCAGCGCCGGCGCTGGCACCAACAACAACAAGCCAATACGACCAAAAGTGGCAACCATATTACGTAATCCGAGCATGCGGGACCGTGAGATACTATGTAAGTTTTTAATTATTAATTAGAATCCTAAGTTCGATAAGCAAGTGGTAAAAATCAATCAATTTCAATCAGAGTCAAGTCTCAACATCAATTGTTAATAGTTTCTGGATCGATATATATAAATATAGACAAATATAGCGGAGTTAGAAGTGTCAGCAGAGATAAACAAAAATTGTTCAAGGTTGTGCCATAAAAATGGAACCGACTTAAATATATATATTGATAAGTTGGAAAAGCTTTTCCAGCAAGCGAATGATTCTACGTTGAACGTAAGGATCGTAAGGATGTTTGGGCAGCAGCTGCCACGATAGTTGTAACAATTAAGTGAATAACTATGCAAGGATTTCTGTGTTATCAGTGTTTTTGTGGAAACTGAGACAAGGACACAACTGTCCCAGCTGTCCCCCAATCAATCACTGGCTCCAGCACATTGCTGATCTTCAAGCTTTGGATTGCTGCTCATCATCATCATCATCGTCATCATCATCATCATCATCATCAATTGCAATCAGTTGTTATTGTTGCATCATACAACATTCCGCGGCCTCCATCGACAACAACAGCAACAACAAATGCAATTAACTTTATCATTGTCGTCGTCATCGCATGCATATTGACTGATTGATTGATTGATTGAGCGCACGGGTTGCCCATTAGTGCTCCAATAGCGAAAGAAATAAAACCAAACCCCATCGACGAATCAGCCGTTCAACAAACCGGTGCAAACTGGTCTGGTATATAATTCACTATCAGCTACTGCTGCAGCAGCGTCGCTGCCTCATGCGTTGCAAGTCTGGATTCTGCAGACTACAAAGCCTTGCCGAAACTTATCTGGCGCGCAACGCATTCACAACCACAACATTCCCTTCCATACCACCCCTGCCCACCCCGCAGTCAGCCACTCCACTGCCGCTTGCGGCATGGACATACGGCGCAGTTAGCCAGCTAAACAAATTTGATAAGTTTGGAGCGTTCAGCGATTCTTTATATAAATATTGGCACACTCGACGCCGACGGCGACGCGTCGTGCACTTTGGAATGTAAACCGACGACGACGCTGACTGCGTTTATAATCAGCGCCGTGTCTCGCCGCGTCTCTCTGAATGGGATGCGTAATTTGCCCAAGCTCAACCAGCTTACACTGGCTGATTACAATTCAGTTTCTAGCCAGACAAGAATCGGAATCGGAAGACACTCTACTCTCCAACACTCCACGCTCCTCACTCCCTCACTCGAGTGTATTTTGGATCATGCATTCAGCAAACTTTCCATTTTTTTGCTGATGAGGCAGCAAACATTATTTTTGATGCGATTTATTTTTAGACTAGCTACCCACTTGGGTCCAGCCCAATATGCACCTGCTCTTTGCTCTCTGCACACTGTTCTCTCTCTCTCTCTCGCTCTCTCTCTCTCTGTCTCTCTAGGTGTGTTTGCTCACGTCGACTCGACCATGATAAAAACAAATGAAATTCGCAACATTTTCAGTTGTCAAGCAAACCGTTTGGCGATAAGCGAAAACCTGGATAAGCAAGCGATTCAACGCTGGAAGACAGTTCGTTGAACTCGAAAGAAAAAAATGAATAAAAGACAAATAGAACTTAACTAAATCACCCTCAAGGGCACCTTGAGAACGATCAACTGGGAAAAATTTCCATTGAAGTAAATAATTCAGAGAGAGAGAGAGAGAGAGAAAGAGAATAGAAGTTCTTTGCTTTTCATTATTTCACTCTCTTATTTTTTATATGTACATAAAATGACCTAAATAACGAACATCAATTCAATATCATCGCACTTTTCCCGATTCATATTCCGTAAGTTATACTATGAGCGATCATAAGTTCGTATTGGAATTAAAGAAGAAAAAAAACAAGAAAGAAAGTTGTTTAATAGCGATTGCTTAGCTTGATATGATCCTTCACATTATAATGTGAGAGATGCGCCTGAAATACTTCCTGGACAGACGCACACAGACACCTTCAGGAAAAACCTTTACTCAAAGGTTTTTCCGAATTGCGCAGCTGATGTTTCAAGTTGAGTTTAGGCCTTATAAAGCTGATGCAATCGTAAGGTGCAATTGCATTAGAAGATCATCATCATCATCATCATCATCATCTATCTATCTATCTCGCTTGCTTGCTCTCTCTCTCTCTCTCTCTCTCTCTCTCTTTCTTGCGCACTCTCTCTCAGTCGCTGTTGTTGTTGCTGTTGAGATGCACAAGATCATAGCTCGAGGAACCTTTCGTTGTTGTCTTTAATCCACTTGGACGATGGCGTCATCATGTGGAAACATCAATCAGTTTGTCTCTAATCTGATACTAGTTTCTCACTCTCTCTGTCTCTCTTGCTCTCCCTCTCTCTCTCTCTCTTTGTCTCTCTCTCTTCTTAAAAACAATATGGCTGCCTGTCGCTTGCATTTAATTGAGCTGCGGTTTTCTAGTTTTCTCTCATTTCTCACTTGCGCCATGAATCAATCCATTATCTCAACAGCCTTGCGCCTCTCTCTAGCTCTCTCTAGGTCTCTTTAGCTCTCTCTAGCTCTCTCTAGCTTCTCTGCCATTTCTCTTAGTCTTGGGTGGGTTTTCATTTGTTCGAAAGAAGTGCTACCTGCTGAAATAAGCACTACCTTTGCAGCAACTTTTGCACACTTGCTATTGTTGTTTGTGATACTGGCAATTCTATTTTTGCCTGAGTTTCACTGAGTCTCAGTTACAGCTTCCTGTCCTAGCCGTTCCCCTGCACCTCCTCCTATCTGTGGCGCAGCCAGCGTTGCTGTTGACTCATTGGCAATTTCCTCTTGACACAGTTTTTCGCTTGATAATTACTTGACTTGATTTGAATTCGATTTGAGGCCCCATTCGCACAGGACTTGCGCAAATTGCTGGTGGCTCAGGTAGCTGTAGGAAAACGCACATTTCCATTCCGGGAATACCCACAACCAAGATTAAGATCTGTGATCTGTGATCTTCAGCTACCTATCAGGCAGTTGGGCAGTTGGGCTGGCCGGTTTCATTTTGCTTAGGCAAATGAGGTCGCTGCGCTTCGCAATTTAGGCCACAGCTGTGGCTGGCGTCGACGTCGGCGTCGGCGTCGCACTAGTTGCTATCTTTTTTTTTTTTATTGCGGGAAGGGGGCGGTGGAAGGGCAGGCGACGTCAACAGCAGCGTCGCCGTCGACGTCGTCGTCAACGACGCTGGCGTTGTCGTCGTTACAGTCTTATAAACTAATGCGTATGAAGTTCAGCATTAGTTTTGCATTGGCCGCGTTTAGAGCAACAGCACGCAACGCAACGCAACAAGAACAGCAACAGCAACAACAACAACAACAACAACTGCAACAACAACAACAACAACGAGAACACTTGAGGCAATAATAATAGTCATAGGCGAGAAGAATAGAATAATCGAATACCGATCTGTCGATCGATAGCAGCTGCTGCATTTGCCGCCTGTGCCGATGAGAAACTTGCGTTTTCGCCAATTCGTTTTAGCTGGCAAAAATCGTTACAGAATCCATCATGAGCTGGTTCAGAAGATCGTTGCGCGCAAGCGACGCGAACCGCCCGCCATTGTCAAACGCAATTTTCAATAATGGCAAAGCATCCGGACACGACACGGATATGTCGAAATCGCTGTGCAGCTTGGATGAGGAGCGCATCGAGCGCCTGGAACCGGAGGAGTTCTTTCACGATCCAATTCATGTGCGCCACTACAAGGAGGAGGCCAAGTTCCTCAGCTTTATGGCCGAATGGGAGATTGTCGATTATCCGCAGCAGGACAACTATTTCTCTGCCGATTTCGAAGAGGAGCTGCTGCAGCAACGCACCACACAGCATAACCATAACACCGCGCTACACCACCACCTGGAGCAGGAAGCTAGTCGAAAGATAATCGATGCACCTTCACCAGCAACGGGTCGTCGCAAGCGCAAACTGCTCGAGCTGCTCTTCGTGGACAGCATAGAAACAGGCATTGCTCTCTCCTCGCCACTGGCCAACAGTCAGCATCAGCAACAGCAACAGCTACAGCAGCAGCAGCAGCAGCAGCAGCAGCAACAGCTGCTCTGCAAAAAGTCCAAATACGACAGTAGCAGCCTGGGCTCAATATCAACGATAGCCACATCAACGACTACGACTACGACTACGACTACGACGGTGACCTGTCCGCAACAGGTGCTCAAAGACTGCCGCATCAATCGCAAGCAACTGAAGACTGAAGCACTCGCCGGCTCCATTATGGGCGCCATCGGCAAGTGCCCAAATCCCAATCCCATTCCCATTTCCAATCCTGAGCTGAGCAGCAACGGCGCCGCCATCATTCTCGATGTCTGTCATCACGGGGAGCGCAACAGCTGCGATCATTATGACATCAAGCAGTTCTTCCATCTCGATGACCAGGGCAACATTCTGCTCAACATGACGCACATTGTGGAGTGCCAGGCTTTCGGTTTGTCGCTCCAGGCGCAATCACGGCGTCTCTATCGACGCTATCGTCGCAACTGCGAGAGCGCCGATGAGAAGTGCCCTCAAAGTCACGGCTGCTGTGCGCCCTTCATCTGTTTGCTGCGACTTCTCTGTCGGCTGCTGTGCGGTAAGCATCTCGAGCGGATTACCCAATGGGCCTTACGTAAATTTACAGCTCAATGCGAAGCTATCTGTTGCAGTATCTGTGTCTGTTATGAGGGTTACGTTGAATTACAAGATAGTGCAGCCAAATTGCAGTTCAAATTAGATTTTGATGAAGAGCTTGCGGTTTTCTGTAGATTATCAAGCCTGGTGGAAACTATAAAAATATATAAAAAAAACAAATCTATCTAAAAAAAAAAAAAAACTCCCGCAATTACTAACAATTACTTCATGTGACGCCTTCTTATCGCATATAATATATATATATATATTTAAATGTTTGCTCCCTTTTGGTTGCTTGGTTATAGGTCATCCCCGCAACAAGGTCAATACGCAGAGCAGTGGGCCCGGAGACTCACTGCGTGCATATACGCTCCAGCTGGCCCAAGATCCGAGCTCGACATTTGCCCGCAACATTGAGAACTTCATTAGCTGCACGAAGGAGTCGCGCGAGGCGGCGCCCCAAGTGGTTATGCGGAATATGCGGCAATTTATGAGCGGCATGAAGAACTATCTGGTTAAGCATGGCGAGGGCAAGTTCCATGCCGAGCTGGAGTCGGCGCGGGGCCGCCTCAAGTCCGATGAGTTCCTCAATCTCGATGCCATGCTGGAGACGGTGATGCATCAGCTGGTCGTGCTGCCGTTGCGCGAGCATCTCTACGGCATATTCGTGGATCACTACAAGCGCAGCGAGGACATCCAGCTGCTTGCCCAAAATGTGCGCTATGCGTACGAGCGAGATGCCACAGATTTTGGTATACGCGCCACGGTGACGCCACCATCGCCGTTGGCGCTGCGTCTCATTGCCAATCTGCTGTGGCGGCTGCAGGAGGCGGAGCTGCCGCTTGACAAACTGGAGCTCTTCCTCTGCGTCATCTCGACGGTGTTCGATGCGACGGGCTGTCCGCGCGGCCAGCAGCTTGGCGCCGATGATTTTCTGCCCGTGCTGGTTTATGTGGTGGCCAAATGTGGATTCGTTGGCGCCGAAATCGAGGCGGAGTTCATGTGGGGCCTCTTGCAGCCGACTCTGTTAAATGGCGAGCCTGGCTACTATCTAACCGCACTCTGCAGTGCCGTTCATGTGCTCAAGAATTTCATGGCATCCGAGAGTGAGAGTGGCAACGGTTCATTGGACGTAAGTTAGCGTCAGCTAATTAAACACAAATCAACAGCCAATAAACAGTAAACTTAACTCGCTCTCTCTCTCGCTCTCTCTCTCAATTTTAGTGGCGCTCCAGCTGCTTGCCGGCCTGCTCGAGTGTGCTGCGCGTCATCATACCGGACGAGTGCAACGGATCGCTGCAGACGCGCACGCTGCCGGTGCGGCCGCATACGACGACGCGGGAAGTTTGCCGGATTATAGCGCATAAGGCGCGCATCACCAATCCGCAGGACTATGCGCTCTTCAAGCTTGTCGACGGCGAGGAGACGCTGCTTAGCGACGCCGAATGCCCGCAGGATGCGCGACTCGCTGCCAAGGGCAAACACTGCATGTTGGCCTATAAGCGGATCGATGCCAAGATCGCTTGGCCCACCACTGCGACACAGGCACAGGGCAGTCATTGAGCGAGTGTTATGCGTGAATGAATGAATGAGATGAATGAATACCCAGCCACAGCCACAGCCACAGCCACTGACACAGCCAGAGATATATCAACAGCCTCAATCGATTTCACCACCCCCGCCCCCCGCTCTCCACCTTCGCCTCCTATCTTCCCCGGCTAATAGGCCGGCTAATAAGCCGAAAAACGCCCCCATCTTGCTCACTAACAAGCATATTTAATTAATAATTTATTATTATTACATTAAAATATACTTAGTAGCATGTAAGTAAAGCTAATTAACGCTAATACATCTAATGTGTACTAAACAAAAGAAAACAAGAAACAAAAAATCAACAACAGTATTGAGTTAAGAGCCGTTTTTTTTTCTCATCGTCTTGCGTCAACTTCATCACTAAATTCATCATAAAAATTATCAAGAAAACAGGACTCGTTGTGTGTTCTGCACTTTTTTTTTTGCTAATAATTATACACAAATATAAACATATAAACAACTATATAAACTATGTATACAACTATATGTGTAGATATACATACATATATTGCATATAATAACTTATATATAGCGTATAGCGTAGTGGGCCAAAAGTTTAGCATATGGCCTTTTTTCTAGAGGATACCCTTTGACACATACACACACACACGCACACGCACACACACATATTCATATATGTATTGCACTCATTTAGACAGATGCAATCCATTTGAAATATATAATGTACACAATCTATAAACCATATTTATCATCCTACGACCAATTGCAGCAATAATAAAACAATCAAACATTTCTATACAAGACACACTTTCACACAAGAAGTTCAAAACACACACACATACACACACACACACACCAAGGCATTTACAACAATGTTTTTTTTAACTGGTAGGGTTATAAAATAAACACAAAAAGTCTAACACATCTACATATATAACGTATTAATATTAACGTTTAACTTTAATATTTATGTACAACTAAAACCAACAACTGCTATCGAAAAACCTAATTTTTTTGTTTTTTTTTTTTATGTATACTTTGTAAAATATAGCAAACCACAAGGCAAATATTTAAATAATAATAATAAACAATAATAATGGAATGAATAACAATTTGTGTTTTCAATTTTACTGCAGTTACTGCAGCTGCAGCCATTAAATGGCGTCATCTAATAATAATTAATAAATTAATTATTCAGGACTATAGGCTGATAGAAGGACATCCGCCCAATCGCCCAAAAAAAAAGCATTTGTACAAGTCCTTAGATTAACTATTCTCGCTGCCGAATGCCCCCAAAAGTATGCAATGCAATTTAGCAGACGCGATTTCTCTGCGCTGCCTAAGAGTATGCAATAGTTGTTTTACATCAAATTATTTGTAGCTTATAACTGCCATCGGGGATACTAGCAAAGTCCACAATCAATGCGGAATATCTCAGTGAACAGTGAAGTAAGGTTCTGTAAGCTCTGGCAGAACGATTTATATTTTATTTTATGGTACAAATGGATTTTAGATGCCCATTTAAATGAATTCTTTTTGGTTTCGTCTAGCTTATGAAATTTCCGCATGTGTTTGGAATCTTAGAAGACCCCATATTCTTCAAATGGACTTTGATGGATTATGGCTCTATGATTCTAACGATTCTATTCTATTCGATTTTCTATTCTTTGCAGCAGTTAAAAGCATAACCCACCATATCTTGATAACCTTTAATATAGAGAAAAACTTGCATTATTTAGTTAATAATTCATATTTAATAATTGATAAGACAAACTTGATAAGATATAAAAAAAATGTACACAAATGAAATGTATACACAGAAAATCGGTGGCTATGATGAATTTCTTGAGTTGATTTCCAAATTTCTAACGAATATTTCGAAGCGAATCCTTGACTTGCATGTATCAGAGGTTTTAGCTGATTGCGTCCCAATATAATTAGTGTAAAAACATAATCTAATAATAAGTTTTGGGGCTATCGTAATCTAAGTGAAAGGCGACGCGACAGAATATTGACTGTTGATTTGCCAAATTGATTATGGAGCCAGGTTCAAAATCATCTCAGCTGCGTAACACTTGCACGACGTGTAAGCATTTAATATTGGAAAATAAACTATCAACATGTGCCTCAAAACTTTGATTGTGGGTGTGTATGTATTTGGTATTTTTTTTTCTCGAATTCAGCAATTTCACACGAAAACAACTTAACTGTCACAGCGTATTTATAACATCTCCGACCTCATAAAGAATATATTACTTATCAGCAATAATGGTGGAGTACGGGTATATCCGTATGCAGTTGTCCGTTTGTTTTTAATAAATTCGATTCTCAGCTCGTTTGATAATCAGTGCTCTTTGCTGTTTATTTATAAATATATATATATACATATATATTTGTGTATGACCTTAATTAATTAAGGTGTGATAAGGACCACACACAGATAAAGGGAGCCACAAACAAATTAAAGATCGTGCGCAAAAGCCGCGCGCGATTTAAATCGCCTCGCAGCCAGCAATCGCAATTAGCTCCCCAGTGGCAGAGACAAGCGGCTGCCACTGGCCGTGTTATTGGTACTTTGAATGCCAGCTGCTCGTAAATTGCACCAATTCCATCTGATAATCGCAATTATAATTGTTTGGAAATATGTCAGTATATGTAAATCGCGAACTGATCCGCCACCAAAGTCGCGTCTGTCGTATGCACGTATTTTGTGTATTTTTGCCTTCTGCGGTTATCAGCAACGTCTCGGACAGAGCCAACAACAACAGCAAAATAGTAACAAGAACAACCACATAAATGCCCAAATAGCGCGATAATAAACAATTTTTTGCACACCAGATGATTTTAACTGCTGAGTGGCAGACGCAGACGCAGACACAGACGCAGACGTAGAAGTTTAACTAGACCGGCAGGGGGGAGTGTAGCTGCTCAGATTAGACGCACTTGAGTACAACAGAACCGCAACAACTTTGTCAATCGCTTTTCAAAATACACAATTACACTTTGCTGAGTGTGTGTGTGTGTGTGTGTGTGTGTGTGTGTGTGCTTATCAATTAATGATCGCCTCGACTCGGTGCAGATCGGCTAAAGCGGGTCGCTCTATAACTTGAGCACTCCATAATTGAAGGCATGCTTTCCATTTTACGAATAACACACACAATTCTCGGACATATCACAGATGATGATACCAATTCATAACAGCTTTTGCTTGCACCAAATTATCAAGTGGAATTTGTTTTAATACGATTACAAATACATTTTAATGGTAATCAATGTATTTTGCAGATTGGGTCAAATTATAAAATTAAGGCACTTAAAAAGTTATGAAATGTTTGTTATTCTTCTTCAAATTGATTGAAATTTCTGAAATACTTATTAAATACATTTTTGATAAGATTCCAAAAAAATATATATCTAGTTTCAAGCTGATTGTAGTCTAAATATAATCATTTTAAAGATATAGAATATGTGGCAGTAATTTTAATGATGTTAAAACTTTTGTATAAGCAAAACTCTGATTGATCGATTGTGTTACGTTGCTAAAAAATTCCGTATGGCTTTTCCAGAGAGGTTCGCTTGTTCAGTTCAGTTCAGATGATAACTGGTGGAGTCACCCACGTCATCTGGCGCTCACCTTTGGCCGCATGTTGGACCTGAAACTAAAGCCGCAGTCCGTGCTCCACCTCGTGCTAAGCGGTGTATGTGTGTGTGTGTCTGTGTGTGTGTGTGTGTGTGTGTGTCTGTGTGTGTGCATATTACGAATACGCCTGTTTGCGTTTCGTGCGCAACGAAGACGAAAATCGGCATCAGTCGAGGCAACGAACTGGAAACGGGTGCCAGTTCAGTCATCGCTTGGCGCTGGTGCTGGTGGCAAACAAATCGCGCTTCGTCCACTTGATATAGTTTTTTTTTTGTGTTGTTGTTGTTGCTGTTTCATTGGATTCGTCAATTTGCGCCGCAGCTCGTCCGTCTAAAGAAAAAGTGATGCGATCGTGCGCAAACACAAGTGGAGCAGAGACAGAATCAGAACCAGAATCAGAGACAGAGACAGGGACAGTCACAGGGAGCCTATAGCAGCAGGCGATTGAATAACAAATAAAACATATACTCGACTGTTATAGCCAGACAAATAATAAACCGTACACATATATAAATATATATATATATATATATATATATATATATATATATATATATATATATATATACACATACATATACCACACGTACATTTATAAAGGAACGTATTGGGGCACTGATAGTGCATTGAATAGGAGATGGAGCTATATACGTCGGACAGCTCGGATACGGATTCGCGCGAGCTGAAAACTATAGATTTTGGTCGCATGAATCTGGATGTTGGCACACTGGAGGATCATTTGAGTTCGCCGCAGAAGGGCCTGCTCAAATCTAGCAGCGACATCGAGACGCTGCTGCTCAATCACAACCGACTTGTGGCACTGCCACGCATGCTCCAGCTTTTCAACAATCTCAAGATACTTGATCTGAGCTCCAATGCGCTCACCCAGCTGCCGGATGCGATTTGCCAGCTGCCGCTGGTCACGCTGATAGCCAAAAACAATCTGCTGACCAGCTCATCGCTACCCAAATCGCTGCTCACCAAGCAGACAACGGGCAATGGCACCTCAACGTTAAAGGAGCTCAATTTGAGCGGCAATCAGCTGATCCACTTCCCAGAACAGGTCACCGAACTGCGCCAGCTCAAGTATCTGTATTTGGGCGGCAACAAGATCTCGATCATATCCAAGGATATCTGGAAGATGCAAAGGTAATTCCCTCATCCCTCATCCCTTATAATTATTAATTGCAATCCATATATAGAGCTATACAGAAATAGAGCATACAACATCTGTGAGCCCGACAAGAATTAAGTTTTGCTGCTGCTTTAGGACCTTGTTGCAAAAAATCGGTACACCTTCGCATCCATAAAAGGATCGGGTCGCTATTCAACTGCTGAGAACATATCGCATCGGAAAGGGAATTGGACCCAGCAGGCTCACAGATTCTTTGCGCCAACGATCTGGCACTCGTTATGCATTGATTGCTTAGTCTAATCCAGTCCAATCCAATTCCCGTTCCCGTTCATCTTCATCCACTTGCCTAATCCTCATCAGTCGCAGTTGTTGTCAAGCATGGCACAGACACAGAGGAAAGGGGGTGGCTGGGCAAGCGATCTGTCGGGGTACAAGTCAACTTGATCAACTGATAAGCGCCCTTTCGACTGTCTCGCGGTGAGCGCATTGTAAAACTCAAAACTATCGACAGCTCGAGAGAGAGCGGGTCTGGGGACTTGAGACTATAAGGAACATATAGGTATCTACAGATATGAAAATTTGGTATTGTCAATAAAAAAAACCTAGTTAATAAACAAAAGAATATGTGAAGCAAGGCCAAATGAAAGGCAGCAAACCCAACTTTGTGAGCGATTCGTGAGATAACAGAGAGACTACCAACTGGGAGCGACAAATATATATAATATAATACTAAGCTGAATAAAAAACTATATATATATATATATAATATAGTACTAAGCGAATGATCTCTCTCAGAACGAAAATAAACGACTCCACTTGGTTTCCCAGAACGTAATTGACTAACATTTCTGACAACGATATCAGTTTTGATCAGTAGATAAAACGTTATTTTTCTTATCGGTGAAAGCGTTTTATCAAGGGATTTTCATTTGGAATTATTCCAAACACCTTTTTATTGACTAGCCACATGGGAACTTGGTAAATGTTCTACTTCAATTAGCACTGTTTACATGTATCTTAAATGAGAAATCATCTTAACAGAGGAGTTAGATAGTTTCTTTTCTAGCGGGGTAGAAGCCCCAAACTGACCCCGAACCTGAACTAATTAATAGTCTTCTTTTTCTTAACATGATTTCGATAGAGACTTGATTGTATCAAACAAATTAGAGTGCTTTTGTGTCCACACTAAAACTGAACTTTGTACTGTGGCAGACGCCCTTAGGTTAACATCAGTTCCTAATCGGAATATTTAAAATTTTGGAATGGGATCGTTCGTTGCTCTAGATAAAACAAGAGATACGGCAAGGAATACTTAGTGGATCTTAGATGGGAGAAACTAATTAACTGGATACTTGCCAATTGCGTTTATTGGTATAGTCTTACTAAAGGGTAGATCAGTACAGAGCTTAACGACTGAATTGTCTCCAAATACTCCAGATACTTCTCGGCTTTAGCCTATAATGTATATATATACCTTACTTTTCCCACAGTCTGCATGTGCTATCGCTGGGTGGCAATCTGGTCAACGAGGTGCCCGAGGCGGTTGGCTCACTGAGCCAGCTGCAGGCCCTTGTCCTGTGCGACAATCACATCGAGCACCTGCCGACGAGCATTGCACGGCTGAAGAACCTGAAATCGCTGCTGCTGCACAAGAACAGACTGAAGCACTTGCCCAAGGACATTGTCGCCCTGAAGAATCTGACCGAGGTGGGTGAAAACCACAGGCTAATCATCTTTTTATTCATTTCGTTCTGCTTGATCTTTCCATTTAGCTGAGCCTGCGCGATAATCCGCTGGTGGTGCGGTTCGTGCAGGACATGGCATTGAAGCCGCCGACGCTCCTAGAGCTGGCTGGTCGCATCGTAAAGGCCAGTGGACAGCGGCCGGGTCCCAATGACCTGCCGCGCACCCTGGCCGAGTATCTGAACAACGCCAACTGCTGCGTGAATCCCAACTGCAAGGGCGTCTTCTTCGACAATCGCGTGGAGCACATCAAGTTCGTCGATTTCTGTGGCAAGTATCGCGTGCCTCTGCTACAGTACCTCTGCTCCTCCAAGTGCATTGAGCCCGAGGATGCCCCATCCCGGGCATCCTGCAGCAACGCCAGCGCCAGCAGCGGCTTCATGATGCGCAAGGTACTCCTGGGCTAGACGACATCGAGGCATCCAAGTCTGGGCATCCGTGTCCGTTAACGTTAACAGAGACCAACCAATCGCTCGACAAAGTCGTTGGCTCGGCCACGTCTCAAACGGAACGGATCCGGAACCGGATTGTGGACCGCGAATCACGGTAACCACTCGTCGTCGGTTGTGGCTGTGGTGTTGTTGCGGCAGAGCCGCGCTCTTAAAATCCATTGGCTTTATCACACAAATACCAAAAATGTTTAACCAAACTTGCCATATGCATTTTTTGTTCATTGTTTTGTTATGCCTTATACTCCAAAATCAAACATGAAATACATATTTCTATATACATATGTATAAATATATCAACATATATACCCGAAGGTTTGAAATCATAGAGATCTGGGACATGGCCAGAGGCCACCTCTCAACGCTGCAAGACAAACAAAGTTCTTCGATTTTATTTTTATATAGATAGTTTATTTTGTTTTCTGAGAAACATTCAGAGCTATACGTAATTGCCCAATATCGCAAAAAATTGAAAAATAACAAGTAAGAGTGTTATAGTCGAGAGCCGTGCCCGACTACGCGATGCCCTGAACCCAAGTCTTTACCTCTTACAAGTCTTAGTTATTCAAGCCAACAATGTTCAAAAAAAAAACAAAAAAAAATAAATAAATATTAAAAGAAAAAACGCTCACACCCATTGTATGCATGTATGCGTGTATACAAACAATAATCTCGAGCTTGTGCGTAATTTGGTAAAAATGAATATATGAATTCATTTCGATCTTGGTCAAAATTGTATGTCGAAATTGCACTGTTATCGATTATTGATATTTATCGATATTCACGAATTGTATCGATCACATGATGTGCTCGGCGATTACGAGAACTTATATTCAAATTCATATATATATATATATATATCTATATATATATATATATATAGATAGATATAGATTGACATGAGATTGAGGTATTCATACAGACGGACATTTCTAGATCGCATCGGTTTTTATGCTGATAAATAATATATATATATATATATATATATATCGTTTTGCTTCAGCTTATATTTGCTATTTTCATGAAATATATTTTCAATATTTTGGGTTCAGGGTATATTAAAAAAAAAAATTCAATATTCTATGGGCGTTTTATGTAGAATAGACATTAAATACACAAAATGAGGTGACACGGCCGAACGAACCGTGCCACATCCATCAACTTAGGGAACTATGCACTATGCACTATGTGGAGGCTCCACGATCTCCGAATCGATTTGAATGCCAAAACGGAACCTAATGCTTGTTTTGCTTATAAGTACGTATGTAAATAAAATATATTCTTCATTGATGGATGCGGGCAAACGGACTTACAACTAACTATGCGAGGGTACAAACACAGATGGAAAGCATCGCTTCGAAAAGGGTATCCGTCGTTTCGTCTGTCTATCTTTGCTGTGTGGTGTACCCGCTGTGTTTGGGGGTTTTGGAATACAAAGAGATACACACACACACACACACATATATATATATATATATATATATAACTATATATATATATATATATATAATATATATGTGTGTGTATGATTTCATATCATATCAGCTATGGCCTAACGGTAATACCCTATTTAATGAAGTTATACGTTATATTATCTCAGGATACTTGGGATTGGTAATGGTATGTTGTGTTTGGAGAATGCATGTGCTTCTGTATGTTCTTCTGTGTGTGCTTGTGTGTGTGTACGGGAATATGCAGATGGAGAAGGGGAAGAGGAAGAGGAAGAGGAAGGGGGCATAGGGTGTAGGGTTATCTTATACTATTATTTTTCGGAGTAGTAGTTGAAAGTATTAATATTAGTTGCTTTGAATTGGATTCCACTGGTAGTGGTCTATTGATCCATTACCTCCTGGCTGGTATCGTCCACCTCCATAGCGGCTGGCTCATCCTTGGCCAGCTCATCGGTGGCCATATCGCCGCCAGCGCCGGCAGCGCCGCTCTCAGCCATGACCACTTCCTCGACGGCTGCGGTGGGTGAAACGGCCGCAACGTTCTCCTCCTCCTCGGCTGGTGTATCCTCCATGGGCTGATCGTTCAGTGTCAATGTGGGAGTGGTGACAGCAGCACCATCTGCAAACGTAGCCGCATCATCTGGTGTCGGTGCCTCTGCAGCAGACGCATCAACAGCAGCAGTAGCTGCAGCATCAGCAGTAGTAGGCGGCTGCGACGTGGCAAGCTCATCGGTCTCAATGGGAACGGAGACAGCTTTGGCAGCATCAGCAGCGGCAGCATCTGCTGCAACTGATGCAGGAGTTGGAGCAGCAGTAGTTTTATCAGCAGCTGAAACAGTCTTTGTCGATTCCTCCTTAATTTCATCCTTAGCTGGCGACTTGGCTTTAAAAGCCGAATCACCACCAGCGGCAGTAGCTTCTACTGCCTCAGTTTCAGTCTTTTCAGTGTTGCTCTCATCATTGGCTGCCTTCGATTTTGGCTCCAACTGTTGCTCAGTCTTGGCCTCAGCCTCAGCAGCAGGCGCCTCAGCCTGCTGCTCATCATCATCTTTTTCAACAGTAGCTTTCTCTACAGCAGCATTTGCAGCATCAGCAGCACCAGTAGCAGCAGCAGCGGATCTCTCTGGCGACGCTGGCGTTGCTTTTTCCGCCTTTTCCACTGGCTTCTCAGATGGCTCCTCCTTTGACTTGACAGCTTTTGGCTCATTCTTCTCGTTTCCATCAGCATCAGCGGCAGCAGCAGCTACAGCTGCCACAGCAGCTTCGGTTTCGACATTAGCTGCGATTTTATCGCACTTCTTATCTGGCTCCACTTCCTCTGCTGGTTTTTCTGCAGTTTTTTTGCTCTCCAGCTGCTGCTTCTCCACGATTTTCGACGACTCCTCGGTTTGGACTTGGTCATCGGCATCGTTTAACGGAGCCTTGGCCTTAGTATCATCGGCGGCTTCTTTGCCAGCATCGACGGTCTTCGTCTTCACATCGCCGCTGTCCGCCTCTACGGACTCGGCCTTTGCTGGAATGTCTGCGGCTGACTCTGGCGTCTTCTTCAGCTCCTTAAGCTCCTTGTCGTCATTAGATGCCTTCTTGCTCTTCGGCTCCTCCTCGTCGTCCTCGTCGGGCTCCTCTATTTCGGGTGCCTCCTGAGCGGCATCTGTCTCCTTAGTCTTACGTTCAATTGCCTTAACCGCAGCATCTGGCTCATCTTCCACGTCCGCAGCATCGGGAGCCTCGGCCTCTGCTTTAGCTGATTCAGGCTTGCCCTCAATGGCATCTTCGTCCCCATCGAGATCATCACGCTCATCCCGTTCATCCTGCTCGTCCTGCTCATTCTCATCATAATTAAACTTGACCTTCTTAGCCTTGGGTTCGAGTTCGCCACCATCGGAGCGTGGGCAGCCGGCTTTAAGGGAGCCGCTGGTGGACTCCTCGTTGCCATTGCCATTGCCGTTGCGCTCGTCACCATTGTTAAACATGTTCTCGTTCTCCATTTCGATGTCAATGTTGACCTCCAGCGAGAGATCCCCATTGCCAACAGAGTCCAGCGAGTCGCCGTTTTCGCTCTCCGTGCGCCTGCGTCCCGGATCGATGGTGCTGACCACTGAATAGAAGGTGAATGTTGTCGTCAATTAATGTTCAAATGAGTATATAAAATATATACAATGCAAATATACCAAGTATGTTCTTCTCGAGGGCTCGCATATACTTATCGATGCGAGAATATTGCTTGCGAGGATCGATGAGCAGCTCGCACAGGCGCTGCACGGTAAATGGAGCCGCATTGAACAGATCGAGACGCTCCAGCAGCGAGGACTTCATGGTCTCATAATTGAACGGATCCACATTCGGATAATTGGGTATCTCTGTGGGTATACAAGCCATCTCAAATCAAATCAAATGACACATTTTTGGATTGGGGATTGTAATTGTGGGTGAACACACCACATCAATGGCTTACCCTCGAGACGCTGCGAATCCTCGTTGAAGTGCTTGATCACGTTGAGCAACTTCTCGCGAAACAGATACTTGAGGCTGGACCACTTGAAGATGGTCTCCCCCGTTTTGGCCACATATTGCAGATAGTCCTCCAGCTCCTTGGGTATCTCCTTCTGCTTGAGCTGTGTGAAACGCTCCAGAATTTGCAATATCTCCTCGCTATTCTCCATGGTCACCATTTAAGCTTGCTTCTCAGGCGGTTTTAGCGTCACAAAAAACTCTGCAAAAAGAATGGCTGCAACAGACTAAAAAAAAAAAAAAAAGATGCGATGCGTGTTGCACTTGTGAATAAACCGGCCGGGTCAACAACAAAATAACAAAAAAAAAAAAAAACGAAACGAAAAAAAACTGAAAATTTTTCTCGCTGCGTGGTAGACACACAAAAAACCGAAAGGAAAACTGCAACAACTGCCGACTCCCCAAAGTAGTTCGTGTGTGTGTGTGTGTGTGTCTCTATCTCTGTGTGTGTGCGTGTGTGAGTTTGGGGCAGGTATGCGCCGAATCAACGACACTGGCGGACAACAGACAGAGTCGACAGAGCTCGTTCCCTCGCCTGCCCAGTTACGAGCCAAAGTTGCGCATTCGAGTTGCGCGCGTGTCTCGTGTATGCGCTCGTGACACGGCTCGAAACACGACAGCGATTGATATTCAAATCAATTAGCTGTATATTCAAACTTTAAACGTTATTCGTTGGTTTTCACTTTCATACTTGTTAACTTTGGCAGTAAATATATCATCTCGCTCGCTCTCTCACTTTCTCGCACAATTTGTTTGCTCGTGTTCGTGACGAACGAGTGAGAGCAGAAGAGAAAGAGCAAGGACACGCTCCCATCACTAGTTCGCGTATGCAACTCTCTCGCCGCTGAGAATCTGCATTTTGCTAGGCAGCCGGTTGAACGAACCAACGAACGAATGAACAAATAAAAGGCCAGACAAGACCAGACCAGACCAGGAGAGAGGGGGTGTTGGCTGGCTTTGGCTTTTTAAAACACACACACACTTAGCAACTATGATTTAAGCTACAAATTGAGAGCAATTCAAATGAGCAACGTCTGCGAATATGGTGGATGATTCCTTGCACATAAAAACTAGTTATTTTGCAAGCTTACACACACATACACACAGATGCACACACATACATGCATACATACCGGTATACATGCATGCATTTGTGCAGTGCGTACGCCTGCGTGCATGTGTGTGTGTGTATTTCCGAGTCGGCTCTCGCGCAAAAAAAGATACTGAGCCGCTGCAGCTGCAACAACACATACACATGCATGTATACACACTTACACGGCAGATACAGAGCGACGGACAGACTGACAGACAGAGAGACTGAAAAATTTGTGGTCTTTTTTTGCGATGCTCCCCGCGGTAGTTTGCGAATTATTGGCGACATTCCGGTAGCTGTGAGCCGGAGTTGTCTTGCTTCAATGCTTTAATGTTAATTTGGTGAGTTTGCGGCGATTTCTGACTTACCTGCTTAACTTGCTGCTGGATCACTCGACAACTATATACTTATACGTTTACTTAAATTATTTATTTATTTTGCACCGCTCGCTACAGTGTAAGCTACAGCTACACTATCGATACGGATGACAAACAAACGAGTAATCGATCAACTTGCTATCAACAACTAGGGAAGCGTACCTGAACCGGAACCAGCAACCGAAATTCACCGATTGAAATTCAGAGCCGGAACCAAAAAATTTGATAATTCATCGGAATCTTTATTATGTAAATCGAAAAAGACCGCATTAGAAACGATAGATTTGTCCGGTCGAACATTTTCATGTCTGAAAATGTTTTTTTTTTGCGATAAGATAAACAAACAAAAACATATTGTGACGTCACACCGTAAACTTTTAATCTTGCATTCAATTTTTCTTAAATGTACTTTTTATCGAGAAATATAAGATCACGAAAACTGAACTGATAACTCTTAATACATTTGGATCCTATTCAGAGCTCCACGTACAAGAGCTGCGATTCGATTCGGATGTTGGCAACATAACATATCGATAACATAAAATAGGCTTAATATCGAAGTTGAGCACTCTTGCGAGTTGATTGTTAAGCCCATAATTCATAAACGTTGCATATCGATAAATCTAAATATTAGCATACATTTATATATCGCAATTGGTAGATCTATTTAAAAGCTGATTAAAATGTTGTTGACACACTTTGCAGTTATTTAAAACATTGAACAGCATTCAAAATACAAATTGTGTGCCGTCACAAATTGGCACATCCATCATAACATCAGTACAAAAGTCGATATATTGATAAAGTTGGAGGCCATCGCTAAACAAAACCAAACAATTGATAGTGATAGTTAATTGCTTAGATTTATGTTGAAAGCGCCGCAATATGATCTGTCGCTTGTGTTTAAAAAGCATAAACGCAAACAATGCTGTCTATCTGTTCGAAACGAACGATACCCTGGCCGAATCCTCGCTGCTCAAGATAATAGCCAAGTTTCTGCAGCTGGAGGTGAGTTGTTGCCACTGTGTGCCGAAAATGAACTCAGTGAAATTAATCTCATTTAACTGGCTGGATTGTAGATAATGCCCGATGACAACATCTCGACGAACATTTGCCACGATTGCTGCGAACATTTGGAGGACTTTAACAACTTCTGGCAGCTGGTCGAGCAAAAGCAGTTAACGCTTAAAAAGGAGTTCCTCAACGTGGATGTCGATTGCGTGGCCCTCAAATGGACGGGCGGTATCGATGTGGATGTCAATATAGATGAGCTGCCGCTGGTCACCGACGAGATGGACGAAAAGCCCCTCGATATACACAATCTCAGTCTGCTTGGCAGCGTTCTTGATGTGAATGTGGACAGTGTGGAGGTGCCGCAGCTGCATGCTGCACCAAAACATTTGCATAACCCCGACCAGCTGCTGCCCCTGCACGTCTTCAATCCTGACGACGATGATGACGACGACAACGACGACGATGTCGATGAGAAGCCCATAATGAATGAGAGCAGCGATAGCACGCCGCACACTTCCTCAGATGATGATGGTGAGTGCACAACGTCAAGCACAACATTAAAAAGCACTTGTCCCATTCCCAGTTGTGCTTATAAATATAGATACACCTGGACAGGCTGGCAAGCACCACGCATGACTGCTTTTTTAAGTTAACTTAAAATGGAACTCTTTACATTTTGGTCGACTAGCGTTTCCTTGAGCATCGTGATTTTCATCTATCCCAGAGAAAGTTGTGCCATTTGCTTACACCCTCTGATCCGTTCCACTTCTTATGACCCAATGAAACGTTGTTCCCCATTTTAAAATTACCTGTTCTAAGCAAAGGAACTTTACTCGAAATTCTACTAGCTAATTTTGCACTCACCAATATTGATTTCAATCGCTCAGATCACTTTAAGCCATTCGATTATCGGTTGATCTTAGAGCTTTCTCTATATTTTCTATCCTTAGCCCTGTACTGATTGCCTTAGCCCATTTAATAGTATTTTATAGCTCAGTTAAGCCTTTATTTGATATATGTATATTTATATCCAAAAAATAAATTTAATCAGTTTGGTATAGTTTTCCCATGCTGATCGATGATGTAATTTATATCGAGGCTCATCTCTTTATGTTGATCCGATATATATATTGATGTTTTGATATATTTATATATATATATATATACATTTAGTACAGAGATAGATTTAATGTATTCAAAACTGTCCACTTACAAAATGACACGAACTGATTGCAGATGAAGTGCCTCTGGTGAAGCTGAAGCACAAGCTCAAACCAAAGCGAAAGGGACGCATTGTGGCACGCAATGAGCAGCGCCGGCTAACGCTCGCCCAGGAGCTGAATCAACTGCTGGATGACACCGACACTGGATGCGACAACGATAACGATGGCGATAGCGTCAATCGAGGGCGTCGTAAACAGCGGAACACAAACAGAAACACAAACACAAATAATAATGCGCCAACGGATACACAGAAGAGCGAGCTGCAGGCGGCAATGGAACGGAAGCCGAAGGGCTGCTCGCGGGCGCAGCTATCGAAGCGTTACGAGGAGGCCATCGCCAGCTATATGAATGCCGACTGTGATCTGTGCGACTTCAGTACCAAGTACCTGTCCCAGTTGAAGGTCCACTTCCTGGAGGTGCATCAGCGCGACGCGTATCTCAAGTGCTGCAACAAGGTCTTCAATCGCGCCTCCAAACTGATGGATCACATACGCAAGCACATCAATCCCAAGCTATTCACGTCAGTCTACTATATATTTGTAATTAATTTGTATACCATACACAAATATTATTATTTTTATCACTGCTAATTCTAACCTCACTCAGAATATTCGATTGAAGCAAAAAATTCATCTTTCATTTCTTTTGCAAAAAAATTTCCTTTTTTATTGACTTTTTTACTGGAGTTCTTACAACTAGTTAACTAATTGATTTTATTACAGATAATTCTGACCTCACACCAAATCTATATTTGAAGATCTCAGCTTTTTTGCTTTGACAAGAGAAAAAGTGCATCTTTTTCCACTTCTCTTGCCCAAAAATGTTCCTCTGTATTGTCCTGTTTTTACTTCTAATATTTGCACAATTTAATGGAACTCTTACAACTAGTTAAAAAAAAACTAACGTAATTAATTAAATACTTATAAATATATATATATATATATATATATATATATATATATATATATCCACATCCACTCATATATAGAGCATAGTAATTTGTAAAAATTGAATTTGATTTGATGTGGAATTTGGCAATTGCAGCTGTTCGATTTGCAACAAGTCGCTAAATTCCCAGGATTATCTGGCCACGCACATTGAGACGGTGCACAACAAGGTCGCCCAGATTGGCAAGGTGCTGAAGTATCCGTGTCCGAAATGCGAGCGCACCTTCAGCAGCGAGAGGCGTTTGGGTAATCATTTGCTGAAGCACGACACGGATCAGTTGGAACACAGTTGCCACATATGCCACAAGAGGTACGCACCATCCATCTCCTTCTCGCTCGAATCAGAACAGCTCTACCTTTTCAATTTGTTGTTGTACAGCTTTGCGAATGTGCATCGACTGCGTCGGCATATACAGTCAATCCATGAGGATGTGCATCCGCATGTCTGCGACATTTGTGGCAAGAAGTTCAAGTTTAAGCCGTCGTTCGAGCGGCACTTGCTGGAACATCAGGGCGTCGTCGCACCAGCGATGGAGTGCTCCGTCTGCGGTGTTTGGCTGAAGAACGAGCACAGTCTGCGACTGCATCGATTTACGCACGATAGCACCGATACCGTCTGTCCCCATTGCTCCAAGACGTGCAGTTCGCGGACAGCGTTGCGCGCCCATGTTAAATATGCTCACAAGCTGACCACAAACCTGCAGTGCACGTACTGCGAGAAGAGCTTCAAGCAGCAGCGCAACCTCGAGGAGCACATGGCGATACACACTGGCCTCCAGCTATACAATTGCCCCCACTGTCCCAAGGAGTGCAGGTCGCGCTCCAACATGTATGTCCACATCAAGCAGAGGCATGCAGACGAGTGGCTCAAGGCCAAAATGGCACGCTCCCACAATCCGCAGTTTAAGCCGCACGCCTAAATCCCACATACCTATATATGTCTATATAAACATATATATATATATATATATATATATATATATATATATATATTAAGTAGTCGCTAGTTGTATTCTTGGGATCATTTTATTGTCTTTACCTATTTTACAAGAAACTTGTGTACATTGAATACTAACGGAATTGAAATTTTCTATTTGCTGTTTTATATATCATACTGGGATTGTCCGAGGGAGAGAGAAGTCCACCGGTATACGGTCAACCGATTTGTCGTCCTACTCGTACGTTACGATAAGCCGGAATTGACGCTATTATTGAGATTGTACACCGTATGCAACATTGGGGACTAGGGAGATGTGATTTTGCGGTATATACTTTATTTGCCATGTCGCCATAGAAATTATCCATCTGTAGCATATCATTTTCCGTAGCGCCTAAAATTTGAAAATATGCGACACGAATTTTGCTAGCTGGTTCGCAAATTAATCGATACGGCGGCGTTACCATATCGGTAGATATTCACAGAATTTAATAACCATTCAACACTTTTTGTTGCCACCTAACAGCATTTAGTCAACACTTAACACTGCGCAATTAACAGGAAACATATCGTCCATCTCTAGAATGCAACGCCGTAAGCGCAAGCTGGCAGCACTGTGTGCAAAAAATACATACGGTTTAAACTAATGGAACAATTACGTATTAAGTGAAAAGAACGCACCAAAAGTAACAATAAAGTAAACGCTTAACAACATCGTGCTATTAACGCAAACAAATTGGGCCAGTGTGTGCTGCTGTATACAAATAAATCGAAGAAAAAGTGATTCAAACTAGTTTCAGCTTCAGCACCTTGGATTTCGATTACATTTTTCATCTATACACTTGCAAAAAAAAAGAGACCAGAGCAGCAATAGCAGCAGCAGCCGTCGCAGCATTGGAGAACGCCGTTAGAGAGACAGAGAGCGCTAAGAAGCGAGAACGTAGGAGAGGAGCCAAAGCCAGACAGGCAGCCAGCGCAACATAGCCAACAACAGCGGCCCGAACGCGTTGAATATCGACAGTAAAATACAATAAAATCAAATCAAAAGTGTCAAAATTTAAAAAAAAAAAACTAACAATTTATTAATTGTATACGCCACCGCGCTCCGCAACAGAAAAAGTCACACACAAAACGTATCTCACCTAAAAAAAAACATTTGGTTTTATTTTTTTTTTTGCAAACGGCTGAGTAAGCGTAGAAGAGTGCAAAAAAAAACGTACAAAAGAAAGAAAAGAAAAAAAGGAGCCAAGGAGCAACGAACTGTGTGTGCGGTATATGCTCTGAGTGTAAAAGGGTAAGCACTATATACACTTTCTTGTTTGATGTTTTTGTTATTGCTGCTGCTGCTCTGCAGACCACACGCTCTTATTGTCTCGCTCACACTCGCAGAGGTTGCCACTGCTGCTGTTGCATTATCGTTGGTGGCTGCGGCGGCGAAACAGCAGGTTTATCGGTTGTTTTTTTTTTTTAATTTATTTTCGCATTATCCATGTTTGAAAAGTGTAATGAAATCAAAGCATTACAAAGTATTTTGACGTGTTTACACATGTCTTGCTAGCATTTGTGATTGAGTTACGTACATGCGGGCACATGCGAAAAACAATATTGAAAGTCTGGTTCGATACATTGAACGCATGTGGCAACGCTGTGCCATCGCCAGACACAGACACATGCACATACACACACACGTTAATATGTACTGCGAAAAGAGTAGCACCAGCAAGAAGAAGAAGCAGCAGCGGCAAACTTCTCGCGCGGTGTATGTAATGCAGCAACTAAACTTGTAAAACTAAACTTTTATTACGTTTAAATCGAATTTCAATTTAAAATGTACACTCATCAAAGTGTTAACATTCCGACAAAATCTACACACACAGAGCCAAAACGACAAACAATCCAATAACGCACTCAAACAATCAAAGACAGTTCTGCGAATGCTTATACATATATACATATCACTGTGAATGTGCGTGTGCCTGTGTATGTGTGTACCACTGAGTGTACGTGCGTGTATGAGTGTATGTGTGTGTGCTATTAAACGCCACATTTTACAGTGCCTGTTGTTGTCGAACAACAGCAAATGCCGTGTTTATTTGGCTTTTTGATTTAAACTCTTCTTGTTCGCCCCATTCAAATTAAACTACGAAAATAACACAAAAGTAAAGTGCGAGTGTCGACAACCCGCCTCCTCCCCATTCGCTTCACTCTTGCATGTGTTTGTGTGTTAATGGCTTTTTTTTTTGTGGACAATTTTAAAAGTTGTTAGCAAAGTGCCAAATATGAATTATGTTGCACATATTGCTAACCATTTAAACAATTTGCATTTGCAGCAGCAGCAGTGCTGTTGTTGTGATTTTGGCTGCTTCGCTCTCGCTGTCTGTGTGTGTGTGTGTCAGCCATTGTTCTTCTTCATGGAAGCAACTGACGACTGAAACAAACAGCCGCCAGCAAGCCCAAATTTATTTCCTTCATTACTTAATCATAGCAACCTATAAAATATTATTGACATGTCATAAGACAAATGTAAACAGGCAACTCTGAACAAAATTCCAATTTGTCCAGCTTCTTGACTGCAGCATTCACTGCACTCTGTCAACTGCAATGCGCAGACGGGGTGATACCGCGAGTTCCAGACCATTGAGGACCAACTTCTAGAAAACCGATAAGAAACCTCATAGCACCTGCAGCTAAAATGTCATCGCGATTGAAAAAACCATAGAGGACCATCCAGACCAAAAAGTCCCAAAGAACGCACTACTCCAGCAGCTGGACTGGCACCGCGAATAAAAGACCACGGAGGACCAGAAAGCCAAAAAAGGAGCCAAAAGAAAAGCTGCATCTTCCAATGGATTGGCGCCAAATAAATGAAGACGCCACCGCATACTTCTTATGTTCTGTTTCTACTTCTGTTATGTGTGTGTGTGTGTGCGTGTGTCTGTGTGTGTGGGTCGCACTGTCGCTCGCTATTGCGAGGGTGTTCGCAAGGGGGGGGGGGGGGTGGGGGGTGCGAGGGGGGCGCCAAGCATTTGAGCGCAAGCACACTCGGAATCACTTCACTGAGAGTGGCCTCAAGTGCTGTCTCGCTCGCACACATTATAAACGAGAATATCGAGGTGTCTCCTATGTTTTGCTCGCTCTGTTCAACAACGTAGTGCTCACACGCAGGCATTGGTGGCATGGGGCAGTTTTCTGTGTAGCCCCCATGGAGGTGCAAAACACATACACACACACGCACACTCACACACACATCGGAGCAGTTCTTTCCATGCAACCCGGCGACGGCGACCCACGTATCATAACAAATAAAACAATACACAAAAATCGCAACAAACAAATGCAGCAGCTTATGTTGTTGTCACCCCCACTACCCAACCCACTTTACTCCTATACTCACGTTCTCTCTCTCTCTTTCTCGCGCACACTCTGGTTTGCTCTCTCGTTTTTAGACATTTTTACAGCTCACACAAAAAGACTGAGAAGAAGGAGCAACAAAAACAACAACAACCCATACAAAGGTGAGGCGCCAAGGAGGCAAATTTAACAGAAAGATCGACCTCGGCACAAGCTTGCAAAGAACTGCAACATCCCAGAGGCAGGCCAGCAGCGATTAGCGTGAAACGCGCGGCGGCAGTAGGCGGCAAAGGAAGCTAACGCTAATGAGGATCTATTGGCAGCATGAGTACACTGGGGGGAAGTAGGGGAGAGCGAAATGCCAAGCCCAAATTCACAGCGTTGGATATAAATCGCATGTACAAGAATAGTCGTGTAAGTTCAATCCCAATCCCAGCACACACACACACACACGCACACAATCAACCAGATATTTGATCTCTTTATTGCAGGGCGAATCGAGTGAACCATCAGCCCAAAAGAATCAAGTGCCGCGTAAACATGGAATGCAAATCTTGGGTAAAGTGCCCTCCGCTAGGCGTCCACCAGCCAATCTGCCATCCCTGAAGGCCGAGACCAACAGCAGCAGCAACAGCAGCAGCAGCAGCACCAGCAACAGCAGCAACAACAACAACAACAGTGCAACACCCCTAAACAACAACAATAACAACAATCTCCAAGCATCTGTCGAAGGTAAGTTGTGTAGATCATCCCCCCTTTTCCTCCATATATACATATCTATATATATATATATAATTCTGATCTGACTCTATTTGTGCGTGTTTGCTTTGCAGGCAGCAGCAGCAGCGGCGGCGGCGGCGCATCAGGAGGAGGAGCAGCAGGCGGCAGTACGACGACAATTGGAGGCATAGCCGCAAATAGCAGCAGCCACAACAGCATCGCCACTGGTCACAGCAGCGGTAGCAGCAGCACCACCACAAGCAGTGGAGGAGCAGCAACAGCTGTTGGCCAACACAGCAACAGCACCGCCAGTAATTACAATAGCAACTCAAACAACAGCAGCCATAGCGGCAACAACAACAACAACAACAAAAACTTGAAACTAATCAACAACTCGGCCAACAGCGGCAGCAATTCAGCCAGCAGCGGCGGCGGCATAGCAGGATCAGTTGGTGGTACTGTAAGCGGCAGCGGCGGCATCGGCAGCCACTCGTCTAATTCACCGAAAACATGGTCAGCGATAACGACAGGACACGAACGTGCAGGTGGGAACGGTGGGCATGGCCACTACGGCAACCGCCAGACACATCAACATCAACACCAACAGCACCACCATCACCACCACCATCAACAGCAGCAACAGCAGGTGGTGCCGCACTATCAAAGTCCACAGTTTCAATACGAGTTCCCCACACTAGTGGGCGGAGGCGGAGGAGGTGCTGCATCCTCAGCGGGCACTGCCAGCGGCAAATCCAAGGATCAGCATGCCCACTACCAGGGACAGCATCAGCAGCAGCAGCATGCCCAGCATCATCACCAGAATCATCAATATCAGCAGCAGCAACAGCGCGATTATCGCGATCATCATGGCCATCATGTGCGTCAGTATGGCGGCGCTGCACATGGACACCACTCTCATCGCCCGAATGCGGATGCCGGCGGCAGTTACAGAGATGGCAGCGACGACGTCGTCGGCACTGGTGGCGTTGGCGGCAACAACAGCAGCGGCGAATTGAGCGAAATGAGCCTGCGTCCACAAAACGATCCGGCTGCCTGGCTGCAGCAACAAGAGAAGGCTGCCAAGGAGCTGGCATTGAACCAACAGGGCCAGGGCCACCATCATCAGGTGTCGTCCAATGGCAGCGGCAGCGGCTCCGGTGGCACAGTGCCACTGCCCATATTATCGCTGCTGCCGTCATTCATGCGCAGCGGTGCTCCGATGCCAGCCTGTGGCCTCGGTGGTGGCGGTGTCGGTGCTGGAGCACCAACAATGGCAGCAGCCGTGGCAAGCGGCGCAATAGATATGGGTGGTTGTCCATCGGTGCCCACTGCCTATCAGAATGGCATCGCCGGCAATCGATCCGCCTCACCGGCCGTACTCGTCGGCAGCTTTCGTGCTGCGGCCGCAATACCCAAGCGACCGTCATCCGTCTTATCGGGACAGTCGGCAGGTCAACAGTCGGCCATCATTGGTGGCAGCGGAGGAGGCAGCACGCCGCCGCAGCAATTGCTGCAACAGCATCAGCACCAGCATCAGCACCAGATGCTGCAACAGCAGGCGAACGGATCGAGCGGTGTTCGGCACAAGGACAAGGACTATGTGGTGGAGCCGGAGGTGGCGCAAATGCAGCGACCCATTATACGCGAGGAGGATCTGGAGCGTCTCAATGCGATTGCCAAGGACGACAGCTGGACGAAGCAGGATGATATTGACTATACCAAGAAATTAACATTCTCCGACGACGAGGAGCACGCCAGCCCCGACGATCAGCACCACAGCAACAGCAACAACAATAACAATAGCAACAACAACAATAAGCAGCTATCGTCCGTCAATGAGCAGCGCAAATTGTCGAGCAGCAGCTCCTGGCAGCGCGGCAAGGACAGCAGCGAGCGTGACTTGGATGGCGTCCATGGTCTGCAACAACAACAGGATCAGACTCAGATTCAGTTGCAAGAGCAGCGACAGCAGAACGGTCATCGCGGTAGCTCCGGCAATGTGATCGGCGGCGGCGGTGGCGGAGGCATTGCACTCGATGCCGGCGTCTATGAGCGGGTGAAACAGCGCAAAGAGGAGGAGGAGCGTCGCCAAATGGAGCGTAAGCAGGCGGCGGCAAAAAAGCTGCAGGAGCTCGAAATGAAGATGAACAGCAAGGCGAAGGCGCTCAGTGAGGGCAACAACAGCAGCAGCAACAATGCCACCGCATCTGTAGGTAACTCAAATAATGAGGCATCAGCAGCGCCACTGGGCAACGTCAGTGAGGATGAGGGCGGAGGTGGTGGCTCTGCTGGACAGCAACAGCAACAACAACAACAGCAGCAGCAGCGACGACCGCGCAGCAGCATCTCGAGCAGTGGCGGCGGCTCTGTCTCAACATCCCTTGCCGCGTCCACAGCTGGCGGCGATTACGGACAGAAGTCCGTGTTCATGACGCATTTCCAATCGAATTTACCGCCGCGCTTTCAGCGCCAACAGCAACAGCAGCAGCAGCAACAACAGCAGCAGCAACAGCAACTGCCACGCGGCGGTCTTGAAAAGAGCGCATCGGCGAGCAGCGCCTTTGAGAGCAGTAGTTCTCGATATTTACAAAAGGGCAGCGGTGGCGGCTCTAATGGTGGAGGCGGCGGTGGCGGTGGCAGTGGTGTGCGCAGCATTTCTGGTGGCTATGCCCGGGTTGGCAGCAGCGGCAATTATGGACGAAATCGTCATGACAGCGCCAGAGAGGAGCAGGATGCGACTGCGTCAGGTGGCGAACAATTGAGATACACTCGCGCCCAGGATTATCGCAGTGGACAGCAGCAACAGCACCAACAGCAACAGCAGCAATTGTTGCAATCGCGCAGCATCTCTGAGAATTCGCATCGCAAGACGAGCGTCTCATCGGGCGATGATGTGGGCTTGGGTGGAGGTGGTGGTGGTGGTGGTGTTGGTGGTGGTGGCGCCTGTTCGTGGGCAGAGCAAACGGATGCCGAGCAAAAGTATCATCGGAATCGCGAGGAGAGCTTTTCATCGACGCACAGCCATGATTCGGCCGTGCAGATCAAGATACTGCAGCGGCCGGCGCGCCAGCCAAGCCTCAGCGAGGAGAAACCCACTGGTATGCTCCAGAAGCAGTCCATGGATCTAATGCAGCCCACACAGATACTGAGACGAAGCGTGGAGCCCGCTGACAAATTGGAGGAGAAGTCAACGGAGCTTGGCTCCGATCCGGAGGCAGTTAAGCCGCCGCTTTTGGCATTCCCCGGCGCCAAGATTGACGACGACAAGGAGTCGTTGCGCAACTTAACGATAGGCTCCACCACCACCAATTCCTCAGCCATGGCCATGGCCGCATCCGGAACGCAGCCAGCGTCGGTGAAGCGACCAAGTCCACGTGGTGGTCGTGTACGCGATGAGCTGCACACGACGAGAGGTGGTGCCGGGCGCAGCTATCCGACCAGCGGGGCAGGCGCTGGTGGCGGCGGTGGCAACTATCGTGGTCAACGCAGTAGCAGTGACTGGAGCAGTCGCAACAGTGGCGGGCGTCGCTACTATGGCAGCGGTGGTGAACAGTCTGAGCAATCCGAGGACGTCGATGAGGACTGCTACAGCAGCAGCGGCGGTGGTGGTGGTGGTAATGGTGGTGCGGCGTCACGGCGCAGTCCCAAGGTGGTGCAATCACGCTCCGACCACAGTAGCAACAGCACCGGCCAGTCATCTGGTGCATCAGCAGCAGCCGTATCTGGTGCAG
Source organism: Drosophila macrothrix (assembly GCA_035042055.1). Classification (NCBI taxonomy): domain Eukaryota; kingdom Metazoa; phylum Arthropoda; class Insecta; order Diptera; family Drosophilidae; genus Drosophila; species Drosophila macrothrix. The sequence goes on along the minus strand of JAWNLX010000587.1, from coordinate 18,959,745 downwards.
GCGCAGTCGTCAACAAGGCGGGCTTCTCACCACGCGGCGAACCGTCGCGACGTGGACGCGGCGGTCTCTCCAGCGGTGGTGGCGGCGGGGGCGGCAGCTCCTCAGCCGGATATCGACGCCAGCAACAGAGCGGCAACAGCAACGTTGCTGGCGGTGGTCGGGCCTATGGCCGGCTCGGTTACGAGGAGTACAACAAGCAGCAGCGCAGCTCAGAATCAGAAACGGGCAATGCGGATTTGGACAAGACCAAGCAGAACCAGATGGCGCTCAGTGCGGGCCTGCACAAAGGCAAGGATGACAAAGAGGAGCCAACGTCCGATAAGGACAAGGGCAGCAACAGCAACACAACCAACACTGCCGTGGCCAAGGAGGAGCCACACAAGGATGTACAAGCAGGAGCAGGAGGAGCTAGGCCGCCGCCAGGACTAAGCACAGCTGGTGCTGCTGTTGGGTCTGGTGGTGTACCGCCCTCATTGGCTGCGCCTGGCAGCGAAATGTCTGGCAAGAAGAAGAGCGGCGAGTGCACAACAATTGCACCGCCAACAAATGCAGCAGCAGCAATTGCAGCCGCCGCAGCAGCAGCAACAACAACTACAATAGCAACAGCAGCAACACCCATTGGCGACAAGTCCAAGCTGTCCGCCATTGGGGAGAAAACAGTGGTGGGTGTCGTCGGCGCCGGCAATCTGTTGATCGATGCCAATGCGCCCGTAAACACCATCATCTTTGAGAACTCCACGTACAAGCAGCAGCAGCAGCAACAGCAGGCGGTAACTGTTGTGACGCTCAAGCAGCAGCAGCCATCGCTGGGAGGAGCTGCAGCAACAGCGGCAGCTGTCGATAGCCTCTCCAGCGCTCTATCCCAAATGAGTTTTGGCGCCAAGGATGACGAACAGCAGCAGCAGCAGGACATGAAACTGGCCTATAGCTTTGGCGATGACTCGACGTCGCTCAAAGTGGTCGACAACCTCGATGCAGTTAGCAAGCAACAACAACAGCAGCAGCAGCAGCAGCATCAACAACACCAACAGCAACAACAGCAGCAGCAGCAGCAAAACAATTCCACAGCGGATCTGAACATGAAGATAGCGAGTGTGAAAAAGGTGTGGGAATCAGCCACGCCCATGTCGGAGGCAACACAGCAGAGCGGTGTGCAGCAACAGCACTCGCAGCAACAGCAACAACAACAGCAGCAGCAGCACGCGCAACAGCAGCAACAACAACAGCAGCAAGCAGCCGCCGCAGCAGCAGCAGCTGCTGCTGCCGCAGCCGTTGCACAGCAGCAACACGCGCAACAGTCGCAACATGGCCAACAGCACGGACAGCAGCAGGTGGTGGATGACAGTGGCAGCCATATGAGTGCCGCCACCTTTGTCGCTGCAGTGGCCGCCTCGCAGCAGCAGCTCCAGCAACAGATGCCCCATTACGCCGTCCCCACGGTGCACATGCAGCAGAGCCATCACCAACAGCAGCAACAGCAGCAGCAATCGCACCATCAACAGCAGCAGGCGCATCATGCTCACCATGCTTTGTCGTCGCCGGGACCCGTTTATGGTAGCCACGGTTCGCCGTTTGATGCTGGCTCGTTGGAGCAGCAGTTCCAGCAACAGCAGCAGCAGCAGGAGGATTACCCCAGTCCACAACAGCAGCAGCAGCAGCACTCGCAGCAGCATCAGCAGCAGGTGAAGGCCAAGCAGCTGCATGCTGGCCTGGGTATGTCGCCGCCGCCCAGCCATCAGCAGCAGCAACAGCAGCAACACTCGCAGCAACAGCAACAACAACATCAGGCACAACAACAACAGCAACAACAGCTGCCGTTCTATCAGGCATCGCCACCATTTGGCGTCGGCGGCATTCCAACGATTCCCAGCCCACCGGCGGTTGTGTTCAACTCATCGCAGCTGGCGCCGCCGCCACCACCATCTCAGGCGGGCAATCTGTACGCTCCATTCCATTCGCTTGATCATTCGAGCCGCTCACCCGCCTATTCAGCGGCAGCGGCCGCCGCCGCAGCGCACAGTTTTCCGGGTCATTTTGCGGCCGCAGCAGCGGCGGCTGCCGCCGGTGGCGCCTTCAATGCGTACGCTATGCAGCAGCCTCATGGACATGGCGGCAATTTGCCGCCACCGCCAACGGCGCCCACGCCGGACGTCTACACCAATCTGGCGTCACAATTTCGACTCGGTGGTGGTCCCTTTGGCCAGCCGCAGCCCAATTCGCAGCAGCTAAGTAATCCCAATGCCGCGCCCGTCGCCATCATTTCCTCGAACAGCAGCTCCATGATGTCGTCGGGCACGTCCAAACAGCAGGCCAGCCAGCAGCCAATTGGCGCCATTGGGTCCAAGTCGGCGGCCGGCGGTGGCGGCGGTCCTGGCCCAGGTCCCGGACCCGGTCCCTATGCAGGCGCCCAGCCGTACATGAATCTTTATGCCGGACCGCCGCAGCATCCGGGCCAAGGTGGACCACCGCCCGGCGCACATCAGTTGCAGTCGAACAGTTACTACTCGAATTCGGCACCCGGTGGACCCAGCGGTCCCCAGTTCTATGGTGGCCCGCCGCCCCAAGGCGGCGGTGGCGGTGCCCAGAATTATGGCCTCGCCTCGGCAGCCGGCATGTATGGTGGGCATCAGGGCGGTCCGCCTGGCTCGAATGGACCACCGGGGCCGCAGTCTCAGCACTCGATGGGCAACTTTAATACACAGTTCATGAACTCACAGCTGCTGACGGCGGCCGGCATGAATCAGTTCCGTGGCGGACCAACGCCCGGCGGTGGCTACCTGAAGAACACTCAGGGCCAGGGACACATGCAGGACTCGGTAAGGAGTGAACTACAACTACAGCTACATCCACAAGCACAAGCCCAAGCACAAGCACAAGCACCACAACTATCAAGCACACACTACAACAACTCAACTCAACTCTCTAACTACCACAGTTTGTCCATGTTCAGCCACTTTAATAAGACCCAATCCCCCAATAATTTGTATTAAGTATTAAACTTTGTACGCTTTTTGCTCGACTCGGTTTCCCATCTAAATAGAGCCAGTCTCTGTTTTGTCAGGGAACTAGATATTCTTCATTAATATCTAAATATCTATCTGATTTTGTGCATTAATTTTAATAAAAGTATAAAGTTTTAAAACAATTAGACAAACCATCAACTAATTTGCCTATAAAACTATATATATATATATATATATATATACATGTATATATATATATATATATATGTGTGTGTGTGTGTTTGTGTGTGTCAGACCGTAGCTAAAACAAGAAAAACATTCTTAATAGTACTCAGCAGACTATAAACATTTTCTAGTTTTATGTGGAGCACACATTAAGTCGTCATTTGACGTTGAAGCTTCCTGAACAGCGTAAGCAAAAGTTCGACCATATCTCTATCGATCACAAAATTTCCAATTGAACTCCGATTGACACATCCGACATAGGTGGGCAGAAGTGCAACCCGGCATTCAAGCGGAAGCGGAAAAGAGCGGAATATAGAAAAATAGTTCATGTCCAATTATCTGGCCTTATCGACACACAAAATGTGCAACGCCGCATTTATATATATAAATTCAAATTCATATATATATATTCGTGATCAGCATCGTAAGCCGAGTCGATATAGTGTGTCTGTCCGCATTTTAAATAAGTTGAACTCCCCCTCAGTTTTATAGATTGTCTTGTTGTGACTTATGATGTGGAAGCCGACCAGATCGGATCACAATAGGAATAATCGAGAATCGAAAAAGGAGCTTGAAGTTGTGGTATCTTGTGGTATATATGACAATCTTGTATGATTTTGGTTGAGCTATAATATCAAATATCCTTTTATTATGAATTTGAATATCTTTGCATACTTTGGGGAGAATTGATGCTCCTAACCTCACAATTTCAAAAGTAGCCCGATTCTTGCAATATATTGTCAATATACCAATGTACACAATAGAGAAGAAATGTGTTGCTTGAGGCCCAGATGCAGATGCAAATCATTATTATTGAAATGAGCTGTCACATTTTGGATATGTTTTTTGACTCGTATATTCATTGCAGATGGGCAGACAGCTGAAGAGTCCGTTGAGCGCCGACATGAGCCTAGGCCTGGCCAAGCAGGTGCAGTCGCAGACCAGTCCACCGCACCACAAGAACTATGGCGGCGTAAGTAGAGCAAACGACGGATCGGCAATCCGGATGCGAATCCACTCACTGACCCTATTCTCTCCATCCATTATCTATTATGCAGTGGGACCTGCAGAATCAGGTGCTGCAGCAGCAGCAGCAACAGCAGCAATCTCAGCAGCAGCAGCGACAGGGCGGCAATGGTAACAATATGAATGCGTTGGGTGGTCGCAATTCCGGTGCCGTTGGCAGCGGATCCAGCGGCTCCCAGGTGGTTGGAGGCGGCGGCGGCGGCAGTGGTGGTGCTGGTGGTGGAAACGGCGGTGTCGGCAGTGTGGGACAAAGCGGCGGCGGTAACCAGGGACGTTATCCGGCACCCATACAGCGACCCAACAACTATCCACAGCATCCACAACAGCAGCAACAGCAGCAGCAACAACAGCAGCAGCAACAACAACAACAACAACGCGACCAAGCGGCGGCTGCGGCGCAGCGCGCCCAAAGCATGCGTCAGGTGACGGGTGGTGGCGGCGGCGGCACCGGCAGCGCCGGCAATAATAACAATGCCTCCGGCGTGCCACCTGGCGCCAACAATGGCGGCAATAGCGGCCCTGGTGGCCCTGGCGGCGGCGGCGGCGGCGCTGGCGGTGGCGGCTCATCGCCAGCTGCAACAGCGGCACAGCTCACCAAGCCATATTATTCAAACAATGCGGCAGGCGGCGGCGGTGGTGGTGGCGGCGGTGGTGGCGGTGGCGCCAATCGTGGTGAGTGGCATGCCAATTGAGCGCACGATCAATGGTGCCACGCCCAAATAGACCCCTCGCACACACACACATATACACACACACATGAATACACACGTACATACATAAATACATAGATACATTTTCACACATATGCAGAAATTTATAGGCGCGATTCATAAATGGAGCATTGAATTATTAGGCAATGTGCGTTTATGGAGAGAGGGTGAGAGGGAGAGGGGGAGAGTGTGAGAGAGAGAAAGAGAGAGACGGCAGCAAAGCAAGAGAAACATTAAGAAATTAATTAAAGCGATAGCGAAAGCGGAATAAGAGAAAGAGATGAAACCGAATTAAGCGCAAAACTAATCTTAAAGAGGAAAGAATTTACCATCTTGGGCACGCCGAAGATAAAATACCCTTGCAGACATCTAATTCACATAATAGATTAGAAAATAATAGAAAGAAACGTGAACAGAAACCGAGCGATATATATATATATATATATATATATGTATAGACATCATAATTGTCCGATGTCAATGATTTATTTTGAGAACTGGGTGACCATTGAGTTTGATAAAATGTGTGGAAAAAAGGCAGCTCACCATTCAACATTCGATAGTTCCTGTGGCAGCTGATTGGTATCGTTTGATATAGTTATTCGATGCAGCTGTCTCCATAATACTGTCCGCTGTCTGCTGTAACAAAAGGAAGACGGATATATTGAATTTTCAAATACCCACTGCAAGGGTATATCAAAAAGTTGGAAAACTGGACTAAGACTAAGACACAGCCAACACACCTCCTATACAAAAAAAAAACACAAAGTTCAGCTCTGAAAAGTAACAAAAGAAACGAAAGGAAAAGAAATTATATATATATATATGTGTTTATACATATATAAAGAGAGAGAAAAGAACAAAGTATATGGAAAAAAACACAACTTAAAAGAAAAAAGAAACAACACGAAGAAGAGGGCAAGTTTGAAGCAGCCACGTCCCCTGAGAAACGCCTAAATACAACAGCAACAACAATAACAACAACACCAAGAATGCCAGGAAACAATCGAAAATATGCAACAAGTACAACAACAACAACAACAACAAAATGAAGTTGAAGAAGAAAAAACACAGAATATGCAAAGGCAACTTATAATTTAGTTGGTTTAAATACACATCAAACCACACACACACACCCATATACACACATACATTTGCATATACATATATAAATATATATAGAAATGGATTGAATCTGCAACTGCATTAAAGTAATTAAAATAAAAACAACCGAAAGAAACAACAACAAAAAATCAAATTGACCAACGTCAATTTACACAACCAACAACAAACAAAAAAAAAAAAAACAGAAAAACAAAAAAAAAACAGCAGTAACAGTAACAAACAATATTATGCTTTTCATTAATTATTATTCACATAAATATATTTTATATTATAATTATTATCATTTCTTTTAAAATGTATTGTGTTAACTTTTAGCGTTTAGTTTATGTTAAAAAAAAACAATCAAACAAAACAAATCGAAAGTGAAATTGAATGCTGAGTGTAGTTTTTGTCTAACAAATTTACATAGTACCCACACACAAACACACACACATACACACACACATACACACACACATACACACACACATACATACAACATACATACATAGAAACATATAAACAACAATGCATACATACAAACATATACAAGCATAAAAATATAAACTTATTATTTTTGGCACTGTGTTTGCTATCATCATTTTTTCTATATATATATATATATAGCTTCTTTTTTTTGTTTTTTTTTTCTCAACTGGAGCATTGATGGAAACACACTACTAATAACTCTAACTTATGATTATGCTACAATATTTTACATTATACATACTTCTACCAATCTAATGATTATCAATATCGATCTTTGTAGAGAGAGAGAGAGAGAAACAGAATTGAGAAACGCAAGCTTTTAAGTTTGTTTAAGCGCAAAGTTAAGTTGAAAAGTAAACAAAACAAAAAAAAAACAACAAAAAAACGAATAGTTATGTATACCTCTTTGTTTTAAAAAGCAAGTGTTGATTTCAACATACAAAATACAAAAAAATAATTTTTTTTGTGTTTTGCGTCACAAGTTGAGCTTGGCTTTGGGGCCCATCAGCTAAATCAGACGCAAACAAAAACTCAACTTGAACCTCGGCTTAGAAAAGTGTTCAAACAAAATGGCGCTCGGGTGTTAATCGCCTGTGCAGTGCGCAGTGCTGCCCATCAGCTGTTTAGTATGATGGACACCTGCAAATCGATCATTTCCGACGTTTCATTGTTGAATAACAGCTGCAAATCTGTTGTCAATAGACAATTTTTTTATGGTTTTTTTTGCTGTTGTAATTGAATTGTTGTAGAATGAGATTTGATAGGTGTCAATGCCAGTCGTCTATCGTTGCAGTCGTTGTGGAGCTGCTGCAATTATCTATTATAATTATTATTAGCCCGCCTGCAGCCTCATGCTCACAACCACGAAAACAAAAGGTCCCTTTTTGGAGATCGTGGCTAAAGCTGTTCACCAACACTGGGAGCTGGCGAACGCAAAAGAGAAAAAAAATGAAAAATGAAAAAAGAAAAGAAAACAGAAGAAAAAAACTAAAACTGCAATGGGACACGAATAAGATTTGTTTATGTTGTATGTGCTCAAAAAAGGTAATGAATGAGGCAAATTTGAAAGGCAAAAACAAAAAGAAAACAAACATAAAAAACACGTAACGAATCAAAACGAAACAAATTAAGTAACTGTAACTTAACAAGGATATAGCATACGCATATACGTACATACATATACATTAATACATACAATACACACATACATGCATACACATTATAGTGGCAAAATCCAAGTGAGGAAACACTCAAATTTTTAATGACAAACCTTCCCCCTCCCCTCCCCACCCACCACCCAACAACAATCAATAATACTGATTATACATATTATGAGAAAAGTAGTAGAAGCAAATACAAACATGAAAAAATAAGAGCAAACTGATTACATAACTAAATACATACATTATTATGTATTTTTCGCACTTCGCTCGGCTGCTGCTGCAAAAATTCAAAATTCAAATTTACACGATGGTATATATGTTAATGTGTTTTGCCAGGGCAAACCGGTTTAGTTATTAACAAAAAAGAAAAAGAAAAGAAAAACGAAACAATTTGCAGATGCAGATGCGAAATGGCCAGCGCTTGCTATTTAAACACAATACAAATACATGTAAAAGATATATTTGATAGCTATAGCATAAACATAGAGTTGATAAATGATTAATTTCTACATACATACATACATACATATATATGTATATATATATATATATATATATATATATACATATACATATATATGTACATATACATATATGGTTTTTCGTCTCAATCTCTATCTACCAAGCAAGAAAACGAAAAGTACATGGTCATATATAATACATACATACTACGTACATATACATATACATATATATATATATATATATCTATATATATACATGTGTAAACCATTTTTACATTCAATTCATTCAAATTAATTTTTAGTAATACTGAAATTTCGATAACTGGGCTAAAACAAAACAACCCTACAAGTGGAACATTTTAAACAAGTTTAATGAAATGAAATAATGAAAACTTTAAATAAATAAAAAATTTAAAACAAAACCAACGATTACTCAATCTGCCGTTATTCCCAAACCATTTCGAGCGAGAGAGAATTGCAGAAATGAGCGAGACAGCATAAATGTTAAGATAAGTGAGCGAAAAAAAAGACATCATTCTTTAGCATGGTGGGCGATGTAACTGATAATTGCAACATAATCGGACAGCTGACAAATCCTCACATGTTCTGCAATCAAAATGTTATCCCAGCAGTGGGAGAGATAGGAGAGAGAGAGAGAGAGAGAGAGAGAGATAGACGGAGGGACATAGAGAGTTGCTTGCATTACATAATGAAAATGGGTTCGGTTTTGAAAATGGTTTATTCCTTCAAGCTCATTTGCACTACACTTAAATATGAATGGCTGCCATCCTGCAGTTGCTGCCAATTGCTGCTCTCCAGGACACAACGAGCACATCTAAATTGTGGTATCATCTCTACTTCTTCTTGGGCTTCATGATCTGGTAGGCAATTAACAGGCCCATAACAGCGTATGTTGCCTTCGCCACCTGCAACACAATATTTTAGATTTAGATTTTCATTTCGATTTGCAGATTGATGGTTGCCGGAGGGGTTGAGGGGGGGGGGGGGGGACGGTTCTACTTACATTTGCACGGCCTGCCATAGTTGTGCCATTGAAGATCTTCGAGAGGCCGGTCAATTTCTCTTGTTCACCAGCCATTTTGCTATGTGCAGTGTGAATGTTAAGTAATCAGCAGCAAAATTGTTGTAATTACTTACCCACTTTCAGTTTGTTTTGCGACGAGCTGCAATTGAACCAACGAAAAGTTCTGCAAATAGGTTATACAACTGAGCGTGGTGCCAGTCTGTTGTTTTCAGCGTTGCCACCTAAGGCAACAAGTGGGCAGCGCTGCAGTGTGGGCAGCCCAACATGATGTCAATTATCGATAATGTTTATCGAAGGTGCTGCATTTCAAATCAAATAAATTTTGATTTCAACTTGTTGAGCTCTTAAGGCGTGACTTGTCAATTCGTCCGCTTGTCAAATGTCAAGAGCAGCTTTTGCGAATCGCATATAATGATTTGGATTAAATGATAATGATAGCCCGTTCGGGCGCTGAACAGGGCCTCATTAAAATTATAGTGCAGCCTGTGAACAGAAAAGCTGACTCTTAATTACAAAGCGTAGCCATCAAAACGATGTCATTTACCTAGCCCCTTAATGCAACGAGAGGCGAACAAAAAGAACACGACTCAATGGTGCAGGATGGTGATTTTTAATTCAATGCCACGCGACATGAATAGCTGGCACCCAACAAGGATATATAAAAGACTCTGACAGGCGTCAGTCGGCAGAGAGATTAATTGCGGGCATGGAGGAAAAGCACTTTATGCGAGCGCAGGTGCTCGCTTTCCGGCTAATTGGCGTGGACTTGTGGAATGCCACCAGCACAACTGATCGGTGGCATATCTTACTGCTGCTCATAAGCACAAGTACTACATTTGTGGGTCCACTCTGTCTGTCGATTCGGTATAATCTGAACGATATGGGCATGCTATCGGATATCATCGCATCCGCTATTGCTGTTATTCTAGGCATAATTAAGTGTATCTTATTCCTGTATCATCGCAAGCAATTTGTCCAGCTAATTTATCGCATTCGCGGCATATTCAAAAAGGGTAAGTGGCTGATATCACAAAAAAATCTCTGAGATCCGCGTAGATCGACTCGGCAGTTGCTGCAGATCAAGATAATATATACTTTATGGGGCGAAGATGCTTTCTTCTGCCTGTTAGGTACTCTTACACAAAACAAATGCATCACGTAATTTTTATCACATTCTTTCTGACAGAGATCGCGATCTGCCCAGAGGCAGCGACCATTGTAAATGCAGAGATCCGGAGCGATCAATTACTGAGCTTTACCTACATGCGCTGGTTTAATACCTTCGTCATCCTGTCTTTCATTAAGCCGATTGTCATCATGGTGATGACCCGCCTGCGCACGGGACTCGTACATTTGGAGCTGCCGTATAGCGGCGCATATCCATGGAGCTATCAGTCGGTGTTGGCGTATATACCCACATGTATATGGAATGTGCTGGCTGGCTACGGTACCATGTGCATGACTGTGGCCATGGACACACTGCTCTTTGCTTTTTCATTCCAGGTGTGTGCGCTGTTCAAGATTGCTCAACATCGCATCCGGCATCTTGTGCCGCAGAGGGACGTACCGCAGCATGAGCTGCGAGAGATGAAGCAGGTGCTGCACCTGCACCAGACGGCTCTGATGATTGCCACTCAGCTGGGAAACGATCTCCGGCCAATTGTCCTTATGCAGTTCTTTACGAACGTGTTGCAGTTGTCCTTTATCACCTACCAGGTGGCCAATCTGTTTCCCTCGCTCGATGGCATCTCCTTCATGTTCTTTTTGGGCTCGGTGCTGATCGCCGTGTTCATCTACTCACACTGTGGCGAAAACATAAAGCAGGCGAGCGAGGATTTCGCAACTGCTGTCTACGACAGCAACTGGGTGGACTTTGCGCCGGCCACCAGGCACGCTCTGGTTCTCAGCATCCGGCGAGCCCAGCTACCCTGTCAGCTTGATGGTTACTTTTTTAAGCCAAACATGGCCACCTTCTCGGCGGTGCGTACCATCTTGAAAGTTGTACTTGTTTTCAGAAATCATTTCTAAATATTAGAAAAAGAATTCTTAACAATTAGTAAGGCTTGTCCAAAATCGACAATCTATTTTATTTTTGTTTTTAGACATATTTTCTATTATTAAGAAATGCATTTCTAAAAAGTTGAAGTGCAAAACCAATTTAAAAAAAAAAAAATGCTAATTTTAGAGTTGAGAAATCTTTCATACCCTGAAAATGACATATATTTTTTCCAAATTTTTGAATTTACCCTGAAGTTTAGTAAAGAAAAATCTCTGTTTTTACAAATAAGCTGAGTAATAAGCTGAGTTAGCCTTGGCGCTAAAAGTATGGCGAATTTCGAAAATTCAGCGCGATTTTTTTCTTAGTGTAGGCGCTGCTGCAAAGCAGATATTTACATTTTAATTAGTGTCGGTCAATGTTGGCAACTTAATTTGAACTTTTCCTACTTTGTGCCTTCCCTGCAGGTGGTCCGCTCAGCCATGTCCTATCTCATGATGCTGCGCTCCTTCATGGATCAGTAGTAACGCAACACGGCAACAGAGCAACAGGGTAATTAAGGAATTAAGGCAACAAACCTCTGCAGGTGTCCATCGCAAACTATAGTCAAAGGCCAATTGCAGTCTTTGTCAAAATATCTATCTATTTATCTGACCTTTTTTTAGAGAGTATTCGATCTTTTTAATGCACGTTGTGGAATGAGCCAAGTACGCCCATAAATAAATAATTTTTAGCACAGTTAAACCATTCAGCTCAATTCATTTGCAAGGTTTGCCATGTCGAATCGTAAATTTTATCAAATAAATATAAACAAATGAAAATAAACCGAAAAAGCTCGGTTAACGGTCATTTTACTCTTAGTACTTCGCGAGCGGTTCTAACAATTGTCTGTCAAGCTTAAACCATATTTATTTCCCTCTAAACATTTAATTTTAATTTACGATTATCGATTTTTAAAGGCGGTATACCCTACAAATTTGAACAACTGTGAAAGACATTTCCGATTTTTAGGATGGGAGGGCCTAAGGCGGCTGATGTGGGCGTGGCATATTCCGATTTTCAAAGGATATCCCCAACAGCCTACCTAATAAATTTGATGACTGTAGTTTTAAAACTGTGGGAGATATCCTTCAAAAAAATCACCAAATTTATTATAAAACATGAAATAGGGTCAAGCTTTAAATGACCATATCTACGTGAAAAATTGTTAAATTTAAAAAAAGGAAGATATTTTTAGAATTAGTTTGATTTTTGAAACAATAACAAACTAAAAAAAAATTGACTTCAGACTCATCTCAGAAAGCTATTAAGGAGATATGTGGCTTTATCGATTAGCGACTATCGAATTCATCGATTTCCTAGCCTGCTAGTGGACCCCAATTTTGACATTTTGTGTGACATGAGAACTTGAAGGGTGTCGAAAAAAAGACATTGCACAAGACTAGGAACTTCTACCGAAGATCGAAATTTCTTGGCTACACCCACCCGGCACCTGTTATCAGATGGTATTACTTATAGATATCAACGTATTTTGCAGTCGGCTACGCCCGACTCAACGTTCTCTCTTGTTTTTAATATAATTTTCTCTGTTTTTTTTAAGGCAGCTAAAACTCAGTTTCGCCAAAAAGGCATTGAATTTAAATTAATTTTCTTATTTCGTTGTTCCTAAATCATTTTCGAACTTGTTAGGCTCTACATTTTTAAATTAATTTTTAATTAATTACATTTGTTAAAGAAAAACCTTGGCTTAAAATAAAATCTATTTTGACTTTGAAAAGTGACAAAATCCATAAACACTTTTCCTGGACCAGCAACTCTTAATGAAACAGGCAGAACGAAGCATCTTCAAGTCCATACAGTATATATATTCTGGATCAGCATTAACAGTTCCTCTGCTCAGCTTCATTATATCTCAATATATATGCACAGCTTCCATACACGCATTTTACCCATGTTAATAGCCAATAATAATTGGTTCAGGCCATAATAGCGTTCATCCCCCCAATGCTGATTGTGGACGACTACACGCAGAAAATAAATTGCCAGAAATGGTTTTTTAATATATACAAATATATGTACACAGAAACCGGAAAGTATTTCAAATGTTTAAAACAATATATACGTAGGAAAAAAACCCCTAAGTTCTTAAAACACTTAAAATTAATTTTCTTTCACCCGGAAAGGCTTGACCTAAGTTGACAAAAATATAGTGTTTTTCCAATAATATTTTGCAAACAAAACTTTCTACAAAAGGAAAACATCCTTAAGATTATTCTTCGCCAATTTTACAAAACTGTATCCTGGAAATACGAAATGCAAAAACAGTTTTTTTTTTTGTAGCCGCAATCTTCAGATTTAGAAATGCACTTTATGAAAAATAGGTTGAACTGACCTTGGCGATTTTGTAAAATAGAGTGCGAATTTAGTTTTGAGTGTAGCAGCAGCATCTTTTGTTGCTTGATTGCAGCAATATAGTTGACTGGCTCGAATCCTGATTGATGAGCAGAAATAACAATTGGTTTTTCTCTTTACTTCATAAAAATATATTACGCATACGCAAGGATGCGCTCCGCTTTTCTACCGTTGATGTGCAATTTGCTTTTGCTACTGTTAGCCATCGTCCCCCTCCACCCCCCGCCCCCTCTCTATCTCTCTCTTTATCCCCTGTATGTCTGAGCTATATTGTTGGAATATGATAGTAGCGCAAGTAGTGTTGACTATATTGGTAGAGGCTCAATTCTTGTGGCCATGGCCATGGCTTATCGAAAATAATAAAATAAAAATAACATACAAGTGGAAGCAGCTATTGCAACAGCTAAAAAACGACCACGTAATATTCTGTCAGCAGCGGAATAATATCATAATATGATCTCAGTTGGCCAGAAACTTCTTATAAGGGTGACGCGGTGCTTAATTGTATTTATTTATTGTTTTGTGACAATCGATTTTTATCGATTTTCTAGGCAGTTCTCGTAGCCACAAAATGTTAACGCTTTATCTGACGAACATATATTCCAAGTTTCACGACTCTATCTTTAAGGGTGTTTATATATTCTTTAATAAAAACAAGACATATATCTTCCAGCAGGTGTCTTTGTGTTACACCTCGAACCCCCCTCCCCCTCCTGCCATCATTGCTCTGTGACGGTGTGGCTGTGTTTGTGTTGTTTGGCTGCTGGCTTGATTTTCTTTGCCAGTGGAAAGCTAAAAGCCAACAGCGAATTGTATTTCAGTTTGTTCGTTTAACATGGCTTAGGCATTGTCCACCGTTGGACTCAATTAGTGCACACTATAAATAAACCATCTCATTCTTTCTCTCTTTGTTTCTCTCCTTTACTCTCTGTCCCTCTTGCTCTCTCCCTCTCTCTCTCTCTCTCTTTGTTTTTGCCGCGCCACCGACTGTTGTTGTTCTTGTCGCTGTTCTTGCCGCTGTTGCTGCTGCTGTTGTGTGCAGTTACAAGAGCTGCACTATTGTGAAAGAAGCGTAAGCCAACCAGCTTGGCAAGCATGCAGCAGCACTAATGAATGCTTTCGGGGAATCCCATTCATACCTGGAACACTCCTGCTGGCTTGGTTGCTTGTTGTCTTCTTGCTGCTGTTGTTTAGTTCACAGAAATCGTAGTGGCAAACGGCTTTTGGATTGCAACTCAATACATGTTCCAAAGAGTTGTATGCAAAAGCATGGCAATTATTACCTCAATAGAGTAGTGGCTTAGTTTCACAGAAGAGGAGTTCTATATATTCATAGTTTAAAGTCAATTTATCGCTCGTTGTCAAAGTATCGGAAGCAACCGTCTAGACTGATTTTTTTTCTAGCCATTGTGGCGATGTCTGCCTGAGGGGTTCCTGTGTGCTCTTCTCAACAGCGACAATGTAACAAAGGTTGACCATCGAAACGTTGCTAACTGGAATGCATCACGGTAAAAGGATGCATCCGTCTATGTTGCCGCAATACGATTAGGTTAAAAGTTTCTGATACACAACACGACACGATTATTGCAGCTGCTGTTCTTGTTCTTGTTGTTGTTGTTGTTGTTGTTGCTTTTAGTGCTACTGGACTTTGTGATTAATGGAGAGCTACCTTATTAAATTATGATGCTGCCAGTCTATGTTGATATATTGCACGCGGCCCGGAAGAGAATGCAAAATATTGCATTTGTGGCAAAAGCCAGCTGCAATGTTGAAGCCTTTCAATCAATGCTTGAATTCCATGCCACTGTGTGCAGTACTGTTTCGAGCTTACAAGCAATAAAACAATTTCAATTCAAATATTTATAAGGTTTTGTACAAAAGCAATACAATTGAGAGGAGTTTCAATTATAATCTACGATAATGGGAACGACAGAACTGGAGACATACATGATTATGCATAAATGGTGATGCCCAAAAGTAAACCACTTCCATGCTCAGTAACTTATTGGTGTTAAAACACTTTTGGAATATTGGAGATTTTTAGAGTATTACGGTTTAAGCTACATGTTGACAGACTTAATTAAAAATATACCTTGATTTTAACTCTGCACGAAAATGTCGCAGTTTTGAAGCCACGATATAAAAGGCTTACTTGAAATTAAAAAAAAAAAAACAATATCGGAGTCTGCCCTAAATTTCATTATAAATTAAAACAAAAAAAAAGGCCAATTGTAACTATAAAAGCTATTTAATATATAGTATAGTATAGTAATGATGATAATTGATTGAATTGAGTGATTATCGTATTATTATGCAAACAAATCATTGAGATTGAGAAAGTGAAATATTGCCTATACAAGGTTATACGAGTATATCTGTTCACGTCATCCATAGTTCAAATTGTGATTTTGTGTCCCATCATTTTGTCCATTAAAGAGACAGTAATAAAAGTTTAAATAATGAGTGACAAGTTCTCAAGGCACTCAAAAATTTGTTGGAATAATTTCCACACTAACAATTGAAACTTTTTGACTTGCCATTATGACAGATAGTAAATGATCAAGTAGAGTAAATACACAAATGCCATTTCAAAATGATTAATTAGTTAATTAAAATCCATGAAACGTGGTTAAAATAATATGAAAATACGTTGCAGTCATTAAATTTAAAAACTCCATTGGGAGTTATGTATATGTTGTATTATTGCCAATATGTAATTATGAAATGGCAATTAGGTGGGTGTGTTAAAATATCTTATCGAAGCTCTTATTCCGATTAAGTGGCAACGTTTTAACTGTATATTATTTTCACTTTACACACTGATTGTTAATTTGCGTGTATTTTCCCACGTATCAAATTCCTTTTGAATTTCTCCAAAGTTTTCGATTGGACGTACCTACAAGGGTTATTTATTACAAATACATTCGATATATATGAAATCGAATATAAAGCTTTCATACTCAGATACAGAAGGTAGAAGTAATCAATTTATTTTCGACACCCCTTAAGCTAGTGACTGGAAACCTTGAACATTTATTCGTCTGTTAGCACGCCAGGCATAGTTTAAAAGTGCTACATCCAAAAGGGGCTAGCGAATCGGCAAAATTGCTTAACGTAAATCGATAATGGCCGCATACCCAACTCAATTTTAAGCTTAGAGTATATTGTTGGTCACGTCCACCCCTGTCATGATTATACAATGCTAGAGCCACATAAGACACAGCATATAAAATCAGTGTCAGTTATCAGGGTATCAGGGTATTTCGTAGTCGGCTACGTCTATTTTCGCCTGCAGCGTTCTCATTTGTTTGTTTTTCGTTTTCATGTCGCATCAGGTCGCTTGAGTCCATTAATGAGTGAAGTTTTAAATTTTTGTAATTAAATGCACCAGACCAGTAAGTAACACGAGGGATGTTGTGGTCGGACGTAAATACTTTGATACCATAAGTGATATCAGCTGACAACAGGTGGCAATCAACAGGGCGGGTGTAGCCAAGAAATACCGTCTAACTTTGCTTTTCAAATTGCGGTAGATATAAGCTTTTGTGAATTTTTGGAAGATATTCCCATTAACCTTCCTTACAAGTTTGGTAACTGTAGCTCTTAAATTGCGGGAGATATAGGGTTTTTATCGTTTCTGGGGGCTGGAGGGGGTGTGGTCCAACATTTATTTTCTTTGATTTCTAAAGGGTGCTTTTAGCAATATATCTTTCAAATTTGATGACTGTAGCCTTAAAACTGTGGGAGATATGTGGTTTTATCGAATTGCGATTGCGAATCGATTTTATCGATTTTCCGGCTCACTAGTGGACATAGCACCACAATTTTGACACTTTGTCTGACGCGGACACAGACTAGTTTATGTTCCAAGTTTCAAGTCTCTATTTCTAAGGGTGTCGAAACAGACAGACAGCATGACGGACATTGCACAAAACCAATATACAATGATACCTCCGGTGTCAGGGTATAAAAACTAACTTGCATAGAAAATTGTGCTTGTCGATTTTGTTAAGGTCGATATAAACAAGATAAAACAAAACAATCTAGATTTTTTAGGGATGAGAATATAAATTCCTTACCAATTGATAAATACCAAAAGCTCGTGAAAAGTACGAGTCCAAGTTGTAAAGCAGCCATTAAGAATGCAAAGTATAGTTCCAAATACTAAATTAGAGCTTATTTCCATTCAAAAATATGAATTTCTTCTGCAAAATGAATACATTTATTTTTGAAAATGTGCTACAATGTGCTGTGATCAGCCCAGATTATTTATATTATTAAAAAACAACTGACCAGAAAAATATTTTACATTTATTTTTAGAAAAAACAGTCAAAAATGAGTCTTTTCTGTATTAACTAAATAACCAAATAGGCAAAGATATCTTGTGAATGTTTCTTTCCTCACCACAATTAGTGTATACAATATCTAATCTTTAATATATGCGCTTCATTTCTGTTATTTATATGTACATAGGGGATTACGAGATGTTATCATTATAAAATATTTAAGGTAAACAATTATAGGCCAATTTATTTTTATACTCGATGGTATACTACTCGACAGGCAACCTTAAAAGCAGATAAAAAATAATGGATGAGTGTGGGTGAACTGGTTTGTGGGCATGCAGCTTACTGAAGCTTAATCCGAATGAGAAAGCACAATGCATGTGCTGAAAAGCTTTCGGAGTCGGTTAACAGTGTTCAACAGCAACAGCAACAGCAACAGCAACAGCAACAGCTAGCGAACAGGATAGGAGGAAGCAACAGTCGAGTGGTGCTGTGGCATATAAACAGCGTGTCCTGTGGCAGGCGACTTCAGTTCCTGTCAAGCCTTTGTCGGTTGCGTTTGCCCAAGTCGCAGCGAACCGAAGTTAGCAAAGAAAACACTGCTAAGGCAATCGCCAAACAGTCAAATCAACATACTAACACCAAAATCCCAAGTTAAAAGAAAAAAAAAAAACAAATAAAGACTCGAGAAAAACAACAACAACAAACACCATAGTCAGAAGCGTCGCAAGAGCGTTGAAGAAACTGTGGCAAACACCGCAAGAAGAGTTCAATGTCGAGAACTAAATGCTGATAAAAATCTCGAAAATTGTAATTTGGAAATCTAAAAACTGAATTGAAGGAAATTGGAGATTAAAAGTTGGAACCTTGGAGCAACAACAATAGTGAGGTTTGATATTTTTTTAATGTGCTACCATCTAATTTGTCGCCTTTTTTTTAAAGTGTTTCTGAGTGTGATTGTAAAACAATTGAAATAAATGCATATATATATATACAAATACTATATAGCAGCAGTGCGATAAGAGCTTAACGAGAGTGTGTGTGTGTGAGTGTGTGTGTGTGAGTTTGAGTGTGTGTATGATTGAAAGTAAAAGAAAGTAGTTAATAGGAAGGGAAGCAGACGAATCGACAATCATAACAATCACAAAGGTGGCGCGCAGAACGTGTGTATTTGTTGTGTTTGTGTGAATGCTTGAAGGCTGGAAGGGTGCTGATTGGGATAGGATAAAGAGGTTACATGGAGGTTGTTGTTTTGGATGTTGTTCTTTATGTTGTTGTTGTTGTTGTTGGTGTTGTAGTCGTTTGGCTGGCCAGGTCAGGTCAGGTATCAGCAAGAGCCGCTATTATAAAGCCATTTTTATGCTTACCTTTGCGTTTCGATGGCGATTCCATTTTATGCAAACGTCTGCAGTTTTACTTTTACTTTTTCTTTTTTATTTTTTCTTTTTTGGCTCTCCCTATTTTTTTGGTTTTATTTTTTTCAGACACGTATATTTTTTGGGTCTCTCCGCTTCTTGTTGCTTGGCCGTTTCCTTTCGTATCGCATCGCATATATATCTTTTTAGTATTTTGGATTTTTCGTTGGGTTAATTTTGGCTGCCTTTTCTTATACTTGATGAGCAAGTGTGTGTGTGTGTGTGTGTGTGTGTGCCTGTGTGCGTGTGGTAAGGACAATCCGCGCTCGTGCCGCATAGAGCACTGCGGATTTATGAGCTGGCAAACACACAATTCACATACTAGCTGACTTCTTGCTGGCCATGGCAGCACCACACAATTATTTCTTTATGCTCACAGCTGCGACTGTGTGTGTGTGTGTGTGTGTGTATATGTTTGTATCATATTCATATGCAAATCCTCGAAACAATTCCCGTTTATGATGTGCACTCATTCTCAGTCTCATTCTCAGTCTCATTCATTAATTCATTGTCTTTCACGACCTCAGCCTTGAGAGTTTGTGGCTTTTGCTACCTGATGTATACTTGTATAGTCTACTTATCAGCGTGCTCGCTTTTTGCCCTCATTTATTGAGTGATTTTTACGGCATTCGCCTAATTTCCGAGTAGCGATTACCATTCTAATCTAATCGCTTGTCACGCTCATCCATTCAGCGTTCACAGTCGCCACTGAACGCTTTTCACTCAGTTTCAATTCACTTGGATTCCAATTTACTTTAGTTCAATTTAATTCAGTTCAGTTCAGTTCAGTTCAGTTCAGTCCAGTCAGTTGTTCATCTCCGCTCATTAAACTTGTGTTATTATTTTGTAATTACATACACGGGGTGCTTGTTGCTAAATAATGTTGAATGCCACGTCTTTAGTCATTCGTCGTCGACCACTTGTTGGCTCTGTCTTTAGTAATCATCATTTTTGTTGATGCCACATTAAGAGTATGTGGAATTTCCACCCACTTCGCTCACGCTCTCCATTCACTCTCGTCGCCCTTCCTGCTTTCTGCTTTTTTCTTTTTTGCTTTTTTCACATTTCCATTTGAGATTTCCGCAGTTTCTTGGCTTCTTGGATAAAGCTGTTGTCACAATTGTCACAAATAATAAAGATAATTAATAAACCTTATGCAGTTCAAATGGAATGCAAAGTTTGCAATTAAACGAACACTAATTTCTGCATTTAGACTAATTAATGTTCAACTTATGTAATGTAATGTTCTTATGAACTCTCCATACAATCTCGAAGAGAGCTACAACGTATATAAATCAACTGATATTATCTGATGTGAACTATTCATCAACAATTAACATTGTTTCGTTCACGCCATTAGAGTCAACTTATCGAAGATTGAAGCATTTTCCAGATAAATCCAAATGGAAAAAATACAAAAATTTTTATGCGTAGTTTATTGTTTACCTTAGAGTACAGTTATAATTGGCAGCTTATTAAGTAAAACCGAAACAGCAACAGCAAAAACAACAGTAAGAACATAGACATTACTAAGTAGATTGGCAAGGTTTCCCCCAATTAATTTTCATTATGTTTTCCTGCCATTCTTCGCATTTGCTTTCTTATTTTTGTTTTTCGCTTTTGGTTTGAGTTTGGGTATTTTACTCCTCTGCTCGCTAGCTGCCAGAAAGAGAACGGGAGGCAGTGACAGAGACAGAGATAGGGACAGGGAAAGGGTGGATGGTAGGGTGGGGGGGTTGGCCAGCATGGCCCGAGGCAGTGGCAAGAGCTTTAAGAAGGCTTCATCAAATAGCAATTAAAACACAATAATGCCCACCACTTTGCCACTTTCAATTGTACGAACTAACGCAAAGTTTTGCTTCGTGCAGCTGTTTGCGGCAAGGGCGCTAAACTCAAATCGAACTGAACTTAAATCGAAATCGAAATCGAAATCGTAATCGTAATCGTAACTGCAATCAAAGAAGCAAAGAACCCAAATCCAGAATGTCCGACCAAATTGAGTCAACGAGCGGCAGGAAGAGCCAATCCCAGAGCCAATCCCAGAGCCAAAACCAAAACCAGAGCCAGTACCAGAGCCAGAGCCAGTGCACGAGGCAGAGCCAGTCGTCGCCACCGGAGTCGCCAGCAGCACCGGTGACCGAGGAGCAGGAGGCACCCAGCAGCAGCGGCAATAGCAGCAGCAGCGCTGACATTGGCACCAGCGACCCAAACACCGTTGCCCAGGGACCCGAAGCGGCCAAGGATCAGGACCATGAATCTCAAGGCGACAGGTGAGTCCAGCACAATCTTAACCACATTGCCAAACTATTAACTATATGTGGACAAAAACACATACAAATGTACAAATGGTCTATGTATGATATGTATAAACGTGTATATTGTATATATATATATACAATTACCCTTAACTGTCCTTCTAAGTGTGTAAATTCATTTCCCTGCGTGTTCCCCTGATAATATCCATTAGCTAATTGGGCCACCTGCCCAAAAGGCCTAAATAAAGGATTTCCTGACAAACGTGCAAGGCACACATATGTACATTGTACATACAGACAGACAGACTCACATATGTGCCTTCGTATATATATACGTTAAAATGCCATATACAGATAACAATTTTGTTATGTGAATGTGCGAGATACACCTGAAATACAATAATCAAAATCCCCAAAAAAAATGTATACAACAACTCTGCAGCAAACTGTGAGTTTGATATAATAAATTTTATATTTACAAATACGTGTTTGCTTACCTAAAACTACTACTCCTACATTAAGTCGGTGTATATATCTTTGAGAAATCACAAAATATCATATATATCTTCGATGCGTCTTGTAGATGGGGGAGTCCAATTGGTCCGTTCTAAATTGCAGTATTAACTCAAGCAACTATTGGGTTCTTCCAACTATGTCGTAGTTTTGTTAGCAAAGTCTTCAAAAATGTCTTTGTCAAATGTATTTTATAATTTCTACTCCGATATTTTTGAAATACCGTCGGGAGTCCCTTCAACAAAAGAGTTGCTTAAACCTTCATTGTTTATTGTTCAGTTTTCGATTTGTGCGAGGCAGTTCCATCAACTATAAGTAAGAAAATACGATTTTAAATGTGCATTAAAAGTAATATTCTGTTAATTGAGTGTTTGTATTCATCTGCCTCAAAATTAAGATAAATCAAATATATCGCGTATATATCGATTTTCGTTAATATAACTTATCGATTTCCGACGGACGGACTCATATTTGACAAAACAAATATTCTGTTTAACGTTCGGTTTAGAGTATAAATACTGTAAGAACAAAGGCCTGAACGATAATTGGTTTTCCTAGAAGGCTGCGATTTCCTAGAAAAAGAATCAAATTAATCCTGTACACAAGCAAATGGAAGCATGACATTTAATAAATTTAAATAATTGGCTTTAGCACGTGCCACACGCCATTTCAAAATTGTTTCCTATTAGGATAGATCATCAAGGATCTTGAAAGTTGCCAGATGCAAACATAAAAAACACACTCGGCAATTTGCAATTCTCAATTTGAAATTCTGAATTTGTCATTCGAAACTAAACACCAAAAGTTGACTTGCAGCTTGTGTTTATTTGTATGCGGCTGCGGCAACTTTGCAGCTTTGGCATACACACACACACACACACACACACACACACAGTTCGGGGCAATACTGTCGTCCTTTAACTTACACTTTGTAGTCAATTAGCTGCCAATTAGTTTCACACTCCCACCTCGGAGTTGCTAACTCAATAAGCTAACTTTGAAAGAAAGAAAACTTTTTGTGTAAAAATGGGAACCAATTTTGGCAAGGACCAAAAGTGAAAACATTAGAAGGCTGAAATTGTTGCATAAATTGAAGATTCGTTATTCTGTGGGCTTCTATATACATATAACTGACTCTGAAACCCGGCGGCATCCAGATTTAAAATACATTGGAGTATATAAAAAAAACAATAACAAAAAAAAAACAAAATAAATCCACTTGAACTCGACCAGCAATAACGTATTTAAATTATATAAGGAGGTCATCAAACAATAAACAATATTACCCTCCCAAGTTTGTAGAATCATTGAGACTGATGAAACAGCAGCTGATTGATACCTATAAATGTACATATTCCATCAGCATTTGAGCTTCACATCCCACTTCAATATTTTATGTACCTTATCTTCGATGGGCAGCTTTCAGTTTTCAGTATTCAAAATATGCAAAATAGCTAATAAGTTATAATTTGGAATAACAATTTGGCAAACGCCATCCAAGCGGGACAGAAAGGCCGCTATGAAGATAGAGACTGGGAAAGATACAGACAGCTACAGCTACCAAAGATAGAGATAGGGATAGGGACAGGGATAGGTCAGGGATAGGGACAGGGATAGGGACAGGGACAGGGATAGGAACAGTCTGCTTGAGTTATTTGGGCAGTCAGTGCACGTGCGATATTTGTGAAGCTCATTGGATATGCCAGCTGCATTTGACTCATGCTCGAGTTGGGTGGCGACCACGCCCAGTTAATGATGTGGTTAATGCCAGGCAGCGTAATAAATCTTTGCATATTGTCATATATATATATATATGCTTACTATATATATATATATATATATATATATACTTTGCTGAAATAACCCAGGGAGCGGATCAAGTTATGACTTGAATGAAAGGATGCCTCAACTACAACTACAAATCCGTATGGCGGAGCATGTTAATTATGCTGTCAAGTCTCTAAGGAACGACAACAGCATATGCTGGAATATGCTGATTTTCTCTGGGCCTAAACAGCACACATTCTGGCAACACGCCCCCCACCCTCCCCCCGCTTCTTCCTTCGACCCTACGAAAAATGTGACAGTTGTTTGTATTGCTTATCTGTTATGCTGTGAGAAATTGATGTGGCAAAAGTCAACAATGGATTTGACACATGGCCAGCCGAGATCTTTCCGTAAGCCCCCCTAATTCCCGACCCACAACCAACTTGTCATTGTTAAGCCATTTGTTAGCAGTGGCAACAAGGCAGTGAGGCAAACTATGTTTACCACAATGGGCCAAAGTGCAACCAAATCAGCTGCATTCATCACTCGCAGAGCTGAAGGCTGAGTTAGTTTTCTACCCCATTTCAGCTTACACTTGAACCTGAGCTGGCAATAAGGTCAAAGCAATTCGGTTTTCAATCAAAACTAATAAATTGGAATATTGCAAATATGTCAAATGAAATTTAGCTTCAGCTTCGAGAGGGGCGAATTTGGTTAATACAAATTCCATTCATGGCAGATGTCAATTTGTTGCACAACTTAAATAGAATGTTAATTGCGTTTTGTGCTGAAAGAAACCACAATTTACAAAATGTTTATATTCTGATACTGAAGAGTAAATTGGTCTTGTACAATGTCCCCATAATAATGAAAATCGATATATCTGAAAGTGGAAACCGATAACAAATTTGAAATACACTCATAGCTCGCTATACGGCCTCTCTTTATACGACATTTTGCTATAGCTATAGTATAGATAGATATAGATGCGGTCGAGTTTCCTGCAACGTATCTAGGGTGTAAAGCGAGGTATGAGTGTAAATATTGCTAGTAAAACCCCCTCCAGTAAACGGAATTTAAGAGCAATTTACCAAACTTGTAGGGTATCCTGCACAGATTGGTCAGAAAATTTGTTGGCCAGGCTCAGCCTGCTCTTTGCCACCAGTTAACAGCTAGTATTTCACAGTCAGTGACTTGAAACCGACTGCGAGGTTTTCACTTGTTGTTGTTGGGAATGAGGGCAAAGGTTGCTCAAAGGCTTTCTCTGGCAACCAAAGAAATGCCCACATATTTAATGTACCTAAACAATTGGAACGCATAACAAAAAAAAAAACAAAAAACAAAATCACAGCCTTAAAAGACTGCCAATATATCTGAAGCGTTATTTTGGCCCTGCCTTTAGGGCAAATACACAAACATTTCAACATTACGTTGCCTCAGTTCACTCCAACAAAATTATGCATAACTGACACACACACACACGCAAATTGCCTGTTTATATTATTTATTTATTTTTCCTTTCATTTTGGCGTTTTTTGCTTTGTTTTTTTTTCTTTACCGACTGTATTTATTTATACAAATCTCATATATTTTTTAAGTTTGCCCGGCTGTCAGCAAAAGCAACTTTAAGTATGCATGTGTTTATGTGTTTATGTGTGTGTGTGTGTGTGTGTGTGTGTGTGTCTGTGTGTGTGTGAACGTGTCCTGCAAATTATAAAGTTGCTGATGCTGCTGCTGCTGCTTGGGCCAGAAAACTTTATTATACCCTGTGCCCGACAGCTAAAATGCGTAAAATGTGGCAGTCACTTTTGATGAGACTCCAAAGCCATGAATTGCCATATTTGTCACACATTTTATATGTCCACTCACACACAAACACAAACACACACACACACACACACATACATATACATGAACGGTTAGAGCTCGGGTACACTGAAATTCAGAGTTATTTAATTTAATATGTAGGCTTTCGATTACTGCTAATAAATTACTTAAATTGCAGCCACTCTAAATATATCATTCAGGTTTTTGATGCACGTACTTTCAAGCATATACCTCTATATATATATATATATATATATGTGTGCTATAAGTGCTCATAAGACACTGAGTGCCCAGGCTATTCGAAATATTTATGGCAAATCGACAAGTCATAATTCAAACTTTTTACTGGCCATCTGCCAGTTTATTAATAATTATTTTTTACTGTTCATTTTTAATTAAAATGAAAACCTTTCGTTAAATTTGACATGCTTAAACAAATAAATAAATAAAATAAATCTTGTCTAATTTAGAGGACAACAAATTTAGGTGTGTGTAGAAGTGTGTACTCGTCTGCGGCTGAGTGATGGCTGTGGAGTGTTCTTTGAATTGCGTATACGAGCCGTTGTCAAGTGAAGTTCTGTGTGGCATCCTTAGGCACGTCTCGAACAAAGTTTGCCCGAAACTGCAGTTGGGTCGACAGCAGCCTGCAAATTGTGGAATCCTGAATTTAGTTAAATGACAAGTGTGGGATGCCTGCAACAGCAACAGCAACAGCAACAGCAGCAGCAGCACTAAACATGCAACTCATTGCAAGTTGCAGCTGCTTGGAGTGCCCATCCATTGCAGCAGGTGTCAAGTGCTGTTTCAGTTGGGGAGTGGTGGTGCTTTGGGGCTAGTTGGGGCTGTTGCCAAGGTCAAGTTTTAATCAATTGTAGGCTTGCCTGCTGCAATGCAGTTCAGTAAGACAAGTTGCGTGCACCACGACACGCACATACACAGTGACACACACTCACACACAGACTTGGGGGCTTGCATGCATAGCTGTATTTCGGCGCTGGCAGGCAAGGCAATTGGCCAAATGGCACTTCAAACGAGGCCCCATAACGTGATATGATTTGAAAATCTGGAACGAGCCAGAACTGAACAACTGTCAAGAACTGAGCTGAGTGACACGCATGGGCTCGAAGCCAGTGCCAAGGCTTAGCCATCACATATTTTCTCTCTCCCTCTCTCCCTCTCTCTCTCCCTCTCTCTGAATATGTGACAGTTATTTATTCGTTCGCCCAATTGGCAAAGCAGCCGAAAAAAGGCAGCGCTGCACAAATGAAATCAGCTTTAGTCCACTTTTCATTTTTATTACATTGTAGAGGGTATCATACTTTTGTCATGGCTTGCCAATGTGCATTGCAGGATCCCATAAGCATCACTAGCCAAATCGATATAGCCATAAGCGTCTGACTGTCCTCGCTTTTGTTATAACTTGAAATAAATTATACTCTCTCAGTTGTAAAGCTCTCCACATTCAGAAAAAAGCGTACATTTTGAAAAAAATTCCAAGAATTTTAGAAGTGGAAATCAGCTTATTATTCAGAATGTAAATTTCAGAAAAATCATGATTCCCCTTTTCTTAATTTACAACCACAACTACAACTAAACTCTAATATAAAAGCCGACCCAGTAAATTTCAATACTATGCATTTCTGCTTTTTCCTTTCCTTTCCATTTCTTTTTTATTTTTGTTGCATATGCTTTGTTTTCACCTGTAATTGTTTTTTATGTCATAACCATAGCCTGCCCAAGCAGCAGAAGCAGTTGCGTTGAGGAATTTCATTGCATACTTTTGTGCGGATTGAGCAACTAATTATAAAGAGTGTGCAGGCATGCCAGGAACGCGGCACGCGCAAACACACACACACACACACACACACACACACACACACACACGCACACACACACACGCACACACACAGACAGAGGCTTGCGCGTGTGTGCATGTGTAATGCCAGTCAAAATAAGCAGCTGCTCCTGCTCCTGCCACGCCCATTGCCCTTCAAATCGTGTCAGTGGGCGAGCTTGATGTTCAGCTGGCAAATTGGACTGAGCTGGGCGCTCAATTGTTGATTGTGTTGCTTACTTGCTTGCTGTGGCTGCGTTGTCTGTTGTTGTCTGTTGTTATTGGTGCCACATGGCAGCTGTGGCTGTGGCAGCAGCAATGACGTCACACACGCTGTATAGCGCCCCCGCTCAAGTTCAATTAGAAATAGAATTGTTGATTATTTATTTATGTATTTTGGTTGCTGCACTTTGCTCGCTCGCTGCACGACTCAGCAGCAACTTCAAAAGGGCGGCAGCATTGTCTCGGGTCCAGTCACAAATCAATCACGGCCCGGAAACACAGATTGGCACAGAGAAACAGAGACAGAGACAGAGACAGAAAGAGAGAGAGAGAGAGAGAGAAACGAAAAGAAAAACTCAAAGTGAAAGCAAAAAGGGGGTAGGGAAAGCGAAAAAAGTATCTATCACACAGACTTGTGGCTGATGGTTGCTGGCTTTTATTTTGGTCGTCGCATCATCGATTTTTGCGTGTCACTACAACAACGACAACAAAAAACAACAACAAGAAATTCAACAAAAAACCAAAAAAAAAAAATAAATAAAGAAGTTACTCAAACACACACACACCCAGTGGATACACACAGCAGCAGCAGTAACAGCACCAGCAGCAGCAGCAGCAGCAGCAGCAGCAGCAGCCGCAACATTGATTTGCCACGGCAACGGTAATAAATCGCCATTGAAATTTCAACGCTCAATGTCAGAAACGTTGAACTGTTGTAGAATATCAGGTTGTTATTGTTAGCGTTGTTGCCGCTGTTGCTGGTCAACAGCTGTGCAGGCTACCTTTACCTACACACACACGCACACACACACACACACACACAACGCACAAAAAGAGGCATAAGTGTGTGTGTGTGTGTGTGTGTGTGAATTGCTTGGTGACCGTTTAACACAGTTGATACGCGCGTCGAGTTAGTCAGCACCCTCAGTAAAAAAACAACCCCCAATTGCTCCATTTAGGTTTAGGTGCAACACTATGTTGCTGTTGCTGTTGCTGTTGCTGTTGCTTTTGTTGTTCTTGTTGTTGTTGTTTAATAGATTACACGTTGCTTATAATTGCTGTAATCTTGGTGGGGCAGATTAAATTACAAGCGTACTTGGGTAAGCACTTGATTTGATTGAGTTTTCAGGCCTCGGTCAAGTGGCAAGTGCCTATATGCATAACCAGTGATTGCTAGGCGGCGGGATTTATATTTGTATACGTATACGGGCTAAGTCCCTATTATGCCAAGTTGAATCAATTCACATGTTATGTCATTTATTGAGCATATTGAATTTGACATCGTTTAGTTACATCTTCGATGGATTCACACTTAGCCCGAAAGGGATTTGCTTAACAGCAACACAGACAGTAATAACAAATTTTAACCAGAACATATTTCATTCCTAATTGACTGCACCCTGTATGTGTATGTGTGTGCGTGTGTGCGAGAGAGAGAGAGAGAGAGAGGGATCAGAAAAGGTTTGTTGGAGTTTGTTGGCTGGCTTAGCCAACAATTTGATAAGTTAAGTGCTTAGCCGTAGCCGTATTCCGAGCTGAAGTGTGATTCATTTTGAATCGAAATGCATGCAACAGTTTTCCTGCCTGACTATTGAAATATATCCAAAAATAAATAACAGACAAGTTATTGATTGATATTGATTGAGAAGGACAACAGCGCGCTGCGTGTCGTCAGCTGGCTTAGAAGCAACAACTAAGAAACACAATCTGGCACTGCGGTATCCACACACACACACACACACAGAAGACACACGCACCACTTGCAGAGGAATCGATTTTTGACTGAGATTTCACAAACGACACGCGCCAATGTCGTCAACAGCAACCAAGCCAAACAGTAAAGCGCAACAATTGCTTTGGCATTGTTTGTTTTGATTTGCATAAACCCTCAACACCACAACCCGCGCCCCCGAAATGTTATCGCTTGCAGGCTCTGTGTCAGTTGCAACTGTTGCCGCATCCGTCGCTCGTTGCTCGTCGCTCGCCGCCAGAGCGATTTCCGTTTCCGTCGCCATTACTCGACCATTGCTTGCTGGCCATAGTCGAATTATATCCAGTGAAATGCGAGCCAAGTGCAACAGCAATGGCAACAGCAATGGCAACATCAGTAATGCTGGAACGGAGGGGGAGGTGGAGGTGGGGGTGGGGGGTTTGGATGGCTATTCAGCTATATTGGATTGCTAAGAATAAATTTCTGCTTCCTGTGGATATGCTGCTGTTGTCCATGGTTGCCTTTCAATTTTCACATTGACCAGCAGTTCTATAGCTCTGTGGGTGTCCAACTTCTGCTCTGGCCAATTCTATTTTGCAGCCAGCCACCCATTGCTTTCACTGCCTTTCCAAAATGACTTTCATGAGTTATGTGGAACGCCAAAAGCATATTTGTTAAGACTGTTTACCATTTTGGCTTTGTTGCTCTTATTGTTCCCTTCGCAGGGCACCAAACAGATTAACAGAGTGTTCAGTGCCATTTGCACGAGTACCCCTAATCTTAAGTGCTAGCGACAAGCAAACCGAACAAATTCAAAAGCACTGTTAGCTCCCTTCTTAACACGCATATATATGCGTCTATAGAGCTGATTAGTTAACTATGAAACAAGTAAGACTGATCTAGTCGAAAGAACTCGACAAGGAAATCGATTAAAATACGGGCGTAGCTGAAGTAGTCTGCTTTCAACTGGACGCCAAACTGTAAATGTATTCGTTAATATCGATTCTTTGGGTTTATTTTAAGTACTTAAGCTTCGACTCCGGGATTCTTGCGTAGCATAACGTTTCAGCCAGCTTAAGTACTTGAAGTGGAACATGCCACAAAAGCTGCTCTTCACAAAAGTTCCTAATGATACTTGCCGCTGAATTGCCATAAGTTTGTGTCCCTAAAGCAGAAGCCGGCATTTTTGACATATACATATACATAAAGATATATTTATGTTAAAAAAGGATATAAAATCAATTTTGATCCGATAATCGATATTTTCTTAACTTGTTTCTATTCCATTCTATTCTATTCTATTCTATTCCATTCTATTCTATTCTATTCTATTCTATTTGGCACTTCATTTACATCTGGCTTTAAAGCTGTTGACTAGAAAAAAAGCCACAAGAGCAAATCGCTGAATCTATTTGCCAGTGATTGCTGTGTGGTTTTTGTGGTGGTTTGCTGTTAATGTGGTCGTTGTGCTGGTTGTTGCTGCTTAAATAGTTGTTGAGTGGCTGCAGGATAAAGTTGATCGGCGCGGAACTTTATTAATTTGTTATCCTGTCAGCTTTCGCTTTCATTGCGTTTCATCAAACAACTGCTGCAGCCTTTTGCCAGCCCCTCCTGTCTCCGGCACACGTTTGGGTAGGCGGCTCCCTCCCTCCAAAGGGCTGCTTGTTGTTGGTTGCAGACCACAGAAATTAATTACCGGATTAAGACAACTTCATTGCCAACGATGGGCAACTTTCCCATCCTATTCCAGTTCTCTATTCGTCTCACTCTCTCGCTCTCTCTCGCTCTCTCTCTCTCTCTCTCTGCCATATACAGCCGCTGCTGTCTTTCTCACACTTTGTTATTTTCCCATTTCTGCAGTTGTGTTGCTGCTTGTGTTTTTATTATTAACATTTAATGAGAAAAGGTCACGCACACAGCGCCGAGAGTTGGATCCATCCCAGCTATGCCCTGACCAGCCTCTGACCAACCTGAATGTCCTTGTCCCTCCGTTTGGCACACTTCATCTTTGGCCGGGCTGGCAACTATCGAAAGGTTTTTTTGGTCGGCGAGGTGCTGCTTTGGCAATTTCAATTGGCTGCCGCTGCTAAATTAAGTGCCGAACTTAAATAACTCGAATTAAACATTAATAGGATACTTAAAAGTTTTCGTTTTCGTTTCATTTCATTTCATTTTGTTTCGTTTTCGTGCTGTTGTTTTTTGCGTTGTTTCGCTTTTGCTTTTATTATTAGATTCCATTTATTTCTGCCGCCGTCACCCAGCTCCGACGCCATCCATCCACTTGTGGCGTTGGCTGACATCGTTCGGGGAATTGTTTAGGCCTGTTTGGAAATGGATCCGCAGTCCCTTAAACCATGACCCTCCCCCCGACAACCTGCTCCATCCCACTGTGCACTGTGTATTTCATATTTCTATTTCAACGTGTCAACGCGAGAGACAAACACAGAATGTTAAATGCCAATAGACCCATCCATTGAGACCAAAACATGGACCTTAATGAACAACTAACTCTCAAGTCCGCTCAATTGAAAGATGTCTCCTTTCGTGAGGTCTGCGAGCAGAGTGCTTGCTCCTTTTGCTCATTTCATTCGTTTAATATCGGCAAAGAGAAATTTCATCAAACTTCTATAAATGAAATCAAATGTTCTAGATGCAGAGTATAGGAGAAAAGTTGTTTCAAATTTCGATTGTTAAAGTTTTTCACTGAAGATTCATTCGATTGGCTATCGTAGCCAAGCAGCACAGCAATGTGTTTACTGTTTACTTAGCCAATCAACAGTTTGCTACTCTTGGTTGGCATCTTGCGTTTTAGTTACTTAACCCATTTCTCTCTTAGCCAGTTGTTAAGTCACTTAAGCCATTTCCTAAGTTGTTGTTCTTAGTTAGTCACCCAGTTAAGCTCAATGTCATTGCAAGTCCTCACCTTTTCTATCTCAGCAACCGTCTCGGCAAAACAGCTTGTAATCACCCCGGGCTCAGGGATGTAGGGAGTGGGAGTGGGAGTGGGAGTGGGAGTGTTCTGTCATTTGCTTTCGTAGCCGCTCCAAAAATGATTATGCAAAACAGTTGCAGAGCTCAAAAGCATCAACAATATTTATATATATATATATATATATACATATATATATATCTGAGAGCACATTCCACCATGACAAAAATGGCAAACAAGAGGCAAGGACAACGCCAACTCAGTTGTAGCCTGTTGCGAGGGGGGCGGTTGCTGAGTTTGTCATGGAAGGCAACGCTTAAAGGGCCGTGGAAACTTTAGCTTTGCGTAGTTCAGCTAGCTTCATCTGGCTTTGCTGCAGTTACATAATCATAATTAAATTAATTATGGAAACCGTTGCAGAACTCCAGGGAAATAATAAGTAACTAAAATACGGCACACATATCCACACACAGGGCACACACAGAGCACACACAGAGCACACGCTGTGCTGAGTTTAGTGGTCCCTGGAGAGCGAACAACCCAACTCCGGCTGCTCCTCGACCAGCTTGAGCTGTGCTGTGCTCTGCCATTTTATTTCCATTTCTATTTCTACTTGTTTCTTTTCACTTTTGACCTGGTCTGTCTTCCTGACACTTGTTGTTGCTGCTGTTGTTTGTGTTCTTCGTTCATTGGCCTCATTTATGAGAAAATCTTTCAGAAAAAGGGTTAATAAGCGTTGGGCAAACTGATAGATGCACCCAGAGATAGAGCAGACTGACAGATGGACAGATAAATAACCGGTTGCATTGCTGCAAGTTTGTCTTGTTTTGTTTTGGTTTGATTTTATTTATAGTTATTTCAGTTATCCTTTTATCTGTTGCCTTGTTTGTTAATGCACAGTTTGTCTTCTGTTGCAGCATTCTCACATTTTTCAACCTGTGTTGCTTTCACTTGAATTAAAGTTTTCTTAGTTTGAGTTGATTGCGTTTGATACTCTTGAATAAATAACATTTGTATTGCAATATTATTGTAGCCTGAACCCGTCCTAAATATTTAAAAGGGGTATATTGACGCTGTCCAAAAGTATGTACCCGGCGGAAGGAAGTATTAACTAAAGCGTATTTTCATGCTAAACAATCTATTATCTGCCAGCCTTTTCTGTTTGCTTACACTCAGGAAAACTGACCTGGATTAAAAATAAAAATCGCCCTGAGAACTAAAATGTTTTTCTTGAATTAAGAAATACTTTCTACATACATATATAAAAAAAATTCGGTCTTCAAATTACAAGGTCTCCTCTTCACTTGTCAGAATATATATATATCAAAGTAATAGGACATTGTCTAGTCGAGCTCTCTTCACGAGACCATTTTAAATTGTTTTGTTTTTCTTCTCTCAATTAAATTACAAATTATGAAGTGAATTTGAGTGGATAAATCATTTAACAATTCAAGTGCACTTTGCGAATTTTATAATGAATGCACTTGTCTCAGTTGTACTCGCCGAAACTCAACTGAAGATGAGATGAAATAAATATTCGAGGACCTGTCCCATCCGCTTTGAGTGCGTTATTTAATTTTAATTACCCGACACAGTGTGCAAATGTCTACTTATGTAAGGGCATACGCATACCACACACAAATACATATATACATATACATGTTGCATTGTTGTCGTGCTAAATTGCCCACACACACATTAACACTTAAGTTCTTGTAGCATATTTTTGTTTTCCTGACTTTCGCGAGTCGTGCGACATGCTCGACGTCTGCCTGTCACAAAGGGCAATATGCAAATGACTCAGCACAGCAACAACAGCAGCAGCCCCATTTACCGTTGGCAGCCCGTACAACGCGACGTATGAGCAACTTTTTAATTTATATTTAAATGTTGCCATGTTGCGCAACAGATTCAGTTAGCATTGAGTTTCTTGCAATGTCAAACGGCCTAGACTGCCTCAAAATCTCAAGAAAATGAATAATGTGATGGAAGAGTAGACAGCCAGGCAGCTCACATATGTGATGCGTTGTGTGTGTGTGTGTTGTGTGTGTGTGTGTTGTGTGTGTTTGGTTAATGGCTGCACATAAAAATGTTGCCTGGGGCCTCAAAGTATGCTAAGCATATCAATAAAAGCCAAACACAATGTGGCAGCAAAAACGCGCACCTCGAAAGCTGTGGGCTACACTCCCCAAAAAAAAAAAATAATAATAAAAATAACTAGCACAAATTTTACAAATTCCACATATTTACTATTCAGAAAATATATTTCTAAAAAACCAGTGTTTTTCCTCTCTTAATTTCACTGTATATTTTTCGTATGTTTTGGAAATCTATAAATATGTTTTTTTTATTATATATATATACATATAGAATTAAAAATACCATGTATGTTTTATGTTGCTTATGTTTATTAATAATCATTTTTATTTTAAGATTTCATTTATTTTAGATAGTTTATAAATCGATAAATTGAAGTTTGATTGGGCTGCTCGGCATCTATGGCAGGAGACCAAACTCGATTATAAAAGGCGAATCAGTTAATTTTCTAACTTCTTTCCGCATTTTAGATTTAGGATTTATCTGTTAAATGTAGGTATACTTTTTCTCTTTTTAGAAATTCATTTTTTAATAGAACATAAACATCTAATTGGGATTGACGATTTACGGCAAGACTTTTAACTTTCTTTCTTCTATTTAGAAATAATTTCTAAAAACAAGAAAATCTTTCTAGTTTTTCGAGCGATTGCTTTTTTCAAAGTGTACGAAGGAAACCCAAAACTGGGAATTGGAGCACCCTAGGCGAGAGAATGCAAAGCAGGGCAGGGCAGGGCAGACAGACAGACAGCCCTCGCCTGCCTTACATTATTTAGAGGTGGTGGGGTTTTTGGAGTGAACAGTGCAAACAGTTTAAGTGACACCCAACGAGGCCAAAAAGACAGCTTTCTCTCGACGCCATTCACAGCTGCTGCAGTTCCAATGTTGTCTCCGGTTGTCTATATGCTCGCTCGCACACACATACACACACACACACACACACACACACACATTGTGTGTGCGTGTGTATTTGTTTATAGGGCCTTGTTGCTGCTTTTGCTGCTGGCGCCTGCATGTAAATAAACACATCTGGAAAGACATTCGCTTCAGTAGGACAGTGCAGGTTGGGGGAGTGCGTCTTGGCATGCATGCTGCGCATTCTGTGTGTGGCACGCGCGTGTGTGTGTGTGTGCGTGTGTGTTTGAAATTCTTGTTACATATTTCATGCCAACATCGACTACAAGACGATACCCGACCAGCCCTCCAGGCAGCAGCCGCAATCCTCAGACTTTGTGGCGCCTTTAAGTGGCTGTGTGTCGTGCAAATGCTTTAATTGGCTTAAACGCATTCAAGGTTAAGGTTGATGTTGCTGCTCCTGCTTATCTAGGGTTCAGTCTCCAAGTGAGTCACTGGTTGATGTTGATATGCACCATAACTTAAGCACCCTGGAAAGTCCCCTTCAAGCCGACGCAGCTCAGTTAGAAAATCTGCGAAACTTATAAACGCATCAGCTGCAAGCCCCATTTGATCTCGTTGCTTTCACTCAGTGTGAGGAAAACGGATAGGATAGGATAGCTGCATCTTAGTTAGACTCCAACGAATCCATTTACATTTTTGGTATGTCGAAGTCAACTCGTTTATTAGCTGCTTACAAT
The DNA here is from genome assembly GCA_035042055.1 of Drosophila macrothrix. Taxonomy (NCBI): domain Eukaryota; kingdom Metazoa; phylum Arthropoda; class Insecta; order Diptera; family Drosophilidae; genus Drosophila; species Drosophila macrothrix. The sequence continues at coordinate 18,923,699 of JAWNLX010000587.1, read as the reverse complement.
TAGATGGTAAAAACAAGTCACAACTGTGGTAAGCCAAATATGCGTAAGCGCCTCCATGATTGATGTACTGACAGTCAAACATAACCCAAAAATGTTATTCGGAATATTCGCAAATGCCACATGAAACAGATGGCAAGCTCAAAAGCTCAAGAGCTGCTCGTATAAGGATTTGGCCTTACCAGAAGATTCCTTTCCATTTGGCAGCAGCATTAGTTTCTTTTTGCCTTTTCGATTCACAAGGCTAATGTGTGAAGTTTGCCCCAAAATTGAGCACATTTAATGTGTATTTAACTTAACCCAACTGTGTTAACTTGCTGATATCCATTAACATTATGCAAATTGAAGAGCGTGCGGCTCACTTAATTCCATTAAGGTTAAAGTGTGAATAATTTGTAAGACTTTTCGATTTAACCGACATATTATTCAGTATATTTCGTGGCTGATTGCTGCATTTATTTAAATTGCTATGACCAAGGAAAATTAAAAAACAAAAAAAAGGAAGTAAAAATGGCTCTTGTCGAAAGAGCTTGACAAGGAGAGCCAAACTGTTAAATGTTTTAAATCGATTACGGTACAGGTTCTAGTTTTATTGCCAAAAGGCTTTGCACACTCAAATTAAAGTAATACTGGGGCGCCCATTTTTTATGACTAGCAATGCCACTGAAGGTTAAGAAATGAGAAAAAAATAAAAATAAATAAAATACAAATGAAAATCAACGGCTCGCGTCAAAGCTGTATTTAAAAAATGAACGATTTTATTGCTCTCGAAAATCGATTTGTATCGATATTCACGAAGCAGTCTGAATTATCGATCAAATTAAATAAGATTGATCTGTCCTTGGTATATTCCAAATTTTCCATTCTCTGAGATCGGCTAGATCGACTTGACTGTTGATCCTGATCAAGAATATATGTACCTTATGAGACACTTACCTTCTAGAAACATCCTTTTGCACAACTTTATAGTATCCTTTGTAACATTATATAAATACATTAAGCAATTGTCTCGAGTATTTACTTAATAATTACTCAACTTGGGCAATGTGAATGAACTTTTTTTTTTCAGTTTTTGGCTTGGATTAGTTCATAGTTCATTATGTTGGATGCAAACAACACAAGCCCTTGTGCACGCCTTTAGTATCACTACTGAACGCTAGATGCCGTTATTATCATTTTATTGAGCCCATTTTTAGTGCACTTGGAACTTAAGTGCGCGGTGCTTAAATGAGCTTTTATGTTGGTTAATTTTATGAGCGCACCGGGGCACGTATCAGCATTGTGGCATGTGGTCATTGTTGGTAGCATTTTGTTGTGACCAAGGGCCTCTTCACCATAACCAACTTCAATCCAAATCCTTTTCGCTATTCACCGACAAGTTGGCCAACATATTGTGAGAGAGTTGCTAAGCGGCTGTCAAATGTGTGTCATAATATTGCGTAAACGCATCGTAAACGGTGCAGAGCAGGAGGGGTGCCTGCGGGAAGAGTACATCGATAAGCCGTATCTGGCACACGTTGCGTATGCGCAATATAAAAAATATCGCACGCAAATGCACACATAAAATGTTAATATCACCTAATAACGCGTGTGCATCACACATATAAATATGATATTATAATATATTCTCGTTGTGTGTGTAGAGAGATGTTTGAGAATCAAAATGAGAACATTAAAGGCACCTCAAATCACTGAATGATCTATGCGAACTTGTCTCATTCAGAATAATTTACATGTAACATCGCCTAATGACATTAGTGTACCCGTATCTTTATAATGTATATAATATCTCCAAGAGAATATTATATTTATAAGTATCTACCTTGACGCAGAAAAAAAATCGGCATAAAATAAAAAATCGACCTGAAAACAAGAAAATTTTTCTTGTTCTTAGAAATAATTTCTATGGAAAACAAATTTTCTAATAATATGAAATGGTTGCATTAATTTTAGAAATATTTTCTATTTTTAAGAAATGCATTTCTGAACAGTATTAGTACAAAATATCAGTTTTGGAAAGAATCCTTACTAAAATTCAGCATCCGATAATTAAATTTACTGGCTCGGCTTTTATAATCAACTTAGTCCTTTTAATAATATAAAAAACACCCTGAAAATCACTCATTATTTTTCTTACATTGTAGGAAAATGTTCAGTAAAATTGGCAAAAGAAAAACCCCTGGTTTTTAGAAATATATTTTCTTTGAGCTAAGAGTATGGTGATTTTCTAAAAATTAGAGCGATCTTTCTTTTCAGTGTGGCATTCACCTGAATCGACCAATTTTACCTTGCAGCAAAAACGCTGCCAGCTTCAGGCAAAGTTTGAAACTTTGGTCGCACTTAAGCTGCACGTGAATTATACATAATACTATGTGTGTATATGTGTGTGTGTGTGTGTGTGCCGGTGCGTGTCGGTACACAATTTGGGTCACAGCAACGAAATCAATTGCATAACCGGCAGACCACTAAAACAACGTTATCTAGGTGAAGCGGGAAGCTTGGCCACAGCGTTGACACAGTTTTGCCACATCGCTGACAACGGCATCTAATGCCAATTAGTGGGATAAAATTGCCAACTTGTAGTTGGATAGATGAAACACATTGATTCTGGCAAAAGTTTCACTTATTCACTGTTCAAATATTTACAAGATTGCTTCGAGAAACTCAATATAAAAGCGAATTTTGGAAAATGGTTGGATGAAAAGAATGGCGAAGGCTAATTGGATATAGTTCAACTGTCAGTTGAATTTAGGCAATTAAGTTCCTTACAATTGCTTAAGTGAATAAGTGGCAAATGTCATGGCATCTGTGCAGCAGCCCGGATAAAAGTTTTAAGGTATTCAGACATGACCGAGACTGAGACTGAGACGCGCTCAACGAGTTACCTGTACCTGTTACCTATATATTTTACTCTTACATTATAGATTATATATACATACTGGTGTATACCATTTATTTCGATTTCTAAATCTTGCAAATTGAAATTGTACAGCTTTGGAAGACCATCTACAGTAAATGATATATGGCAACCGTCATTGAATTTACATTTTTAACTCGGTCGTCACTGGTAAAAGTTATTTTCGCTTACGTTCAGATTCAAAGGAAAGGCCCTCCAAAGTAAACATAAAAAAAAATATAATAACAAAAAGTTGGAATGCTCTAGTCAAAACAGCTCGACTAATAGATACTCTGCATCCTAATACTTAGAAAACTTGCTCATATCCTTTTTGTTGAACATTTAATCGATACAATGAAATTAGTTCAACAGAAGGACATGAACTAATCCGGAATATATATATATACTCTAATAGAATCGAACATGCTTCCCTCATTTTAAATGGGTTCAGCGCGTAAAAAACGAAACGCCAATAGAAATAACATGAAATCAACACAGACACAGAACCGGACAGATATTCTTTATTTATGTCGCCCCTTTGATGGGCGTGTATTGCACAGGATATGCTTATCATTTGAGTATATTTATTTTGGAGACGAAAACACATTTGATATTTTATAAGAATTTAATTTCTTTTCAACTTTATGTGAGTCTACTTCTGTTATTTGAATTGATATTATTGATCTGTGTATAAATACCATGCTGTAGCTTGAAATCATTTAAAAGATATTCTCATCTTGAGCTGAAGTGAATTGTAAAAAGGCAAAAGCACAACTGCAACTGCGAAATGGGAAAGTGATTAAGAGGTGATATTGTTTCACAACGTTGTGCAGGGTATCTGCGAGTGGAGCATTTTCGTGTGTTGCGTGCATTTTAATTTACTTTGTTTTTGCTTTGGGACAAACAAAACACAGCAAAACGCTAAGCAATGCAAACACACTTTCTCTTTCTTTCCCCACACACACACAGAGAGAGACGTATGGTCGCCGCATTCGTATGTAAATATGAAAGTTCAAAGCATATATCCTTAAAGTGCTCACAGCCCACACCCACACACACACACACACACACACAGGCACACACACAGGCACACACACCATCGGCTGCTACTTGATGTTGTTTTCAATTGCTTCGCCTGCCGGCTTGGCTCCGCATGTGTTTTGGCTCTGCCATGCAACTTGCTGGTTCGACTAAACGACCGCTAAGCTGTTAACAGTGTGTGGCAGTGGCCAAAAGAAGAGGGAGCAGGGGATGGGCTCGATAGAGCAGAAGTAACTGTGTTAAATTGGCAGCGCCAATTCCAAAATAAGCCAAACGGAATTAGCTGAATTGCATGCATTAAATGTTAACTTTCTTAATATAATTAAATATTTCTATGGCATTTTGTGAATGGTAATTATTCCTCCGAATGTGCCAGTGCTTATGTGTGTAGTCTGGTGTATGTGTGTGTGTGAGTGTGAATTTTGTGTGCCATATGAGCATAAATCTGTTGGCAAGTTTGTTGCCAGCCCTCGGCGGCAACTGCTTTGCCTAAGCCAAGTTAAGCAGAACCTATGTCTGGCTATGGCCTACGACAGACGCACACGCCCACACATATATATCCATATATATATATATATATATATATACAGTGATATATACGGAATATATTTATATATATGTATATATATACAGTGATACAGTTGTGTACACATTTGTGGCTCATTTGATCGGTGCGCTTGGCCAGTTGGCAAGCGGCTGTTTTCTTTTTCGGTTGGGGTAAACTTCGACTGCAAATATTTGCCAAAATGTTTGCTAATTTAACTCAAGTTCCTTTTCCTGTATGTGTGTGTGTGTGTGTGTGTGTCTTTTAGTGAGCGTGTGCGTATATTTTGGCCATAAATGTTGCCAACAAACTGGGCAAACATAACGCAAATCAAAGTTGGCCTCAGCACACAGTCCTTTGCTACTTATTTGGAAAGTTTGTTAGCCCGTCCTTAAGCTGTCCCACATAACTAAAAATGAGTTGGCAACTTCTAAGGCATAATATGCCAATCATGTTGCAAATGAAAATTCATTTACCCAAGTATGTTGTTTAACCAGTTAGCAGTCGCAAAACTGTCTATTAGAAACGAGCCATATCATTTTCTCGAGTAGCTCAAACTATGATGTTTATGTCGGGCATCATTTATTCCTATTACAAAAAGGTTTACCGTTTACAAAAATTCAAATGTACAATTTGCAAATGTGCTTTTTTCGAAAAACAATAGACTATTCAGCTCAGACTGAGTTTGAAATCAATGTAAAAAGACGCCAACCCAAATGTTTTAATGACTTTGACAGCATTTATTGTCGGGCCTGCTACAAATTGGTGTGCTTAATGAACTAGTACACTTGCTATTCATACATGCATATGGTGTGTGTGTGTGTGTGTGTGTGTGTGTGTGTGTGTGGATTACATGTGTGGCAGCAGTAGGTATTTTTATGTAATACAGTTGCTAATAAGTTTGCCGGAAGCAATGTAACTTCATTTATTATTTGTTCTCAGTTGAGGCTACATTTGTGAAAGGTAAGGGGTGTTCATGTAGATATATTCACACACCTGCAAGTGTGTGTGTGTGTGTGTGTGTGTGCGTGTGTATATGAGTATGTTGAAAGTAAGCTTCAGCTTAGTGAATACAACTTTTCCTTCTAATTTTGCCTTGAAGCTGACATTAATGTTATGGCAAATGGATAAAAGATTTCACAGGCTAGTCAGCTGGAGAGAGTGTGTGTGTTTCTAGATGTGTGTGTGTGTGTGTGTGTGTATGCAACATGTCGCAGGAGACTTCATTGCCAACAATTTTTGGCATGACAGCCACGTTTGTGACAACTTAGATCCATTTTGGTGTGGCTCACATTTGATTTATTAATAAACAAAGTGTCACGCGCACAGATCGAAGCCACACACACACACACACACACACACAGACAGGCACACATAAGACGTAAGTAAGTCTATAATATATACTATATATGTGTATTGGTGTGCAATTGATATCTTATTGATTTACAGTTAGGCAGCACAACTTTGCTCGCTTAATTATGGCCATAAAATACTCATAGATGTACAAGTTGGCCACCAGGTGGCGCTGCGCGTCATGCGTCTCTGTGTTTTATGTCCTCTGTTTTTGGCTGACCATTCGCTGCTGTTATCGAGGCCTGCAAAAATCCAATAACAAATGACAAGCTGCAGCTAAGTGGATCATGTCGATAACACGCCGATAAAACACAACGTATGCTCTGGTTGAGAGAGAGGTCGACTAGAAGATACCCATGACTTTCCCTTTAATAGGCATAATATAAAACTTGAGCTTAAATTATCTAAATATTAGGATTTTATTTAATTTAGATTGACAATCACAAAAATATGGCAATTTTGTTTATAGAAATATTTTCTTTATCTTTTTTCTTAATTCTTTCTAAAATTCCGCCGAACCAAGGGTAGAGGGTTCGAGTCCCCGTAGAATCGTCAGTTCTTTCAAGTTAGGCATATGAATTTTATAAATAAAATTTGCAAAATGTTTGTGGTGTATATAAAAAAACGAATGTTTAATAATAATATAAATAACAAAATGCTAATATAACAATTCTTTAATATACGAATATAGAAATTTACAGCCTGGAAATTAGACATATTTATAAATATGTCCATAAATTGTAGAAATTTATTATCTGAATAATATTGTGACCAACAATTGGCGCCCAAAATACAGCGACTAACTACATTTTGTGGCAATTTTTTTATGAGTGCAAACAAGAATTTAGAATGCAAATTTTTGGAGCGCAGCTCTTAAAGCCCACGATCCAATGCTGATCAAGAATGCCTTATGGGGTAGCAGATGCGTCCTTCTATCCGCTAGATATGTTGACACAACCTTTTTATTCCCATTTTTAATGGGTCGAGGGAATAAAAACCGTTAAGGGGGAATGGGCGCCAACTGGCGCAATTGTGACAGCTCAACTGACATAATGATGATGATGTTAACTGGTTTTAGCCTGGCTGTGATATGATTTCGCCCACATATTGCTATACACTGACAGACACACAGACACACACGCACACACACACACACACTTATGCAGCTTGACAGCAAACCAACTCTTGGACTTATTATTTGTATATTTTGTGTCTGCGAGCTGTGTTTCGCCCTGAGCAAAAAACTCATTAAATTACAATAAAAATGAAAACAGCAGGACAAAGACAACACACACATCCTGACACTCACACACACACACACACGCTGATATATCGGGGCAGGCATCAGACATTGTCCCATTGCGTTTCCTGTGCACATTAACAATTCAAAAGCGTCTCACAAATAAATGAGAAATTGCCCAACAGCAACAGCAACAACAACAACAACAAAAACAATAACAGCAAACGGTAAACGTTAAACGTTAAACGTTAAACAGCAACAATAATAACAATAATAACAATGATAATAACGACTGACGCCGGGGATGACGATATACATACATCAAACCAAACTGTAAAACGTTGTGTAGATACTTATTTTGAGTAGTGATTAAGTATGCATTCTGTTCCTATTCATAAACTATGTGTATAACTTTGTAAATGTTCGTTTTGGGCAAGTTCTGAATTTTGTTACCTGTTCTTGGGGAGCGCATGTTGCAGCATGATGAGTATGTGTGGCAGGCACAACAAATATTTAACATATTGCCTAACCACAAGCAAACTAACCTCACCCAAGCCCCACCGACCACAACCAACTCCCTGCTACCCACTACCCTCTACCCACTACGTTACCACGCCTGCATGCAACTGTAGAGTTGAGTTGTGGAACAAAAGTCGACAGTTAAAGCGACTTTGTACATCAGCGCAAATATGCAGAAACGTCAACATTTGTGTGCGGCACAGCACCACAGAGCGAAAGCACCGACAACTGAACAGATAGAGAGAGGGAGACAGAGGGAGAGTGAGAGAGTAAGAGAGAGAGAGAGAGAGAGAGAGAGAGAAGAAACGAGAAACAAACAGGGGCAAAACGGGAGCTTAAAACCAGCCCAAAGCCAGTGCGAAAGTTTTTCATTTTACGACGCATTAAAAAAGACCATAAAAACAGTAACATTGCCTGCCAACTAAATGAAGAAAAAAAAGAGAAAAAAAGAAAAAAGGAAAGAAAAAAGAAGAAGAAAGAGGAATACAGAAGAGAGCTCAGAAAAATGAAATAAAAGCAGATGAGAAACGTTTATAAGCAGACATATGTATATACATATAAATATGTGTATATATATATATATATATATATATACAGTTAAATAACGCGTACAGCAGAACAACAACAACAAAAGTATAAATATAAAATACTAAGTAACTTTTTTGAGGGGAAAGTCAAAAGGAAGAAGGGAAGGAGAACAACAACAACAACAACTACAGCAGCAGCAGCAGCATTAGCATCAGCAGCAACAACAACAACTACAACAACATGCATGCATACATATGTATATGTATTTGGATAACAAATATATACATATATACCTTCCTGTACATATATTATATTTGTAAACTCACACACACACACACACACACACACACATATGTAATTGCTGCGCTGCTGCTGTTGCTGCTGCTGTTGCTTCTGTTGATGATGATATTTTATGGCCACTGGACGACATACAATGATATAATGGCATACAGCAGCAGCAGCAACAACAACAACAACAACAACAACAACATCAGCAACAATTGGAGATTACGTCGGCTCAAGCATTTTATGGAGCTATTGCCCATCAACGTTATTGTCAGCTCTAAAAGACTGGCAACGCAACAACAACAACAACAACAACAACAGCAACAACAACAGCAACAACCCATGAAAGACCAAGAGCAGGAAGAAGAAACACCAACATCATCAACAAACACGCAGCAGCCGTATCCACCAGATGCCGACGATGCCAGGGCAAGACTCTATCGCTCGGCCAGTTTCCAGAGTGAGGAGCTGCTGCTGCACCTGGGCGCTGGCCAGCTGCTGACTGAATCGGAGCTAAGCGATGGACACAGGTAGTACTCGTAATTCATTACAGCATTATACAGCGTGCCCTCGCCCCCAATTCCACAATTGCAGAGTCTTGCCATCGTTAAGTCAAAAAAAAAACCATTTCAATTTCTAAATTCGTGTACAGCTATAATTAATGCCATCCATACTACAATATATCAATATCATCCATTCTAACGAAAGCCTGATGACGATAACATATACAAATATAGTAATATTATTTTTGCTATTAAATATGAATATGAAATGTGAAGATTACATAAATCAGTTTAAAGTATAACGAGCAAACGAGAAAAAAATCCCATTTACTTTGAGTGTTGCTCGTAATCAGATCTGGTCGGCTCTGACTTAATAATATATTGCCTGAAGCAAACATCAGCATATATCCAGTTTTATCAAGATAGCTTTAAGGTAAGGTTATATTGACTCGGCGTATGTTGCGGATATATATGCTCTTTGGGATCGGAGACGTCTCCTTCGATGCGTCACAAGCTCCATGACAAAGCTGTATACGATATACCTTAAAAGGTAAAAATAATGGTATAGTTTTTTGTAGACCAACAAAAGCCTACTAATTACTTCTTTAAAAAAATGTTTTACATGTTTTCTTTTTTAGCGTCGCTTCAAAATTTTGCTGAAATTTGCTCAATTTGCATTGTTCAAATAGCTAAACACTGGAAAAAAAGGTGTACGTCCTTTTTTCGACGGTTTTTGAGCGAAACATTTTTATTTGGAAAATCATTTAAGCGCGGTTCGAATGCTGGTTCGTTAAGCGAGAATGAATGCTGCTGGCCATCAGGGCGTATACTTAATATGTGTAGTTAATGCGTCATCTCATCAGCAACAGCCGCCAAATTGTTCAAAGCTGGCCATGTTTAGCCTAATATGTATAAATTATTGATATAGCACACACACATACATATTAATATATATATAGACAGACATTAGTTAAAGTCATTAATCAAAGAATGCCTAATTTGATATTCATACACTTATCAACATCAACATTTAAGCAGCTAATCTGTTAAATCACAACAACAACTGTTGCTGTTGAACAACAACACCCAATTGCTCGATGCATATCAATTTGATTTGGCTTTAATCGAATTTGCTTTGAATTGTTCAGCAATCGCAATTTAAAAGATTGCCAATTGCAGATTAATCAACAATTTGTGCGTGGTTTAAACAATTGGGAAATATCAGCGCAAGAAATTTTTGTTGACTCTTTGCTTTTTGCAACTTGTAATTTGCCCAAATTAAATTTGCAAAGCTCACATATCTTTCAAAACATCAGATTTGAGTACTAGACATGAGTTGCTTATCAGGGCAAAATTGAACAATGCCTTTGTTTGCTTTAAGTTTCGGCGGCATCAATGGTATTTGGTTTAGTAAGTGTAACTGGCTTATTAGAGATGCCTATCGATATGCCGGCTGTCAGCATAAGAACATGCTTAGCTTAATTTATATGCCGTGGCATATATATTATGTCGAGGAGAGCATTATGTTGAGTGAATACTGTGGGGCATCGAATGGAAGACAAAGGAACAAGAGAAGTTGATTAAGTAAAATGCTGAAACAACAAGAGCAACAAGCGAGACAAAGCAATGTTAAGCAGTATGCAACTTGTTGCATACTTCTTGCCCCAAGCAATGTATACAATAGCACTTAAGTGAAAAGAATGCTGATGCTGTCTACTCCAGTGGGGCACCACTTCAGTGTTTGATTGAGATTAGAAACGGCTTGGACATGGACTGGCCAACAATGTCAGATAATTTGGACATAAAAACACAGCTCAGTCTCCTTTTTTCAGTAGTCCAAACTATTTAGGCTCTGTTGCATTGAAGAGTTTTGTAAACTCTAAGCTCGGCTTTGATGTACATTCAAAAAATGTATACAAATCTAGCAATTGTAGTAAGCAAGCTCCAAAAATCTGAAATCAATACTTATTATTAATCAGTAGAATGCTGTATTATGGAGTATTTAGCCGACTTTTTATTATACAGATAACTTAAGCCCAAAATGTATATTTAGTTTTAAGCGAGAATTTAAGCCCCACAATTGGACAACAGTATTCGTATTTTGAATGAAATTAAAATGGACTCGATTGAGTAGAGAAAGTGGCAAGTAGGCAACACAATTTCCAACAGTTTTGTATGCCTCCATTTGCTGTTATGATTTTCTGTGCAATGTCCTGCATGCTGTCCGTCCCTACGTGTCTCAGTCTGTCCGTTTATACGGCCTGCAACATTTCTTAATACTTTCAATATATATCGAGTCAATCGCCAACACACCGAACTCAAAGTGTAAAAGGCTCATTAATTTTTAATTATTTCAACTTGCCACCAGTGATGAGCTGCCACTTCACTGGCAACGTCCCCACGCCTTTTAATATTGTTACTATTTATATTTTTGTAGCTCACATATGCAATTCCTGCACAGCTCTGTCGTATTCCCTCCATTCCCTGGCCATGTGTCATTGAGAACCAATTGAGTTGTGTTTGCGTTAATAAAAGTCTGCGTGCGCGTAGAAGCCAGCAACTGTTGCAACAGTTGTTGCATAGGTGGTGCGGCCGTGGCCGTGGAAATGACAACCAAATGCGTTGGGGCTGTGGGGCACTGTCTGTCGTTCGCAGACGGATGCCGCATAGCGTTTTTATCTTTCATTTTTTTTGTTGGCCACAGCGGTTGCCTTTTGCCGACGTAGCCGACCACCTGGTGAGCTGTTGCCGTTGCCGTTGCCGTTCCCGTTGCTGGCCGCCCCGTTTCCAGCTAATCACAAATCGAATATCCTGTGCGGCAGAGAGCCGTTAGAGGAGCAGCCCTGACATCACAACATTCACGTCCTATCGACGCCATTGACTGTCATCATCGCTCTGTTCACTTGATTTTTCCTGCTCTACTCTGGCCTGCTTTTGCTTTTACCCATTACGATTTCCACTTTGATTTAACCGCATTATCCTTGATGCAAGGTCGCAGCGAGGCTCTCACGGCTGCTGTGTTGAACCAAGCGATAATTGCTTTGCAATTACGCGACTGACTGAGCAGCCGAAGGTCATTCCATGCACAGCATGCAGCGCCACTGTGGCAGCAGCAGGAGCACACACCAAATGTGATACTTAAGTCGGCGCAAAAGTGAACAATAAATCAAATCGCAATTTATTTTTCTTTCTGTTACGATTTTGAAATGGGTTCAACTAGAGATAAGCGCGGAATACTCGCTTACAATTTTTATTAATCTGAAGTTGGGAGGCATCGGGAACGACACAATGAACCAATTACGATTAATCCCGTCTATCCCGGCAATCCCGATTAATGCCAACAAAAAGTGATGATTCTCAAAATGTTGATATGTCGATCATAAGGAGACAGTACAAATCGAACCGGCTATAGAAGAATTATAAAACCGAAATTTAATATTTTAGAGCATTGGCAAGAATTTGAAAAATACACCAATATATATATATATATATATATGTATATATAAATATAATAAAATCAGCTGAGCTTCTGACCAGTGCCCACATATAAGTATCTCTTACCTCAAGTATCACTTGCACACAAATATACGAAATCTCTTTTGAAGTATTCCACATAAATGGGGCTTATGGGGAATAAATTGTTCAGAACATTTTTGAAATCACTTTCGGAATATACTTAAGATACTAAAAGTATGATCCAAATTAAATTGGTCAGAGACTTTCTAGCTTCACATTTCGGAGTAATGCGTTTTATTCAATTTGAAATTTATTTGACTTACTGCTTGCTCGACGGTGAGTCAGTTTTGATTTGGGTGAATTGCAATCAAGCATCGCCCTCAAATTTATGTATATATACATATGTATACACAGACTGTTCATATACAAAACTTATTAAGTATGCCGAATTAGGTATACGCTCCGAATGCTAGTAAATAGCCCGCATCGAGAATTTAAATAGCCGTTTTGCTTAATTTATTTCAATAAGGCAACCATTTTTGTTCTCAACCCACTGCAACATCAATTTACACTAAAACACTCAAAGGAAAAACTCAAACACTCATATATATATATATATGTATAGATATATATATATATATATTTATATATATCAGCAAATGTGTGTGTATTTAAATTATGGGCTGTCTGCTGTTTGTTTACTTCGGCATTATGACAGGCCGGCTGACGAGACTGCGCATAAATAAATGCACATACATAGATAGATATTCATATTCAACGAGTTGAGGGCCAAACAATGCCCTGCATAGGCCAAGAAAGAAGTAAACAATGTATCAGTTACTGAAATTAGTGCGAGCTTCGATGGTTAGCCAGACAGAGCATAAGGGTTCATCATTTTCAAGTAGAAACTGTACTAACAAAAAGTTGCTACAAATTCTCTCTACTTTTTAATTAAAACATAATATTATTGTGATGTGTATGCGAAATGCCTTTCAAATTATAAAATTCTCTGGTTAATAAGCGAAAAAATGTAAACCATTTGACATGAATTAATAATTATTTATTGATTCTTCCATTTGGAATATGTGAATTCAATTTGGGTAACATGTCGAATGCAGTGGTAAATAATAATAAATACATTTGTAGCTGTCAGCCAGAACATCCAGTGCTAAATGAGCCAATCAGATTGAACTGGTTTGCATAAATAACTTCAGATATGCCAGCAATTAAGGGGTTAGCATCAGAAACTGGATTGGATGTGCATAACATTTTAATTACAATATCCATATCACAAATGATGCATTAATAATGTGTAACTGGACACAAACAAACCAATTCACCTGTAATTTACACTGTTCTATTCCGCCAACCGTCGTGTATTTTGTTGTTCTGTTCAACAACAAACCATGTTCTAATTAAATTCAATAATTCATGCGGAACTGCCGACAACATTTGCATGTCTGTCGAGCTGTGAGCCGACTGCGAGATACGCTGTCATTTTTTATGCAGCCATCTATCAATCAGTATTCACATGTTGTATCTAAAACTTAACTAAGCATACAACATATAGCAATTTGAGTTCCAGGCTTAACTTTGTATGTCAGTTCGATTAGTCGACTAATCTTTGTCGGTTTGAGGATTTATTTAAAGCTTGAGGCATGTTTAACGAGGACATCTGCAACTGTTTCTCGCTAAGGCGACAATAATCCGAATAATTAAGCCAACAAACTGTTAGACATGAGTTAAAGCTGTCCTCAGATAATTACAGGTTGGTTGGAGTCACACAGCAGGTTGATCAAGCATCTGCACAGCCCACAAATTGTGTCCCGAGAGTAACTAGACTCCAGAACTGAGACTCGCTCAGTTAGGGGTCGGCACCCTCAACGCTAGAGATATTAGAGCTCTGACACTAGGACATGATGGGGTGTGGGCCAAGAGCCATAACTCAATTCTAGAGCGAGAGACACAATAGATTCAGGTTGTCGCAGTCCACAAACTTTAACAATTGTAATAACAGCAGTAAAAGAAAAAGTGTATACATTTAGCCAAATTAATTAACGCTATTTGCAGGGTTTCGTAAACTTCATCGGAAAAGAAAAGTTTGATAACTCATATAAATCGCGCAATATATGTAAGAATCGCAGAAGAAAGTTTGTTGCAACTGGGTTAATTGGCTAAAATATTTGAATACAACAAATCTGTGTTGTACGATGAAACAGAGCTTTTCAATTTTTGTAATCCTCTTGATTTGTTTAGTTTTAATTAAATTCAGCCCTCAACGATTACCAAGCAATTCCAATTAACTTTTGCGGCAATTGTCTTGGTCCACAAACAACTCAACTGGGCTGGTGAGAAAGACCACCAAACCCATCCCAATAAGTGGATGGATTTTCAAGTCGAAAAATCAAAACATTAGATGCCTCATAAGTAGTCATCTCTCAACTAATTGTTCCTATGGCAGCTATGCACAGATATGATACAGGTATCCGACTCATGTGCTGCCGGTTGTGTGCCAAGTTTCATTATCAAAACTGTAAAACTGAGGCATGGCTTGGCCACATATATTTCACAGGGTTAATTTGAATTAATTATGATTAATCCCTCTTCTAGGATATAAGAAATCTTGACTCAATGTCCGTCAAATGTCAGCTTATAAAATTTGTTAATTAAAAGGCTTAGCCAAAAGCGCTAACATTCAATTTCGGCTGTGAACGGGGCAAGGACATTTGAATTCGAATTGGAATTGCAGACAAATGCCACATGCCACATGCCACCGATGTCACTTTTGAACTGATTGCATTTACAGTTGTAAGCTTGTGTCGGTCTTAAGCGCCAGCTGACCGTGGCAACAACCCCAGAATCCTGCCTCACAGTCAAATTGGTTAACAGGAGTCAACTATCTGTTGCAGCATATATGCTAAATGCATTCCAATATACAACAGCCGCCCCCCCAGCTAATCCTCATTTATAGACTGAGCTCGAAACTTTGTCTACTTCGCATAATTCGCCCTTTGCGATACATATGCAAATCCAATGAGCTTATAATGAAAAATGTAAAAATGAAATCATTTTTATCAGCTTGCCACATGCCAGCAAGCTTCATAATTGAGGATTTGCCACACATGTCCACGCTCCACGCTCCTCTCTTATTTGAGTGCATGGAAATTTGTGAGTATTGTGTTTGTGTCACTTTCGCAAATTCCATCGTCTTATTTTATTTATTTTGTTTTTTTTTTTTGGTTGGCTAAGCAAGTTACGAATAAGTGTTGGCTCTAAAGAAAAAGGGATAGCATACTTTTTTATATTAAATTCCGACTGCTTAAGGCGACTTGGGAAATGCTTGAAATTTCGGGCATAGTTGATTTTGATTGATTTGTCAAGCCAATAAACGACGATCTCAATCGATAAACGGATTTTTTGTTTGCAGAACCCAGAATCGGGATGAGTTTGGCACTCAGCGCGTATATAAGAAAACGTCGCCGAATTGTGTGCTCACCCTGTATTTGCCAACCCGTGAGATGATTCTGACCGATAGCAATCCATCCGTGCTGCGTGGCATTGTCTTTGTGGATCCGAAGGCCATTCAAGGATATCGCGTTTACGCCCAGCTAACGTTGACATTTCGGTAAGGCAATATTAATCCCACACACACACACACACACACACACACACACACACACACACACACACACACACACGCGTAATTGCTCGACTCGCCTTGTCATTGCAGCTATGGCCGCGAGGACGAGGAGGTGATGGGTTTGCGTTTCTGCAACGAGGCCATTATGTCGCTGCATCAGATTTGGCCACGCCTTGAAGAGCCGTCGCGCGATTCGCTCAGTCCACTGCAGGTAAGTTGCCACTCAATGTTGCAATCATTGTAAATGAAATGAGCTGCCTACCCGCCACCCAATCACTGCCTGCCTCCCGGCTATGCTTGTGCTTTTGGTCGAGCAGCAGGCGACTGCGAGACGAGCACTTGGCCAACGCAAGTCAGCACTGGCAGCATGTTGTTGGCATGTGCCAACTTGGTTGACAAGTTGCTGCTGCTGCTGCTGCTGCTGCTGTTGCTGCTGTTGCTGCTCTTCTCAAAAATTTGAGGAATGCAAATGTCAGCCACCCACTCAGCTTATTCAGCAGCTGCAACAAGTGGCAGCTGCCGCTCTGCACAGTCCCATAAAAACTCATAAAAACATCCTGCACCAAATGGAATTCACAGCGGGAGAGAGGAACAGAATCTTAAGGATGCTCTTGCAGAAATTTGGCAGGGATGAAGTGTTGCTCATGCGATTGTTTGCTTACAAATAAGTTTGTACTTAACTCCTTCACTGGATATTGAAGTGCACAGCTAAATTGGCAAAGTTTTACTCTTCGCTCCAATTTCAATTAGGCAATCACTCACTTGAACTCTAGCAAAACTAAGCTAAAATAATCAGTATTCATTAATTATAATTAATGAGTAATTCCAGAGATCGGCAAACACCTTTAATGTGGGTTAATTGGCGAGCATCATTTCTTTTATCGTTTTATCAACTCTTGTTTTTACATTATTAAGTTACAGTTTAAACAAATTGATGTTTTCAAATTTATAATTTCATTAATGCAGCTCAACACATGCAAATAAAAAAGCAAACTGGTAACAGAAACTGCCATCGACTATTGGCAAAATTCTATAAATATATTCTGCAATATTTGTTTAGTTTTAATTCAATTAAGCAACGCTAAATTAATAAATGGAAACAACAACAACTGCAACCACAACAAACCACAATTTGTATATTAAATGACCACAATCCGCAAATTGACCGATAACAAAAGCTTACCAAACAAATGCAGTTAATGTTTGCGAAAATTGTTGTGGCCCACAACCAACTCAATGAGCTGCTGAGAAACCACACCAAACCCAACTCAACAAGTGGACGGGTTTTTCTTTGTGGCAACAAAGTTGCAAGTTGGTCTAGGGACGCCGAAGATTTGATACCCTTGCAGATACCTTCATTACAAATTTCAAGTTCAGATTGATTATTCCTATAAAAGCTATAAGATAAAATTGTTTAATTTTGTATGACTGGTGTCCAAATATTAGATAAGTGGTGAAAAAAAAGTTGCTTCCACAAGAAGTCAGCGTCCAATCGATAGTTGTTTATATATGGATATACATATATATATGTATATACATATACATATGTATATATATATATATACATATACATATGTATATATATATATATACATATACATATGTATATATATATATATACATATATATATATATACATTGCTTAAGGACAGTTTGCAGGCATTTTTAAATCAAAGTTGTTGTCACTGCATTCCAATTTGCCTTGTTGCCTGAAGGGTTTTCCGTCCTCGCTTTTCTTAGTTGTTGTTGCTGTTGTTGTTGCTGTTGTTGTTGCTGTTGTTGTTGTTGTTGCTGTTGTTCGCTTGAGAGCCCAGATACAATGCAGCATATCACGTCCGTCTCGAGGTATGCAGCACTTTTTGCTTCTTGTTTTTTTTTTGGATTTGTTGTCGGTTTGTGTTCGTTTAATTTTTTTATGTTTTTTTTTTTGTAGTCCTTTTCCTTCTCTCTATCTCTCTCTCTCTCTCTCTCTCTCTCTCTCTGTCTCTCTCTCTCGCTCTACCTCTTTTCCCTCATTACTGAAGATGTCAGTTTAGTGCACTTAAACCAATTGAAAATCAATTTCATTTAACTAAAAGCTTAACAAATGTTTCCGTTTCCCTTTTGCATTGTTTTTCGCTTGCTGCCAACTGTGTGTCTGTGTGTGTGTGTGAATCTGCGTGTATGTGTGTGGGTGTGTGTGTGTGTGGCAGACGTACTTCCCCAAGCGACTTTCAATTTGAACTTGCCCTTTTTATTAGATTTGACATGCAATCATTTATTTACCCATCACATTTTTGACAACCAAACTCACCAAAATTCGGTTAGGCAATCAGTTTTTTCATTTTTCCGTTGTCAGCTTCCAGTTTCCAGTTGTAAGTTGCCCATTTTTCAGCTTCCCACTTTTCTCGCTTGTCTTGACCGATTTGCATAATACATTTACTCACTTATAAACTGCTGCCAGTAGAAGCTACTGCTACTGCCCCCGGCTATCACCACAAGTACACACACAGCACAGATACACACACACATACACACACACACACACACACACAGACAGACACATATATACATAATTAAATAAATTTGACTTTAATAACTTGCCGTTGCCCAAATAACATCGAGAGTAGGCAAAGGCAAAGTATTTCAAAAATACCATGAATACCAAGAAGGCCAGAATGGCACAAAATGGCCAAGAGCTGTGCTGCAAAATGGCAGTGCTTTAGGTGAAAGAAAATTGGCATAATAAATTGAAATTAATCAATTATGTAAATGCATACATCGTAGCCTTTAGCTAGCTAAACTAAGCAGACAATCGATGTCAAATCGATAGACAGCGAAAAGAGATATGGGTTACTCTTCGAGTGCAGTTGGGTGAGGTACAGTGAAGCAGCAGTAAGTAGAACAGGAATGTGCTGATGAAATCAATTATATGATGGACCAATTAATTAGTTCGATTCGTATTTGAAATTTACACAAAAATACCGATAGACACTTCAGTTATGCTTTGAGTAGCGAAAATGCAAGGCATAATGATATATATATACTATAATATCTATCGATTATACAGTAAAAACTATATACTAGGTAGATAAACCACAACAATGTCAACTTGTTTTCATTAGAATCTCCATTCCATTCCATCAATCAATTATTTGCTTGAGCAGCACTTGCCCTGTCGATGGTCGATGGCAGTCCAAAAACAATTTACACTTTGTAAATATCAACAAATTTGTAAGACAATATCCGACCTATAAGTACAACAGTTAAATTTGTGCTCTTAATGTTCCCGTGTAGCGTTGAGTCTGCAACATTATACAGATTCCAAGCCGTAGGGCCTAAGAGCCTCGTGCGGCCCTCCTGCCTGACAATGGCGGCTTAAGAAGAGATACAGTCTCTGTCTCCCTCTCTCTCTCTCTCTCTCTCTCTCTCTCTCTCTCTATCTATATCTCTGTATCTCTCGCTTTCTGAAATTAGAACAAAACGTTTTCCGAGCCAAACAATTTGAGCTGTGGAATTGTCTTTAAATACTTTTCATTGAGATGCCGCACACAGTTCGAGGCAAAGTCATAGCCAAAGTTGTTCGCCGAAGGCCTGTTGAGCAGTTGGCTGAAAGGGGAGGGAAGGGGGGGAGAAGGGTCATTGCCTTTGTGGCTGCTGTTGTACGCGCTACTCAGCTTACGATACACAGACACACGCGCCGCCGATAAGACATTTAAGTATAAGTCCAAGGACGGAACCAGCACAGAAAACAGTAAGACGACAAGGAACTGCGGGCGAATTGGGAGTAGAGGGAGGGAGGGAGGGGGTGGGGGGGGGGGGAACAGTGGGCATAGCATGTTTTCATATTGCCGCCAAAATAATGAAATGCAAATGAAATGCCAAAAACAGCCACAGAAAAAGCACAAAAAAAACAAACAAAACAAAGCCAACAATTTCGCAATGGTTGCGCCACTAATCACAGAGCCAAAATGCACAATTAAAAACTAAACATGACCGTAAACAAACAAACATGCAAATATATATATTTATATATAAGTACGGGCAAATATGAAACCGACCGCATCTATTGGCTTTAGGCTTTATTAGCTGCAGACCCGATCAGGATCTAGAAATAAAAAAATCCAATTAAAATGCGAAATTCAAATATGCTGGCAATTTTGCAAATTTGCCAGGCCTTACTATTCTGACTGACTATACCCCTATATGTGTTTGCATATATATTTGCACTCTGCTTGCAGGAGGCATTGTTGCGGCGTTTGGGGGATGGGGCCCATCCCTTCACCCTGTCGCTGACCGCCCAGGCTCCGCCCAGCGTCCAGCTGGTGCCGGCCAAGCGTTACTACGGAGCTCCCATTGGCACCAGCTACGATGTCCGTTGCTTCATTGGTAAGTTCTTCTTCTTCTTCTTCTTTTTCTGTTTGTTTTTGTTTGCTTTAATATGCCAATATGATATATTTGTTGTTCATTGACATCCGCTTGTAAATATTGCACAAAATTATATACACTTAAGCAGTCCAGGAGCATGAACAAATCTAGTGAAAGAGCAACAAGAACAGTGCAAACAGTTAAAGACACTAAATCGTATCCGAGAATTAGTCTGCTATTGGGCAGATGACAACTTAGATTATTTAAAGTTTTGTTTTCGAAAAGCCTTGTTCAAAGTTTATCATTTCATCAAGTTAGCTTTAGCTAAAAATAAATTCGTAAAATAAATAAATATTAAATAATGCATAAATTTGAAAAATTACTGAACGTTTTTATTCAAAAGGCTTTCAGTACAAATAATAATTAATAATTTTAATAAATATCTAGTTTTAGTATATAAAATAGTAACGATGCGACAGTTAGTCCAATTTAAACCCACTCGAAGTTATCCCCATATTATAAATAAGGGACTCTGCTGGTCTCTTGATATCATAGAGATATTATATAAAGAGTTTATATGCAATTTTGGACACAAACTTCCTTAAGCGGCATATTTGTGACAAAACAAATCTCAAGATTATAGTATTGAGTAAATAAAAGAGAGCACCTCTTTATGATTTTTTAGAATATACGCAATGTATTTTTATTGCGATTAAATCATTATTTTTATAGAATCGGAAAATATTTCTTCTTCTCTTTGGTTATTTATTAAATAGTCTCTCAATAAAAAAGCTATGGACTTGGTAAAGTTCTTAAGCTAGAAATTAGATAAAAATTAAGATCATTAAGATAGAAATTAAGAAAGAGTTGAAAGTTTAGTACAGCTCCCAAGTTGCTGAGCTTTCTCAGGTTTATTGCGATGCGTATTTTGAGTGTATAATTATAATTAACGAGCATTTACATTACCTTTCCTCCATTCACCGTTCATCATCAAGCCATTGGCCAACGCCTATAGAATCGTGAGTATCGAGTATCGAGTATCGAGCATCGAGCATCGAGCATCGAGCATCAAGCATCGAGTGTCAAATACCGAGTGTCGAGCATCGAGTGACTTCAGGCATCCACTGGAGTCGACGTTCGGCATGTGAGTGCGAGCGAATACGAATCCATTCGTAATTTGGCAGTGGAACAAGTTTCACAGCTTAATTATATTGATGACCACGTCAAACTGCCCGCTCCCCGCAACGGTCGAGCAACAAGCAAATTATCCCTGGCCAACACTTTCCAATACTTGTCCGCTGCTTCTGCTGACGGCATCAGACTTGATCTGATTGAATTGTTCTTATTTTCGATTGAATTTGGTGTAATGCTTTTGGCCATCATTTCAGTTGATTTTTTCACCAAGCGTGAACCTTGTGGGGGGACCTAATGCTCTGTGAGCACACTGAAATTAATAAAAACAAGAAAGCAGAATGAACGGCTATCTTAGGCACAGCGCAGATAACATCCCCTTGCCGTCTCTTTGGTTATATAAAATGCAAGTCGATTGGTAGATGCCCTGTAAACGGACAGTGAGTTTGACATACCCGCTGTGTGGCGATGTCATGAGCACAGGGTATCCAAATGGTCTGACTGATGCCCACTCAGATACCAATTCCAATTCCGGTTGCGATTTGCGATGCTTTTGATGGTTTCTATCATTTTCTATTTCATTTTCTTTTCGATTCGTTTCGTTTCGTTTCGATTCATTTTACTTATTTTTTGTAATTTTTTCAATTGCCAAAAGGAACTGTTCTCAATACGTCTGCGTCCTTGTGCTCGTATTGTCTGTCGGCATTTCCAAGGTAACTGATATGAACTGAACACATATTTGTATGTGGAAAAGCGCAAATTCATAGACCAACCAAGTGCTTAAGCTGAAAACAAAACACATTTGACATTTGAATGGAGCCTGAGTTGTGAAGCAAACTTTTTTTTGCTAATATGATTTAAATGGGAGACTTTCAAACATACAAATTTAAAACAGAGGACATTCATTGCATGCACAGTTGCCCAAACAAAGGCGTGTCCACGGTCAGTCTTGCGTGCTCAAAAGTAGCAGTTGACCCAACTGAAAGCATGAAAATGAAAACTTTTCTTTCAGCCCCTGCTGACGCCCAGTGGAAACGCAGCAGCTGCTGGTTAGCGCCCTCTAGAGGTTGTCGGGGGCAACCAAGTGTCAGCAGAAGGTGATGGTGGCCCACAAAACACAAAATAAAAGTTGAATATATTGATTTGCTGAAAATGTCAAGCCCTTTTTATACCTTTCCAGAGGACATCATAATTTTATAGTGAAGCTTGTAAGGCATTGAAGGAATCCTCTCCGATCCATATTCTTGATCAGCTTTTAGATAGGAAAAATTGGAAAGAAGTGTCGTCTTCGTTGGACAAGACGAAATACGTTTGCAGTCCATTTTGAATATTAATTTATAATTTTTACGCCTAGCCAACAACAATCATACACGAACCACACCCGAATACTCTACCATTTATTTCTCAAACTGAAATCATTAATTGGGTTTTTGCTGGTGCACTGAGTTTATTCATGCGAATAGCAAGAATCAACTCGTCTGAGTTTATTTTAGAGCAATTGACCGATTCCATGTGAGTTCAAATTTGAATGCAGAATAAAATCAAGAGAAAATTGGTTTTTTACATTCAATTCTCCAATGACCATGTACCTGTTTTGATCAAGGCAATTTTCTTATTACCTGTTTCTGTGTAAAATTAAATCAAGGAAAAATATCAAACAATGCACTCAACGGCAGCATCGACAGCAGAATAATCCGCTTACTCGCAGCATAAATAATCAATTTGTTCGCTTTTACTTTACTTTTTATTAATATTATTTTATTTTCACCAACAAAAAAAAAGTAGAAAGAAACACAACAGCAACAACAACAATGCAGACGCAGAAGCAACAGTCATAAATGGCAGCCCGTTCAGACTTTAATTCTTCTCTTTTTCTTTCTTCTTTCAATTTAAAAAACAAATGTTTTATATATTTGTTGTTGTTGCAGCGTTAACATTTCGCGTTGGTGCATCAAACGAAGTCAATTTAATTACAATTGTATAAATCAGCAGCCGATTAGCTTCCGACCGAATAAAGATATCAGCACAGCCAACTGTTTCTCATCGAACCCACTCCGCAGTTGGGCTCGTGCTCCTTAAAGCTGCTCTGCTGTTATCCTTACCTTCAGTATGTCTATTTGCGATGATTACGTCAACTTGTTGTATGTTGGACACCGAGTAAAAGAGACAATGGATTTTAAATCTGCATTCGCAGCAACGACAAATGACACGGCATACAAATTTTCCGCTGTTTACTTTTGCTTTTAATGAATAAATAAGGTTTTCAAATCCAAAATTATTGGCAGTAAAATAGTAACAAAAATTAACATTTCATTTCTAGAAAGTTCTGAACAATTTGGTAAAGAAAATGTAATAAAATATTGCCAGTCTATCAAACTTATGCTGGAATCCCCAGCTTTGCATAAATCGCTCTTCGACTCCTACTCGTTATCTGACAGTTTTAAAAGACTCGATATATCGATTATTTTACCATCTATGCTTTTGCAGCTCGAATTATTTGAAATACATACATATATGTTGACATATGTTCTGATCTCACGCATTCATTATATCTCTGTTTTAGCGTGTTTGTTTTTTGCATTGTTTCGTTTTTTCATTCTGCCCATCCTTTTGTTTTTGATATGATATGTATATATATATATATATATTATTATACATTTAAATTGGCAAAAGTTTAAATTGGTAAATGTTTAAGTTGAGAAAATGATATGTAAATTGGTTGGCAGCATGTGCTGCAAGTGCTTGTTGTTTTTGGTTGAGTCGACACCATTAAAAGGCTGCCAGCTTTTCAAAGTGTTCCACAAGCCGCTCAAACGAGACGAACCAAGGCGAACAACACAGCCAACCAAGAAAATTAAAAAGCACAGAAATGCATTCATTCAATTTCAAGCATATTAGGCAGCCAGGCTTCTAATGAGCTTAGCGAGCAATGGCAGCGTCAAATAGCCATGTTCAGTTCGAATCCTTTTGCTAATTGGACGCCTGCCTATTTGTTTTTTTTTTTTGTTGCATCTCTTTTTTTTGCAGCCGACAAGACGGACGAGAAGTTCCATCGTCGAGCCGCCGTCAAGATGAGCGTACGCGTCATTTATCGCACCGATGTCTTTCATCAGCACTCGGCCCCGGAGCAGTTTGCCGCCTTTGTCGGTCAGCACAATGCCGCCCCATCGCCGCCGTCAAGTGCAACGCCACCACCTGGCAACGATGCGAACGCAGCAGCAGCTGCAGCTACAGCTGGAGCTGGAGGAGCTGGCCACGAGCAACCATCGTCCTCCAAGGGCAAGGGCTCCAAGTCGGAACGCGGCGATACATTTCCCAAGCTGCGGCTATCGCCAAAGTCGTTTAGGTTCAGCGGTCGCTTTGGGCGCAGCAAAAGTGAAATTGAGAGATGCCCCAACGATCCTTTCCATTGTTACAGCAAATCTTTCCAGGAGGTGAGTCTAGTATGTTTATATATTACCTTATACCTTGTATCTTATAAGATTTAACCTTGTTTTTGTTGTTGCTTTTTTTTGATGAATCAGTAAAAAGTTAGATAAACAAATCATGTTTCAAAATTGGCACCATTCGCCGCTATTCGACATTCTCTGATTTAGAAATCGGAATTGATAAGCAATAAATGTTTAGTTAACAAAAAACTTCAAAAAAGGAGTTGTTAAAAAGTAAACAGAAAATTAACAATATTTGCAGCAAGGTGTGAAACCGGAACCGCAACCTTACCGATTATACATCAGAACCAGAACCGAAATTACTTTTTCATAACGGAACGGAATACTGAAAAATAACATTGGAATCAAATCATTGACACACTGAAACAGATAGATAATTTATATATGTATATATATACTTTCTATATCGATGAATACTCATTATTATTAATCCGTTTAAAATGATTAGCAACCTAAATAGCTGAAAAAACGTCTGGTAACTTATTGATTAATAGATTGATATGCAATTGATTTGATCAGTCAATTACCGAGAGAAACACTGTAGGACGTTTCGCTTAAGGCGCAGTCAAGTCAATTATGTAAATTTGGTTAACAAGACACACGCTGTCAGCGAGCAGTGTTGCTAATCTTAAATTGATTTTGTTTTTTTTTTTTCATTATTTGGCAGCACTGCGACAACATTGGCAGCGGAATGTTGCCGCCACACAGCAACGCGGGTGTCGCCGGCGGCATTGGTGGCATCAGCGTTGGACCCTGCGGCGGGCCACAGGGCGCCGTGGACAAACCATTTCTGCTCCACGACGGCCGAGTCAGCCTGAGGGCCAGTCTGGACAAGGGCTGGTACACGCACGGCGAGAATGTCAACGTCACCGTCAACATACGCAACGACAGCCGCAAGACGGTGCGCAAAGTGCGGGTAAGTGGAATCTCTAGTTAACCTTGTAGCAAACCACTGGCTTAGCCTAAGACTGTAACATAACATCTGTAACTTAACATGCAGCTAGCTAAGCAGTAGCTTAGTCCTAAGACTGTAACATAACAGCTGTAACGTAACATGCAACCGTGTACTTAACATATAATATCGATATCGATCGATAACATTTGTGTGATCGCCAGCTTGAAGCAGAATATCTGATCTGAATCGTGGTGAATAAACTAAAAAGTGGCCAGACGTGTTTGAGAAAGAAATATATTTTTGGATTGACTGCTACAACATTTTTGGTTGTTTTTTGTTTCGTTAGTTGTAGTACAACATTTAAGTAAATAAACTCAAAAAAATCAGCTCGAATTTTGGAAAATTGTCACACTTTTAACTCAACTTATTATTTATAAAGTATATTCTTAAAACAGAAGCTTGTGTCTTTCTAAAACCTCATTTCTTAATTCCAGGGCACGTTTTGTCTAAGATTTAGAAAAAAAATCTGTATATTGTGAAATGTGTTGTTTAATATGTGTACATATAACTTTTGCATTACATTTTCCTTCTAGTAATTATTAAATATTAGTATCACAAATATTTTAGATAGTTTTTAAATTCATATAATCGGAAAAGCTAAACAGCAGCTCTGTTCAAACACAGCAGTTGAGATTTTAAAAACTATTGTTTTTTTCTCTCTGAGTATAAGTACTCCCGTAACAAAAAATGAACAAAAACAATATTTGTGTCTGCCGCATCAATCTTATTGAACTGAAGTTAAGCAGACCAAACATGCTTAAGTCCAGTGACCTACTTAGATGTGATAGATAGATGGATAGCTTAACACTTGATTCCGTATCTTTCTAACCATATCCACATAGATTATAAGATTCTTAGCTAGTTTCAGCTCGTTAGGTTTGTCTAACTTTAACTTTGTCCTTGTCCGGGCTCATAAATATTCTGACTCTGGCTAGACACGATTACCAGCAAATGATTTATGGTTTTTTAGTGTTACCAGTATAAATGTTTGTCTGGCCTGCTTGTCCGTCTGGCTGCTTGTCTGACAGCCTGTCCCCACCCATCACCCTCCCCATAAATATTGCACACGCAACGTTGAGAAAACTGTTGCATTCAGTTGCAAGTCGTAAAATATGCAATGAATAATGAATGACTGCCAGGCAAGGTAAAGGGTCGCCAACGGCACTGTCTTTGCCCCTAACAGTAGACGCTGTCTCCTAGTCCCTAGCACCCAGCTGCTAGTCTATATCCCCCTTGCCTCATTCCCTATCTGGTTAAAGAAGTAATTGAATTATGTGCAACGTCGCCATATTACTGAGTGGGTAGCAAGCACTTACGGACACGCACACCTACACCAACACATACACACACACACACACACTCCCACATCCAAACACACACACAGAAACATGCAGAACATCCTTGCATATATTAGTTAGAAAACCAGGCAAAAGAGTTTTATATTTATGAGCATGATATGGCCCCATTTGGCAAGCAAGTTACCGTTAAAGTTATCACAGTCAATCAACTGGCCACTTCTAACTTGCAGCAGGTGCATGCAACTATCCACAAGTGGCCAACAGTTTTTTGTCTTTGTCGGCCGTTTGCTCCAATTGCTTCGAGTGCATTTGGTGTTATTGAACTGACTTTGGACCACACACAGCAGCCATTTAGATGGTTTTTACGATTTGTGCTTTACATCTGCTAACTGTTGCCACATAAATACATATATATCTAAACGTGTGTGTGTGTGTGTGTGAGTGTGTGCCAAAAGTATCACAAAGTAATGGCAAAATATGTGCTGAATGTTGTCGACATCTTTCAATTTATCTTTGTCCAGTTGAACGTTCTCTCTGCCACTCTCTCTCTCTCTCTCTCTCTCTCTCTCTCTCCACTCTCTCTCTATCTCTCTCTTTGCAATGTGTTATTGGTCTTTGTTGTTGCTGTTGTTGTTGTTGTTGTTGTTGTCGACATTGTTGTTCTATGGCTCAAATGGCAAATGCATGTAAGTCAATTGCCTCGCTTTTCGTATCAAGTCGAATTGTAGCCATAAACACAATGAAAACAACTCACGGCCCAGCAGGCGCTCTAAACGCTCGACAATACCTCTCCCCCACCCTCTCACACACACACACACACACACACACACAGACACTTGCATGCACGAGCACACAATGAAATTCTTACATAAATAAATCAGTTATTCTGATATGGCCAAGTGCAAAGCGTCGTATTAATATTATAAACACGCACTCTGCCCTAACTGAAAGCGGTCATTTCGATTAATCCATGCTGTTTGTGGTTGAACGAGCTGTTGAGATAAATCTGTGACTGTTATCAAAGACACTGATTACTGATTACTGATTACCATCGAGCCACTGATGCCATAAGCAAAGCAAAGTAGATTTGATGAGGGAGTTGGCAAGTAGCTGCAGCAATCAATTGGCCAAGTAATCAGTGTTGCATGAAAGTAAGAAACCTGCAACCACCAACATAATCAGCAAAGTAATCAGTGTACTTTTACACAGAAAACAGTTTTGGCCTTTGGGCATGTCATCAAAACACGACGACTTCCTTTTAATCAGCTATTTTTAGTATTTTTTTTTTTTTTTTAATTGTACAATTTACTCGAATTGGAGCTGAAGGAGTTTGAGTTTCAAGAGTATTTCGTCTGCGGTTTCAAGGGTTTTTTTCATTCTGCTTTTGTTTAGCAATCGAACATTGCTCATACGCCTGGCTAACAAATCGAATGACCCGCTGCGAATAACACTTGACATGCCGTTTTAGGCCAGCTGGCAAACGGCAAACGGCAAATCGCAAATCGCAAATGCCAAACGGCAAACGGCAAACGGCAAATAGCAAACTTGAGCCGCTAAGCAGCGAAGTGCGCACACAAATGCAAATGGAATGTGCAATCTCTTGAGTATTCAGCCACTCGACAAAGGAGGGGCGACACAAGAAACACTCAACTCGACTCGAATCGAATCGACTCGACTACTAGATACCCTGCAGCCAGCTGTTGAATATATTCTAGTTTTAATTTACTTTTATTTCATGTTCAGAATACGTTTTCGTTGTTTCTTAGCCGATCTTGGTGACCTTTGTACAGTTACTCAAAAATAGATCTAAGTAAACTATATGTCAATTGGAAGCCTCTTTAAAATTGTGGCTTATATATAGTTATCGCAAAACGATATGTATCGATATTCGTGAAACGTAGGCTGCTTTTTGCGGAAGTGTTTTGCGCGGAAGTCTTTAACTCTTTTAGACTCTGAGATCCGCGTTTTATACAGATGGACAGACGGACATGGCTATATCGACTCGGCTATTGAACCGGATCAAGATGCTGCCTTCTGCTACATACATGTTACATACGTTTGCACAAAACCCTTATACCCTTTCCACCAATTTGCTGTGAATTCAAGGTATATAAAAAGAGGGCGAAAGCAACAGAACGCAAACCAACTGACAACCTGGTCGAGGCAAGTGAAAAAAGGAAAGCGAACAAAAAGTTGACATTGAGATGAAGTCTTAAGTGGGGACGGGCTGTGTGAGGACTGGCAAAAGGGGCTCCTCGAGTGAAAATTGTGTTTATACATTTTATGGGCTTTACTTTTTAACATAAGCACACACACACACATGCACATGCCTTGCCATTGTGCTTGTGGCGACTTTCAACGAGCTAGAAGACCCTTTTACTTGAGCTAAGAACACACAAGTACTAACCAAATTTTACCATATATATATACACACACACACACACACACTGCAGCTATAATCACATAAACGCACTGTGGATTAAGGAGTCAATTTCTGTCACATAAAATCTTAGCAACTGGCGAATAATACACAATTTCTATATACAACTTGTGCTTCCCGGAAGCATGTACTTATCACCATAGACACTATTATGCTGGCTTCGTTCTTTCATTTTACAGCTTTCCGTTTTGTTCTTTAATTTTAAGGCGTTTTCTGAGCTATGAGGTTTTATGCGACAAAATGTTTGATTCTTGATACAGTACCAAATTGTCAGAGCTTGTAAAACGTATTAATGGCAAATTCTGCCCACAAACGTGTGCTACAATTTTACATCGTCACTTTTTGCCAAATGTTCCTGAAGTGTTGTGAGTGTGTGCGTATCCAGAGCTCACGCCTCCGGCTGGCTCCATTTATCTATTTATATTTATATATATATATATATATATATACGCATATATGTATATATCTGTCTCCATACAGCTCGCCTGCTGAGCTCAGCTCAACTTGTGCCGCATCCGTTTGCTCTTTGTTAACATTCTTAAGCAATTCCTTTTTTATACCCTGAACCCATTAAAAATGTCTAAAAAGGGTATAATGTTGTTAGCAGGCGGAAGAAGGTAGCTCTGATCCCATTAGCAAGCTATATATTCTTCAACCGAGTCGATTTAACCATCTCCGTCGGTCTGTCTGAAAAAGTGAAAGGAATATGCAAAGCACCAATCGATTGCCGATGGCAAAACATAGGCAAATACAAAATCAGACTTGAACTGCTTATGAGAGGCAAAGACTTGAGAGCAGGGTATCTGCTAATCGAGCATTCATATTTGTTGCCACTTCTTGCTTGTGTACAGTTGCCACAGTTGCGAGTGGAACACCATCATCTACACACTTTTGTACAAAACCATGGCTCAGCCTACATTTTGCATATAGGCGATATGCTTGAATGGTTGAATGGTTGAAAATTGACTTGTAAATATCTAGAAAAATGCGGCGTAAATGCAATCGGCTTCATCATGTCTTTTCCAACTCGATGTTTACGGCGGCGGCATTAGCTATTCTGACAGATATTGCGTATACGCAATGTCTGCCAATCCAGCAAAGATAAGCGATATGGATAAGCATTGGTGTCGTTTTCATTCTCCTTGGTGGTTTGCCAACACAGCTGTTGCACTTGTAGTTTAGTTTGCTCCATAGACATATCGATGACATGCCACATAAAGTTGCTTCCGGCCACTTGAAGCTAATGCAATGTGCAAAAGTATACGCAATTCAACAACGGCAACAGGACACATAGATAGACAGAGAAAGTAAATGACATGTCCTATAAATTTTGTAGGACTTCTGACTCAGATCTGTACAGATCTGGACAAAAGTGTCAAACACAGAGTGCGAGGCAAGCAAAAGAATAATATGTATATATATATATATATATATATGAAGGGACAGAGAGAGAGAGAGAGAGTGTCTTATAACTCTAGAGACTCATTTAAGACACTCGGTCAGTCAGACAGACGCCTTCAGGTTTGAGTGCATTGGCAAATGTTTTGCAGGCGTGGAAAACCTGTCAAGCGGTTATTGTAGATACCATCGAAGTGACAATATTTTCACAGCACATTGTTTATTGATGAACACACGGACAAACAGATAGAAAAATGTATGGACAGCCGGTGAGGAGGAGAGAATGTGGTACGGGTTGTTACAGTGATTGTACTACAATCAGGCAAATGAAAAGAGCAAACAGAAAACGGAAGTGAAATATGCATGTGCAAGCAGAAATACAGCATTTATTTTTAAATATAAAACGAAAAAAAAAACGAGGAAAAAATACAACAAGAAAAAGCTGCAGATATACAATAAGGCAAATTTTAGTATTAAATTCTTTCTTATTTCAGAAAATCAAATTTGTGATGGAAAATTCAATAAAACATTTTGCAAACCGAATTTGCGTGTCAAACTGTCTGCATTTAGCACGAGCAATAAAAGGGCAGTCACTTCACACATTGAATGCACAAATACACAAAACAAGTGAAATCATCCATTTTCAAAGCAGTTTAATGGGTAATATTTTCACTTGCTTAAGCTTAAACAGAATTGATTTATGTACACAGACTCTTCCATGCATGGAATATTTCATCTGTTGTTATCATGGGCTCTGTTTTCCATTAGTACTTTCCACCAATGGTATTTTGGGAAAAAAGCCAATTTAAATTTTATTAAATACACTATATATATATATATATATATATATATATATATATATATATATACTCATGGTCAGTGGAATGTTTTGCTGCATCTATGTAAATCGCTTGCATTTAAATATTTGATGAGGCAGCCTAAAAAGTGTATTACAAATTCAAGTAGAATGCTTGTTTTTTGTTTTGTTTCAATATTGTATTGCTCTTTGCGCTTTATTAAATATACATAAGATTCTTAATGTATGTGTACTGTTCGCTTTTTTATGGCCACATTGCGCTCTATTGCTTAAAGTTTTTTTTAGCATAGCTTTGCTTTTATCTTACAAGCGTATACAACATATTTGTACACTCAGCAAAACTACTTTTGGCACCAACTAATTATTCAGAAAGCATGTTTCTAAAATGGATTATTGTGTGTCTCTAAAGAACAGGGTTTTTTTTTAAATTCCTTTTGTTTTTTATACACATTCACAGAACTCTTAGCTTTTTTTACTTGTATTACTATAAAGCATTAGAATTTTAAGATTTTACATATGCAAGCATTTTGAATATTATTTAAATTCACATAATTTAATCTTAAATAAACAGAGTAACTAATGCAGACGCTGCTAAATTTTAACATAGCTAAATTAGTATTTTCTGAATTAAAATGATTTGACTTGAGAATAAGGGATTGCATTTCAGCTATTGAGATATTTTTTATTTTATTAACATATTTCAGAAAAATAGAAACAAAAACAAACCAAATTCTAACCAAAATTTGTCGTATAGTTTTCAGATCAATTTAACTGCACATCGACTTGTTCTCTGAGTGTATGTTGCCCGTTCGCATGGTGGTTTCGAATAAAAGTCCAGCTGTAAGAAGCTGACAAGGTCACCCTAAACTAACTACTCGTAGCAACAAGTTCGACAATAGGGTGGTCGAAAGGGTTGTTTTCTTTCTGTCAATGTAATAAAAACCATGACACATCAGAGTACAATTGTTCACAGTCAACTAAATAATAATAATACAAAAAAAGGCAGCTCAGCAAGAATACAATAGAAAACATGTATATCAATTTGTTATTGATGTAATTTACATAAATCTTCGTTTGGCAATTTACGCATGGCCTGGCCAAAAATCAATATAAATTCAATTTACAAATACCAAATTTAGCCTTGATATTAAATATATATATAAATATATATGTATATTCAGTGTCATCTTCAAAAGGCGGCCTTAAATGAAAAAACTTCACCGTACATACATATTTTATGCGTACTTGTGAATACTGTGAAGGGGTTGTCCGAACACCCAACACAAAATCAGTGTGTGTTTGGGTGAGTTTGGGCTGCTTGTAATTGTGCCACTCAACTGAGCGGAGAAATCCCCACTGGCGACAACAAAAGTTCACAATTGAATGTCAAATGAGGCAAGGCGCACAAAAATTGGTTAGTTCTAGTTGGAAATCCAGATCATTCTGCATAACCAGACGCACAATGCAGCCATGTAGCGAAAGAAAGATGGATACAGATAGTAAGAGGATATATTTGCATTATAAGGAGCATTGTGAGCAGCATTGTGGGGAGCAACTATAAGTGGGCTGTATCTAGGGTATGATAAGCAACGGAGAAATCAATTACAGCAGACTCAGATTGCTTTGAGCAATCCGTTTAAGACTACGAAAACCAGCCAAGCAAAATTAATCAGATAAAATGTCAAAAACAACAAGCGTTAAGTGAACTAAGGTTAATGCTTTGAAGCCAGCTCAGATTATTTAACAATTTGTTAAACTTGCTGAACTTGCCTTATGCAACTGCAAACACAAACTACAATCGACTATTTAGCAACTGCTAAATGTTGTTCTTGGAGTCAATATTTGCAACAGTTGCGTCAATTTATATGCCACAATTTCATCATAAATGTGAAATGTGAATGAATAGTAATAAAGTAAATAATATTTGTGTAAATAAATATCTGCAATTGCTTTCACAAAATTGCTTCACTTCATTTATGCACATTTATTTTATTTGGGTTTGCATTTGTATTCCCTTGAAAATGGATCTAATTTCTAACGAATTTGAATTTGAGAACTGAGCTTTGTGGTCCATGTTCAATTATGGAATTACGCTGTGGTAAATGCTGATGCATCTCTTAGTAATTACTGCTTAGTGATTAATCTGTTTGAATCAGATGAACTACGCCAGGCGAAGGTGTTAAATTGCGCAAGTCATAGAGAAATGTGTGTAAATATCTGTACAAATTTTGTGAGGCTCAAATGATATGTTAGGCAACCTTTTAACGATAAGCCCGATACATCCTAACCCCATACAACCCATCGGTGGATGGGCAACAATTTGTAGGCCATGCTCTGCATCTATAAATGAGCCTCATTATTACAGCTAAAATCCTAAACAAGCAAGCAAAAAAATAAGGAGCAACAAATGCCAAATCAATTTCGGTGGCATTGGCAATGGCTATAATTTCTTTTCCCTGACATTGTCCCTGTTCTACCCGCCATCTGCCGCCACCCCCTCGTTCACCTATCTGACAGCAAGTGTGTCCGTCTTTGGCCAATGTCCACATTTACCGGCGTAATTGAGTGCATTACTTTTGATTGCCTTGCCCCTAGATAAGATTGAAGTAAGCGCGACAACGCAATCAAATAATGTCACCATAATTTCAGGCTGTATACAAACACAGACACACACAAGCACACAGATACCAACATGCACTCATAAAAGAGGACACATTGAACATGTGTCACGGCCTCAATTTGCTGTGCTGTGCAAAAAGACCCACTTGGCTATGTTGTTGGCTGTGACGCCATTAAATGAAACGCAATTTAACTGCTTGTTATGTATTTAACTAAAGGTCAAGTTAAAAAGAAATGTAATTCAATGTTTAATAGCCTTGCTAAACATAATGCCTAAATGGCAAATCAAATCAGAATATATTCATATACTGATATATTTGGAGTCCGGTCGGTGTTCGTCTTTGGGGCTTTCCCTGCGAATTATATTGGAATATAAATAATAATATAAGAAAAAGAAAACTTGCCCTGGATCCAGCGAAAAGCATATTTAAATTATTTAATGAGCTCACCGAACAACAAGCAAGGTAAAGAAACTATTTGTATAAATGCGACAAAAAACTTGTAGTTTACTGATATTAAATTCTTGCTGAGGCGCTTCTTAAACTTTGTAGAGTAGGACAAACTAAGACAAAGACTAAAATAAATTTATTTATATTATTCCTGAAGCCTTTGGTTCAACATAAATATAAAAAATAGTTAACAGATTTATACAATTTATATTCATAACTATTCCAAATAATTGGTTAACTAACTAAACCGACAACTACTTAGAGTATGCCAGTTTCGTATAGCTCGCTGTTGCAACTTGTTTAATATATATATATGTATATATATATATATATATGTGTATATATATGTACAGGGCCAGCGAGTTTTTCGTGTCCTTGATATTGGTATTGAAATTGATATAAAATTGCGTTCGTATATTATTGTTAAGGCGCCCCAATTTGAGTGGCAAGCCCAATGGCCCAATGGCCCACTGACACTGTTATTGCTTTTATCTGTCTGTCTCGCTCTCGCCTTGCCTTACTATAGTTTTTCGTCATTTTATTGACAGGTTTGCGCCATTCAGCACGTGGATGTCTGCATGTTCAACAATGGCAAGTTCAAGAACGTAGTCGCCGATTCGGACAATGTGTTGCCGCCGGTTGATCGGACCGTGCCACCTGGTGGCCAACTCAATACGACTGTGGCGCTGCGTCCGCAGCGTGGACCTACCAAGAACTGGATAGCTCTGGAGGATACACTGCAGCGCAGCACCGAGCCGGATGAGATAACTGGCGTCATCGCCGCATCGGCTATACGTTCACCGAACTTTGTAATGCAGGCAGCCCAATTGCTAACGGGACAACCGCTGCCCAGTCCGGCCATACCCATTGGCATGCCACAGCCATCAAACAATGCCGCTGGCAATGTCACGGGTGCACCCGGCTTTGGTGAGGATCGCAATGTGTTCGCCATTTATGTGTCGTACTACGTGAAGGTCAAGCTAACACTAAGCGGCATGGGCGGCGAACTATCGCTCAAGCTGCCATTCGTCCTTGTCCATATCGATGAGTCAATGCGTCCGTTGGCCGCAATCGCAGACTTGCGCCTCGAGAAGCTGGCGCTGCACGATGTGCCCGCTGGCCGCAAGCAAGGTGTGAAGAAGGGCAAAACAGAGACAGCCACCACCTCATCCTCCTCGTCACGGCCATCGGAGGCATTGGACGATGAGCCCTCGACAAGTGCGGCTGCTGCGGCAGCGGCAGCGGCATCAGCTGCGTCTACAAGTGGCAGGGACATGAGGCATCTGGACTGCATCGAGATGGCGGATGATGAGTTTCAAATACGTGTGCCGGTGCCAACAAATGCCCCGTCCCGATATGGCACAGGCAGCTCCAATAAGCGCCGTCTGCAGCGTAGCGAGACACTGGCTGGTGACATGGAGGTGGATGAAGAGGAGCAAATTGAGCAACATCTGGTGCAGGTGCATCTGGAGCGGCAGCCCGAGGGGCAGGAGCCAGACAGTCACCAACAGGTTGCCCCCGAAACGGGTGCGGTGCCAAAATCAACGGATGTCTGATTCCGATTGTGGTCCCAGATGTTTGCCAAACGCAAGAAGCCGTAAAAACCAGATGCATATATTTACATAAATATATATATACATATATATATTGATATATATATATATATATCTGTATATATGTATTTATATCTATATATAGCCAAAACTGGGGACGGAAGTTGGGCTGAATGTAGGTAGACGAAAAGCAAAAAAGTTACAGAGGACAAATGATGACGATAAAGTGCAAGTATTATCTAAATGTTTTAGCAAGAGCAATTATTGTACATTTATTTTTAGCAAAACGATAGCGATTCAGTTTCGGTTTCAAAATGGGATACCATAGTACCCAGATGGAATGATGAAAGATGGGGGGTGGGGTGGTGGGTGGTGGGGCAGGCATTATTTAAATAAGCATTTAATAAGGCTTGTATAGGCAGTTGGATTTTTGGATTAGTCGTAGCAAAGGAGTTGGGATTTCGATGAGTCCCACTTGGATTGGAGTGGGGGTGGCATTTTGGACAGGCATTTATGGGGATGTGGTATTTATAGAGTTTAGTCAATGTTTAAGAGTTAATTGAGTGTCTAAGCGATTTAAAATTGATTCCATTTGAATGGTAAGCAGTAAGCAGTAAGCAGTAAGCAGTAAGCATTAAGCTTAAATGTGAAATTGACATTTTAATTGAAATTAAATAGAAAAATGTAACTAAACTTGAATACAATTCAATTAAGTGAATATGCGTTGATATTCAAGCTACAAAATCAAACTACTCACTCGCTCCTTACTAGAAGGACACATATTAATATTGATATTGAGAAACGGGCATACGATCAAATACAAATTGTGTGGCAAATATTGATTTGATTGTTTATGAATGGTAAAACAGCGTAAACATGAAATAAATATAAACTATTGCAAAACAAAAACAAAAACAAAAACATAAACAACAAAAACCCATATATTCGACTACCATATGAATGTGTACTACTCAGTTATCATCGTTCAATAAAATGTATATGCAAATGAAGTATTTAACCAATATATGTCTACACACATATGTATGTTGTAATTGAAAAATGAATAGTATAAATATACAAGCAGCAGTCTAAATGGATATATTGAAAGCAGAAACCAATCGAAAACTTACAGCAAGAACAACTAATAAAAAAACCAAATACAGAGAAGACATAAAGTGGCGGTTTCACCTAAAATGTGCTTAAATACAGACATACATGCAGCTGATGGATACATATCTGAAAGATTTACAGTCCTACACACGATACATATGGTACCTATTAACAAACATACATATATGTATTGATATATACGAGTATATCTATTTTTTTGGCTTTTTTGTGGCTTTTGTATTGCATTCCGCATTGGATTAATATAGAACACAAATCGTATATTAATCGATAAATAAAATAAATCAATTTGCAACTAAAACATGCAAATTGTAAAGCAGTCAAGAAAAGAAAAATGGAGAACTTTTGCATCCTTAAAATTCAAATATATTCCACGAATAGCTTTAAAATAATCAATTGCCAAAAACAAATGCAGAGCCACAAAATGCAGTTAAAGAATTCAGACACGTGCTGAATCTGTGTTGCTACCCACAATCAAGGAATTTGCAAATGCACAGTATTACCCCGGAAAACTTTAAACATAATGAATGATCAGATGCGAGCGTGGGCGTGCATGGTATGCAAAACAATTATTAAGAGTAATTACTCCATTAACTCTATATATACATATAACTAACTACATATGTGTGTGAATATCAAACCAATAAGGTTAATCATTGCTCCGCCCGATGCACCATATAATATATATATATATATATATATACAAATATATTTACATAAATATATGTACGTATATGGTATGTGTGAACGAATACCTACCAACTGTGCATATTTTAGATACAGCATTGGTGTACTTGTTCTTAAATGTACTAGTTGTCAAATGTTGACTACTTAACTGGTGAAATTAACAATGAATATACTATATATTTTGGAAATTGGGTGAATGGCAGACAATTAGTCACTCAGCAATATACAATATATATATATATACAAAACTGACCGTGCATAAAAGCTAATATACAACTCGCTTTGAATTTCAAATGAAACAGATCAGACATATACCAACACACACACACACACACATACACACACTCACACACACACACACACACACATACGTACACACATAGATACATACGATTTTAAATGTTAGAGCTGTAAGCGTATTTGCATATGAATATATAAATGTGTATATGTCTAGTGTTAAATCATGAATTTATGGTCATAAAGACAATTAGCCAAGTAAAACTAAAAGAAAAGTAACAAATGCAAATGCATAAATATTCTATTCAATGTTGAATACGTTTAAAAAAAAAAAAGAGAAAAGAGAAACACTAATGCAAAATGTGTCTGTGTCTGGGTGCACATAAATGCTGTTCACATATATTTGATATTATGATGTACATGTGATCAACAGGTATGATCATCTTTGTATGCAGCTCTACCTAAAAACTGAAACTAAAACGAAGAACCCAGAAAGTATTTCGAACATGCTAAAAAGAATTTCAATTCAAATGTGATGCTTTTTTATGAGTACACAAAAAAAGAAGAAAAAAATGTTAAACTATAAACGGTAGCTTAAACTATAACTATATTAATATATAAGTAAGCTTATTGACCGGCATACACCCTGCGAATTCAATTAAGGGCACATACTTATTTCTCCGGAACGAATTCTGAACTCGTACAGAGCTCAGCATGGTCAGCGGACTTTAAACCGGTAGAGATTATGTAAAGAAACATTAATCGTACAAAATTCCCACCTGCTGGGGTTCATCAAAAGGTTGATGGCTCGATGTCCAATCGATAATTTAGGTAAAGCCCAAAAGCGAGACGTTAGCTTAAAATATGTTCCTCACAAGAGCAATGGTTTCAATTCAATTTCAAATCTTTCACTTATTTCCCAATATTCGCAAATTATTTTGTTAATTTCATAGTTAACTGTATCTGTATTTAACGGGTATTTAAAGAGCTAACTAATCTGGGAAGAAACCCAATTGTAATTATTATATTTTCAATTTTATTTGGAAACAAGGATGTGCCCTTCATTGAATTCCGCAGATTCGCAAGCAAACACAATTATGTCGTTGACAGCTCTTTAAGGCTATCTATAAACTTATAGATGTGTATTGATGATTTAATGTTTGTTGTTTAAGATTCCTATGAACATCATTGTCTCATATTTTAGGGAGCTGGACTCTGAGCAAACGCTATGGTAGTGCATTTGTTTAAATTGTTAAATTGTATTATTTTAAGGAGTTTTGTTTTGTTTTGGTAATGGGGTGACATGATTAATGAATGAATAAGCTCACGGTTCAAGCTGTCCATCATCAAGACCATCCGAAACAATATGAAATAAATGTTAAACATAAAAGAGAACACAATACAACTTGTTTTTAATTTAACAAAAATGTCAGGCCTATAGCTGAAAGGACATCAAAAGCACAGCAGGGACTCCCCAAATATTCAACCCACCAATACCTATCGCGGGTCCTTAGGGAACCGTTGGTCTTATCTAACAGCTTGCAGTGCTGCTAAACAACAGGATAAAGACCCATAAGCTTTGACTCCGAAAAGCAATCGGAGTCCATGCAGCTTGCAAGCTCACCAAAAGTGTGCTTTGAAAGCTTTCTGCGTGAGGAGCTTTACGTCATAAATGCGTAAGCTTTTCTTAGCATTTACACAATGCGTCTGAATTGTTTTTTTAATTTAAACTTGTCTGGTAAGGTATAAAAGCAATGGATGCCTTGCATAAGTTAAGCACCACAATCTCTAAGTTGGGCGTCTTCTGTTTTATGAAGTAGTTAACGAAGGCAATTTCGAGCGGTGTTTGGCTGAAAGAGATTGGAGATTGTTTATAGCACTGAACTAACTGGAAGACCATCAAAGTTTTGTATGCTCATTTTGTATCTATCTTAAATTACACAAGGAAACACATTGCAATTTCGTTTACATAAATTTTTAATAATTTTTATTTGATTTTTAATAATAAATATATTTTGATTTATTTATCGTTCTTTTCTTTTCTTTTCTTTTTTTTTGGTTTTTTTTTGTTTGTATTCTTTATTCGTATTGGATGCATTTGTGGTGCGTTTTTCAACCACAGCAGTTTTCTTCAATTTGTATTTTTTATTCGTATCTCTTTATGTGAGAGTGCTGTGTGTGTGTGTGTGTGTGTGCACGTGTGTACTTATTGCTCACTTTGGCTCACAAGCACACACACACACATACACATTTGAAGATCAGTTTTAAAATCATTTTTTAGCTACAAATATTATTAACCAATTCAAAAAAGTTATAACAAATTAATGTAGTGAGTAAAAAGCGTTAGTAAACCAATTCGCGATTTGCATGTTGCACGTGGCAAGTTGAAACGATGCATTTTATTGCAATTAATTGACTTGTATGCCATATCATGCAGGCTCAAGCTGATCAAGCCGCATGACATGCAAGTTGCTGCTAGCTGCGGATGATAACACTTTTCCCCATCTGTTTACTATTCTCTTGATGTATATATATTTTATCTATATATATTTATGCATATATATTATATTATGCATTTCTGTATATATATAAACTTTATAGTTTTTCGTTACACTTGCGTTTTATTTTGATGATTTGTTTTCATTTTTTGTTTTGAGAGGCAAAAAAGGCACTACAATCTAATAAGTTACGACGACGAAAAAAATAATTAGTTATCATTTGCTATATTATAAGTATATATGCAATATATATATTTACATATTTTTGTATGTGTATATGTATATGTATATATATATATGTACTAATTTTCAATTAAAAATAATAATAGTACAAAAAAAGAAGAACATACACAAATATTGGTGTTTCAAGTACTCGAAGTAATGTGTAAAAATTCGTATCTTATGATTAGCCACTTAATTTTCGAGTAAGACAAGTTCAAATTTTAGGCATGATTGATGATAAATATATATTTTTTCAATTACATATTTTTGCGTTATTCTTATTAACAGAAAATAAATGTCGGTAAATACACAGACAAAGCGCCCATTCACCTACTCAATTTCAATTTTAAAATGTATTTGTATGTCGATTTATTTAATGTTTTTTTTTTTTTTTTTTTTGTATTTTTAAGTTAACATTTTGTTTTTAAACCTATTTTTAGTATATATCTTTATGTATTATTTTATAACTTTTCACTTGCTCAAAAAAAAAATGATTTACTCTTGTTTTCTCGTTTACATATTACTTTTAGTTTTTACATACAATCAAAGATTACAATAAATTAGTTAAACAAACGAAAATATTAAATAAAATACAGTTTTAAGCAGGTAAATAATAATAAATAAACAAATACATAGTTTAACTGCCTTACGCTTAAGTCGTACATTTTTCATAGTTTTATTATTGTTTTTACTTTCTTTACTTGTTAGACAAATTGTGGTGCGCCCTTTGTTTTTGTTTTTGTTTTTTTTTTTTAACAATTTTAGCATTTGACGGCGCACATTAATTGAAAATTAAATATATTAAAACTACATTAATTTGCTGCTCTATTCGTTTTTCTTCTTTTTCATCCTTTTTTTTTGCGTTTTTCTCTTTAGTGTTGTTGCTGGAAACACTGCACTTTGTGGCCTAGTTATAGATTTGCATTTGCAATTTGCTTTGCTTTGCTTTGCTTTGTTGTTTTGCATGTATTTTGGGTTGTTGTAGTACATATAAGTAGATATCGTATATGGTTTACATTAATATGCCTATATAAATTCATTGCTTAAATCGCTGCACTCTTTTTTTTTTTTTGTTTTTCGCGTGTTCAATTTTGTGTAGGGTAAATGGGCTAGGAATTTGGGGGAAGGTATGGGGAGTTCCTTGCGCCTTATAAAAGGAAAACAAATTACATAAAAATTGAGGACAAGTCCTTTTATAAACAAATGCAAGAAATTACTGTGAATGTGTTGTTGTTGTTGTTATTATTATTGTTATTATTTAGTTTAGTTGGTGTAGTGTATTCAATATGCATATAGCAACATGTATGTACATGTAGAGTAAATAAATAATATAGAAATTGTATACAATTAATGATAACATCCGTTACATACATATTCAATATATTCAAAATATATATGAATCAGTTTATTTATTTATATATATGTATATATATAAATTACACGTTTTAGCCGACTTTGGCAAACGGTGATTCTTTTCTGATATTCTTCCTTTATTGTTGTCTGCATTTGATTTTTTTGTTTGTTTTTTTTTTTTTTTGTTGTTTTTGCTGCTTTTGCGTTTTTAACTAGTTAATTACTTGCACACGATATTTGTCGACATATTTATGTACGTATGTATGTATGTATATATATAAAAGTTATTCATTTTTTGTTGTTGTTTGTTGTTGTTGTTGTTGTTTGTTGTTGCTCTTGTTGAGGTTAAACCTTTCAAGGAAATGGAAGCGGATGGATATATTATTTCTTCTTGTTGGTCGCCAACATTGGGGCGCTGCGCTGCGGTGTTGTGGGTCGCGATGAGTTCATGCCACTGTACAAATACTTGGCCTTCTTCTCCGATGGCTTCAATATCTGCAAATTGAAAGCCAATCACACAATTGTATTGTTTTCAATGGATGAACACTCAACACATACCTGGAATGAGCACATGAGCGTATCGTCTACAGTCATCATGCCGCCAGCGTTGTCGAATTCACCGCAATAGTTGGGCGCCGAGAAGAGTGTGACGAGCTGTCGGCGCGCAAAGAACTCGTAGCCATCCTCAACGACCTGTCAATTGTCAAATTGTTATTCAATCAGTTCAATTGTTGTTGCGACTTTGCCAATTTGCCACTTTGCCACATTATTATAACTTGCCTGATGCGCACGACAAATCAAGTCCAGCTCGTGTCGATTCAAGAATTTGGAGACGACATCAACGCCAAAGGTGAAACTGACGCCGCGATCGTTCTCGCCCCAGCCTTGCACATCCTTGTCGGGATCACTCCAGAGCAGATCGCAGAGCAGGCCAGTGTCTGGCACATCTGTGGGACGCATTAGGCGACGTATCTGCTCCATGCCCTGCAGATCGGGACTGAGCCCGCCATGGCAGCAG
This sequence comes from Drosophila macrothrix, assembly GCA_035042055.1. Lineage (NCBI taxonomy): Eukaryota > Metazoa > Arthropoda > Insecta > Diptera > Drosophilidae > Drosophila > Drosophila macrothrix. The sequence continues at coordinate 18,880,098 of JAWNLX010000587.1, read as the reverse complement.
AAGATCTTCTCGTCAATGATCGCGGCCACCGGCAGACAGTTGAAACAGTCTGTGAAGGTCTTCCATAGTTTGACATTATAGCGACGCTTGCATTCGTCGTAAAAGCCTGTGCAAAATGTTTAAATGTATAAATAATTAATAATTAATAATTAATTGAACTGTAGTGTTGCAATGAGACACGCTTACCATAAATTCTATTAATACTGGCACACTCATGATTGCCGCGCAACAAAAAGAAATTCTCCGGATATTTGATCTTGTAGGCCAACAGCAGACAGATCGTTTCTAGCGATTGCTTGCCCCGATCCACATAATCGCCAAGAAACAGATAATTGGCAGCCGGCGGAAATCCGCCATATTCGAAGAGCCGCAATAGATCTGTGTACTGTCCGTGTATGTCGCCGCATATGATCAGCGGTGCCTCCAATTCAAGCAATATCGGCTGTTGCAAGAATATCTCGCGCGACTTCAGACACAAGCCACGCACCTCCGCCTCCGTCATCTGCACCTGTTTGCCGGTGCGGCAGCTGCGCACTGAAATATCCAATTGATTACAATTGATTAGTTTGTCAATTAATTGCAAGCAGCATTTGTATCAACTATACAAAACTTTAGCATAATTCTAATTTGGGAGCGTCATTATTGCAACAATTGCCAACAACAAGGGGCAAGTACAAAACTAATTTATCGACACGCACAGGGCGTGCGGGCGGTGGGGGAGAGGGGGGTGTGTCAAACTTTTGCTGATGTTGAAATGTTTGTTGTTGTTTGGTTTGATTTTCGTTTGGTTGCCAAGCACACAACAAAAAAAAAAAGAATGCTGCACACTTTGTGGCACAAATGGCGAAAAGCGTGCGGATTATATTATGTGCATGTACTATAAATGTGCCCACGTCAAGGGGCAGGGGGATAGATGACACACATAAAAAATAAAAATGAAAAAAACAAAAAAAAACGACGACCTTCAAATGTGCAACACAAAAGCGCAATGTGAGCTTAATCATGTGTGTATTTTGTGTGTGTGTGTGTGTGTGTGTGTGTGTGTGTGTGCCTGTGTTGTGTGTGTGGCTTTTGTCAGGTAGTCAGACTCAAATATATTTGTAGCGTTCACATGTCAAGCTTCAGGATTATTTCAAGCGTAAGTAAACACACACAACTCAACGCCTTAAGCAGCACCAGTGAAGCCCAACAAGTGGGCGTGTCAACGCCTACCACACACACACACACACACACACACACACACATTTATTAGTAGGGGTTATGTGTCAGTGCAGCTAATTATCGATTGTAAAAAAAAAAACAAAAAAAAAAGGATAGCTGCAAAGCCAGGAAAAAATGCCAACAGCTTTTGAGGCAATGCAACAGACTTAAAGCGTCTAAACTATATATATAAATTGTAAATGAATATATAAGTGAAATAATAATGAGTGAAATGTTATTATTTGAATAACAAGATCAGCTCTTTGAGTGCTTGATGAACTCATGGCACACGCAATAATTAAATAAGCAGCGTATTAAATGAGCAATATTACTTAACAAATACCTATTAAGCCTATGCCAACTTTTGCGGCTTCAGAAAAAAAGGCCAAAATGTCAGCACTGGTCTGTCTGTCTGCCATTTGGTTGTCATTTGCTTGTAAATTAATATTGGGCCAGCCAAGGGAAATGGGAATGGGTCCCTTTGCTGGCATTGCAAGTAGGTCATGTATGTCTGGGAGTGACTGTGGTGGGTGGTGTATGCATGTGTGTGTGTGTGTGCAAAAAGTAACAACAGAAAACAAAAACAAAAGCAAAAAAATTAATTAAATTTGCATACACAAAACAGAAAGAACAAAAATGTGCGAGTGAAAGAGTAAAATGCTGCGACAGCATTTGGTCCGAAGCAGCGCAGAAGCTGCCCGAACTTGGCCACATTTCAAATGCAGCGACTGCAGCCCCATGTCCACCCACCCACCACCAGCTTAAGCCACCCAATGGCCAACCAGGGAGCAGCAGCAGCAGCTTTGGCAGCCAGGATTTTCGTATTTATATTCGTATTTCTAAATAGTTGGCAGCTGTTGTCAAGTGCCACAATGTGTTGCAATTCCAATTGCACCAGCTGCGATTTTCATAATTAATCATTTTGGGTGTGTTAAGACAGAGAGACAGAGAGAGAGAGAGAAAGAGAAACAGAGAGAGAGAATGAGAGGGAGCCGTTGGAATCCAAGTGCTTCGCTTTAGTGATGGCTTCATTTGTTGTTTTTCGGTACCAGGATTTACTCATGGATGGTTGGATTTACTCCTGCAAAGGTTTAGCTTTGAATTTATCGATGCGAAACTTTTCAAGTTCTTAACTTTTTGTCAAAGTTTCGGGCAATACAATGGTTGCTCGCTGATTGGATTTCAAGGAATTAAATCGCTGTTTTTACTTATCTTCACTGACATAGTAAAGTTAACACAATAGAAAAATTATATATATATATATATTCATATCAAATCTATTCTCGCGAAACTGTAGCAAATCTCTGCACAGCAACATGTGACCAGCCTGACATGGGTGCTCAGTTCAAGGACCACAGGACAACAGAAGAATCTCCCGAGCACTTCTTCCGCTCCTGGAAAAGACACCCCCTTGGAAGTTCCATTCTAGCCGACCTATCTCATTTAGCAAAACAAGGAGCAACTGCAATTGTGCAATTTGTTAAGGTATCCGGTGGGCATCCTTCTGATGTCAATCAGTGCCAAGCAAATGGCAAATAGTATCTGGTAACAGGCCAAATTTATTTGGCATCTAATCTAACCTAGCATTTGAAATTCTTATTTGAAAAATATATATATTCTACACTGCTGTACACGAAATATTATGAAAATCCAAAGAAAAGCGGCCAACACTTCAAATGAGACTTATTCTTCAATTAAATAACCAAAATGTCACTTTTCAGCCATCAAACATTTCCACAGAGAGTGAAACGCATATTGTTCCCAATTTATGCGGCCAGCTCTTAGACTTTTATCAGATTTAATGGTTTATGTGTGTGGACAGAGCCGGCTGTTGTCGTTGCTTATTCGCATTACGTATTCGCAATGATTTCCATTTTATTAACATTTTCATTTGACTGCTAGACGCTCCAAAGTGACTCAAGTCTGAAGCATTTCCGGGTGTCTGCTAGCCAGAAGCACTCTTTAAACGACTGCTCGACAAGAAGCCAAAACACTAAATCTGGTAGCAGATGTTTCCGGTTGTTGTTGTTGTTGCAACAAACACATTTAGAGTCAAGATAAACACTAAATTATGCGGAGCAAAGGTTTCACATCGGCAACATATGAGATTTGCTTAGTTATGCGGCTCAAGGAGACACAAAGTTTGTCTGTCAGTCTATCTGTCTGTCTGACTGTGTGTCTCTCAGCCTGCCTGACAGAGCAATAATAGCAGCAGCACAATCAGCAGGCAGCTGCTGCTGCTGCTTCTGCCTCTGCTTCTGCTGCTGCTGTTTCTTCTTCTGCCACATTTGCTCCTGCTGCTGCATGCTTTCTGCTGGGTGCTGCATAATTCGGTGCCAAATCAGAGAGCCGCCAGTTGGGAGTCCCTCGAACAAACTCCCCGACTGCTGCCGTTTCACGTATAAATTATGCAACAGCTGCTCCACTTTGTCTCCACTGTGTACGTGTGTAAGTTATTTGCATAAAGTCGCCGGATTCCTGATGGGTGTGTGTGTATTGCAGTGCATGAAATATGGATTAAAAGAACAAAACATGTTTTCTTGCTTCTCATCAGTTTTATATATATTTAATTTGCACACATTTCGAATCAAACACTTTCTTCAGTTCAACAAATCTGTGCAGTTTGTTAATACTTTGTTTTTTATTTATTTATTTCAATTTACGAGCTTCCCTCGTAAAGCGAAGCAAATCTGCTAAAACTCATCTATCGATCGATTCTTCCGATAGCAGCTATATGTAATAATACACCGATCCAAACATTGCCTCTTAAGCAAAAATAGGGATATATAAATAGATATAATAATTTTAAAAATTCGAGCAGATTCTCCTTCAATCAAAATTAGAATACTTTCTGAAAGTGTACAAACAATACTTAATTGTTGCCCCGTCTGAACTATTCGACGAACTATTTTTGTATGCGTTTCTAATCATTTTGAACTGGATTCGTGCTAGCAACTTGTACATTCTTTGTTCCCATATTGTATCCCTCTTTTAAATACACGCAATTTGTAGTCTGCAGTCTGTGCCGAGATCTATTCACAGTTCAGTTGCCATTGTGGCTATAGTAAATGTCCGACGACTTGCAGGCACAACACTTTAACACACATGCAACAAAGGCAAGACACGCAGCGAGATATGAGTGAAAGAGACAGAGAGATGGATGGGATGCGGATGCGGATGGGGATGGGGATGGGGATGGGGCGTGGGCTCAGCACAAAAGCGACTCGTTTTTTTTTTCTGCAACGTTTTTTTTTTCTTCCTACATATCTCTATGCAAATATCCGGGGCTACTCACCCGCTGGCACCAGCCCAGGCGAACACACACATTTGTCAGCGTACAAAATGAAAAAAATTCGCATATGGATGGGGAGTTAGCTGCTTGCTGGTGGATTGGTGCAATGGTTTGGGTAGTTCATCAAAAATGAAAATAACAAGTACAAGCAGCGAGCAAAGAAAATGACAACTTTTATGCGTAAGCGCAAAAAAAAAACAAACAAAAAAAATATAGAAAAAATAGAAAAAGACACGCGTGTTTGCTCTTCATGCATTTTACATGAGCGACGACGCAAAGCACGTGCCACCCACATGCGCCCACATACACACATGTACGCGTGAGTGTGTGTGTGGGTGTGTGTGTGTGTGTGTAGTCAGTCAGTCAGTCAGTCAGTCATCGGAGCCGTTTCGCATCCCTTTCTTCCTTTCTGTGTCTGTGTGTCTAACTGGTTCATCATGATTAACATTTTGCCCATGCCGCCCACTGCCCCGCCCTCTTGCCCAGCTGCTGCACGACACAAATTAAAAATTTAAAAAGATATTACACGTGCCGTTGCCTGGGGAGTGGGTGGGGGTGGGGGTGGGGTAGGGGGAGCCGCTTCCATTTGATGACGGCTCACTCAACTTATTCATAGCGCTTCGCATTATGCAACGCGCAACGTTGAGTTGCAGCAAATGAGTTGCGTACACCGAACGTGCCACACACTCACCCTCTCTCGAGCACATCTTGAAACCTGCTCAACTCATCAACAGTAAAATATATATGTGAAATCTATTCACTGGTTTGATAATTAAATGTTGATTATTGTTTGCTGACCTCTTTTTATAATTTAAATCTGATTTTCGCTAGCTTCATTTCAAGTGTTTTTTGTATTTTATTTCATTTTAAATATTAAATTTAAATGAAAACAAAAAAACTTGCTTCATAGTGAAAGAAGGCAAATATGTTCACACTTAGTTTATTGATTTAAAATGTAGATTTTGAATGAACTTCCTTAAAAGTCATAGTTTAAAATATTCCACTCAATGTTATAAGGAACGATATTTTCTGGCAGAATCAAATAGAATAACAACAACAAAAAAAATCCAATTTGCTTCATTGCTGTTGGTTGACCACTCAACGAGACAATACTGAAATCTTGTTGACTTCTCAAAATCCATAATAAATCCTCTTTATTTACTTCTCAAAACTATGCTTAGCGTGTCCATTAAGCTACGCTTTAGTTATACATTGAGTAATTAATGAACTGATTGATTAATTAATGATTAACCAGCCATTAAATAATAAATATCTTTCGTCTCTTTAATGATCCGAAAGCCAAACAACTTTTCGTGACTTTTTCTTAATAACATTTCCTGGTAAATTAATTTGTTATTAAAATTTCCTAAAAATAGAGATGCTGCAATTTTCTACACTTGTATGTGTCTGTGTGCGTGTGTGTGCGTGTGTGTGTGTGCGTGTGTGTGTGTGTGTGTGTGTGTGTGATGGGTTTTTAAGATGAAAGCTCTTCTGACAGGCTACTGTAAATAAGATGAAGACGCCTGGCACTTTTGTCGTAATGAAAAATGTGCCTGCAATTTCATGACCCGATTACTCGACAACTCTTCAAGCCAATGGGCTAAGGCACAAAAGGGCGGCTGGCGGCAAGAGACAGTGGAGATGGGGGCGGGTTTGCTAAACTGGGGCAGGCACTGGTAGAAGTTTAACACACACACACACTGTCATAGTGCAATGCTGGTGCAAACTTTAGTGGCAGCTTCCGTGCGGCCAGTGTGGAAATGTTTAAGCCATTTTGAGGATGGCAAAACTGTAAAGCAAACGACAGAGGACAAAGTGCACAGTGTGTGTGTGTGGCTGTGGGTGGGGAGGTAGAAAAGGAAACGAAGGGGGGTGGGGGGATTGGCTGAGCAGAGGATAATACAGCAAAAGCAAAAGCAAATTAAGTGAAAAGGCTTTCTAAATGAAGGCAATACGAAGATAAGGCAGGACGACAGGATGGCTGCTGTTTGTGTTTGTGTTTGTGTTCTGCGTCGGGTCGGTTAGTTAGGCAGCCAGCCAGCCAGCCAGCGAAAGATACAAGTTTCAAGTTTCGCATGTCCTTTTTGCATAAGTTTATGCAACGCACCAATGGCTCTGAAAGAGCTTAAACGGTCGAGATGACAGTTCCTTGAAAATCACTTTTTATCTTTAAATAATATATAAATATTTATATTTATTATATATATATAGATATATATCAGTTAATTCAAAAGTTCAATGCCAGTTTCTGTTAAGTTATTCTCAAAGTTGTATTTTGTTTCTGCTGAAAATACAGAACATATTATTATATAGATATTATTACCCAGATGAATGCCGCATATAATATGTATGCATTCCTGTCAAAGGAGTTGCCACAAATCTGTTGCAACCATGGTTTCGCTGCATTCATTTGTAAAATGAAATCCTTTTAAGCTCGTGCAAGCAAAACAATTTCTTAAGCATAATACAATAAGTGAATGCCTACAGATAATTAAATATATATATATATAACGATTTGAATATATCTATACATATATATATATATATATATACAGCATGGTTTTATTTTGTTGAGTTTCAGCAACTATTTAACAGGAATTAGGGATTCCATCGCAAGAAATGCTGTGCTGTGTCCCAAAACATAACTAAAATTGGTTACCAACAAAATCAAGGCAACAAAAAGGTTGATTAAATAAACTCAATTAAAATTACATTTGCATTTTTTTCGCATAAAATTGCATGCCAAGAATTTTGTAATGTCCCCAGAAAAAATGGCCTTACATTCGGTTTGAATTGCCGCATGATTCTGCACCCAAAGTTGTAAGCACATAAAATTATTCGCAATTCCCATTAAATTGCATGAAAAAAGAATTTGAGATGTTTGCCAAAGTTTTGGCTGCCATAACTAACAAGCAGCTTAAGACCTTAAGAACACCTTTACTTGAAGAGAATTGAGTTGATTTTCATGCTTGATCATGCCTCACATTATGAAATGGTTCTTTATTCATTAATTGCTTCTTTTAAAATTAAACAATTAATTTTATTTTATTTTTTTTTTACTTTTTAGTAAAAGTATACAATTTTTTTCCTAATTGATTAGGTTTTTTACTTTTTTACTTACATACGTATGAATTGATTTTCGTTACAATGCAGCACTTTTAAAATCCAGCTTAGCATATTTGTCAATTGATTGAAAAGCATTTGTTGATATTAATGTGAATTTGCATTGTTACAATTCAAGTGTATTGACCGACCCCATAAGCTCTTAACAATGTGCCAGCTGTGACAAAATCAATCAGCTTTCAATTAACCAGGAGCGCCCCCTCAACCCCTCCACCCCTCCACCCACCGATTTGCCCCACCCTATCGCTACACTTCCAATGGTTGGCTTAAAATTTAATTAACAGTTTGGTCAGCATGTTAAACACATACACACACACACACACCAACACACACATTTATATATGTATATATACAAGGGCTTTAGCAATATATTGAAGTGCGTGAAGCGAACCACAAACCACTTTGACCCACATTTCCAACACTTTGATTCAATTAATGCCCACACATATACACATATATAGACACACACACACACAGACACACACACACATACACACCAACACGAACAACAACAAACACAATACACCCATTGATCGAGGCGTGGTTAGGGACTTCAAAAGTCGAGTTGACCTTCGTTGGGGTAATCGATAAAAACGCCATCACTTTCCGTATAGTCTCACAAAATGTGTATCGTCCATTTTTCTTGTAATTTCAGGGTTTAATTTCGAAATGTTCTTCTTGTTCTTGTTCTTGTTCTTCTTCTTCGCCTTCTTCTTCGTCTACGTCTTCTTCCTGAACTTCTTCGCTCCTGGCTTCAGCTGATTGCGAAAACACAATTTGCATGGCTGGCATTGCTGTCATTAATAGCCAAGCCCTGCACACCATTACGATTACCATCCCCCTCCACCACCGCCTCCCCCTACGGACGTATCACCAGCCTAACCCCCTGTTGGTCTGGGCAGGTCTGTGCCGGCGGCCTTTGCGTGCTCAAGTTGAAAATTTCAGCAAATGAAGCAAAGATAACAACGACATGACAATAACAACAACAATAGCAACAACAACTAAAAGTGTAAGAATGTGGGAGTCGAGAGTGCTCAACTAGCAGATACCCTACATCCAGCTCCGAGTACAAGTATTCAATGGAATAGCATAAATATTGCAATGATCTATAAGAAATGAGATAAGCCTGCAGTTCAACATCGATATTTATCGATTTGTTTGGAACAAGCGAATTAATCGAAAATACACCATAAATATGAGTTTTATTTTTATTTTTTATGACCAAACATTTTTGGATTTGTTGCCAGTTGTAATGGGTATGTGGCAGCAACAGCAAACAGCAACAGGAATAAATGCCTTTGGGGCAGCGAACGTTGATTAAGGACAAGTATAAGAAATTTTCGTTTTAAATTGTTGTCGTTGTCGTTTGCTGTGGCGCCTCAAACTAGGCAATGCACAGTACAAACACACATACTCGAAAATGATGCTTCCGTTTTGCATTGACCCACTTGGCAGCGGGCTAACAAAATTGTAGAGTATGTGGCTAGAGAGCTTATTAAGTGGCAAGTGGAAAGTGGCAAAGGGCGAGCGGAAAGGAATTTGACTTGCAGTTAAATATTAGCAACCAGCCACTCTAGAAATGTTAAATTAAATCAATGAAATAGTCAGTAAGTTTGGCCAATAAAACCAGTTAACAAGCACACGTTAATCGGAGTTGATAAACAAAACGAAACCAAAACGGTTAACATAACTTGACAATTAGTCGGCTGAAAGCAATATGCTTTGACCATAACTGACACACAGGATAATAAACGCATTTCCTTAACGTAAATGCAAATCAATGTGTGTTTGAAATATATGTAGCATTGTGATTCCACAAAACAACATTCCTAACATTCTTGAATGTCTAGTGAATGTTATGAATTGTGAATTATGAATTTTACACATTCACATTCTTTACATTTCCGTTATCGTTATCGAAAAATAAAATTAAACAACTTTTCTCCAATAATCAGAATTTCCAAATCCTTTTTTCTATGCCTTACGGAAAAGTGAACATGTTTACATTCAATAAACATTCGAGAATGTATGAAATGTCGATAGTAGCCAACATACTTCACATTCAACATTCTGAAGCTATACTGCCAATGTTAAAAATTCCGCTTTCTAATTGCCAGTCTATGTATAAAAAATACTTTAAGATACTTTTTTTGATTTGAAAAATGTCCTAAAGGATTTTGAGAATTTTGTGGCGCTAAAATCTGCACAAACAAAACGATTGGAAGCCAAGCCTGTTAAAGCCAACAGCAACAATTTAAATTGGCAGGAAGTGCGCACAAAATTAATGAACTTAACGTGGAAGCACAAGGAGCGTTTTCAACATTCTTAAACTATTTATTATGATTATGATTATGAAATATACACACAATAAATAAAAGAAAAACATGTAAGAATGGTTGGCTCAGGCATGCCAAGGATTATACAACGGACATGTAAATTTGAAAGAGGAGTTTGAAGTATTCTTCAGTTTTTGTACGTTTCTAAGCAAATTGTATTTATGTATTCTGTTTCAGGACTGGCCACATTTATGCAGTCATATTGTATCAGAAAGTGTGTCAAGTATGTCTATTCCTAGCTCGATGCCACAACTTAAATATTTCGACCGATATATCATATAGTGGCCCGATACGGTCGGAAGTGACGAAGCGACAAGTTTCAACAATAAATAAAACAATGGCTTATTAAAAATATCGACTGATTATATCTTCTTGAATATGTCTCACATGTCTCGAAGAAATATATATAAAAAAAAAACAAAACAAAAAACATATATTTGAATTCTAAAAAATAAAACGCATAATTGGGTTTGTAAAAACCAACATTGAGCAAGCACAACTAGTTTAGTTTTGTAATGATTTTACATCTTTGAAATTCAAATACACAAGTTTGATCAGCCTGATGCCTTAATACAGTGGAATAGCTTTGGGCCTTTGGTTAAGCAGTTAGGAGGCACAAATGGTCGGGCATAAAAAGCAAGTGCTAAGCAAATAAATCAACATTCGCCGTGTTGCCAGCCATCTGTGCACACCCAATTGGAATTGAGGCATTCGGGATGCTCAAATGGGCATTCATGCAACAGCGAATCGAAACTGTTTGCATTATTGTTCGTTCCAGTTGCTGCATGCAAAGAATGTTTTCAAAAAAAAAAAAAAAAAAGCCAAAATTTAAAACAAAATTGATGATTGGTGCAATGCCAGGCAGGCAGTAAAAAAATTTGCCACGTAGACGAAACAAAATACATATGGATTTGTAAATGCTTCCGTCTCGCATTGACCCAGTTGATTGGAAGGTTGAGGCGAAGGCGTCGTCGCTGCAAGAGGCGCACCACTCGGTGTGGCAAATTTGCTTAAATGTTGCCACTTGGACACGTGATGGCCCCACCCGAGTGAGCCAACCACCCACCTCACTCAACTCGATGGCTGGCTTGGCCCAGCCCTCATTTAAGCACATTAACGCTGATTATAACGGTATTTACATGACACTGTCACAAAGACAATGAGAGAGAGAGCGAGCGAGCGAGAGAGAAAGGGAGAGTTACAATGTGCGGCAAACGGGGCGTATGCGTAATGTCTTTTGTTTGCCAAGACTGTGCTTCTACGAGTGTGTGTGCGTGTGTGTGTGTGTGTGCATTTCATTTGAAATGTTTAATACAGTCGAAACAAAGAAAAAAAAAAACCAAAAAACCATTGTGCAATTAACATTGAGCAAAAGGCCAAAAGTGAAAATCTAAATTGAATTATAAACCAAATTGTCTATAAAATTTAAGAAAAATAATCAAAAAAAAAAAATGGAAATCTAAACAAACGCGCAGCAAATGTGTTATTAGCGCCGTTCGCCGCCGGTTTGGCAACCCAATTTTTCGAATGCACTTCCCAAAAGGGGGAGTATTTGGATTTGCTCATTAAATATGCTACACGCATTGATTTGCCAAGATTTGCCAAATCAGCCGAGAGCAACTAACTATGGATCGATCGAAACCTATATTGTTGTTATACTTTTCTTTGAACTAATTTGGACTTTATGTTAAGCATTAATTTAGTTTTTGAATAAACGACTGTAGCAATGTTCGTTTATACCCTACGAAGGGGAATCTGGAATTTTTAGACAGGTTTGCATAACATAGGCCAACTTTTACTAATAACAACGGTTGGGTTTTTTTTTTGTAATATAATTAGATATTTGAGAGTAGTATTGAATACGCAATATGCGCTCAAATGAACTCGTTATTATTGCTGTGAGAATTTCGTAATAAAGTGCCGCTCATACCCCAAATACAGAGAGAGAATTGATTGATTGATTATGAACAGAGTATGACGAGGGGTACTAAAAATGAAAATCAATGCATCTGCAGCGATTGCTTTGTACACAGAAACGAGTCAAGGCAATTCAATTCCACAGGCAACAAATATCTGAAATTCGAAAATTTGAAATGCTTGTCGGCCCCCCCCACCCCTTAATGCTGGCAACAGCAACAAATATATGGCGGAACTTTTTTGCAAAAAGCGGCAACAAGCAGGAAAAAGTAGTCCATGCGTATCCATTGAAGCGGTCTATTGTAGCAGTGCCGTGACACCAGCTGCTACCCTATACACTACCCAACCAGTGCCAACTCAGCGCCCTTCAGGCCTCCTCAAGCCGCCCGTTTTACCAATTTGGCAAGTAAAGCAAACACATATATGGAAGAGGCAAATAGAGAGACAGCCCAATGTGCTTTCTACTTCAGTGCGTGCCACGTTGCGTATGCGCGCTATTTATAAAAATCAATTTCTGCCTTGGCAAGCAACAACGGCAACAACGGCAACAACTAATAGAACAAGAGGCACGCAGCACAGCACAGCAGCTACAACGTTGAATGCAAACAAACAAATCAGAAACAAACAGCGCCGAGAAATAAATAAATAATTTGTTATTTCTTCAAGCACCGGCAATAACAGCAGCAAACACAGAAACCACAATTCACGAATTCTGTCATTCAGTCTCATTGCCTATATAAAGATATATTCTCTTTCACTTGCTGCTTGCTGCTTGCTGCCGATAAGCTATTTAATTGGACCTAAACTTTGATCTTGTCAATTTTACACAAAATTTGTGTTAAAGGAGCTTGTTACTCTTTGATCTCTTCTTAAACGAGAAGCAAGCAGAAAAGTATTTTTTTCTTTTTAGGATTTCAGAATCTCTGCAATGGCAAAACGAGTAGAAATTTATCGATTTCAAATCAACTGCAATTATTAATTATTTTTAGTAGAAATTTATCGATTTCAAATCAACCGCAATTATTAATTACTTTTGCATGCATTGCGAGAAGTGAATTAAAATTCGCTGGTAGCAAAAAGATGAACGATGATTTTCCCTTTATGTCTTTTGGCTTTTTCCCTCGCAGTGATCTTGCTCGAGAAGCGCTCTTCCCGATCCGATTCCAATCATTCATTCAGCATTCAGCTGCGTGTTGATGATTCACAGTCCAAAAGTTTAATTATCATAAGAACTCAATCTACACATTCATTCTCGATGCTCGTGACTCACCGAATATAATTGATTGGTTTGGCTGTCTTACTTGGTTTCACTTGCATTCAATCTGAGAATTCATTGTCGAGGTCGAGTGCAGTTCTGCGTCTTCAATTACTCTCGCTTGCTGCATCTTTCACTCAAAGTCTCTGCAAAGTCTTTCAACCCCTGCCTAATGCCCAACATTTTCCTACCCTAAACCACCAAACCACCCCACCACCCCCTTCTCTAATATCTTCTTCTTCGACGCTAGAAAACAATAACAATCTTGAAGGCAGCACAGAGCACAGAACAGAGCGCGTGCAACAACAACACCAACAACAACAACAACAAGAACAACACAGTCAAATCTTATAAAATAAACATTTATTTTTAGCTCTGCTCGCTGTGTTGTTGCTTTTGCTGTTGGTTTTCCTTACGTTTTCTTCTTAATTCTCAACTGGCAAACGGAAAAAAAAAATAGAAGAAAACTAAAAAGCCAAAAGCAAAAGGGAGACAATAAAAAAGAATAACAAAAAACAGCAACAACAAAAGAAAATATCAAAAAACTGGTGTATCAGGCGCCACAAGCAGAGCAACTACAGCAAAAGCGCTATTTGTGAATATATATATATATATATATATATATATAAAATATAAAAAAGGTAAGAATAGTCTAGTCAAAAGAGAGAGCTCGACTAGCAGATAGCCTCAACGCAAAACTTTCCCAATCACAAGTTTTAGTTATTCAAACCGACAAACTTATTGTGTTTTAGTGCTGTAACTTATTAAAGATGAATATTCACGTTTCTAAAACGATCTCGACAAATAATCAATATTATGTCAAGGCACGTTCATGCCCAATTAGAAAGCTATATTTTTAAAATGGGTGCTTTATCGATGTTTATCGATATCGCAACAAAAACGTTAAAATGCAGTAAGCTTGAAGAGTTTTCTTTCAAATTTGAAGTCACGAAATCGACTCAGTTGTTTAGGCTGATCAGGAATATATATATATATGAATACAATTTGGGGTTCGCAGATACTTTCTTCTGTCTGTCACATACTTATGCACAACTTTATTATACCCTAACAAAAAAGTCCAGCCCCCATTTGCCCCGGCGGCCATTGTTAGTCACCTGCCAGGGATCGATTTTTGACACTAGTCTCTCACTCGCTTTCTCTTGCTGCAGCCCCTCTTCCACTAGCTATCTCCCTCTTGGCTGCATAATCAGATATTTGGCTATAGTTGTTGCATCTGTCTCGTTCCCCGAGTGCAAAATCCATTTTATTTACTTGGGGTTTTTGCTTAATTAGCGATTCGTCGCAATTGTTGTTGTTTTTGCTGCCGTTTTTGGAGGCGACGCGGAAGCTTTTTGTCGAACAGTTCACCCACACGCCAGCAAATTGGCAGCCAGCAAAAGTCTTGGCCAAACAACCCCGCCCACCCCCTCCCTCCATACACACACACACACACCCACACAGCCCCCACTTCCTTGGCCCACTCGCTATGGCTAGCACCTCTTTGGATCGACGCCAGCTTCGATGGGGTATTCATATTTTATTTATTTTTTTTTTTTTTTTGGCATATTCATTAAGCATTTTGGTTTTCTCTTTGTTTCGGGTCTAAGCAGTAGTTGCCGCCGAGTATTTCACTTATCTTATCGGTAATAATTGAAAGACCTTAAATATATACAAAAACAAAACAACAATAATAATAATAATAATAATAATAAGCATATTTTCCATTTCAATATTTACGCGGCCAACAACATACAGCAACACAAATAAATTGAGTTCTACACTTTTTTGGGGGTCCCTTGTCAACCATTTGTCAACAGTGGACATGTTTATACTATATAGCTTATTTGTATATATACTGCTATATCCTTAGCTTATAATCATATGAGCATTGCAGTGACTGAAGATGGGCCGCATGCGTAAGAGCATTATAAATGATTTACTGAACCATCCTAGCTGAATAATCCAGAATACGCTCACTCGCTCAGTCACGCACTCACTTCCATCACTCACTGATGCTCATGAATATTATATAAGTGAATAAGTGAATGTGGTTCGGTTCTGTTTACTCGCAGTCTAAATGCCTTCAAATGTTTACCACCGTTTTGCCAATGCAACTCTTTGTTTATATATATATATATATATATATATATATATATATATATCAAGTTGATGCCCTCGATCTGTTTGTTGCCACTTCCGACTTGGATGTCCCATTGCGTTCGTCCATGCAACGCCTAGTCTAGGTTTATGCCACATATCACATATCGCGCCACTCGTGTCCATTGACGTAATTTTCGATTTCATTTATTTTCATTTTGCCTTGAATGTTGTTATGACTGTTTGTTATTGTTGTCTTTGTTGTTGCTGTTTTGCGTTTTACGGTTGCTCGTTGGACTGCATTAACCCTAAACATTGTTAGTCAGTTGGTGTTAAGGGTCGACTGGCATCAAACTTCATTTTGAGACCTTAACACCCCCCAAACAACACCTGCATCCTACAACAACTAACTGAATGGGTTTAAAACCGTGTCATGAACAGAACAATAGCTGGCCAAGTTGTAAACAATAACTTTGCCACGTCGCTCGACACATTATTTGCAACAAGAGCAACAATAACAAATCGTACTAAGCTAAATGGAAGTGGACAAACAATACAAAATGCATGTAAAAATAACCCTTCTTAGCGGGAGAAGCTATTGTGTTATTAATAAATTTTACTTCGATTATTACTGGTTAGCCAGTAGATCCTCACATCAAGCTGAACAAGTAGAAGCAAAGAATTCATTTAACTAAAACATAGGTTTTTTTTAATATGTTTTTTGTTTTTTTTTTTTGAGGTCATTAAATAATAAAGATCAAAAGATTGCTCAAACATCTATAAATAATAAACTTCTGAGAATTGTTAATACAAAAATTCTTCGAACCATAAACAGCAAACTGATTACAGAAATCAATTCAATCTTGTGCATTGGCAGAGACAATACTTCGAATTCGACAAACGCAATGTTTTTGCTTTAATTTAATTTTTGTTTGTCGAGCTAGCTCTCATTTTTGTTATATATTTTTTATTTTTTTAGTGCACAGTGTACTTTCAGAATCGCAATGACGTCGACATTAACTAGGGTTGCTAACATTTCTAGGGTTGTATTGTATTTTTGTGTTGTACTTTTTTCCTCGTTGCTGTTGCATTGTTTTGGATGGGTCACAAGTTGCACAAGTTTCAACAGCCGCTTGGGCTTTAAATAACCTGCCACCCATTTTTCTCTTGCCTTTGGCTGGGGCAGGTAGCCACAGTACAGGAAACGATTACGTTGGAGGTTGGAGGCGTACAGCAAACAGCTGGCCACGCCCACTGGCAGCCAAAGGTCAAGGTGTTGTTACCTGCAAGCTTTTGCTTTTTGTACTTTTTTTTTATTTATTGCATTCCTTACATTCAGCTGGCGTCTGTTTGCCACAAACTTGTTTTAAAAATATGCCCAAAAAATGCCTCAAATAT
Organism: Drosophila macrothrix; assembly: GCA_035042055.1. Lineage (NCBI taxonomy): Eukaryota > Metazoa > Arthropoda > Insecta > Diptera > Drosophilidae > Drosophila > Drosophila macrothrix. Next base: position 18,863,480 of record JAWNLX010000587.1, on the reverse strand, counting down.
GGCCAAAAGCCATTTGGGCCACGTGCGCTAGTCGGCCAGCAGCAGGGGTTGGGTATTGGCCAACTCAAGCGGACAAACTGAGTTGTTTGAAATTGTCTTACACTCAGCGTCCATATAAAGTGCTTTGGGGCAAGGTCGCCATTTTGATTCTGTTTGATTTGGTTTGGAGTGGTTTCTTGGCTGATTGATCAAAAGTGATTGATCAGATTGATAAGCACAACTTGTCTATCCCTCGATTTAAGCTAGAATACAACTTTATATTGAAGAGAAACGGTGGCACTAGAATAACTCCGGGTTTAAGATGAACTACCCAAAAGTTATGAGCTTAGTAAAACTATTCAGACACGTTCTTAACTGGATATCATTAACTGATTTGATTATGATAATGCGCCGCTTATATGATCTATCAATTGTTAGGTATTTGAGCTGTAAATGCCAGCATCAAACTTCCATCCTTATCAAAGACTAGCACAAGACCTCTGTGCTCCTTGGGGATCTTTGCTTTCCCTTCTTATCGCAAGCCGACAATCTTCCACACACTCTGCTCATTGATGCTTCTTCTTGGTTTTCTCTGGAGTACCGAGTACGTGTTTATTGAGAAATTCAAATATAACTATTTGGTTGGATCGTCAAGGGGCAACGGTTGCTAATTGTGTTGCCAACTTTGGGGGCGCCTCAACTGGGGAGAGTCAACAAGAGTAACAAGAAAATCAATTATGAAGCAATTGCAGCAGTTATGTGGGCCAAAAACTTACTCCAACTTTGCCATAAGCCGCTTAAAGCTAGCTGACTTCGTGTGGGCTGCGTCCCAATGGGAGCACCGCAAGGGAGCGCCAAGTGAGAAGCCATCGATGAAAATGCGGGTCATGTCATGTTTTATGCACCAGCGGTCACAGCAACTCTTCTGCTTAACCACCGACCGACCGACCGACCGACCGACAGACCGACTGACAGACCTACCGACAGACCGACCGACCGACCGACCAACACCACTCCCAAGTCCCAAACCACCCAAAAAAAAAAAAACCAAAAACCAACCGAGACGACATCCTGCAGCGTGCCAGTTTCGCCCCAATGAAACACGGCAAGTGCTTTGCTTGGGAGACGCATCCATCGTTTGCGTTGTGGTTGTTGCTTTTGTTCGAAAGTAACTTTGTGGATTTATATTTTTGATGCTCATGAAATTTGCAAAAGGAGCGCGCGCAGGCAGGCAGGCAGGACATGATGGCGACAACGATGCAAACGACAACGGGGGCATTAAAATTGCATGCGCACTAAAATATGCAACGAGGCAGCGGACAAATAACTGTGCGCCTGGCACGCCAGCAATTAGAAATGGTAAAAGAGCCAATCCCACATATTCCAAGGGAGCAAGCAGCAAGGAGCAAGCAGCAAGAAAGCAACGAACAAGGAAACAGGATGGTGAGCTTTGGGGGTGGGGCATTTCCTTCAAACTGAACACGTTACACGCAAAGCCCAATTGCACTGTGCGAGTGCACCATAAATCATGGCGCACACACACACATTCACACACATACAGCGACAAATTTTGGTGTGTGACGTCAAAGCCAGAAAGGCGTTCGTTGCGTTTGCGTTGGCGTTGGCGTTGGCATCGGTGTTGGCCAGCTACATCGGTCTTTGTGCTCGTTGTTCTTATTGTTGTTGTCGCCAGCAGGTGTGAAGCTCAATTTCGACTAAAATTGTTAAAGGCCAAAGTCAAGTTGCAAAAGAAAAAAAAAGCATTTGTGTCATGCATTCTTGAATTGAATTTAAATAATTTAAATTTATGTGATTAATTGCTTTTTATCGATAACAGTGTATGTGTCGATAGCAGAGCCAAAACTCTATGAATGTCGATAGTTGTATTTTTGTTTTTTTTTAAATTACGCCTTCTGTTGAGTTGGTGTTTTTCTCCCCCTTCATTTCTATCATTCGGTAAAATTTCAGCGTTATCGATAACTATCGATTTTAATTTAGCCTGCCTGTCTGTGTGGGCTGCAGCCTGTAGCTGTGTTCGTGCAACAGCATTACTTAATCTTAACTTGAAAACAGAATTTAATTTAATTTATCAGCTGCCTTAAGCCTAATAAGCGAATAAAGGTAACGGTACATATCCACCCCATTCCCACACACTAAGCTCTAACTAACTGACCAACGGCAACAAAAGTTACCGGGCAAATAATAATAATGTACTTGCTAAGTAAAACACAGACTAAAAACAAAAATGGACAGGCAAAATGAAAAAATAAGCAAACTGCAGAAATAAAGTACGAAAAACTAAGTCAAAAGGTCAAATGTATTATACAGCTGCATGTATGTGTGTGTGTGCGTGTGATAGAGTTGGGTGTGTTGCTCACAGAAATTACATTTTTAGGGTCAAATGGTCAGGCGGTCGTCGGTCGTCGGTGTGTCGACAGTTGCTGTGGACTGTCGGTTTTCGTTTGCCGTTGGCCTCGTCAAAGTGGCGACCTTCAAAATTGGTCGACAGCGCCTTTGGGACCTCAAGTATCCTTTTTGCAAAATCCGCCCACACACACACACACACACACACACACATGTCATTAGCCACAACATTTTGCTTTGCTAGCATTTCTCGTTTCACGTTTTGTTTTTCATACCTCTCACTTATTTTTATTTGCCAAGTGCACGCAATGTGACAGAAAGGAAAAAATGAAAGAGGTAAAACCTCTAGGCAGGAGGCAATAGGCGTGGCGCTTTGTTTGCCGGCCGCACACTGGGCCAAATCGACATTTCGATAAATGTAATGACACAATTGTAACTTGACACATTGATGGATACAAAATATTTAGGAAGAATCGATTAACATCGGTCTATTATATCATATAGATCCCATATAATCAATCTGCGAATTCAAACGTTTCTGTTTCATAAAACCTTGCTTTAAGTGTGAACTTTTCAACAAGAAAAGTCGAAAAGGCGACACAAAAAACACACTTTGGGCTACAATTTCCAATTATTACATTTTTTTTGGACAAGCTGATAAAAGTTAGTTTCCCCTCCAAGATGAGCGCCGAATCAATATTTAACAATTACAAAACAATGTATTGTTTTTTATTTATTTTACCTATACCTTTGCCAGTAATTTTCATTGTTAACTTTTGAGTTTTAATCGCAAGATGCAGAAATTTTGCGCTGTTTTGCTACCTAAATAAACTGATCGAATGTCTGACGACTGCTTTGGCTGAACTACAGTTTCATCATCAATTTATTTATCATCAGCAATTTATTACACTTAATTTATGCTTTTTCGAAATAATTAATTAAAACTATAATTTATTTGCAAACGTTTTTCGAATTTATACCAAAAAAAATCTATCAATGTGGCCCAGTGTGGGCTGATGAGAATTACAGTGTCATATCGTGTAACATAACTTACATACACACATTTATAAATATATATATATGGGGCCTCCACACACAACAGAGCAGCCAAAATGCCTCCATAACCCCCCCCCCCCCCCTCCCCCCATAAACATCATAATTCACTTGAATTTTGCTAGAGAAATGATAATTAAGCAAGTAAGATGACCGCAGATAGACAGGCACTGGACAACGCTTAACATACTCTATAAATATGTTTTCAATAAACGCCAATTAGTCGTTTATCTGTAGATAGTCATATATATATATATATATATATATATATATATTCGCATTTAAAAGTCGTCCGCTTCACTCAAAGCTCATACGTTGGCCAAGAAGCAGGTGCGTGTGTGTGGCTAATAAACCCATCTAATAATCAAACTTTGTACAGGGCATTTGGCACTTGCACTTGTTTATTAGCAATCGGCAGCAGCAGTAACTGTAGCTGTAACTGCGTGTTATTTTTGTTGTTCTTCTTGGTTCTTCACGTTCTTCACATCCGTTAGAGCTGTAAGTTCGGTTTTGGGTTTGAGTTTAGGGTTCGTTTTGGGTTTTATTTTTTTGTTATTGTTATTGTTGTTGCTCTTCTTTATTTATTTATATCTTTTGTGTGTGTGTGTTGCTTAAGCATGCATGAAGCGTGCTCTTATTTAATGAACAAACTTTACGGTTTTGTTGGCTTTTCGTTAGCCACATGTCATAACGTGATTGCAGTTTTCTTACTGTTCTTACTGGTTCCGCTTGTCGTTTTTGTCCCTCATTGTTGATGACAAGCAAACTCGACAAATGCATCAATTGACGCGACAGAATGACAGTGAGAGAGATATGAGAGATGAGCAAGCGAGTCTGAGATAGCAATCTATGCCTTATTAACATGTTTTAAGAGCGGGTCGAAAGTAACGGAAATTAGTAAACTTTATTCACCTTTAGACTCAATATACACTCAATGTCGATACTATCGATAATAACTTTAATATCTCTTCAGGTTTTTTTTTCTTCTTTATCGCAACCTTTTTTTTATTCGTAATAATATATTTTCTTTATATTACCAATCGCTAATCGTTAGCATTTTTTGTTTGTTTCCCAATTCCTACCAAAAAATGTTTAAACATTTTACTTTTTATATTTTATATATTTTACAATTTATTTGTTTTTCTTTTTACCTTATTTCATTTTTTACACTCATTTTTTTAGTTGACTAACTTTGATTATGAAACGTTTTTCAATCACAATCGCAATCTGGCCGAGCTGGTGGACAGTTTCTCTTGAAACTGTTCAGTAATCTCTTAGAGCGATAGTGCTGACTTCAAGTATCTGTATCTGAACTATCTGCAATCTTAGTGATTCTATCTATGTATAAATATATATTTATATATATTGATATGGAATGTGCATGCGAGCAACACCCAATTAGCCAACCAAAGCCGTCATCAATATTGCCTGTTGCCCCACCACTTCAGATGATGATAAAGTCAATGGCAAAAAGCTAATCAAAAAATACTTAAACGAAATGGCAAAGCATTAGCTAAGGTGAGTTAGTTGGATGAGGAGGGGGGTGGGGGGAAGGAAGTAAGGAGCACCAGGCCACCCACATAATAAAACCGAAGAGCAATTTGCTTTTCCACTTCCCGTTGATATTGCGAAATTCGCACGCAATGAGCGAGTTGAGTTGCCAATTGACAATTGCCAGTTGGCAGTTAGCAGTTGGCTCTCGTATTAGAGCCATTTAATAATATTCCCCTTATTATTATTATTATTACATACTACGATTATTTTCAATCGGATATATATATATATATAATATATATATTCATATACATGTTTAGGTGGCTTGCTGATGCGACTACTCAAGTGAAGGTTATGACATTCAAATTCAAATTCTATTTTCAATCAGCGTCGCACAGCGCAAACAGACTTGAAAGATGCCCCCGACAGAAGCGAAAACAACAAGAACAGCAACAGCAGCAACAACATAAATTCAACGATAACATATGGCATGGGGGACTCTGGCGACATCGACGATGACAACGACAACGACAACAGCAACAACAAACTATAACAACAACGATAACAAGAACGACAACAACAACAACAACAGCAACAACAACCAACTCAATTATACAAATATTATACAAACATTAGAAATGCATCAAAAAATAACGAAGGATATTTGAGCACGAAACGAAATCAAGCGAATGTGGGATATGGAAATGGAATTGGGAGTGGAATTGGAAATGGAAATGGAATTGAGGCCTTGTACGATGTACGATGATTACTTCACACAGTTAACACAACACAACTCATCGATAACACTGCGCAATCAACTTTGCGCAAATACTTCGTCATATATACATTTGCGCACATCGAAATAACGAAAATAGTTACAATTTGTGCTATTCTTACTTTGGTTGAATCAATAAACAATATGTCTGTGCATATCTTATCTGTACATGTGCCTACATAGATAACGATGAGCACCTTTTGAATGTGAAGTTTGTCTACCGATGATTATCGAGCAGAGCTTATCAATATATTTGGAATCCGATGCAGATATGAAAAATGAGTAAATATTTTTAATTATTATAATTAAATACCCATACGTTATCGATAGTTTTGATTGACAAAATATGATTTCAATGTTTGTAATCATAGCACTTAATCATAACTCGATTTTACCTCACTTATCGATAAGCAACGCATGTTTATCGATGCACCACGTTCCATTTGTTATCAGATCATTCGTCATAAGGCTCATTCACACAGTTACACAAGCAATAATTGTACAATTGTTGCATTTTTGAATAAATATGTGTAGAAATTGTGTTATATTTCAAGCGATAACTCAGCCACGGACATAATGCCAATTTGGACCTGATGGGTCTACGTAACCTTCACTCAGTTCTCTGCTCTGTGTTCGGCTGATTAGCTAAATGGTTTCTGTTTTTATTATTTTTTTTATTATTTTGACAGTGGGGTTGGGGGTGGAGGTGTTGGTTTGTGTAGTGGGGGAGGGGGTGAGTGGAGGTAGGGGAGGGTTAATGGAGTGCTACCGCATCACGTGAATGAACTTGTTTGTTTACACACGACATCAGAGAAGCGTATAAAAAAAAGAAGAAGCAGAAAACACACACAAACAAATGCAAACAGTAAATTGCGAATGGCTAATTTTACTGTTGGATGACTGCTTCCGTTTTCATGTCTATGCCAAATTTTTTGCACACTCAACGCCAATCAATTTCGAGATAGTTTACGATTATTGTTTTTTGAGGGGGTCCCAATCATTTTTTTTTTATATTTTTTTTTTTCGCAAGTGCCACAGTAGTTGGGTGTCAGTCGCGTGTCACAAGCAACATCACTTACACACACACACACACACACAGACACAGATAACAGTATTATTCAAGCAAAATGTTATGCATTATTCCCACCTATCCTTCGTCGCCCACTCATTTTGACAACAGCTCAGAACGTATACATAATATGCCAGAATTTATTTGACATTTACAAATCTGGCGTGTGAAAACAATTACATACCCTAAACTGTATTCGGTAGGTGACGGAGGAGGTTTGGATTTGGGTAGCGGCGTGGAGTGAAATTTAGGAAACGCAGCACCAGGTGGGAAGCTAACCACAAATGTCAGACAGCAGACACATGAAAAACATCATTGGTAATGAAAATGCAGCACTCGACTGCCCAAATTGTGCAACAACTGCAACTACATTTGCAGAAATACAAATATTTGGGAACAAAATTCAATTGTACTGTTTTTTTTTTTTTAAATGGAAACTAAAAATATCAGCAGAATAAAATGCGATTAAGTTTACAACAGCTTTTACTAACAGAATTACGATATGTTAACATAACACACATGTTAACACGTTATGGTAACATAACTACAGCAAAGCGTGATTGGTTAACTTAACATTAAGTGGAATAAAATTAATCTCTTATTGGAATCGAATATTCATTCTTTATCTGGAACTATGTTTTAAGAGAAAAGGCTAACTGCATAACTATTAATAAAAGCTCGCTTAATAATGATACATTGTACATACTGTAAAGAATTGTCACGAGCCTTTAACATTTATTAATACTAAAAAGCTGCGTCCTGTTAATTAACATGCATTTTATTTCTAAGGTAATTAAAATTTCTAATTAATACAAAATGAAAGAATAATAATGATTTTAGCTTAGGAAGTCAAAATTTATAATACTCATGTCTTAACTAGTTATAAAAACATTGCATACTTTCTACAAAGCTGGGGAATATTATGTATGTGTGTGTGTGTATTGTATGTGTGTGTGTATTGTGTGTGTGCTTAGGAACGTAATAAGAGGATTAGTCCTAAATGCCAAAATAAGTGAAAATAGCAAAATGTCAATTTGTTAACTCGTAGTTGCTGGAAATGAGCAAAAGCTGGGGATTCGTTTGTTTTTTCGATTTTTTTTCTATTTGTACGACGAATGTGCGACACAAGAGAATGGCGATATAAATAAGTACGCATACATACATACATACATAGAGAGGGAGAGACAGATATACAGAAACGGAGATAGCGAGTACGAACGAGAGCGAACACGAGGGCGGTCGAGCGAGCGAGAGAGAGAGAGCTGATGATGATAGATGAATTCTATTTTTTTTTTTGTGTTTGCATTTTGGCACTTTGAACTTGCACTTTGATGCTTGAGGATCATGAATTGTATACCAAATTCGGCAACGAAGAAATCACGCAATTTCAATCTGGATTTCTTGGGCTCCTCGCGCGGATGATGCACCGTTATCTGATCGCCATCCGCCGATATCATTGTCTCGCTGGGCGGCGATATTGAATATTCCTGCAGCAGCATGCGTCGCTGCTGATCGGTGAGCTCATTTAACGGATCACTCGTCCCCGATGCCGCTGCTGATGCCGATGCTGATGTGCCGCCGCTGCTGCCGCTGCTGCTGCTGGGAGTGGGGGGCGTGCCGCCGCCCATTGAACAGGCAGCTGAAGTGGAGGCGGCACCGACACCGGCGGCGGCCAATTGTTGAGAGATGAGCAGCTTCTGGGCATGCTCCTCGGCCTCTTTTTGTTTTTTGAAATCTTTCGTGGCGCCACACAAACATAAACATATCCACATATACACACGTACATATATATATATATACAAATGTATACATATATATATATATAGAGATCACATATATATATATATAGAGTTAAAGATTAAGATTACAGCAATAGATATATAAACGTGAAACAAACTTAAAAAGGGAAATATTGGTGGAATGGAAGAAAAGGGGGAGAGTGGACTAAAGAGAGGCAACATCTGGTGACTGAGAGCTGCATACAGAGTGCGAAAGAGAGAGCGAAAGATGGAGGAGAGAGCGGTGTTCTGTTTGTCATACACCTACACACACACACACACACACACATAGCCCAGCAGCGAACTATATCATCACCGAATGCATTCTGTAATTCATTACAGAGCATTAATACTTCTATGCAGAGTTGTCCGCTTAAGCTTTCCAGTCAAGCACAAACTTAACTTCAATAATTTGAAAATATAAGCATATATAATGCAACTGTATTACAATTTATATATCTTGGTATATGGATTCGTATAGTATTCCATTAACGATTTCTGCATTACAAGAAAGTAATGAAAGCAAGTCAGCTGCTTACTTTACCGTGCGTACAAAGTATGGATTATGAATCGAATTCGCAATGTGGTCTATTTGCTGCTGGGTTTTTATTATTTCCTATCCCCTCTATTTTTTTAATTTCTATTATATTGATATTTGCTTTTCTCCTCTTTTTTAGATGAAACATTTTTTTGTTGTTGATCGAGTTTTTTGATGGCATGAAATGAATGATTGAAAGCGCTGCATGCGATTGTAAATTGGCCCCAAGGGGATTACACAAGTTGACTCCCTCCAAATGCAATTATTTTTTTATTATTATTTTTTTTTGCAAATGGCAAAGCTTGCTATCAAAATGGTTGGATTGCCTTTGAGTAAATTGTAAATGCATAGGCTCGGAAAAAAATATCGCGCTAAAAAAAGCTCTTCTATTTTTTTTAGAACTAATTTCTACATTTTAGGAGAAAAAATGTCTGAGCTATGTAAAATGTTTGTATGTGTAAAATCTTACAATATTTTTCTTTTATTAATATTATAAGTAACAAAAAGCGAATATAACAATAAAACCATTCGGTGTATGACACCTAGAAAAACCCGTTTTTCTATATTTTAGAGAAATCGATCCTGAAATTTAGATATGCAAACTATAGTTTTTAGAAAGCCGCAACAATAAATATTCAATTTTTGTAACTCTGATTCAAATGCAAAAAAAAGTATTTGCACACTTATTTTAAAAGATTTTCAATTGCGCTCGCAAAACTAATCGAATTGAAGAGCAAATCAAACGATTGCCCGACGAGGCGAGAAAATGGAAATGGCTCTGGATGTGGGTGATGATGATGATGATGATGATGATGATGATGATGATAATGATGATGATGATGAAGGCAGCAGCAGCTGCTTGAAATTTTAATTTCAATTTGCAATTTGAAAAATGAAATTTGGGACCGCAAAATTAATGACAATTCTCGTTGCATGACCTAGCCCATGGGGGCTGACCTTGGCGTAGGGCGTGACCGCCCTCGCAAAACAACCAACAACAACATCAACACTCTGTCAGCCATGAGTAATGTAATTTTTTTTGGTTTTTTTTTTTGTGCTGCTCCCCGCTTCTTATTGCCATTAGGGGCCATCATTAGCTTAAGTTGGCCACGTCAGAGCGAGCCTGCCTCTGGGCGGAAATGGATGATTAAAAAAAAAAGAAAAACAGACAACAAAAAAGAAATGCTTTAAATTGTGGCTAAATGCAATTTTACAAGCAAACCAAAGCCGTCAAATGGCCAACAGATCATTTGTGCAGCGCCCCCTAACGTGCAAAACGGGCGCTGCACTAAGCGGCTTAAGCTGAAGGCTACAAGCCTACAACAACAACTAAACCCCCAGCACCCCCTCAGACCTCATCAACCAGAGAGCTAAACTATTTATCGGCTACGAATGGACAGCCTGTAAGTGTTGGCAAATATAATACAGTGAAAACTGGAGAACAAATACGAAAAATCATAAAATTTCAAACCAAGAAAAGTACATGCTTCAAAAGTTTCAAAAATTTAAAAAAAAAAATTGAATTTATTTGCATTTAAGAATCATTGCTAAAAACCGCTAAACGCATAATTGTGTGTGTGTCTGGTGTATGTGTGTTAACAGCTGCATAACATTGCTACTCTGCTATCACAGTGCAGCAGTGACGAAAGGAGAGAAAGAAGAGCAGGGGCAGAATGCACGTGACTCAAATGTTGGCAGCAATGAGCTTTTTGGCTTTAACCTGATTCATTTATGTGTGTGTTTGTGTGCTTATCAGCAAATCGTCGTATCGCTGCTAGCTTCTGATGACGTCATGCAGCTAGACGTCAAGAGTTTGCAATAGACCTCAACCAATTGGACATTAGATAGAAGCAGAAGAAACATCCAAAATAAATAACGGCACACACTTAACAGAGCGAGAATTGAGTCAACGATGATCATGTTAAGTTATTAGCGCCACGCTGTTATGTAAAGTGGTGCTGTTAATTGTTAATGAGCCATGTTAAATATGTTGACAAAAACAAAAACCGCAAAGCAACAACAATAACAAGAACAACAAAAACAACAAGGTTTGCTCGTTACATTTGAGAAGCAATGAAAATCAATTAAAATTAATTGATTCAAAAGTCAAATAAAAAAGGAGGAGGCCGCCTTGTGCTTATTGTTGTTGTTGTTGTTTCTGTAGTTGATGTTGTGTTTATTATTGTTGCTTGTTGTAATTGGCTGCTTGTACATCAGTTGTTATTGTTGTTGTTGCTGCTGCGCTTGTTGCTCGCAAATTAAACGAACACAATGTGCAATAATTAGAAAATGCAATCGCCCATCTCGCTCGCACTCGTACACACGCTTAGCCACCAGGCAGCAGGCAGAATTAGGTTATAAACGAAAAGTGGGTAAAATAAGAGGAATTGTTAACAGAATAAAGAAAGAGAGAGAGAGAGAGGGAGGTATAGAGATAACTGCTTTAGTCTAGTTGTATTTACGGTCTTTACTTACTTTCCAGCAGCCGCTGTATCAAACTGTCCACATTTAAATCAAAATCGCCCATTTTTGCGGTTCTTCTTCTTCTTCCTGTTTCTTGTTGTTCGGTTTTAGCTGCAGTCAGCTGAGAATTCCAATTGGAATTGTTCGCTGCTCGGCTATGGTTAAACTTTACAAAAATATACGCACAAGCACAAAATGTTATTTGTTATTGCTGCTGCTGCTGTTGCCGTGTACTTAATTTTTGAGTGCCGCAAAAGGCAATTTCACTTTGTAACACTTTTGCTACGTTGCGTTGTGTTCCGTAGCGGCGTTTTACAGTTAGAAGTGCCGCTTGTGTTGCTGCGGATGATGTTGTTGTTGTTGATTCGCTGCCGAATTTCTAGGCTATTTTTGTGCAAATGGAACAATTTGCTGTTGTTTTGGTTGTCTCACTGGTTGCGATCGCACTGCCAAAAAAAAAATACGAAGCGTTGTATACGTTGTATGACGTGCGGACGCGATCCTTGTATTGTGTCAAATTAAATTAGATTCCACGACACACAGAAAATTTTGGGAGCGTTTACTTCAGCTGGTGTGACTCCGCTTTAAAAACAAATAAAATAACCAAACATGGCGACAGACTCGCGTGAACTACAAGGTTAGTGTGACCGCATACATTAAACGCTAAAAAATGCTGCATTTTGGTCTACCCAAAAAATACGTGAAATTCCATTTTCGATTTCGATAAAAATTCCATTTTTAGCATTATTGAATTGCCTGCAGGTCAAACAATTACATTATTAAGAAACTAATTTAATTAATACAATAATAGTTTATTTATTTCGATAAGGAAATTTTCTGGATTTGAGAGCATATTGACACGTAAAGCAATCGATAGTAGGCATTACATAAGCGATAGTGCGAAGCGCGCTTTTTAAATTGTCTATCAATTATAGCACCAACTTCAACATAAAAACAAAAATCACTTCCTTAACTTTAAGTTCATTAAGAATTACATTTTTCTACCAAAGTTTTTATTGACACGACTGTCCTGTGCACCAATTACGAAACGATACTCAAACTATCGCTGTGTAGATTCAATGACTATTTTCTGTATTCACAGCCAACTTCAATCAGCTCAAGCATGCGCTAACAGAGCTCTGTTTACTAACAAACCAGATTTGGCGCTAAAACACAAAAACAGCTGGTTTTATTTGTCAACGATGAATTATTTTCCAAATTATTATTCAATTGAAGACATATTCGTGACCCAGGAAAAGGTTGAGTGCAAGGTCAATACACGCCTACAGCGCATGGGTACATCAGAATATAAACAATTTTGTCGGTGTCCCGCTGTCATTTCTCACTTTCTGACTTTTCAGGCTTTCTGGATGCCGGCGCTGAAACGGAAGATTTGGAACCCGGTCGCCCCATCAATCTGCCGCTGTGGTACATCAAGGAGCTGAAAGTGAATAATGCCTATTTCACGATAGCCGTGCCCGATATCTACAAGAATGTGCACAAGGCCGTCTGCGAGGCAGAGACCACACACATCGAACTAGGGCGGCTGCATCCATTTTTCTACGAGTTCGGACGCTACCTGACGCCGTACGATCGCAACCATGTCATTGGTCGCATCATCTTCGAGACACTGCGCCAACGCGTCCGGCACCTGCTCGACATATCGAAGAACGACGCTGACAGCAAGCCGGAGCACCGGCTAGACAACATTGAGGCCAAGCTGCACGATGCCGGCGTCCGCACCAATACTCTGGTAAATGTGTCCCAAAAATGTGCATTCTACTTCTACTGCTCGCACTAATCGTTACATCGCTTACATTTAGTACATCAACTGGCTGCAAATGAGCGACAACAATATACGCATCTCGGAGCTGGTCGAGGAGCATCAAAAGAAACGCAAACGTGCCGATCGCAGCGACGATGAGGGTGGAGGCGGTGCTGGTGGCAGTGGTGACATGGACATGCCCCGAGGCAAGAAACCTAGCTTGTAAAGAGGATGAAGAAGACAATGTTGGCACTTGGAGACATTAAACAAAACTTTATTTCATGCTCACACTTAACTCGTACTTCTAAAATAAATGTAAAACAATTTCTAAAAAAAAAAAAAAATAATAATAATCGCAATATTAATGGAAAGCAAAACAATATTCGGCTAGCCGAAAATAAAAAAGACTTGACAGACTCATTATATGATATTATATTAAGCTCGAACTTAATTAAACTCTGTTAAAATACCAAAGTTAAAAACCGAACGGTTTTTATATTTCTTTTTGCAGTTTTTGGCTATTTCCAACTAATGCATTGCCTCATAATAATATTTTCAAAGAATTTAATAATATGTTTAAGTGCATATATACAAAGTCTATTTAGATTTATGTAATCGTTGCTTTTGATTCAATGTCTCGAATATTATATTCGTTTAGAATTCAGTTACGGGAATTTAGTTACACGTTCGATGAATACCGATTTCGAACAGAACAGGAATACAAGCAATACAACCATATATTAACATCCAAATTCGTATCAAACAAATAATTGTTATCATAAGCATAAATCAATTTGTTTTCTTCGCCTTTTTAGTGTTTAATGCTATCGTTTTGATTTGTTGTAAATATGACGAGGGCTGCCCTCGATTTTTTCAGTGTCTCACAAAAAAAATTACATACATTTAATACAATATATATATGGCTTGGTATATTGGATAGATTATAATATATTAATATATATTTTTGTATATATATATGTTTATATCTCCTCTTTTGTTGCAGCAACGTGGAACAATAAGCGCACCTCTCAAGGCAACATTTTTGAAGCATTTGTTGATGATTTATTTATTTATTTTTGTTGTTTGTTTTTGTGTTCGTTTTCACTATTTGTATTTCTTTTGCCGCATTGTTGGTTTTTTTTTTTCAATTTGACTACTTATCAAATACGTACGATAAATATATATATTCTTGTATATTATTTATATAGTTAACTCATTTGTGCTCATTAAAATAATCGCTTGGATTTCGAAGCTCAATTGGAATTCGAGGCTAAACCAAAAATATATTTCTATAAAGGAAAACCCGACTATAAAATATATTAAAAAAATTACATATTTGTGTTGTGGAAATGCGGAAGTACACCCAATAATACGGATTGACAAGCCCAGGATCATTGTGGAAGGATCTCGAGCATGTATTGTACATAGACATATAAATTATTCAAACAACTCTCGCAGCTATTTTCATTATACTCTGATCTCTGAGTTTCAATTTGCCTTATCACATTTTCGTATATGCCCTTTTCAAATATTTGATATATTTCATCTGATTTCAATAGAGTATCTCTCATTTCTGTAGACAGACATAGATAACATTGCACCCAATCAAATCGAAACTGCAAAAATATTCTATCTTCGGCATGCCGAGATTTCTATAATTTAAAAAAAAAAACATGCACGCTTTCTTCAGCCCGCTGGTAAAGTTGACAATCTGGAGACAAGGACGGGGAATCCTTTTGTCAGCTTGCAACAACTAAAGCTGTCCACTTAGAGGAACATTAGCAGGCACACAAGAAAGCGGGCACTAAACATTATTATATAATACGTCGATATATTGGCAATAACAAGTTCTTTTTGTCGATTATATAGCGATAGCTTTTTGTTCAATAGTCGAATACAACATATACTCTTTGTTTTGCTTATAGGTTCTTTTGCTTTCAAATTAAGCAATATTTTGTTTTTTTTGTTTTTTAAAATTTGTTTTCTCCATGTTTTATTCGTATTTTGTTGTTCATTTTTTTTTTGTTTTTTTTTTGGGTGGCTTTTAGTATGTGTTTTTAAAAGTAAGAATATTAATAACTAAAACAATTGTTTGGCTGCGCCTGTCTGCCTGTTTTGTTTGTTTGATTGTTATTTCTTGTCTTTGTGTGGTTTTTTACGCTTAAATAGAAAGAAACAGAGATAGAGAGAGAGAGAGAGAGAGGGAGAGATAGGGAGAGAGTTGGGTGCCCAAACAAATGCACAATTATTGTTAGCCGCCTAGAAGGCAGCCTTGTGCTGGCAAATAACTTTCAAATTAATTGTAGTTGTTAAATATGTGTAAACAATAGGCAAATACATGTGCCTCAAAATAAAAATGAATAAAAAAAAGAAATATATATATATATATATAGAAATATACACATACATATATATATATATATATATATATATATAAATATAGTGGTAAAAGCTATGCTGAAGGGCGGTCCGACGAGCCCGTCTCGTAAACTTTAACAAACGGTTGACAATTTGCACTAATTGATGCCATTAATTGTGGCGGTGGGCGTGGCCGTAAGGGCATTCGGCACCATCTCATTACTCAACGCAGATGAGCGCTTCCGTCGCTTCGGCAGAAACACCTAAAACAAGAAGAAAAAAGAAACCAAAGACATCAATGTGAGTGAAAGAGTCAAATGCAAATAGTGTGATATCAAATCAAAATGAAAGAGAGCGAGCATGTCAGCTGAGGAATGCGTGAGGGAGAGGAGGGATGAGGGAGAGAGAGTCAGGGCATACCTTGAGAGCACCCATGACCATCAGATAAAACCAGTAGAGTTGCGGCAAGAATAGAATGGCAATGCTGATGAGACAACCGCGTGGCAGACCGCTCATCGCCGCCCACATGGTTGCGGCATCAATGGCCAGGCTATAGCGCCACATAACATACGGCCACATGCAGACGCGACACACAAAGAATGTGGCCAGCATGAGCAGCCCGTTGACAATGTATGTGCGCGAATCCTTCAGTTTCATTGTGCTCAGAATGCTGCGCATCGATACAAATGGCGTGGAGAACTCCATCATGAACATGTAGCTATAGATGCAATGACCACCGCCGCGTATATACTGCAAAATGAATTAGAATCAGTAACATGTATGAATGTATCACAAATGCACAGCACTCACCGTGACCACGAGCAGCCCGAAGGTGCCAATGAATACATGATGTATCATCATGACCGGATGCGTTAGCACATACTTTAGGAAATCCCAACGACCGTCCTTGGGTATCTGGACAGTGGCGCCATCATAGTCGCAGATCTCGTGAGGTGTGCTCGGCGTGCTGCCATTGTTGTTACCCGTACGCAAATCGGGCATGGATCGACCACCGGCCTTATCATAATAGCTTCGGGCATGTCCGTTGCTAAATGGCTGCGACTTGGTCAAACGGAGCAAGTGCAGCTTGTCGGCAATCTTCTGCGTGTGCACCTTGTACATCGACCAAATGTCATACATAAAGTAGGCGGTGCCAAACCAACCGTACGCCTCCATTAGAAAGTGTGAGGCATAAACAAACGACTTGCTGCATGTCGACTTGCACACGATGAGCCCAACCAGAAACGAGAACGATGCCTGAATTGCCGATACGATTCTGAAAAGGGAACAACAACCACAAAAATCGCAATTAGTGTTTGTGCAGCATTTTGATATATGTATGTATATTGTATGCTCAGTTAATGGTCATAAATTGTACATTATATATATATATATATATATATATATATATATATAGACAAAGCCAATCAATTTATTCTTCTTCTCATAACAACTCAGTTTGCAACCGATTGTTCCTTACTGAAACTTAAATGAATTATTTTTAGTTACATTTATGGCCTATAAACATTTAAAAAATGTATTTAAATAATCACGACAAATTAACCAGATATTTTTGGTTTTTTTAAATTTATTTATTTATTTTATTTTTTGATTAACTAAGGTTAAATAAATTAACTTGGCTAATTTCGCAATAAAATTTCATCTTAAATTAGTTTTGACTGTCATTTAGAAAAATGGAAATTGGAGCAGTTATCAATTAACTTCTAGTTTTTCAATTTTGTTATGCTTCATTTAATTGTTTGCTTCAACGACTTTATGATTTATTAAATAATTAAATGTTGTTTTCAATTTTTGAACTGAAAAGGTTTTTGTTTAACTGATGAAAAAGTAGAAGAAATCTCCGATGGAGAATATTGTTCTACAAACGTATTTCACAACAGAAAATGATATTCCCTTTAAGACTTGCATCAAGTCTTTTCGAAATTAAAAAAGAGATGTACAAATTCAAATTTTTGAATTAAAGATTATCTGGGACCGTCAGATAGATTGATAGAGATAGAGGGAGAGAGAGAGAGAGATAGATTGTAAAGTAAATAAAAGACTTTTAGGCACTTCAAGCTGAACTGATTTAGAACCCAAAAAGAACAACAATTAGTTGAACAAAGTTGAAGTCAATTCCAAGTAACCTTTATTTATGATATAATATAATTGTTTGGTCAAACTAATTCAAACACAGCTGATTCTGAGGGATCACCTGTTAATGCGTCAATTTATCGCTACTTTGCATAACTCTGGTGGATCTTACTCACTTATGTAAACACTACTTGTAATTTCAGTAAATATCGATAGTTCACTATCGAATTAGCCCAAGTTGTAATAAGAACAAGAACAAGCAATGCGCGCAACTTTGTGTCAGAAAATAAAGTTGTTAATTAAAATAGTTTAAATACCGCCCAGACTTGAAGTCTCGTGTTTGCATAAAAAACAACGAACAATAATAATATTGATAATATAATAAAATCAAATTGTTGCTTGTGTTCAATTTTTGTGCAATTGTTAAATGACTGCAAACTGCAGCCAATTGTCAAAACAACAACAAATAATAATAATAAACAATAAGTAATAATATTAAGTTGTTGAACGCATAGCTTTTGACTTTAAAGTAATATATTATTTTTATTAATTCGAAGGAGAATTTCCAGCTCCAAAATTGAGTTTATTGTAGTTTCGGCATATTTCCAAAATTAGCAGTGAGTGCAAATCCAAAGACGAGCGCCCTCAGCGTTGAGGGCTTTATAATATGCAATAGTCAGCATTTAATTGCAACAAGCTCGGCGGCCAGCAACAACAGCAACAACAACAACGAAAAGATGGAATTTGAGGATGTGGATGATGATCCAAGCGGCCAGGAGCTGTTTGTGGCGAAGCGCATGGATAACTATCCGCCAGGCAATGGCGTTGACGTTGACGTTGACATCGTCAGACGCAAATCGACGCTTAACATGGGGCACAACAAGGTCTGCAGATGTGCATCGCCGTTGTCCCCGCAACGACGACGGGCACCGTCGGGTCAGCTGATGTTCGAGCGTCTGTTGTCGCACGAACGGAAAGGGGAACGATTGCTGGTGCCGGATCTGGCAACGGAATGGTTTCGCAAACAGAAGATCTTCCTCGACAATGTGTCGCCGGAGGAGCAGCAACTGGCCAAGCGGCAAACGGACGAGTGGCCAACACTAATCGGCTATGGCTGCGATTGCCGGCGCTGTGGCTGCGGCAATGAGGCCAACTTGCAGCATAGTGGACAGTATTTAGATTATTGCCAGGAGCTGCGCAGGCGTCGCTTATTGCTGCAGCGACAGCGACGGCTGCGGCGTCAGGGCGGCTACACCGAACCAATGGTCCCGGCCAGGCAGACAGACAATGAGATGGAACATGAACTACAACAGCAGCAGCAGCCGCAGCAACAGCAGAAACAACAGCAGCAGCATCCGCAGCAGCCGCAGCAACAGCAGCAACAGCTTTCGCAGCCAACAAAGGGTCAATCCACGGAGCATCGCCAATGCAGTCACAAGTCATGCGCCTGCAACTTTCAGGCGGACGGACAGCCGATGGGCGAGGAGTGCCGCCTGGCGCTGCGTTGCCGGATGGAGTCGTCACTGATGCGCCTGCGCAATAGATCCAATTTGCGCGGCAACACGCAACATCGGCGGCGACTCGATCCGGCAAGATATCGCCGCATTTCGCCCGAGTTTTACAGGCTGCTCAAGTGCTACGAGGATGGGATGAGTGAACGCTATCCGCTGTACGGGGTGCGCAGACGCTACTGCAGCAGCAGCAGAAAGCCAACCGTCAAGGTTGCTTGTGCCGAACAGCATCCAGCATCCGATGAACTGCACAGACAGAGGCGGCAGCGGAGCCAGCAGCAGCAACAGCAGCAGCAGGAGTCGGAGGATGTTTGTGACTGTTCGTTGCTGAGCGTTGCTGAGAGCAACAGCCAGTGTGACCGGGTGGAATGCGAGTGTGAGCAAATCTTGACGATGGCGGACTGCACCAGAGAACTGTGCGATCAGAACGAATGCCTGGCGAAAGACGTTGGTGGTGCCAACTCTCAGATGGATGGAGCGCAAATTATAGCTTGTTCAGATGGCAGTTGTCCAAGCCGCGAAGAAGATGCCGGAACAGCAGCAAAAATAGAAATAGAAATCGAAACCAATCAACAAGAGCTCAGCAGCCAGCCAGAGCCGGAAGCAAAGGAAGTCAAGGAAGCCAAGCCTGCCGGCATGTTGTCGGGCCCATTGGCGAAGCAGACGCGAATGGGACGTCGGGCAGAGATTAGGACGCCAAGCAAGCGAAAGGGTATTTTGGGCAGCATGGCGGGTCTGTGCAAGCGTGTCATGCAGCCGGGACGTCATCTCCTCTACAACTTTAGCACGCTGCAGCGGAAGTCAACGGCGTATGAGACATTGGTGCAAGCACGACAACAACCGGCACTGACCAATCAGCCCAACCACCAGCAGACCGTGGCGGAGACCATGTTCTTCTCGCGGCAACCGAAACACGGCAACTGGCAACGGGAACCAGACTGGAGGACAGCACAGGCTGCAACGGAGAACGGTTGCACGCGCATTCGCTTCCACTCAATGTGTGGCATGCACAGCAGCCAGTGGCAAGCAACAGAATCAGAAGCAAAAAATAGCTTAGACGGCATACAGATGCAAACAGAGCAAACATGCTTGGAGAACGTGGAGAACAATACCGTTGCAGGCGGGTGTCCGCTGATAGAACCGATTGCCGCTGAGACGCAGCTGAATTATGGTCCGGCGACGGAGGTTGTGGCCGGATTGGCCAACACGATGGTGAGTCGAGCAGCCCCAGTTTGCCGCAAAGGCAAAATGAGACGAAGCTATGCACCCGGTTCCGATTACGCAGAGCTAATGCGTTTGGTGGCCCGGAAGCGGGCCAAAATGCGACAGTCCAAACGTGGCAGGGTCACCTTTGCTGATCGGTATCGCAACAGTGACACGCAGCCGCCTGCAGACCCAGTTAGAGCTCGCAGCACGAGTCCAGTGACGCGAAAGCGACGCAAAAGCAACAGGAACTCGCCATTCCATCAGATCGATCAGCTGTCCATGCCCCACAACAATCGATTGGAGTTGACATCGAGATGCAGACAGCAGGCACAAGAATCGGATGAAAGCATTACTTCGGATTATGAGCGCAATGACAATGACTTTAGCTGCAGCAGGGAATACTCCTACGATGAAGCTGACTGGCAGACAAATGGATCACGTGGCTGCGAGCGTTCCTATGACACTGCGAGGAGTCCAAACAGCTCTGCTGGCTATGCTAGATGCTGTGCATCGAGAAGCTCAGTAAACGGCAGGCAGGCATCAGACAGCGACGTATCTGCGATGCGACATCGCTCGACTTGCAACACAGTTCAGCAATCCAATTACCTGGATGAACCTGGAATGGACCAAGTCAGCTCCGACGTTGTACAACTGAATGTGGCAAGTGGACGTCGCTCGCAACATGGCTTTGAGCAGGAATTGCATGGCGTGGATAGCATGTATAACAAACGTGACTTGCAGCGGTATCCAAGCGATGACACCTCCATAGATACGGCGGAGCAGGTGGCAAATATTACCTGTTTTACGGTGAGCCATCCGTCGCAGAACTCGTTACAGAGATCGGTCCCAAGCAGCATGTTGCCCAAGCTCTTTGCACGCAAGCCACCCATCAATGAGCAGCTGTTGAGAATGCGCGAGGCGATGGCGCCAAAGATCAAGATGCGGGTGCCACACGTGAAAATGCAGTGCTCTCTGCGCACACGTCGCCCGCAGCCGCCGCCGCCGCCATCTCGAGTGCAGTGTCCGCATCGGAGCCAGCAGTGGCAACGCCAACCAATGTTGGCCGATGAGCCGGACAATCGGAAGAAACAGAAGCAGCAGCAGGAGCCGGAGCAGAAGCAGTTGCTGGCACAGCAGCGTTACGATCGACCCTTACAAATACACACGGATCAGTCGAGGCTACAGAGAAACTTTCAAAAACGATACAATAGAGTGATCGATAACGATAACGATAACGATAACTATCTGTCAACACATTATAGCGATGAAATCAGCAGCGGCCGCTCTCGTTCCGGCTGCGATATGCAGTTTCGAGACGATGAACAACGCCCGACTGGCCCAAGTGTATCGCACCAGCTGGCCAAGACCCTAGGCGAGAATCCATTGAGTAAGTGCAGCCATTGCACTGGAAGCCCTATCAAGAAGAGTAGGTTGAAGGCGAAGAGCTATGCCACGCCCTGGAATCTGAGAGACGAGGCCGAGCAGGCTGATGTTGGTACTGAATTAAGACATAGGTTTCGACAGCCTCAATCGGACAGAGCAGCTGAGCAACAAGTCGAGCATCACCGAAGACGCTCACAGGCCAAAATAGCTGCTAACTGCAAATCCTTGGGCTATTGTGCTTTCCCATCTACTGCTACTGATGTGTCCATGCAGTCCAATCGGGGCGCAACGAGAGGCATGGCTGCCAAGTGTAGCAAGCAGCAAGTTTTTGAGAATTTCTATAATGCCTTCAGCGAATCCTTTGGCTGTCCATCGAGCAAGAGCAGACGTCCACGTTCGAGCAGTCCCCTTGATGACTACAACAGCGAGCAACCAGTGCTATCGGCCATCAAGGCTACCAGCAACCAGCAGCGTTCAACACAACCATGCTCCATACTGAAATCCACTGCAAAAACGGTGAGCAATGCATTGAGGCAGGCCAACGATGGGCGTCGGGTGAACTTTGTGCCCCGGCTGCGGTCACAGATGTCCGTAAATGGCTGTCATTCAAATCGATTGAGTGCCAGTCGTGATGATGGCTACTCGAAACCTGGCACACCGGCCAGCTATACACTGCAGGCAGGATTGAGGCGACCCATCGTAATGCGCGCAAGTACTGTGCACAATGGCGTGCCAGGTCAGTCACTCAATCGCCATCAACCACATCGCCGCGACGAAGAGATGGCAGCGAGACCAAGAGCAGGAGCAGCAGCAATAGCAGCAACAACAATTCCAACACGACCCATGAGCCATCTGGGCAACAGGGAGAAGGTGCTGTCGCTGTTTGCGGTGCCCAGCACATCTAGCGGCGACAATACCTGCCCCAAGTTGCCGTCCAACAAGGAAATGGCAACGAATAATGATCGTCTGTCGACGCGGGCCAAAACGAAGCACGAGCAACACTTGGAGGAGAGTCGCCTGCCAATGAATTCTCAGCTATTCTCAAAGAGCAGCGATTTTCCAAACATACGTATGGGAAGAACCACAAATGACAGCGATCGTTACATGCCACCGCCGGTGACGCTGGTTTCCGAGCTGGATTTCAGGACCTATTGCGAGCACACACGCAACGTGACGTGCAACGAGACGCGGGAGGTGGGCGGCGGCACGACGACAACCGATGTGCCACTCATGCTTAGCCACATCATTGATAGGCGGCTGCACAAACATGCCGCCAACTTGACACCAGCAACACCAGCCACACCAGCAACACCAGCCACACCAGCAACATCAACATCCTTGGCTGGCTGCAACATCTGTCGTGAAACTAACAGGAACAACGAGGCATATCCATGCTATCCACACGATGTGTTGCATGGCGAAAATTATTATCCGAGACGTGCCTGCTGTTTGCGTCGTCTGCCCGCAGAGCCGCTGGTCATTGAAGCCACCCACAAGGGTCTGCGGGAGCAACAAATGCGGCAAAAGTGTCTTTCTGTTCTTTTCTATGCGCGCAAGTTCTGACCAATTTATCGAGTTTTAATAAACTTTCTGTTAACTATGAGTGTGCTCCAAAAAGACAGTACAAGTGCATCCCAGTGTCTCCAGCATTGTATAAATTGAATTCCAGTTTGGATTTCTATAACAAAACGGGCAAAATGGGCTTCTTTTAACAGTTCCAAAGTGGAACATATTACTCGATCTATTGTGCCCCCTTCTGAGCCTATAGCTCTTCCATCAGCCCTAGTCCCAGCACGAATGTGAGCATCTTTGTTGGGTTGAGGTCTTCTAGGGATACATAGAGGATGCTGCATCTTCTTCTAATTAAGGCGCCACATTCGGCTAGGATGTGCATCGAGGATTCCTCCTCCGCTACCATATATACCCAGTTTAGTTAGGTGACTTCTTAGTCTATAAATATATCTTAAATTCGCTCAATTCACACAGAAAAATTAAATACGCTGGTTTAGAAATAATTTCCAAATATAAGAAAAAATCTATTTTTAGTTTGTATATGAAAAATCATTCTGAGAATAAGACGTATTTTTTTCGACAATTTTCGAAAAAAATACTCCGTAATTAAGAAAAGGAAACGCCTAGTTTTTCAATATATACTTTCTGAAATATATAGTTTAAGTAACAACAAAATGAAAAATGTGCATCTAGAATGGAGGAGGAACTAGAACTAGAACGACAATTGTTTGTGCCGCATGTTGTGGTTATAGATATGATTGCCACCCATATCGCTGGATGGCCTCGATTTGCGTTCGCAAAACAGTCGAATCACTGCGGATTGGCGGGCAGATGAAGCAGCCATAGTCTCGACATGACTACTTTTGGCCATATTGCGATTATTTTTGGTGCGATCTCGTCGACTGCGATGGCGGGCAATCGCATACTTGTCGACGGTTGCCACTTTGGTATAGAGGCTGCAGAGGTCACTGCATTGACGCGATGTGTAGAGGCGTTGGGTGAGTGCCTCCTGGTTGCGTAGACTGCACACCAGCTGCCTCAGTTCAATGCTTTTGAGCGTCTTCAGCAAAAACTCCAATTCGACGGGACAGTGGGCATGAGCATTCAGACGGTTGAGCATATGCAACAAATACTTTTGCTGATCAAAGGTCAGCACCGATATTAGGAACATCATGCGCACTATCTTCCATATATTATCCTTGTCAAGGGGATCAATTGGCATACCGCATCGATCGTACATACTATCATATATCTCCAAATCGTTGAGCTCTGTATAGGGTGCCTTGACGTACCGCATCACGCTCCAGACACGATCACGGGGATATCGCTTGAGGGGCTGCTGATAAATTTGATAGGCGAGCTTGAACAGGATCGATAGCATATATTGTATGGAGCATTTGAATAGACAGCTCAATGCCTCGATAATGTGACGATTGCGACGGCAGATGCATTCGCATTGATGTGCCACACCCTCAGCATGACACTTGGGAGAGACATCGATGGGGCAGCGCTGGAACCAACGATACTCATCCGCGCTGCGCAGCTTCTCCAGTTGCGGCTGACATTGGCAGCATTTTCTCACTTGGCTACAGCAGCAGCCGTTGCACATTTTTCAAATAATTTTGTTGCTCTTAGCTTTTTCCAAAAAAAAAACACAAACACAAAAAAGTAATCCAAATTTGTATTAGCTGACTTTTGTTTGTGTGTTTAACTTGCTGAGATTCGCATCGGTTGCTTTATCTGATCAACTGTTAGCAATTTGCATCTGTATATAGTAAATTAGCGCCATAAAGATACAGATAATCGGAGCTGTCGCTGTATATAAATGCAATACCTCATTTACAATTTAGTAATGCAATAGTTATTTGGTTATTTGGTTTGCTGCCTTTTGTAATCTGTGGGTTCAAAGAGGTCACAATATATATATTTATATATAATAAAAAAAAAAACAGAGCTGTTGTCTCACAAAGTTCGCATCGCAGTAGACCTTGAACACAAATAAAGACAACAGTTCCGGCAATATGTAAGTGTCGAAAAAAATGAACAATTACTGAAAATTCTACAAAAAAAAATATTTTTTTTAAATACCTATTTGGAATACTATTAGAAGACACAGTTAGAAATTTTGTATAGGCAAATAGGGCTAGCAGCAGAATGTCTTTGGAAAAGTCGAAATTCTTTGCCGGTGCTCGGGGCTTGGAGACGAATGTGTTCCACGGTTCGATGGCACTGGGAGGTGGTGCCGGAGGTGAGGGTGCATTTGCACGTTATGGCGCCATAAAGCGCAACCAGCCACCAGCGGAGCCACCAAGAAACATTGGCAAACGGCGCTTGCAACAGCCCAAGAAAGCAACGGCAGCAGCAACAAAAATGCCCATCGGTTTAGATGAGCTGACAAAGAAGATAGCGGTCGGAGCACGAAACCCACCGGCAACATCAGTCAATGGCATCAAACGGGTTGCCAAAAGAGCACAAGCAACAACCACAACAACAGCAGCAGCAGCAGCAACAGCAGCAACAAAAAAAGTCAATGCAACGGCGAGCAATCAACGCAATCGACGCCACAATCGCAACGAAGCAATTGGAACAAAGTGCAACAGCAGCAACACACCAGCCAACAGGGACAGCTGCAGCAGAAGACGCATCGATGGACCGATGCCAACAAAATGGTTGCTGTTGCCACAGAGCAATTTTAGGCAATCGAGCGAATCCTCGCTGGATACAATGCACAATACAAAGACGACGACCAGCAATCAGCAGGAGATGCAGCAGCTATGTGTGAAGACCTCCTGGCCAAATCTCAACACAAAAACCAGCTCCAAGCATCAACAACAACAACAATTGCAGGTCAGCAAGCAATCGCGTGTATTTTTGGTGCCCAGCCAGCGGATACTGCTCGCGGATGAGCTCAAGCAGGCGCAGCTTAGCCAGCTGCAGCCCAAGCGACTGCGATCGCCGCGACAGCAGCAGCAACAGCAACAACAGCAACAACAGCAACAACAACAGCAACAGGCGTCAAAGACTTTGCTGTTGCAGACGGACGGCGTTAAGCAGATGGCGTCCGTCGGCAACAGTGAAATTAGCGCATTGTCCACGAATTGCACAAACATCAGCAATGGAGCAACAATTGGCATCAGCGGCAGCAGCAGCGGCAGCGGCAATTGGTCAAAAAGTCAATCATATGATACGCCACTTGTCGTTGCTGGCGGTAACAAGACTCTTAAGCTAACATCAACAGTTATTCGAATAATGCCGGATGCAACACCAGTAACAACAGCAGCAACAGTTGCTGCAAGGAGGCAAACAAAGACGCAGCAGCAGCAGGCGCAGCCGCAGCCGCAGCCGCAGCAATTGTTGCCCAAACGTTTGCCAATCAAAGAGCAATCCAAACAAATGAAAGAAACACAGCAGCAACATCAACAACAGCAACAACAAGCACAAAAAACCAAAGCAACAACAAAAGTTGGAGCTGATGCTGCTGCTGCTGTAATGTCAAAGATAATTCGCGTTGATCAGCATAAGGTGCCCAAGACTGTAGAAGATGGCATCGATATAAGTTATCAGTATTTTGTCAACACGTCTGCGACGCGCGGCAGGAAACAACCAATTGTTCGCTATTTATATCGTCCGATGGTGCGGCGCCTAAATCCGACAACAGCAGCAACAACTGGGCGTCGCAGCAACACGAAGGCGCTGTCGAAGCAGAGCACAACAACTGATGAGGAGGAGGAGCATGAGCAGCAGCAACAGCTGAAACAACAGTCGCCTGCCAGCAGCAATAGTGCTATGAAATTCGATACTGAAACGGAAACGGAGATGGAGATGGAAACACCGGATCCGCCGCCAATTGTTGTGGATGCCAAGTATTTGCCGTTTGTTAAGCAGCTAAAGAATCATCCAATGCCGCCGATGCAACAGCGTAGTAAGCGCGCTGATGTTGCGCAATGGCAACGGTTGCAACAACAGTTGCAGCAACAGCATCAACAACTACAACACCAACACCAACAGCAGCAGCAGCAGCAGCCGCAGCAAATGCAAGTGTTGCAGGACCAACAGCAACTGATACAGCGGCAACAACAGCTGATCGAGATGCAACGTCAGCAACTGTTGCTGGCAGAGGAACACAAACAGCAGCTTATTCCACGGCCCGTTCTAATCGATTATCAGCCAACTGTGACACGATTAACTGCTGTGGGTGGTGCCAGCATTTGCTTTCATGCACCAATACGTGTGAGCGCTGGTGCCGCAAACGCAGCAACAGCAAGAGCAACAGTTGCTGCTGAAGCCACTGAGTCGCCCCGAATTGCAGCTGTTACCTATGAGGATATTGAGACTGGCGTCAGTTTTGGCCGAGCCGTTAGCATTCAGCTGGGCAGCAGCAACAGCGACAGCAACAGCAACAGTTGCTGCCAGATACAGAGCAACAACGACAACAGCAACAGCAATAGCCAACGTGTCTGTGATTTGGCAGCGTCAAAGAAGAAACTCAAGTGTAAATCGCATCCAAGTAAGAAGAAGAGCCGCACATAAGGTGCAACAGCGCACTTGTTGCAGCAGTTGCAATGTTAACTTTACCAATTGAACACAATTCACATTCGATTAAATTCAAAAGTAAAGTCGAAATCACAAATTGACCTTAATTAAATTAGAAAACCAAACAATTTTTATATAACTACGAATGTCTAACGACTTGGCATATATATATATATATATATATATATATATATGATGACTTCATTTACAATGAATAATTGGCTTGGTCATAAAAAGGTCAGGGTCAGTCCGCGGATAAGGCCACAACAAGGCGTCAACTTATACAAGGCCAAAGCCAGGACTATTTCAAGACAATCCCCAAACAAATGGCGGGTGCGTTGGACTGTTATGGGTTGAGGTGTATTGTGCTTCGCGAATATAACTACACCATTATGACATAACGACATAACCACTAACCATTAACTACTAACGACTAACGAAAGGACGTCCATCTTAGGCACGCCGAAGTTTACATACCCTTGACCAGCGACCCTAGACCAGAGTCAAAATTCCGTCATCCAAACTTCACTCGATTTGATAAAGATGAAAACAACAACTGTTGGTCAGTTTGGTTCGGATCTCTTAACAAGAAACAACCTCATCTTTAGGCTATATAATATATATGTACAATAGTCTGATCTCAATGATTTTTCTTCAAAATTTGTATATTGCTTGATTTGCATATCTTGGTAAGAGAATAAGTTTTATAATATATATATATATTTAATAATATAGTAGTCTGAGCTCGATAAGTCTGATAAGGATAAGCTTGGATCGGATTTCGTGATAAACAAAAAACTATTTCATACAAGAAGTTATCGTTCGACAGACTTTTCCTATGCGATATATGTTATATAAACAAAAAGTCAGCTATTAAATATATTGTGATTATTAAACAAATTAGTTGCTAGTGATGCTGATCAAGAATATATATAATCTATCGGGTCGGAAACTTTTTCTTCTATGCGACAAATTTATAATGCCCTAAAAAGAAGATTTTTCCACTTAAGTTGCAGATTAGAGACGATTAGTATTTGCGTGTCATATGATTATCGACATCGGCAAAGTGGCCTAATTTAAGCAAACATTTAAATTTGCTGATAACAATTCATTTCTCGGGTGCTTTTGCACCCACTCGAAGTGATTTAATCAAAAGATTACGCGTAAAAGCAAACAAAATAATCAATAACTAGTTCCAAGTGCGTAGAATAGAAATTAATGATTATTCATGTCGGAAATGATTTATTTTCCTAACGCCAACAATTAATCTAATGGAAATTTTCGTTCCACTCAATGCAGATTTTGTGTATTATATTAATTGATTTTATTGGTATATAATTCGAAAATAATCCATTTACCAGTTAGTTCTATCTGATTTTGGGGTAAATACTAATTTGAATACCCTGAACAAATTAAAGCTGGATAACAGAGTAATGGTTTTGTGCAAAAGTATGTAATCGTCCGACTGGCAGTATATATATATATATATTTTGATTTGAATTAAGAGCCGAATTGATCTACCCTTGTCCGTCTGTATGAACAGAGCCTAAAACTTTAAGCTCTCGTATATCCGGGACAAATCATGTTTCATTCATGTTATCAATAACTATCGAGTCGCAGGAATACGATACATATCGATGTCAGATAACAATAAAAGCTGAATAACAAATACTTAGTTTTCTGTACTCTTCCGTACCAGTGGTCGCCATAAGAAATAAGAGCCCTTCCACAACTGCTTACATTTGCGAGGGCAATTTGGCAATAAAACTATAATATATATTTAACTGGACATCAACTAGAATATATATGCCATATGGTATATTGTAGTCGCGCTCACCCGACTACACTATTCTCACTTGCTCCATAGGAACTTGGCAAATGATATATATTTTTTATTTTGGAAATTATGAAAGCATGCAGAGCCATAAGGTTACCTCGCCTTTCTCTTATTTCTATCATTTTGTGATTGTCTTTGGCACTCCTTTTATTTTTTGGGTGTTTGGACTCCAAGTTTCCCGTTTTATGGGTTTTTGTGTGGAGAGAAACATGTCGTGCTAACTGTTCGTTCAACCTTGGACGGTCCACTTCCCGTCCCCCTCTCCAGTAGTCCAGTAGCCAAACCCATATCGAAATATACGCATTAGTCTCAATTGCGAACACAGTCGATTGTCGTTTGTCGTTTGTCCATTGTCCAATGTCCATTGTCAATTGTCGATGGCTGCTAATGAATGGCGCTAGGTGTCAATATGGGCAGGCCAGTGTTGATAAGCGGATCGAAGAATAATTCACGATTTAATTTAACATTTCTAACAATCAACGGCAATTGTGCTAAATATTAAAAGCGGTTACTGGGCCACGCAAAAAATCAAGTGCACATAAAATACATCTGTGTGTCTGTCTATATATATATATATATATATATATATATATATGCAAAGGCAAAGAAGCAGCAGCAACAGCAACAACAACAATAACATGAACAACAACAAAAACGCAATAATAATAATAAAATGCCACAACTATGTCTAATTTAGATTTATGATCAAAGTCAAGGCTGGTCAAGGTGCGAGGTGTGAGGTGCAAGGTCCTCTCTCACAAATTGCCATCATCATTCCCACAATGAGGCGTTAGTAAATGGAACTAGGCACACATCAGCATAGACACAAACACACACACACACACACACACATATATATATATATATATTATATATAGTACACAATTATACACTTTTTGCTACTCAATTGTTTTAGCACAGTGTGTGCAGCTTATCTACAACACAGACACACACACACAAATATATATATATACACTTCATGAGACATACGTTGAGGTCCATTGAAGCTAGGGCGGAGGGTGAGTAATGGGGTTAAGGGTGGGCTTTACTGTCTGCCACTTGGCGCGCAAAAGGGCTTAATTATAATTGTAACTGATTACCGCGTGCGTCATTCAACTTTGTTTTGTTTTTATATAGTATATATCACAAATTTCGTATCGATTGAGATAAATATATATTTATGTGTACAATCAATATTTACGACACTAAATATATTTTATACAGGTATTTGCTATTCTGACTGGCTCTGGCTGAGCTGCTTTTAACCAAGACACCCCCAATGAAATAACGGCACTCTTATACAATATATATATATATATATATAAGTATATATATATATATAGGTTTTTTAATTAAGTCAGTACAAATTTATTTGTTAAAGACTCACATCGATATACACTGAACCCAGCTGTTAAATAGATTCTATTCCAACGAGATCAATATGCGAATACGTTTTCGACTATGACTGCTGATCAAGAGTATATATATATATATATATATATATATATATACCTTATGGGGTCGGAGATGCTTCCATTTGCCGTGTTACACACTTTTGTTGACTTTTGCCCATTTTTAATTGGTTAAAACTATATAAAAAGTTGCCGAGTTATAACAATTTTCAGAAGTTTGTGAATAGCTTCTAAACTGTTAAACAATTATCTGAAATATAATATATTTATTTCGAAGTATGTTCGTATAACAGCTATTTAATTACATTTGTCTGCTGCCTCTTAGAACTGAGATACAACAGCTGCAATTGGCTACAAAACAATCTTGATTAGACACTGCTTCACAGTGCTTTCCCCCATGGGCGTAGTCAGGGTTTGACACTGATTCAAATTCACATTACAATTCGGCACCCACTTCACTAAAAAAGAAAAGCAAAGATAAAGAACTGAAAAACCCTTGAGTGTCTCGGTGGAAGATAGTGGCAAAGAGGTTGTCACATGATCTGGCTGGATTGTATAACTCATTTTGTGTAACACATTTTCAGTATTAGTCACTCGATTGTGCCAGCCAGGCGCACAGCATGTAATAATTGGCTATAGGGCAAAAGGTGGAGGCGGAGGCGGATGCGGCAAGGAGGATGCAAAGTGATTCCATTAAAAACACGCTAAGCAATTCTACACACAGTTTTATTAACACTCGACAAACTCGATGGACGTGGATCAGCTCCGACGGTGCGGGGCAAAGCCGAACCAGTTTCAACGAACGTCAATTGACGATTTCGATGGGGTCTATTGTTTCTCTTCTATAGGAATGTGTTTGTTTTTTTGTTGTTATCTTTAGTTTTTGTGTTTGCCTTTACACGGCAATTAGCTGGAGCACGTAACAAGGGAAGTTTCGAATTAATATTATACATAAAATAATCAATACTATATATACATATATGCATATAGATAGACAGATAGCTTTAAGTAGCCAACGAACAAACCCATTGAAATTTACAATTACCGGATAGGTTCAAGCTATGTATTTCTTCTCTCTCGCGCTCTCTCTCTCTCTCTCTCGCTCTCTCTGTCTCAGCTGGCGAGAATCCTTGACCTTGGCCCACTGTGCAGCTGAACTCAAATTAGTGCATGATTGAATCAATGAGTGTGAAGCGAGTGAGTGCATCGCCAATTATGATTGAGAGAACAGCAGAGTCAAGGCTGCCCCAACCAACGATATTTCAATGCCAGTGGCATGTGGCCAAAGGCAGACCCACAAATATTGCAATGAGGGTTAGGAGTATTATATAAGTATAACATAAATATATATATAAATATATAATTATAAATATATAATTATAAATATATATGTTGGCTTTGCTCACTTGTTGGTTATTTCGAGGACATCGGATATCATGAGCCGATACTTGTATCGAAATTGCTGTCCCCGCTTCGTCTCCAGCAGATACTTGTTGCAGAAGTCGGTGAGAGAGACAAAATAGATGAAGCCCAGTGAGGTGAGAAAGAGACCGCGCTGCAGCGTGATGCGATCGGTGGTGTTCGGTATTTGCCACAAACTGCCGCAGGCCAAACCCATCGATCCAATCGAACAGGCCAGCGAGAAGTAGCATCCACAGCTCATCGGCAGCGTGTTGACCGCCTTAAGCGGAGCTGCTTCTCCTGCTGATGCTGATGCTGCTGCTGTTGCTGCCACTGCTTCTGGTATTGTTGCTTCGGTTGCTGTCGGTGATTCTGTTGCATCCTTGCAGGCGCCATTGCCCACCAGCGGCTGACAATCACCGTTCCGTCGATGGTGCATGGTCGATTCCTGCGTCCTCGCCCTCTGCCTCTCTTGCTCTGTTGTGGGGGAGGGGAAGTTGTTGTTGTGGTTGTTGTTATTATTGATATTATTGTTGTTGTTCTTGTTGTTGATGTTGTTGTCCTTGTTCAGATGTTCACAACCTGTTGTTGCCTGGACGGTGTCGCTGCTGCTGCTGCTGCTGCTGACGACTTAGCGTTTATAGTGCGTTTGACCCTTGGACCATTTTAGCAGCTGTTGTTAAGACAAATAATAAGAAATGTGCTAGTCAGCAATGATCGACTAACTATTACCCTGTACTTAGCCCTATAAAAATATATGCATTTGTAGCTAACATTCAAATTCTAAATATTAAAATTAGTATTGATTTTAAAGTATTTTAAATTTATTAATTTCGTTAAAAAAAAAACAACAACAACAGTAATTTCATTTTGCAAATTTTACATAAATTTCCAATTTGTTATTGACATTTTGAATTTTTGAGCAATTGCATAGCACAAAAGTAACAATTTCAAGGCCAAAGTTGCCCAATTTGAAATGATCCAATTATGTAAATTATTTAAATCTCACAAAAATTCAGCATATAGAATTAAAAAAATTACAAAACGGTTTGTAGCCACAGTAAATACAAAATAATATAAACTTTTTTTTTCCACTGTCTGCAGGGTGCAAAGCGCATGCTTATCGGCCAACGAGGCGGAACTCAATCAGTATTCTTATTATCACCCAATTATCATTATCAGTTGCGACCCTCGCTTTTTGCTGTTGCTACTGCTGTGGATGCTGTTGTTGTTCCACATTTGATTTACACTTTTACTGTTTAGTTTTGGACTTTGTGTGCCCATTTATTTTAGGTGTAACACATTAGTGTGTCTCTCTGTATGCATTTATATGCCTGTGTAAGCGTCTGTTATCTTATCTACACTTTTTTGTTAAAAAGTTTATTGCTGGTTGCCAGTTTATTGTTCGTCTTGTTGGACATTTTTATCCACATGCATAAAATCTTATCGTCGGCGCATGAACTGCTGAACGCGCGCATACTGTCAACAAACTGTTAAGGCGCACTGTTGCGCTCATTTACTGTTATACATATATGTATATATGTACGTGTGTATGTGTGTGTGTATGTATGTATGCTGTTGGGCTCTCATGCTAAGTACAAAATTCAATTGCCAATTGAAATTCGCTTTGTTTGCAAATCTATACTGCCGCTGCTGCTGTTGTTGCGACTGCTGCTGCCACTGCTGTGTGTATTTATCTACGAGTGTAGGGCGTTTTTCAGTGTTTTCCAAAAATGAATGGTTAAACTCTCAATAAAATTGAAAAACATAAAAATAAATCTGACAATTCTCATGATTAATTAGCAGAATTGACGCCGTTTGATATTCGTGTTACTTTTTTGGCATGTCCATCTCTAATTGGGCATGCGAGTGCGAGTGAGAGAGCAATGAAAACAAAAGTTGCTCTCACTCTCCCTTGTACGCCCATATAAGAAATGTAGAGAACTGTTATACATATATATATACACTTATCTATATACAATATAACAATGTAGGTCAAGCACAGTGCATTGCCCAAATATACAATTGACACACATACACACACACATGCACATTGCATTGGGCGCCGATTGTTGTTGGCTAACATTTTGTGTAACTTATTTAAGAAAATGTTGCGCGCGCGCACAAGCAACAACAACAACAGCAGCAGCAGCGAGAAGAACGACAACAACAAACAATAGTTAATTATAAGTCCAACCAGCTGATCGGTGAGGCAATCAAAACAAATTCGTTTACTTTTTATTTATAAGTTTTGTGTCACTTTCATTGACGCCCACACACACACACTAACACACACAGGCAGACACAGATGACGCGCGCGCAGTCAGCAGCCGTCGCAGCTGTTGCAGACGCATTTCACACGCACACGCAATGGCCAAAAAGATTCATTGATTATGCAATTCCAAGAATTGCACAGACAAACAGCTTCAAACCAAGCTTTTTTCGCATCTGGGCAAACACTAACGACAACAACAAAAGTGATCTAATCTTGCGCACATTGCTACACACACACACACACACTCATATTCATATACATACACAGCACACACACACACATGCACAGAGCGCGCGTTGTGTGTGGCTGGCTGCATTTGCCGGCAACGGCGTCACTTTTGTATTTTGTGTTGTCATTTCACAATTGGATCGGCAATTGGTAAACGTTGGCAGCCGCAATGGCTTAGCATGTGCCAAACACAACACATTTATTTCATATGTTAAAAAATATTACAAAAAATATATACAAATAATATAAAAAAATGCAAAGAGCAGCGACTTTTAAACTGACCCACTTTGATTGACCAATAACAGCAGAGTGGCAGCTGTAAGTAATGTTATGCAGCTGTTATGCCCAACCAGAGCATGTTATGCTTTACATTCATATGTTTACATTCATTTATCGATATTATCATTAATAGGGATGATTTGATTTCTGCATGCAACAGAAATGAGTAACGAATATAAATAAACTTACATTGTTATATTATATTGTTCTTAAAAAGTAATGTGCTGCATAGCCAATTTAAAAGCTATCAATTAATATCGATAGTTGTGTTAATTGAACTTTAACTCGCCGTGGCACAATAAAAATGAATTCTATAAAATGAAAATAACTTTTCGTATGGCTTTAAATCAAAATTTATTAAAAAATTACAATTAATTGTATAATTCTTAAGAAATACGATTACTCGACTATGCATCGCATAACAACTGTTGTCAAATGTTAAACTTCAGTATTTTCAGTATTTTTAGTTTACAGTTTCTTATACCAAGAACACAATATTTTTTTATATTTAAACTGAAAGCACAATTTAAATGTTAAATGAATTTTGCAATTATTGTCAGCTTCAAGCAAACACATTTGATATTCTTTTTCGTAAGCCAACTGTACAAAAAAACATTCACATTTCAAGCAGCTGCTCTTAAATATAAACCAACATTCTCATATTAAAAAAAGGCCATAGATAAATAATACAATACAGATCGAACATAAAGAAATCTCCATGGAAATTGACACCAAACGCAATAACAGGATAATAAATAAATTGAGTTTTAACCGATTAATATACCAAAAAAATAAAAAATTCAAATTAATAAAGTGGCAGCACTAAAATATACCACATTTCAATCACGAAAATTAGAGGAAGTCAGTGAGACCAGACTGTGCGAGCATAAAAATGCAAATAGAACTGAAAGCGGTAACATTTGTTTGCCACTAATATTTTATTTTTCAGTCACTGCGGACGTGTGCGATTGTCGTGTGCGGTTTGGACAACAAGCAAAATGGCGAAAACTGTCGGTCGTGCGTGCGCGCAAATCGCAATTATATTAACTATATACGGATCAATACAAAATGTAAAATCAATATGTAAGTGTACCGACCGATTTACACTTGAATGCACTCACTAACACACACACAAATTATCCAAACACGCATTTATGTAAATATGATAGATCATCATTAAGCAGCAGTTTTCATTACAATGATGATGATGTCGATGAAGACAAAACTCAAATATTAGTGTGGGGCATGGGGGGGAAGGGGAGCCAGAGCGCGCTCTGCTGCCAGTTGGTACTTTTTTTTGTGTGGTGAAATTTTGCTGCCATGTTTTTTTTCTTCTTTTTTTTGTGTCTTTGTTGCTGTTAAAAATGAATTTGTATTTTTATTGAAGTTGTTATTTTTGCTGCCTGGCAGTAAATGCGTTAATTGACAACAACAAAATATGTACGTGTGTTTTTGTGTGTGTGTTTGAGTGTAGCGCAGCCGAATGTGAAAATAAGCAACAGCAAAACTAAGAAACGAAACGTCCTTTCGTCTGTCTCCCTCTCGCTCTTGCTCGCACCTCTAATACAACACTGCCCACGTTTGCTTTATTTTTAACATTTTTGTTTTTTTTTTCTGTGCGCTACGCTCATCTGCTCCATGCTCCACTTAACGTGCAACAATTTTCTAAGCCCTTGCCCCCGTCCTCCCCAAACCTCTCTCAGCCTACACCATCTACTCCGCGCAATTGTAGAGCGACATCTCGTTCGTTGTTGCATATTTCAATTGAAATTTGTGGCGCATTTTGATTAAGTCGCAAAGAAAAATGCGAATTGTTTTTGTTGTAAGACCACGCCAGTCTCCTCCCCCTCCACCCTACGATGATAAAATTGAAATGGATCAAAGAACCCAGAACAGGTGGCAACCTTGTCATTGTCAGCAGCTGCTTGTGTTGTTGTTGTTGTTGCCGTTAACCACTCCACTGCTAAATGTCGTCTTGCATATTATATTTTCTTCTATCTCCCTCTCTATCTCTCTCTCTCTGTGTGTGTCTTCGCCGATTTGAGCAAGTATGTTGTTAGTGTTGTGTAATTAGCCAATAATGTGATGCGTCTTATCCACTAACAGGTATGCAATGCAGTAAACTGGCTGCGGTTGCCTTGCCGGGTGCTAGTGTTGCCAGCTTCGTTGTCGTCGCAGTTCATTTACTTGTTTCAGCTAACTGCGCACGCACTACTGCAGTATATATATATATATATATATATATGTATATATATATACATGTATATACATGCGTGTGTTGTTGATTCAGCTGCGATTGGGCATTGCTTTGTTTACCCCAATCCACGTTATCAATTTCTTGCACTTTGTTTTCCCCCACCCTTTGTATGTGCGCGTTTTTTTTTTTGCTATTGTCAATTTAACATTTTCTAGAAATCAATTAAGCTGTGCTCTGTTTTTTCTGCTACAGGTCAGTGTGCTGTCACTGTTAATCGATAAATGTATGAATGTATATATGTATGAATGTATGTGCTTATGTTTATATGTGTGTATGTCTGGCCACAGTAGCTAATGTCCATGGGGACCGACACCGAGTGGCACAACAGCGCAGAGCAAAGAGCGCTTATCAAGGGCGCTACTTGCTGATTGTGTTGTTGAAGCAGTTTTTTTTTTTTTTTTTTTTTTTTTTTGTGGTAAACAGATAGTTTGCAGTAGCAAAGCGCAGAATGAGTGAATGCGATTTGCGTACTCATTAATACATACGCATATTAATAAGAATTATGCATGCATGCAGGCTGATTGGCATATTGACAACAAAGATTGATCATTTTCTTATACAGCATTTGCTCCCATTACTTCCATTAAGCATTAATTTCCTTATCCAGTGTTGCAAAAAGTTGTGCTCCTTAGCAAACTACTAAGAAATTAATTTTCAACTAAAAAGCTTCCGACAATTTTATACTCATATATGCGAAAATGTTATTCACGAGACAAGACGTTTAAAGCTGGGTTCGTAATGATAAATTGATAATATCCTAGGGTATATTGCAATCATTACAGCCTACTCGAAACGGTTCATGCAAGGAATCATTGTAGTAATTATAACTGTGCATTCGTCGCTACAAATACAAAATCAACTTTCAATCGATGCGCAATGAGCATATTGTGTAATTAAGAATACGTTTGGCGATAAAGCACGAGCTACCAATTGGATTGCATGTGCTCCAGCTGATTCCAATTGGATGTCACGATTCTGCTAAAAAGCAAAAGAAAAAAATACCAATACAAATGCATATCTTTTATTTTTGTTCAGGCAACTTTCTTTCATATTCAGTTATCGCATTTGCCCACAATTGAATTCAAAATTCTATTGCAAGTGTTAAAAACAAGATTTTATTGGTTTTAAAACTACAGACACCAACTTAAATCCTCACTTTATTTTACTTGACTTTGTAATTTGTATTTACCCCTGTGTTGTTTAAACTAACACTGAAAGTAGAGTATTGCATAGCGGCAACAATAATTTCTAGTTCTGCTTGCGTTGACCAAAATAGTTGTGTGTACCCATTGAATTTGTGTGTATTGGTGTTCGTAGTCCCATTCACCAGTCACAGTGCATCGTTTGTCTTTAATCTGCTATTACAACACATATACCCCCCTCTCCCCCTCCCCACCTGTGCAACCATCACACACACAAACACTCGTAGACTGTCACAACAGGAAGCGTTGCCGTCAAAGTTAGCACATCATCAACATCAACATCAGTGACAAAATTCTCTCTCACCTCACTTCTTACTTCGCATTGCTTCTCACGATTTCTATATAAGCATCTCGCTCACACTCTTTTTGGTTGTTGATCTTTCGTTCTCGTTCTCGCTCTTACCAACAGTCACCGTTACACTGTTAAATGCTGACTGCGTCATCGCCGCAGCCGTCTGCGTTGCTGCGGCCAATGCATTTTGGGGTCTCTGCGCATTTCGTTTTGTCTCGTCTTGTCTTGTATTTGGTTTGTTTGCTTCTGCTGCCACTATAGATTTGGCCCGATAAGCATGTCCGGCTAACGGCGCTAGAAGCCAAAAAAAAGAAACAACGTCAACTGTACAATTGTTTTGTTGTTGACATTTGTGCAGTCAGCAACACCAAAACTTTATTTCAAGTTGTAAAGTTTGTCGAAACTTGCGCGATAAGCACAATACGAAGAAGCAGCAGAAGTCGAATAGGGAGAAGAACAAGAAGAAACGTTCATGCTATGCAAATATTTTAGTTATCAGCTGTGCCTTTTTGAGTCTCACCTCAAGCTCGCTCTCTCTCTTTTTTTGCCTCTCCTTCTGCAAAATGCTTTTTCTTCACAAACAGCCCACAAACAATGAAAAGAAAGAAAAACTAATTAGTAGGCAAAAGCTTTCAATTGCGACGCTAAACAAACAAAAAATAACAAGCAACGCCAACGACAAAGATTTTGCAGTCGCATTTCCTTGAAATCAACCAAAGCGAAATTGAAAGAAGAACAAAAAACAAATTGGGTCACACTCACACTTCTGC
Organism: Drosophila macrothrix; assembly: GCA_035042055.1. NCBI lineage: Eukaryota > Metazoa > Arthropoda > Insecta > Diptera > Drosophilidae > Drosophila > Drosophila macrothrix. Next base: position 18,823,652 of record JAWNLX010000587.1, on the reverse strand, counting down.
CTGTGTGTGTTTGTGTGCGTATGAGGACGTTAACTTAGCAGAAATGGAGCAACAAGAACAACAATGCCAACAATAACTTTCAGTTTTCAATCAAGTGCTGCATTAATTTGAGCCAATTATTTGCAATATCAGCCACTATCATCACCACGACAACAACGACGAACGGGTTAGCCATTAACATTACAATTAACACCGGGTTCAATTGAATCAGACACCGCACAATTGCTAAGAGGCAAACACAATAGCAGCAGCAAAAGCAAAAGCAATACGTGAAGAGCATATGCTGCTGCTGCTGCTGTGAGTGCGAGTGAGATAGCAGTTGCACTTGTGTGACTCAGTGTGACCGCAGCCCAATAATTATGCAAGGCAATGGGAAACAGACAAATGCAAATCAGATGACGTTGTTCCATCTAGTTGTGTGTGTGTGTCTTGAGTATTTTCATGCATCTCGCTCTCCCTCTCACTCACACTCACACTCAGCATTTTTGCGTCACTTTCTGAAATGCTATGCAAAAAGTAATCTGTAATTAGCCAAAATTCAAAGTGCAAGAAATAAACAAATGACTTGATAAGGGAGGGAGAGTGGTAGGTTATGTGGAGGGGGGAGGTTGAAAAACAACAGCAGCTTTTGTTAATTTCATTCCAGTCAATCGGTGCTTGCCACCTGATCTAATTCACTTACTAAGCCTAGTATCGAAGTGCGAAACTCGCATTATTTGTATTAAACGCTTATTTTTCAACTCAAGTTTGTGTGTCTGTTTAAGTTTGTGTATATGTAGACCTGCTCCATATTATTAGATCGTAAACGATATTGCATTCATCCCGTTATGTGCGCCCTGCTCTACTCTGATCTCTGACCGCATGCTATAATTCTATTGTAAAGCGGCGAGTGGCGACCAGAAAAAACAATAACATCGTGCGATTAATGGCGCAGTGCTCTTTGATACGTATGCATACGTGTACACACACACACACACACACATGCAGACACATACAGCGACTAAAAAGACCGCATTACGAATTCCATCCGTAATCTATACTTTGTACGCGGGGGTAAAGTAAGCACAGGGATCGTAAGCATTCCGCTATTCGATTCCATACACCAAGATGTATATATTGTAATGCTGTTGCATTATACTCCCCAATATTTTCGAAATGTAGGTTTACATATATAATGTTAACATATATACTGATAGCCAAGCGGCTATTAAATCTTTTACCGCGATATCAACAAATTCGAAATATCGGTAACAAGTTGTCGGGTAAGCAGCATGTTATCAGCCTAAAATGGGTGCCTGGCTGGCAGTAAGGCTGAAAAGTTAGCTATTAAAGGTACTCTATTTCCTCTCATCACTGATTAGAAAGGTATATGTATGCCTCTGGCTACCGCTAAGCTCAAAATCGACAGCGGAAACAGAAAACAGTCGTATAGCACGCCAAAAATGTCCCACTATAAACACAGAGCTTTGTGTAAACTCAGTCGCACAAGCTGCTCTGCTGTAATCCGTGCGGAATTCATGCCAATAGACTCCAAGTGGCTTATGGTGACTTCTGCAGAAGCTATAAAGAAGTGGAAGAAGAATAATCTGCAGGTCAGTTTAAACGAGTGCCGGATAAATCCAAGTTAGATTCCCCACGGTTCCACAACGCGTCAAACATGGCGTATGTGTGACGACCTTACAGCAGGTTGACAAGCGTCTAACCGAAGCTAACCTATAATTATAAATAGATTTACCATATATACAATCTTATGACTTATTCTAATAAAAAAATAATAGTTTTAAAAATATGACTAGATTTAAAAGTTTAATAAAAGCAAAGCTTACAGTCAGTGCACTAATCAAACGAGATAGTGAAACAGATCAGAAATCAACACACATAAAAAATTTAAAGATAAGACTGAAGTTTTCGCTAATGTGCTTCACTTGGAGAAGCTCCACATTACAACGCTACACGCAAGAGCAATAAAAATGCTGCGGAATGAATTACATTGTCCGCAGAATACAGAAATCATTCAGTAATGAAACAGAATTCATTCAATAGTTCGCTGCTGGGCAAGCATATGTATGTGTATGTGTGTGTGTGTGTGTGCCTATTTATATAAGCATATCTAGTTACTCGAATTCTTTGGCTATAAGCCGCACTAACTGCATAATGTTTGCGAAGGCATTTAGTGGTCTGCGGCCAGTAGAGGTAGGGATAGGGGTAGAGGCAGGAGGGGTAGGTGCCACATCCATAAATGCAAGTGAAACACACTTTGAAAATAGAAAATCGATATTGTGCGCGCAGCGTCAAATAACAGTTAACGCGAGCATTTACAACGTCAGCAAAAAAATAGGCACAAAATGCGGTTAAAAGCGGTGTAGACCAAAAATAAAATGATATAAAAAAAGGGGCAGAAGAAAATTGATCAATATATCAATTGATCAAACTGCGGAATGTTATAAATACACGTGTTATTTGCATTCATGTGCATATTTAATGAGAGTCACTGCGCTCTTCAACTGCTGTTTATAAACACTTTTCGTACATCACGCACAAGACCTTTAAGTATATTATATATATATATATATATATAGATATATATATATATATATATATATATAATGTTAATCAACGCATTTTAAATACTTTTTTTGATTTGACATGGCAGCACATTTGAACCTGTATTGTTGTGCTTGATGCTAAACAAGTTTCTGTACGAAAAGCCATAAAATCAAGAGATGAAACTTAATTTTAGTGCACACCCACAAAAACAACACAACAAAAATCAATTCAACCACAAATATATGCTTTGTTGAGGTTCAGACTAACGATACCTAAATTGAAACAGACCATCGATTCTATAATTAAGCACTGAACCCATTAAAAATGGTTAAACAAAAGTAGGGTATGATGAAGTTGTGCAAAGATATGTAACAGGCTGAAGGGGAAACATCTGCGATTCTAAAAATTATATACATTTAGATTCTGGATCAGCATCTATAGCCGAGTCGATATAGCCATGTTTGGCTTTATGAACAATCCGATCTCGGAGGCGACACAAATCAAATTATCGATAACCATTTTGCCCCATTTTGCGAATATGGCAACAAATCGATTATCGATATAGCCTTCGTATTGATTCATACTATACCCAGACATATTATTGATCTGAACTGTACAAATTTCATTAGATTTGGATAAGAAACGCAGATTATGTTAACTAACAAGCGAATTTACACCTACACAGGGTATCTCCTAGTCGAGCTGTATTTCGATAAGAGCATTCTAACTTCTTCCTCGTTTTTAGTTTTTGGAATGTGTCACATAGCTGCAAAACTAAAACACATGTTTCATAGAGTGAAGAACTTTCGGCTCATTTTTTTAATGTTCTTTTTTGCTGTGGTTTTATTTGAGCGAACAAAAAAATATGCGTTGTTTGTCAGCAAAAATGTCTCTATTTGTCTCTATTCTTTATATAGTTGCGGTCAAAACAATAGAAGTGCACACATATGTTTTTGGAAAATGTAACAAAACAAAGATACTTTTAAATTGAATTATGGAATTATGAACACAAGCTATCAATACTGAAGATAAATAAATATTAAAAGATGGATAGCCTTAAGATTAGTAACAAAGCCAGATTAAAGTCTTTAAACGTATCAGAAATGAGCCGTGACAACAATTTTAGTGGAATACTTTTGAAGCTTTCTTAGCATTCTCTGGGGTTAAATAATATTTCGAAAAACTAGATATGATGTGTATATTATATTTATTTATCGATGACAAAGTCCTCTTTAAAGTCTCGTTGGATTAACCTTAGAAACAAGCTATAACTTCACACCACATATTCGCAATCCGGTTTGGATGTGGAGACTGTGCCGGTCATCACATCACCATAACTCCATTGGTCTCGAACGATTCTGGAGAAATTTTAATTGAATACACAAAAAAAAAAAAACAACGACAAAAACGAAATAACCTTGGAAAATTTCAAGAACCGCATGACCTCAAAATAAGCAACAACAGTTCTTTAAATTTTCGGCTTAACTTTTGCTTTGACTTTTCTCTTATCGACGCGTAAAGTTTTTTATTAATCAAAAAAAAAAAAAAATCAAATCATATTTAATGACGCATATATGTACTCAAAAATAAATATATTTATATATAAAGCGTACGTGCATTGTACTTATCTTGTGTGCGTTGTTTGCTTCCAGCTCCCGATCTATACAACACCGTCGCCACTCGACTCACATATATCAATCCGGATGAGATTGTTAGACTGACGCCGGAACAGTTGGGCGCGTCACGGCCGCGTCGTGCCGCTATGCCAGCAGCTCCGGCGGAATCGACACCAGTTGTGGCAACCACCACGCAGGATGCGAAGAATCAATATCGGAGCGTTAACGGCAATGGTAATGTCAACATAAGCAGCAGCAGCAGCAGCAGCGGCGGCGGCGGCAACGTTTCACCCGCAGATGCTGCCACGCTGACAACCACCGTGGATGGCAAGGCGTCTGCCACCGGCAGCGTTTCCTACAATGTTCACAATGTCGGCGTTAATGGCACCGGACAGCGCAAGGATCTGAGCAGTGGCAGCGATGCTGTTGCCAACAATAATAGCAACATCACCACCAGCATCAATGTGGCAACTGGCGCTGGTGCGGGTGCGGGTGCTACTGGTTTGGCGGCAGTTCCACTAAAGAAAACTCAACTGATGGCCTCCTTACAGCCATCGCCATATCCCAAGAAGGCACCCTCATCCGTCCAGATGCCAATGGCAACGGGCACGAGCACCGAGCGACAAATCATCGATGATGTCGATGTGGCCGACGATGTCATCAATGATCGGGCAAAGAATCAATCGCTCACCCGTCGCGAAGATCACTTCTACTACTATCAGAGTCTCCTCTATGTGAACAAGAGCGAGACAACTGCTTTGTGGAACCAAGTGCGTCTCATACCAGAAAACATAATGCTATCCTCTTCGCATCGTCGCGCCATGACCGTTGAGCTAAAATTCGATTTTCCCTTCTATGGCCAATATGTGCGCAACATAACCGTTGCCACCGGGGGCTTTCTCTTCACCGGCGTCTACGTCCATTCGTGGCTGGCGGCCACTCAATATATAGCGCCACTAATGGCCAATTTCGATACCAGCATTTCGAATGATTCCTTTGTGCGGCTACAAGATAATGGTAAGGCTCATATATATATATATATATAAATCGACATAAATCAGTTGACAGCGAAAAATACAAAAGTTGAAAAATCAATTAAAAATACAACTTAATATTTTAAGTGAAATATAAATTTTAAAAAACAAGAGTTGGTCGTTGCCGACTGCGAAATACTCAGATACCAATCTGATAAGATCTGGTGCCGGGTGTGTCTAGCCAAGTTAGTTAGCTTTACCTCTAAAAAAATATATATATATTGGGGGAGGTTCATAGCCATAATCTACCTTCCAAGTTTGGTAACTGTAGCTCTTAAATTGCGTGATATAATACGCCTTTATGGCTTTTTTAAGGGTATATTTTAAGCGTGCTACCAGCAACACACCTTTTATAAACTTAGATTGCACATTTGGTGACTCTGTCTTTAAAATATGCGGCAAATATGCGGTTTAATCGATTAACCATTTCTCAAAAATTACTTTTGCCGATTACGGGGCCAGGAATTACGGTTATCAGTAGTAGCCTTTTAAATTTAACGGAAGAAATAGCCATTCCCGGGGGGAGGTATATATTTAGGCGTGGCATATGCCGTTCTTTAAAGCTTTAAAATTGTAGGAGATATTTGGCTTCATCGATTTGTAGTGATTTTCTAAACAATTTTTACAAGTAATATAAGATTTCTGCAGGAATTTTGTTGCATGCATAGATTTGGAGAAAACAGATAGTATAAACTGAATTAATTGCATTATCATATATTTATTAATGTTGTTGTTTCGTTGTGTGATCCTGACCGATTCTCCTGCACGAATGGCAGGCACCGCCTTCACAGTCGTCTGGGAGAACGTCACGTTGCAGGATAAGCCCGAGTATGGCAAGTTCACATTCAGCGTCACGTTGCATCAAAATGGTGACATTGTGTTCGTCTACTATCAGCTGCCGACGGTGATCAGCAACATACAGGACAATCAGCATCCTGTCAAAGTGGGACTCTCCGATGCTTACATCGTTGACAAGATGCTTTTCTGTACGTATTTTTTTCTACTTACCTCTTACATGCTCTATTCCTATCTCATTCACTGTCACTCTCTCTCTCTCTCGCTCTCGCTCTCGCAGTTGCTCGCCGCAAGACCATCTATGAGTATCATCGGGTCACATTTGGGCAGAAGGAGATCACAAATGCCACGCTCATTAAATTGACAGCGCAGCCCACCTGCCTGCGCTACAATGACTGCGGGTCGTGCCTTAATCACAATACAACATTTGAGGTGAATGCCCCTTCCCCCCACCCCTTAATTCCATTTAACCAGCTAATCTCTCTAATTTACTCGCCATAGTGCACCTGGTGCCCCACGCTAAATCGCTGCTCCACCCATAATGGCACTGATCGTGGCAAGCAGGAATGGCAGCAGAAGGGTATGTAAAACACTCACTGCAACATGTTGCAACATCATTATAGCAATTCAGAGACTTTCTTTTTATATATTAATTGTATTTGATTTATTAATTTTAATTTTGAATTTATTTAATTCGATTTTAAATTTATCAATAAGTTGCCAAGTTGCCATATTATTCGATAAATATTAATATGTTTACAGTTAATAATTTTTGCTTTGCGTTTAACGGCGATCTTCGATTCGTTTCTTTGAAAATAGTTTGTAAATTCGAACTTGTTCTGTTGTTATTGTTATCGTTATCGTTATCGTTATATTTGTTGTTTATGTGTAATGATTGATCTATATATATAGTAAATTCGATTAAATTTTATTGCAGGCTGCGAACGCTTGCTAATCAGTAAAATCTCTGAATGCCCTGCGCTGGGCCAGAAGGGCAACAATGCTGCACAGGAGAACATTAGCAACAACAACAACAACAACAGCACTAGCAACAATAACAGCACCAGCAATAACAACAACAACAACAACACTGGTGGCATCAGCTCCTCATCGACGCCGGCGTCAAATGCCGCGGCCACAGAGCCAACAGTGAGCAGCACGCAATTTTCGCCAGCAAATGGCGAGCAGCCGAACAGCGACGCCATCAATGTGGAGAAGAGCGAGCATCTCGGCGCCGTACTTCCGCCGGAGAATAAGAGTGTGGGCGTGGCATTTCGGTTTATTGGGCCCATTTGTCTGGTGTTCGCCGTGACACTGTGGCTCTTCTACGCGTACCGAAATCCACACACACGGAGCGGACAGCTCCTAATACAGGTGAGTCTATCGATCAATCGATTTATCCGATTCCAAATCACAACTTAAACTTAACTTAAACGTGTTTATAATTATATATTTACATGCAGTCCAAGCAATTGCATCAGGTTTGTGATTAACAGTTGCACTTGACATTAAAATGAGTTCTTCACTTGTTGTGATCAGTTTTTGTTTTTATTAATCACTATATTATTTTCTCCTTCCCAATACAGTTCCGTCCCAGTCAGTGGTCATGGAGGCGCGGCGAGGCGCGCTACACGGCGGCAACGATACACATGTAACAGTAATGAACAGTAGAGAAACCGTAGAGATGAGAGCGATATTGCCTGTTGTTGTCTATGTCTGCCAGTTGCTTCTTGTTGTCACAAGCAAGTAACGAGTAGCGAGCAGCGAGCAGCGATTACCGAGTAACGAGTAAGGAGTAACGAGTCACTGTCTCTGTCACGTGTGACGCAATAACTGAAGAAAACAGGATATCCAACACAGCCCCCTTCCACAAATTCCCCAAAAAGCATAGTTAAAAGAATAGAATATCTGATAATTCTCTTGAATGGATATGTCTAGCTCAGCGTTTTTCATGTCAACAACAAAAGCTCAGATCATAACACACAACAAGTAGCGTAAAGTGCGTAACAGCAGCAGCTGCGGCGTCTGCGGCTGCCCCTTTTACAGCGAACACAGACACAGCTCTCATGGGCACAGTTTGAAAAGCGTTGCAAATTAGCGACAAATTTAAAGACCATATCAAAAAGACAGCCAAACAACAAGAAAAAAAACAAAACAAAAAAAAACCACACGTGTGCTTTGTGTTCTTTCTAGCATGCTCTGCTCATGCAACAGATATGTTCACATCTTTTATAAACATTTTAAAATCACGCTAAAGGGCACTCGCATCAATTATGGTGTTTAATTTGCTCAGGCCCTGTTCCTTTTACACCCATCAAGCACACAGATACACACACATACACACACACACACACACACACACACAGATACGGGGCACAGTGCTTGCAATTTAGTAGTTCAATTGTAAAAACCATTTTACTGTTTTGTGTTTTTTTTTTCTTTATTATTTTAATTTTCTTACGCAAATTATGTATGTATTTTCTCTTTCTGTAACGAGGTTTGTAGCTCTAAATAATTATTTTCTTCGTATTCCTATTGGCAACTCGTTTATAGTATAAAATTGCTATTTTATTCTATTCTATTCTATTCGCTTGGTATTAAAAAGTTTTTTTTTTTTTGTATTATATGGAGTACTACATCCGGATGTTGTATATGCTGCACTTGAATCTGTTTATATGCAAGCATACATGCATATCAAAATGAATATATCCAAGACGACCTCTTCTTTTTGTTAGTATTTTTTTCTATTAATTAATATTATAAATATACATATAAATAATTACATATATAATAATAATAAAGAAAAAAGAAAAGAATAATACAAAAAACATAAAGAAATACGGTGTGCAAGTAAAAATGCGAAACTAAATACATAATTTAATAAGAGAAACATGAAAAAACATGCAACTAAAGATCTGTAACAAAACATAAGAAAAAAACAAACAACTAAGGAAATTGTATAACAATGTATTTTGATAATGAAATTAAATTTGTATTTTAAGCTCTTATTATATATACAAGATAATTTAAATAAAAACAAAAAAAAAACGTATAAAACAAAAAAAAAAACGTCTTTTGATTTTGAAATACCCGCAAGCAGTTTACCGCCTCTGCGCAATGCTGTTAACTTAAATTACGCGTTGCACAGGTGCAGTGCAGTGCTGGCGCCATCTATTATCGTTTTATATAAAACACAGTCATCATCAGCTTGGACTGTTAACTTCACAGTGCTCCTAAAAATGGAATGCACGCTGTTAAATCTTATGGCTGCTATCAGACGATTATTTTGAACATAACGTTTTGATCACTTGAGCACTGTTGTTTAACGCCAAATAGACCTGTAAAATTAATTGAAATGCATTTAACTTTATTTTTGTTTTGTATTTTGTTTCAGCTTTAAATTTGGACTACATTTGGTCAATACTTGAATTATTTGCATTTGTTAATGTTGTAACTTGTTTTGTATACTCGTTATTCTGTTACATTTACTTAAACAATTACAAGGTGGATTTATCTATGTATGTATGTATGTATTTATGTTTGCTATGAGAAAAACCGTTGGATTTCGCTTAATTCACCAGTATAGAGTAATGCCATTTGTTGAAGGGGGGTTGTGGAGTGTTAACAGCTGTTACAACAACTGTTGGGCGTTTTGTTTTGCTTTGCTTTGGTTTGGTTTGGTGGGTTCTTCTTTTGTTGGCGCCATCTACAATTTCTGCTGTGCCAGTTCCTCGATGGTGCGCGCATTCGTCAGCGTTACCCACAATGGCGACTGAATGCTGGACAGCGAATAACTTTCCGCGGCGTCCAATGACTGCGATTTGCGCATTGTGGACGCTGTTGAGCCACTGGCGGCGCCGGCGCCACCACGTCGACGGTCACGTTTCGAGCCCCGTTTACCACCACCGATGCCAAAAGCAATTGCTGCTTCGCTTGCCTGGCTGCTGCTGCCGCTGCTGCTGGTGCTAGCGGCGCGCAGCTCAAGTAGACGACTGCGACGCTTCGCTAGTGCTGCCGGATCGTGCGAGTCACGCATGCTGCCCGCCTTGCGAAGCGACGGCGACAACGTTAACATTGACGTCGACGGCGACGTGAGCGCAGAGCGTGTTGCCGTCGTTGTCGTCGGCTGCTGCAGCTGGTGTTGCTGTTGTTGTTCCTGCTGCTGCTGCTGCTGCTGCTGCTGCTGCTTTTGCTGTTGCTGCTGTTGTTTTGCTGCTAACTGTTAGCTCGATGAGAAGGACATCTTGTAGGAGGAGTTGGTGTCCATGGGCGATTCGGGATTTAGGATTTCGGTTTGCGTCTGTTCCACATCGCTGCAGCGCTCCTCCAGCACGGTGTCCAGCTCCAGCGAGGTGAAGCCCTGGCTTAGGCTTCGTTCAGGACGTAGACTGATAGCTCGCGACGATCGGTAATCTGCAGGCAGCCAAATAAAAAACAACAACAACACCACCAACACCAACAACAACAACAAGGAAAGCAATTAAAATTTTATTGCAAATTCAAAGTTTTCAGTTCAAAATAGTCAAATGCTAAATCAAAAAGCAAATTTCAAATATTTCAAATAAAAACGTGCGGCATATGAAAAATGTTTATGAATTGTGAATGTCAAAACGTGCAAAGGACATCCCCCCCCCCCCCCCCACGCTCCTCCTTCCCACACACACACACACACACACGTATACTTTGCTGCAGGTCTGACAATGACATGCGCACAGTGGGACAACGACATGACAGACTTGCATGAGTTTGCTGGCGACATTAAAAAACCAACCGAATTCCAAAGACAGCCTGTCCTAATTATTGACACACACAGACACAGACACAGACACACACCACTGTGCACAGTTTGAGTTGTACTGTGTTTTATGGGTTTGCGGTAAAGTTGATGCTGCATAATTGTTTTCTAAACATATGCAAAATCCAAAAATTGGCAGGCCAAAATTAAAGGGGCAACCAAGAAGTATGCTTTGTGGTTGTCAACAACTCGTTATCGTGACAGCTACAGCAACATTATCAACATCTTCATCATCATCGTCATCATGATGACGATCATCATCATCATCGTCTACCTATCAAAGTGGCAGGAATCATTGAATTTCATATTCAGTGTGCAGTAATCTCAAATGCAGAACTCGACTTCAAGATACCCTCTTTTAAATTGCTAAATTTAACTTGTGTTGGAATACGGAATACAAAAATCTACAATCAGAGAGAAAAATAAACATAAGTCTTAGAATATTGCACTAAAATGAGAAGCGCCTTGAAAACTAGAAAGTTTTTCGTGTTTTTCGAAATAATACCAAAATATACAAAATACAATTTCTTGGAATTGAAAAGCAGTTGATAAACTATCTAAAATGTTTGTGTGTACTTCCATAATAATATAAATATTAGGAAAGCTAAGCCTGCAAATTTGACATATTTTTTTCTACATTTTTGGCGAAATATGCTTTGAAATGAAGAAAATTAAAATATTGGGTATTAGACACAAGATTTTATTATTATTTTTTTTTAACAAAAGCAAAATCCAGAAAGCCTTTGTAAATATAATTTAATTTGAAGAGCTGTGTGTTTTTTTAGAGAAAGAAATCCAATTGTTGATCTTGTCTTGATCTGATTGGATTTATTCCTGAGTTTTGGCCAATTCAAGCAACAAACCTTGGACTATTCTGCATTTGAATACACCCAGAAAACGTATACAAATTTTTGTTTATTTTTGTTTTTAAGCTTAAATTTAAATATTAATTTTCAATTTGTAATTTTAATAGACTTTTTGTAGTTTCCTGCGTCGACTGATATTAGTTGACACAAAAAACTAACAAAATATATGCGTAAATTCTTAGCTGAAACTTCAACGTTTTGTGGCAATGTTCCATACAATGTCTGCTGGGTGTTGCATGCAAACGCGCAGCGTATGAATAGCTGATATTAGCCATATTTATGGGATACAGGGGATGACATAAAATATGGCTGGCTGTGCGTGCGTGCATGCGGCAAGTGTGTGTGGCGTGCAGCAATGTGAAAAGGGCAAGTTTTTATTTCTCGTTGTTGTCGCTGTTGTTGTCGCTGTTGTTGTCGCTGTTGTTGTTGATGTTGTTGTTGATGTTGTTGTTGATGTTGTTCATATGCAAACGAGGGCAAGCGCCCAAAGGTATGCAATGCAAATGCAAATGCGAATGCTGCCAGCTGCTCTTGTTGTGCTTGACACACTCAAAACGCCAGACATGTGTGTGTGTGTGTGTGTGTGTGTGTGTGTGTGTGTGAACACTTGCTTTTATTGAGTGGCTGTCCCAGTGTATACAAATGTGTGTGTGTGTGTGTGTGTGTGTGTGTGTCGCAGCAGGCGCTCGCCAGCTTGACTCCTACACCGAGTCGCAAGTTGTTCTCGTTTCTTTTTTGGCCAGGTTTCATATCCGGCTTTGTCCAAATGGGTATAATAGATTGTTGCAGCGTGCTCTCGTTTGCAAGTGGGCCAAGTTTGTTGCACTGCAATTTAAATGTCCCTTTCCCTTTCCCCCTCCCCTCTCCAACCATCACCTGAACCTTGCAAATAAAAACCGGTTTGTGCGCTTCAAATATTTGCGGCCGTAAAATCCGAAAATTGCGGAAATTTGAGCTTTTTTCTTTTTCCGTTCGTTTATTGAGATTTATGAACGGAATATTTTTGGAATTTCTCTCAAATAATTGAGAATGATAAATAATACATTTTTTTTATTATTGCAATCGGGCAGTCAAAACGAAACTTCGAAATGAAAATTCAGTTGCCGATTCTCGTGCGCGAAGCATCAAAATTCCGGTATTTTTGCACACTTTCTTCCGGTATTCGATTTCATAAGTGGTACGCAGCTGATTACAGTTGAGCAATATAGCTAACAAAATATCGAATAAATATATTTTTAGTGTGTGTTTTTTTTTGTTGTTTTATTAATTTCATTAATGAAATGGTCGCTGAAGCCATTAAAAATTAATCAGTTCGTAATTTCCGAATTTTACATTAATTAAGGTTTGGTATTGATTTTTAATTGAAAATGCAAATTTAGTTGTAAGTCGACCTCAATATTATGGCAATCAACAATTTTGGAATTCAAACTCTCGATTTTGGTGGCTTTGCAATTAGTGGTCGACTGGCAAACAGGTGGAAAACAACAAAGGGGGCGTTGTGGCAGGCAGGCAGGCAGGCAGGCAGGCAGGCAATTGGGGGCAGCGATGGGGCTTCGGGTGTTTGATATGCGCCCCTCAGTTAAAATGCAATTTATGCAAGTAAAACAAAGTGGAAAAATTCAATTATATTTTCGAGGGGACGTTTGTTTTTGTTGAGGGTGCAAAATATAAATAGACTACTACGAGAAAGCAGACCCACAACAAGATTCACACACATATGTATATATAGAAAAAGAGTGCTTGAGAGAGAGACAAAGAGAGAGAGAGAGAGATACACTCTATATATAAAGATCTAAATTGTGTGCGATATGTGTCTATTATAAAAAAGTATGTACTCGTATGTAATATAAATGTGTAGTGAAATTATTCGAGCTGCACTTGACTGTCGATGTAAATAGAAACGAAAAGAGAGTGGCAGGTGGCGAGTTCAGGTGAGGGAGAGAGAGAAATGTAAAGAAATATAGTTGAAACACACACATTACAACACTCAAACTCACTAAGCCTATGAATTGGACTAAATCTGACCAGGCTGACAGCGTGGTCCTGCATATCATAGTTGCGTCGCCTGTCCCGCTCCCGGGCCAGCTTGGCCCGCCGCCTCAAGCAGCAGATGACGATCAGCGCCAGGATGGGAAAGCCAAAGATGCACGAAACGATCGGTATGACAATCGATTCGGGTGAAACTGCAAAGACAAAACAGATCACAAAGTTTCACAATTTGACACTACAAATCGGTTGTTGTCCAACCACATTTCTTGAACAATATATTTAAATAGAAATAGAAAAAAAATGTTAAATTGTGGCATGTGCACTCAGTCAGAAAATGATACTTTTTATTTCTAAGAACTCGGCATTTTCTTTCTCTTAATTTGCAGGGAACATTTTTCATTTGATTTTGCACACAGTTTACACAAGCAACTCTAAAATGGACTTTATTATTAATAAACAATAGTATTATAAGATCTTACATATGTAAACATTTTAGATACTTTATGAATTTATACAACTTACAACTGACTGATTTTACGTTGATTTTTGGTCTGTGAATTTAGTGACTTCTTCTTTAAGGGCCTCGGATATATAGGACAGTTAAACTTTAATATACTGACTCAGTAAGGATTTTTTTCTATAATATATATGAGATACTTAATAATCGAAAATATATCTAAAAAAATAAAAGACAACATCAAAACACTCTTCCTATATTAATATTTATTGTATCAGAATGTAAATGTATATCTACGCCGATCTATTCGATCTTGCTGTACAATAATCAATCAATCAATAATATATATATATAATCTGGACATCTTATATGATATATATAAGGGAGGCTCTGCGCTTAAGATTGTGGCTTTTATTGCTATTTTGCACAAACTGATTAGACCCTTCTGTAATTATTTGAGGGCGTAATGAAAACACCTTCTACGAGGGTATGCAAATGTGCCCCTTTGTGCATATTGTAATAAGCTGGGCAATAATTGTTAAAAGTAAACTTCATATGTTCTTTATTTTATACTTTATGCTTCTGCTGCCTAATTGCTGCTGTCAGATGTTAAATGCCAACCCGTCCGCAAATTATTTATTCATGTGCTTACTTTGCAACGGACACACTCACTATATATATATATATATATATATATATATATGTATATATACATATATCCTTTGGCCAAAAATAAAAAGCTGCTGTCAGAATGCTCTGTAAAGTAGGCAACAAAATTGATCGTCTTTTTTATGTTCTGCTCATAATTTGTGGCTCATCTTGGGGCGGGTTCATTATACCCATTGAAACCCATTGCAAATGGGTAATATAACTGGCAGCATGACCTGGATCTCAGAGACTATAATAGTTGGAGACTGCAAATGTGGCATTTAAGTTCCCTCGTATAACTCGCGCAGATCTAGTTTATTTCATTTGGTCAAAAAGCCATTTCATTCTATTCAAATAACAATATGATATGCAATTTGGCAATAGAACTAGAATATATTTAACAGCCGGGTTCAGGGTATTTCGTAGTCGAGCTCACTCAACGACAACAACGACAACAACAAGCAGTCTTACTTGTTCTCATTTTGGGTTTTAAATGGGGCCTCCAAATGTAGGCAACACTTATTTGCGCTGACAGTCGTCGACCTGGGAGCCGTGGTTTTTATCTGGGCCAGAAGCCTTTTGACCAAATTACGACCGTTGGCATCATTTACATTTTCATACCTATCTCGGTCCTCGGTTTCTGTGTTCTGTTTTCTGTTTTCTGCTTCTTATTTTATATTTTGTTTCCGTTTTTTAATTTCATTTCCATCCGGTCGCGTGCAGCATTCAACCTTTTATCTTGATGATTAAGTGGTTTCGTGGTGCGGTGGCTTGTGTGGCTGGCGTGGCTGCTGGGCAGCTGCACCACCATCCACCATCCACCATCCACCATCGCAACACAACCACTTAAGCAGTTGTTGACGTTATCGCTATTCTTGTTTCAATTTGTCTTTTGTTTGTCTGAAAAAGCAGTTCAGTGGATGTTAAAAAAAAAACAACAACAAAAAACAACAACAAAAAACAACAACAAAAAACAACAACAAAAAACAACAACAAAAAACAACAACAAAAAAACCACAACAAAAGACAACAATTTGTTGCGATCCTCTTAGGCAAACATTTTTATTAAGGTCCTTAGCCGATAAGCCACAAAAAACATTATATCTTATAAGTATAATACACACACACACACACACACACACACACACACACACATACATATATACATGTATATGTATTAAATGTATATATGTATTACACATATATTTGAAGCCATTCAAATACTACGAACTGATTTTGAGCGCACACTGTGCGAAATAAATTTGAATGAAGAACGTTTTAAATGTTTTACAATATACAAATAATTAAGCATGGACTTTTGTATTCTTTATGTATAATAAAATACTTTTGCAATACGACATTTTGGAACCGACTCCAAGTAAAATTGTAATTTTCTAACATTTTACTCAAATTAATTTTCTCTCAGTGTATGCTGGCGATGTGCTGCTGCTGCTGCTGCCTTTACTGTTGAAACTGGGCACGCCCACAATCCAATCCAACTACAATCATGCCAAGGCGTCACACCTCCATCCCCCCCATTCCCAGTTGCCCGCCCCTTAATCTAAGCCACAAAAATCCATGGCCCAAAAATGTTGTTGTCGTGTCCTAAATATAACTTGGCAAGCAAGCACAGTACACTGAGTACATCAAAAGCTGTGGACAGGGGTGTGTGGGATTAAGTTGGCTAAAACGGATTTGAGAGCGCCAACAGGAGCAGGGCACAAAAAAAAAAAACCAGAGACAGCA
Source organism: Drosophila macrothrix (assembly GCA_035042055.1). Lineage (NCBI taxonomy): Eukaryota > Metazoa > Arthropoda > Insecta > Diptera > Drosophilidae > Drosophila > Drosophila macrothrix. Next base: position 18,807,159 of record JAWNLX010000587.1, on the reverse strand, counting down.
GAGACAGCTGATGGCTGGATGGATGGTCGGATGCTGCACTAGCTCCGAACTGTTGATGTCTCGCACTCAGTTTGACGTTATTGAATCCAATTAACGCCTTCAAAGTGACAGTTCAAATTTACACAAATTGAACCCTGATGGGGTGGCTGAGAAGACCTACAAGGGGAAACAGCAGCAGCAGCAGCAGCAGCAGCAGCTTTTTAAAACTAGGACTCCTTGTTGCTGTTGTTTTTGTTCTTGTTCTTGCTGTTGCTGTTGCCCCTTGGAGTGGAAGCATTCGCTAAACAATCCACTCCCCGCCTGCGGATGAAGTCTGTAATTTTGGCTGAGTCATCAGGCGGCAGCGTTTGATGCTGGAAATATTCAATAAATACAATAAAAATTATGCGCCTCCTGCGGAGACTCCTCCGCGATGTCTGCAGGCAGTCCCCATTCCCAACCCCATCCACTCAACCAATGGAAATTGAATGTTTGCATATTCGAAGTCAGCCGTGGAATGCGCTACAAAAGCGACAACAACAATAACAACAACAATAACAACAACAATAACAGCTACCAAATTAATGTCAGCCACAAGCTGGAGACAGACTAAGAGATGGAATCAAGTGGAAAAAAGAGATAAATATTTTTCATTCAGCATTCAGCTTAGAGATGAGCGCGTTTTGGGCTTTCACATGCCACAGCAACTCGAACAGAATGAGAAACCGGAAAGAATGTCTATTATAAGAATATATAAATAATAATGTACGAATATAGATGGCTCACCTCAAATATCAAAAATCAATAAGTTAAATGGATGCTTACTTGGCTCCAGGTCAAGTATTCTTAAATCAGTTATTGTCAGTTCACAGAACGTTATCATCTTATATTTTATCTTGCTATAAATTTCATATTCCATTCAATTACTATTTTATTAATGTTTAAATATAATTGCTACATAAAAAAAAAATAATAAAAAAACTTTACTATTTGATTTTTTACTTTTTGAATTGCGTTGGCATTTGTCTTCAGAGCTGTACAAAAATTGCTCAACAAATTATACATTTTGTGTTTTAAACATAAGCAAATTTGGTCAGATGTAGAGTTTAAAAAATAAAGAATATCAATACGAATTACATGGTATAATAATAAATAATAAGTAATAAATGAAAGCAAAATAACAAATAAAACAAAAAACTATCGGTAATTTGACATAACTTTCTTTTTTCGAATATAAATATTGAAGATAAAAATAAAAACAAATACATAAATAATAATATCTATTTAAGTCCAGTCCGATATGTATTATGCATTAAAATAGCATTTGCTCTTGGTGCTCAAGTGATTCCAAAAGCAAATCATCTGCAGACATTAAGCTTCACTTGGCGAGCGATGTTAAAGCAGTTGTTGCTAGTGAAATACTAAGATATGTTTCCATGGCAAAGGCAGTCTGTGCTTGGCACACTCTTTTGCCTATACATATATATATATATCACTCACTTGAGAGTGTTGGTAAGTGCTGAATGAAAAGTCAATCAGCTGTCAACGCGTCTAATGGTGCGAGTATTTTTCAGAGATGAGCTCGTGACCAAGTCATGTTTTTGGGGCACCAGTTGTGAGAAACAAACAGGACATGAAGATATTTCTGTCTGGCTTAGCGTATAACGACTGCTGCATATTTGTTAGTGAGAGCTTTCAGTCCTTACTCAAAAGTTGATCAATACTTGCACGTGACACTTTACAAAAAAAAATAAAAAAATAAATAAATAAAAATATCAAGGGGAGACACTGTCCAGAAAAACTTGATTACATTTCGTACAGAATTAACGTAAAACTTTTGATATAATCCCAAAAACGTGCTTAAGCTCTTTACGCACTTTGCATTTTGGATATAAAGTTTTGCGGGTGCTTTAAGTCTCGTAATCTAAATTGATTGCTTTTTCAAATAGGTATTTTTGGCGTCGCATTTAAATTCCTTTAAATGACATGTGCAAGCGGACCACAACATCCATTCGAAATTCGAAATAATCATTATCATATTCATATCAAATTGTTCAATATTTACAGTTGTCTAATTATCTAATACGCTAACATTTTTATTCACTTATATATTATACATCAAATATATATATATACATTTATGTAAATGCAAGTTATACTGAGAAAATATTTGTAGCCTCAATTGCAAAATGAGAAGCAAGTGAATTTAAGAGAATATTCCAACAAATATCTGGCACGTATGCCTTCAAGTTGAACAAATTTATTGCACCAAATTTACGATACATTTTTGGTTGTATCTATGTATTTATGTATGTATGTATGTATGTATGTATGTATGTACATATTTTATTACAACGTTGTATTCGATGTGGCTGTTTGTCGTTGTTGCTGTGGAAATGGACAAGTTTGGTAGCGCTCTCGGAAAGTATTTTTATGTCGGGCACCGCCAACCAGCCCCTCAATGTGCTTGCCACCGACAACTGTGGTACACTCACTCAGTCAGTGTTACGAGGGCGTATAGGGGACCGCCCACAATTGCCAACCACAGCCGGAGGCCATTGAAAGCGCTGACATTGACATTGTCGCTTGTCGATACTGATACAGCGAAGATAAGCAGCATGATAAGGATAAGAGATATTAGCGTGGAAACCGACGATGACAACGACGACGACGACGACGACGACGACGACGACGACGACGACGACGATGATGACGACGATGACGACGACGATGACGACGACGACGATGACGACTATCGGATTTGGCTTAATAAGGACAACTGAGTCAGCAGACGGGAACTAAAAACCACATTTGGCAGCAGCCAGCGGCAGCAGCCAGCGCCAGCAGCCAGCGGCATTTACAGCACTCACATTTGTGAATATCCTGCGAGTTTGTCGTCTGCACTTAGGCCCCAGAGCCAAATTAAGGGCCATGATGATGCTACTGATGCTGCCCAAAACAATCAACGGTTTGAGTCGCGTTAATAGTCGCCCAATCTCTACAATTAATGCGACTTAAACTTGCCTAATTGCTGCATTAATGCCCAAGGATGGTTGGATCCTACTTCTTATTTCTGCCACTGCCACACCTCTTCCCCACAAGAGTCAAATGTGTTTTGCACTGGTACAATAAGTGCACAGATAAGTGAACATCCTTTCTCACGAGAGTGCTTGACTTGAGGTTACCCTGTATTCTACGATTATACATTAGAAATTGTAAGAATTACAAATGTTTTTTCTTGGGAAATTCATTGACTACACTTGTGACTAACGCGACTCGAATGAACTTAATCAACTGTCAATTCTGTCAATTTATTTCGGGGCTAATAGAAGCTGTAGTTAAGAAAAGGATCACTGATATCGCGAAGAATATGCGACAAATGACAGTAAGTTTGTTAGACTCCTGTTGGGCATTTAATGATGGAAGGTATATTAAAAAAAAATAAAGCAAATAAATAAAGAGGCAACAGTCTTACTGGTTAATCTGGTGGGTGTACGAGCGGGTCACTCGGCAATCGGAGCTATTGCAGATAATGAGCTAATGGATGGCATCATGCAAATTAGCCCCTAATTGGACCTGGCACGCGACTTCCTCCTTGTCATGTGCCCCGTCTGGTTGACTTGCCAACTGGCTAACTGACTGAGTTGAGCTGACTGAGTTGAGCTGAGCTGATTTGATTATTGGCAGGCTTGGTTGGCGATGTGGCACCTACTCCCAATGCCCGACATTAATGTGACGAGCGTGCTAATCGACTAAGCGCCAGCCGAATACAAATTACGTATTTGACCAAATATTTAAACATTCATTGACTTTGGCCCAAGTCACAATTATGATTAACTGACACCAGCCACCAATTATTAGCCACGGGCCAAACAAATGAATGTCCAACCCAAGTATGTCAAAGTCTCGACTGAAAATGAAGGTGAAGGTTGAAAGGACAACAAATGACGTCTAATCAGGGATTGGGTGTTAAGTGGAAATTAGCAAATGCATCACTAATATTCTGCTTTAGCCTCAGTTTATTGGCTTCTGCTTTGGTTTTATTTTATTCCATTTTGCTGGCGCTTTTATTGGCAAGTGTGAAATGCAAAAATAGAATAAACAAGTGCAAGAATGACCACCAATGACAACTTATGCAATATTCTACTCCATTAGCCAGAGCCGAGATTGGAAACGTTGAGCTCGGTGCACAAACTGAACCAACAAATAGATCCCATCGAGCAGACAACAGACGAAAAAACAAAATACGCAAAAAGTATTCAAAGAGAGAGATTGTATGAGAGAGAAAGAGAGATAGACAGATAGATAGATAGAGAGAGAGAGAGAAAGAGAGATGGAGAAAAGCCGGTTGCATTGGACTCACCCGTTGGATAGACAATGATGGTGGTAGCCCGATTCTTGTTGCCGGCTGCAATAAAGGTGGCCATCGTCTGTGCTGGGAATGTGGTTGCTGGTCCGCTGCTCGCCGTTGGCAAATGGGTGATGGCGCTGCTCAACACTGTGCTGGCAGCCGTTGTTGAGGACTGGATGAAACCGCTCAGATTAGATGAGGACACGGACAAGGATGGCGACGAGGAGGTGCCGCTAAATGCATTGTACACATCCTGAATTGCACCGCTATCGCTGTAGTTGGCGCTGGTGGTTAGGATGGTGCTGCTGTTGCTACTGATGGAGGCGTTGCTGTTGTTCGCAATGGATGGCATTTGCCTAATACGCTGCCCACTGGTGACGTCAGCGGCAAGGCCACCATGCAGCAGCAGCGTGGGCAACGTGGCATGCTGGGCGGCAATCGTGGCCAGCGTGCGGTTGAGCAGCGTTTTCATATTGCCGGTGGTTGCCTGCAGCAGTTTGGACGTGAGATTTGTGGCCGTCCTGGGATTTGGCCTGTCCACTTGAATGGGCGACGTGGCTGCAGCTGCTTCTGCTGCTGTTTTTGTTGTTGCTGGTGTCGTTGTTGCTGTTGCTGTTGTCCCGTTGCCCAGATTATTAATGATTGTTGCTGTTCTTGCGGTCATATTGTTTAATAATTTCGCAGCATAATCGTAAATTTCAATGAGCATTTGGTGGCACCACCAACTCCCTCCCGGATGCTGCTGCTGCCGCTGCTGCTGCCGCTGCTGTGGTTGCTGCTTCAATTCCAGCTTTTTCAGATGTCTGCAAGAGAAATGAGAAACATTTTTGGTGGTATTGGTCAGCTGGCTGTTAATTGCTCTAATGAATCTTTTGGTTCACTTGGCCTCGGTTTCAGGGATTTTCGAAAATATTTCACTGGAATATTCCGAGTGCAGTGTTGTTAAGCGCCTAATGAAGCTCCCTGAAGCTCCCTCCATTCAACGTTCCTTTTCTCCCACTCCTCCCGCTCACCGTTGATAAACACTCCAATATGTGTGCGAATGAGTGTGTGAATGAGTGTTTGCGAATGAGTGTTTGCGAATGAGTGTTTGCGAATGAGTGTGTGGATGTGTATGTGTGTGTGTGTGTATGTGTCAAACATGAAAATCGCTTTCTCTTGTTCTAATCCACCTATCTAAACTAAGCCGACGCTTCATTTAATAGAATTTAAGTATTGTGGAATAATGTTTGCATTTGACAATTTAAGTGCAGGCTCACAAAAATTCTGTACAAGAATTAAGATTTCCTTTTATTTTTTGCCAGCTGCCATGTCGTGAATTGCGAAAGGAGAAGGTGAATATAGTAAAGTGCTCGTATCAAGTTAATTTAGCCGTTGACAATACATTTGTGTGTGCTGCCGAGCATTATATTAGAACAATTTGCTTGAAAACGAAAACCAGCACAAAAATAACTATTCAGGGGCTTGAATCCTGACTTTATAATACCAAATGTGGTACGAATGCAGTGTAGACTCGCACACACATTGTTGTTACATTGCCAACAGAAAATAGATTGAAAATTGCATTACACTCGAAAGTTTCGCCCAATTCGTGAATTTAGATAGCAAACTTCAACTGCTTTCCGTATTTGGCAAACAACATTGTGCACAATCAAGCCGGAACACTACGGTTCCCTTCGCCATCCCTTTCACTTTGCCCTTTGTCGTTTGAGCGCCTCTTCAAACCCCATCCAGTCGAGTGGGGCCAATCAAACGAGCAATCGAAAGTGGACCCTTTCCCCTACCTCCTGCCCCCAGTCAAGATCAACGTCAAAAGACACTTGATGCTGATGTTGATGCTAAAACTGAAGGACACTCTGGCGACAAAACGGCCATAAAAATATGGTAACTAGTATTGTGCGGCAATGGCGAAAACTAGCGGCAACTAGCTTCATTACCAGCAAACGAATTCAATTCAGTCGAATTCTAACGAAACGAATCGACACCAAAGGAAATGAATACGAAACGAAACAATACGAATCGAATCGAATCGAATCGAATCGAATCGAACTGAATCGAACTGAATCGAATCGAATCGGAGTGAAAGGAAAAGAAAGGAAAGGAATCAAATTGAAATGGAAATCCAAACAATATAAGAAAAGCCCCGTCCAACAATACACTTTCATTTATAGTCATAGACACACACACACACACACACACACACACACACCCACTGGCACTGTTACAGACACCACGGGACACACACAATTAAATGGCCGGGCACGAAACATGGCTCTCTAATGGAGCGCTGCTTCCCTCAATATGGGCAAGCACGGCCCGCAGCCGAATCAACTGAATAAATGAGTGATGCGGGAAATGGGCAAATTTGGACGTGGGTCTGGGCGCGGTTACGGGTACGGTTACGGATATGGTTAAGAGTACCAGTACGAGTACGAGTACGAGTACAGTGCGATATAGTTCGCAAAGTGAATTCTAATTTGTAGCACTGCAAACCAATGATGTATGTGCATTATGCGCTTCAACTATTAATTTCTCTCTATATTCGAGGATTGAATTCAGTTTGTTGTCTTCTTACCTGCCTGACTTAAGTTTATAGTTCCGTGCTGAGATTCAAATTCTTAATTTTACATAAAGATCCTTAGTTATATAATATTGAATTGCATTTTGCATTGCGTCATTTGATTTCTTTCGCATTCCACAGAGAATTGGTTGAGATCATCGAGTCGGACAACAATATATATGTTCAGGAACAGCCCAAGTCTGTATAAGTGCGCATTCATTCAGTTGAATTCAGTTGTATCGAATTCCTGTCGTTGTGCAACCACCTTTGAATATTTCTCTCGTTCTCTCGCTCTCTGTGAGTTCGTCTGATGTAATTAAAATATTACATTTTAAGACTGGCATACCACAAAAGCAGGCGATTCATACAAATTTAATGCAAGCAAAATATGTATATAAGTTCTATATATATATATATATATATACATATGTATATATTTCGATGTATAAGAAATTAAGCAACAGATGTGCATTGTGCACCACTTGTCATGGTTGTTAAGTAATTTCATAGCAATTCCAAATTCACTCAAAATACAAATGTCGCAACAAATTTCATTTAATTTGTTCAATTATAAATTTGTTTTATTTATTTCTTAATGTGAATGTATTTTTTTTTTTTGGATTTGATGCAATTTTTACTGTGTTTTACTGGCATAAGATAAATATTTTTTATATTTGTGGTTGGAATAATTTTGGCTTGCTCTTTATGCTACGAGAAAAACATTACAAAAATAGGATATATTCCAATGTGGAACCAAGTCCTAAAAGCCAACCAACCAACTTTTTTTGTCTTTGTTTAAGAGCGCATTATTTAGCAGTACTTGGAATGCTTTATTCAAAGTTCTAAGAATTGATATCGTTTTGTTTCATGCAGTATTTGAATCAGTTTTTCAAAGTTTACTTAAAACAAATGTTTCTAAAGTTTCGAAGCCTAGCGTTAGGATAGTAGGAGGGGGTGAAAGAGGGGGGATGGAGGGGTGGGGGGGGGGGGTTGTTATTGTACGAACCGTCCTGTGACCGCTATTCAGCTGCTAATTTGTGTCGCTGTTGCACTGCGCTGTGTCTGCCTCTGTCTCTGTGTCTGCTCTCAATGTGTCATTTTCACATGTGCCACATAATGAAGCACTGTTTTTTTTTTCTTTCTTTTATTTTTTGTGTGGCAATTTCAAAAGAACAACAAAAATAACAAACACACACAGTGCACGCAAAAAAATGTTGCATATGCTGTTGGCTGTTGGCTGTGAGCAAGCGCTTGAACCCGCTGCTGTGGCCAACGTTATGTTTAACGGTTGGCACGTTTACGTCTTTGGCCGCACGCTCGTTACGTTACGTTGCGTTGCGTTGCGTTACGTTACGTTACGTTTAGTTGCTTGAATTGGGCAACTGTCGCGTCGCGTTCGCCGTCGCTTTGTGGGCCGCCGCTTCGCTGCCAGCGCGCTTTTATAGCCAGCGCCCTGCTTAAGGGAAATTCTCGTTTCCCACATCACACCAGCAAAGAGTCGAATTTCCCCTTGAGCACTGGAAAACGGTACGAATTGCACATTTGTGGTACGTTTACTCTTTGCCCTGGAATTCTGAATTCATTTTATTGCATATTTGCACATTTGGTGGCATTCAAAGCCAAATTTAGCAAGTTTTGCGGCAACGTACAACGATCTGCCTTACGACTTGCGTCATTATTTATTTTACATTTCAAAATCACATGCATGTAAAAGATTATTAAGGAGTTTTATTCATGTCGAAGCATTTGATTTTCTTATTTTATATATATATATATATATGTGTATCTTCTGCTGTTTTTTTTTAATATGACTCTTCATGTAATGTGCACATCCATCTTTCGTTGTAACACTGAAATAAATCATTTGGCTGGCAAAAACTGTTTGCTCTTTTTACACACTTTTCTTTTTGACAACACAAAAGAATCCCTTTTGTTTTTGTGTCAAAATGTAATTTACCCATTTCGTTTTTTTTTGTATTTTATATGATTAGTTTGGATCTTCATATTTGCGCAATATTGTTGTCTTAAATACTTAAATACCTGATAGGCTGGATCCGCAGCAATCCGACTACGATAACTTCCAATAATACCCTGTATAGGGTATCTTAGTTTCGTTGTTCATTGTGCGTTTCTCGAGTGGGTTTAGCATTTCATTTTAGATATTTGCATTTCTGTTTATCCATATAAGCTGGATTAGGGCATGGCTGGGACATGGTTAATTGTGAACTCTTCGCCAAAAACTGACGGAATACAAATCACTTGACTCCCAATCGAAGGACTCTAAATTAAAATACGTGTCACTTGCTTGATTAAAGCTAGTTGCTTCAAATTCCAGTAATTTTACAGGCAGCAGCCTTCACCGATTGCCTCTCTCTCTCTCTCTCTCTTTCTCTCTCTCTCTATCTGTCTCTTTGTCTCTCTCTCTCCCTCTCTCTCTCTCGCAGTGTGTGTTTGTTGTTTGTCTGTCGCAATTAAAACATTCAATTTGTCTAGTTTTTTAAATTTAATTCAATCGAAATATAATAAAAACAAGAAATGCCGACTATTTCTGGACGGTCGAAGATTGCATACTTTTGAAGGCCTGCTGCAATCGAAACTGAATAAATAAATAAATAGGATTTTTCAGCTAAACATTAGCATTGAGATAGTTGTCATCGTTTAGTATTTGAGTAGCTTCACATTATTTAAGAATTCAGTCACATACAAATTTCGCACAGCAAACAACCAAATTTATTTAAGTTCTAGAGATTTTAAATTTTTATATTTTATTTTTTTATATTGGATATACATATATATACAAATATATATATAAAAAGTGGTTCTGGTGAGTAGTGAATATATCAAATCAAATGTGGCGCATGTGAAAATGAAGTCGAGCTCGACTCGACTCCAGCATTCTTATTTGCTTCATTTTGGTATCGCTAGTGGCCGAATAGGAGTTGTCCGAGTGTGTGTCTGTGTTGCACAAATTGAGAATTGCGTTTGTGTTATGAATGCAATCAATTAGAATGTATAAATACAAACTCAATAACAGCAATTGCCAAATGCAAATAAAAATGCAAAAACTGTTTGTGGCACAAATAACACATGAAATGCTTTGCTTCATTTAGTTGCTGTGGAATGCAGTCATAGCAATATTGTGGGTGGTCAGCCAGTGGAAGTCGCATATAAAGTGGTAGTTGGGGAAGGTGATGGGGGATGGGTTGATGGCAGTAAGAATATCTCGAACGCAATTGAAGATTGAATTGTTTGTTTACAAATTATCCCAGTGATTGTGTGTGTGTGTGTGTATTTGTGTGTGTATGTATTTGTGTGTCTGTGTTAAGTCAAATTAAATATTTGTAGGGACTTGTGCAATTTGTTTATCCAACGATTACAGTGACAGAGACACTCACTAGTTGTGCTCATAATGTTCATTTGAACTTTAATTTGCCACCTGACCAAACAAAGAGCGAGATTGTTTTTAGCCAGAAATGGAATTTATCTTTGGGATTCCATCGCAAAGCATACAATACATTGCATGTGCTGTTCACCTCAGAGGAGTTCCAAATTAAATACGATTACGTTTAGCATTTACTTTAATGCATTAACTGCCATTCGCAGGTCATTCAAGAAAACAATATTGAAATAGAATTCCAAATCGCGTCTGTTTTAGATTTGATTTCGTACATTTTTAAACATTGGTTTGGCACAGTAGAAGTCGGATAAGATATTTGTTCAGATTAAATGTAACCATACACAAAGCATAATGAACTTGCTTTTTATTCGTCTCTTTCTAGGATATATATATTATCTAATTCCATAAATAGTGATAAGTAAGTGGACTCGTAAATAAAATACATTTCATTTCGAATCTCTCAAGTCAATCATCAAGTTGAATTCATTTTCTCTTCTCTCTCGATACGAAACAACAAAATTAGCGTTGAAAGTTGCTCATATGAGAAATATGCTTTTTTTATTAACATACAAATTGTTAATTTTGATTGTGGAATACTTGTTACTCTCTTGCTTCATTCCAATGGTCATTTTGATTCCAATTCCAGAAATATGGGCACCGAGAATCGAATTGCTAAAAATGTTGTTCTCACACGGAATTCAAAGGAGCAGTTTTCAAAAATGAAAATCCTCATCTGGGTCAATGAAACCTTGGGCAGCAATTTGCCGCGCTTTGAGGATCTGTGCACGGGGGCCGCTTATTGCAATTTAATGGACATATTGTTTCCGAATGTGATTGGGATGAGAAATGTGAAGTTCATGTGCAAACAGAAAATTGATTATATCAATAACTTCAAGCTGCTGCAGCTAGGCTTCAACAAGTTGCAAGTGAACGTTTCGTTTGACATACAGGAGCTGATCAAGGGAAACTATCGGGAAAACTATCAATTTGCCAATTGGTTCAAAGTGTTTTACGATCGCAATTTCGAATCAATTCGCGAGAATTACTGTGCTAAGAAGGCGCGTGGTTATCAGGAAATTGGCATTCGCATACCCAATTGAATCGTCCTTTGCAGCCTCGTCTGACTGTGCCACGTCCAACTACTTCGATACACGGTTGTCAAGTCCATAGTGATTGTGCCACAAAGTCCGACTTCGTCAGGCAGAGGCCGAAAGCCAAGATTGTGTTGCAAAGCCAAACGTATCCCAACAGGATATGTACTATAGCATTCCAACTAGACTTATAGAAAGCTCCGCATTTACGAGCATTAATCCACAATAAATACCTCAAAATCTTAAGTGTATTAGCAACAAAAAAAAAACTCAAATAAAAAAAAGGGTCTAAAACTCGAAACAAAATTAATATTGTGTGCTTTTTACTTTTATTTTTCTATATGTATTTGTTCACAATATTCGCAAAGCATTAATTCGAATTTATGGCAAATAACATGCGAAATTATTTCACTTTATGGACTTCGTCGGTGTGTGTCCCAGCTAGGTGCCGTAATGCCATAACAGTGGAATTATGGCATCTAGCTAGGTCACGAACCCGGCGAAGGCAATCTGACTCAAACACACTCTTCGACTCATTTAGAACACACGCAATGCTTAGGCAGACCACAACCCCGTATTAATATTTGCTGTACACTTATAAAGTGCCCTAATATTGTTCATTGTTACCACTTTGAGCATACAGCTACTAGCCACATTATTAGTGGCGTCAATCGAGTGAATTTGCGCCAATTTCGCTGTGCGTGCTGAGCGAATTGAACATTGGCAGTGTATTGATTTTAGTGCTTAGCTCTTATACGGCTGTAATTTGGACATTATTGAATGGAATTGCCTTCAAACAATTAGCAAGCGTTAAATACTTGTTCACTTTTCAAAATAGAAAGTTGCAAATCGATAAGGCCTCACATCTCCCAACATTTTAAAGGTATAGTCAGCAAATTGTGGTTGGCAGGTTGATGCCGATGTCCTTCGAAGATCGGCATGTGCCACGCCTACTATCGCCCTTCAAAACGGTTATAGAAGAGCTACAAATACCAAACTTGGCAAATTACTTAGAACGTCGTCCAACAATTGTTTTTCTGCCACGCCCAATTTTAACGGCAAGGAACTTACATCAAAGATCGGCATTTCTTGGCTGTTATTAGATGGTACTATATATTGGTATCAGAGTATTACGCAGTCGGTTAAGCCCGTTCTCAACTGTATTTTAACATGTATTTCGGACAAAAGAATGCTCGTTGGCAATAATTATTCAGAGTCTTTCAGCAGGCGCTTCGCATAATCGGAAATGTGGATGACGCCGTATTTCAGGGAGGCAATGTGAAGATTCTGGCCACTGCAGTAGTCGGTGTTAATATGCGGATTGTGCAGCTCCGTAATCAGCGTGGAGCAGGCTGTCGAGGAGTCTCCCGTTGATTTCAGCATTTTCTGCAAACACCAAAAAATAAAAACACAAAGCATTTGAGAAGGAGGAAAGAGAGGGGGAGTAGGAGTAGGAGTAGGAGGCACTTACCATCCAGAACTCATTGCCAGGCAGAGCATTGCCGTCCCAGGCATAGGAGACAACTAGCAGCATGTTCTCTTGCTCCGGCTGGCAGAGTTTCGCCGCCGGATTCCGTTTCGACAGATGCACACGGATGCCGCCCTGTGGATGATTGGAGCACTTGAGCACAGCGCCGTCGTGGAGGCCACCACAACGGGCAAGCTTAAACCACGAGAAGTGAACGACGCCAATGTGGGTGAGGCGACTGCTCAACGCGCGCAGTCGCTGCTCGAAGGTCTCGAGAAAGATTTGCTCCTGCTGCGGCGTCACCATCCACACGCCCAGGCCAAAGCCGACGACATGGATGTACGCCGGCTTGCCGGCACTGGCGGCACGAGCCTGCGCCTCCAGCAGCAGCAGGTCAAAGCTGATGGCATAGCGACGCTTCATGACCAGATTGTCGAATTTATCCTGCTTGTTGGCCGAGCAGCCAAAGCGCTGGCCATCGATGGAAACAGTGGCGTAGAGCTGATCGCGCGTCTCGTAAAAGTTGCGCCACAAGCGGCGATAGTCTTCGGCGCGAGTTTTGGGGGACGCATGCAAGGCCTGGCCATAGCCATTTTCCTTGGTGTTCTGTGTGCGCGCAATGACAATGTCCTGGAATTCCATTAGATTGCGGCGGGAGAGGCGCGCTCCAATCAGGCCAATAATCACACCAGCCGGCACCAGGCTTTGGCGATTGTGGTTCACACGGCCGCAATTGGTGCGCTCGCCCTCATTGATGAACTCCGTGTGCGAGCTGACGGAGAGCAGCGCCGACAGCTTGATATCATCGTAGCTGAGCACATGCTGCAGGCACAGCGGCGCCGTCTCCTCGAGCGTGCCAATCGGCTCAAAGCCACTCGCTCCACGCTGCCCGCTCATCAGCAAATATTTATCGTTGCGCGCAAAGAAGCTGGCGCAGCGCTTGGTCAACAGTCGCTGCACGAAGTCGATCAGTGACAGATGGCGATAGACGCGCTGCTCCACAACGTTGCCTGGCGTTGGATAAATAATAAAATAATAAGCAATAATAAATACCTCCTCCACCCAGAAAGCTTACCCCACTGCCCCTTGTGCTCCAGATACTGCAGATAGAGGGCCAGGGTGCGCTCGTGTATCACCGGATAGGCGGATGAGATCTGCTTGCCAATGCATTCATGACGCGACTCCGGCTGACTCCTCACCCGGCAGCTCTCCACGCCAAACTGCGGAAATATCGTAAGATTAGCTATTGAACTGGCCAATCAATTAGCAATCAATTTTTGCAAATTGCGCACCTCCAGCGGAAAGTCCGATGATCTCTGCATGAATGCAGACATATCCACAGTGGCATCTGGATTGGGCTGCTTCACCGATTTGCATTGCTCCAGCAGGCGTCGGCCAAATGGGTTAAATTTTGGCACCGCACCTTCATCGACTGGCGGCCAAATTGCATCCACTTCAGCTCCAAATATTGACATGGTGTTTACCAATCGATTTCACAATAATGTTTAAGAAGAAATTCGCCTGCGAGCGTCATTTTATTATCAACGTACCCAGCAAGCGGTACTTTGGCCGAGTGTATTGAATTGCACTCCGCAGGTGTGACCAAGCTAGATATGTATGTATGTATGTATGTATGTATATTTATTTGGTACTAAATGCATGTCTGCATACATGCCTGCTATTAATAATGAGAGCTATTGTAAGATAGCATATCTCAATCTAAATGTGTGCTGCGATTCCTAGGGTATTCACCCGCTGATTATTAGACTGCATTACAAGCCATACACACACATTGCACACATTCATATAATACTTGAAGTTTCACCATGTTATTTCAGTGCTGGCGAAATTCAAATCGAGCAAATTGTGTACGAAATCATTATTCAAATAAACGGGTACATCAATAAGTTAGCTAATCAGAGATGTGAATTTGGTTGCTGCTGTTCTAAATTGTTGCCCAAAGTAGATAATTGTTTAATTTTCAATTACATCTAGTTAATTTTTATTATTGTTAATTGTCATTATTATCATAGCAAGAGCAGTAGCTGCATACCAGACGTTTTCTTTATCACAGTTTTCGGCGCTCTCCAACACTGTTTTCTTCAAAGTTGAGCTGTTAACGCCCTTCTTTTCCAAGAAGCGTTTAGCAAGAATGAAAAATACTGGCCCATAAGGCTGATGCGTATATTATTAAAGCCGCTCTTCAGAGTTAACAAAATGGGCACAATATGCGGCACCACAGCGCACAGTTGGCCATGTCCAGATGCTGGCCAGCTGCCCTGCCTCAGTTATTTTGCAACGCAACAATTGGAAATGTGCAAGGGGATAAAGAAACCGAGCACAAAGGGCAATGACGTGGACTTGGACAAGTTTCTGGCGGCATCCGAGGAATTCCCAATTAAGGTAAGTGTACTTGGATGCACTGAAATTAGAAACCAATGTATGCCCCAATTCCGCCAACAGTTTGGCACCAATAGCTGCCGGGTGAAATCGCAACCGGTGGAGCGCAGGCAAATGATACGGAAGCAGATTGCATCCGCCTATCCGATCATACACGAACTGACTCTCATGCTCTACATCAGCTTTCTGGAGCATAAGCAAAAGTATGGTTAGTTGATTGCTGATTGGCCTTTGCATGTGTTTAAATATGTATGAATAATAATTGTGCCTCCCTTTCCCATTTGTGGCTGACAGGAACTGCCCAAGAGTTGAATGTCTTTGGAAACATTTCGATAACTGAATTCGTGCAGCGTTTGCTCACCAAGCGTTGCGTCTACTTCTACGACTCGTCCGACTTATACCTTCTGTTAGATGGAAGCAGGGGCAATGATGGTTTCGAGCAAATTGGCAGCAGCAGCGAGCGTGCTCCACTTTTGTTGAAGAACGTGCTCAGCTATGATGAAATCAAGCTGTCTGCTCTTTTGTATGTGTCCACGCACTCGGAGTTCATCAACGATGGCTCGCGCTTCAATAACGGAATAGTGGAGCAGTGCAAGTCCAAGATTGAGACTGAAGGTGTCATCATGGGTCTCATAGGTGCCCGTTTCGAGCGTAGCAATGTCATGGAGTGGGAGGATATAATGATAACGCCCGAACAAAATACAGCAAAGCGAGGCTACGGATCCAGTGACAATGTAAGCAAGGGACGTGTGCAGGATTACCGTCGCATATGGCGTGACTTCTATACGGAGCCCAAGGATTTTTGCTTTGATGACGTCGTCGTCGCATCGGATAAGAAGCGCTTCATTAAGCTGGGCAAAAACAAGTACTTTGACAAGGTGGTCATGGGCAAGCGCTTTGCCATCAGCTTTGACACTCTGTTAATGGAGGCGGAGGCGCGTGCCGTGAAAGCCGGCAAGTCGGCGTATATCCACGTCGTCGGCATTGGATTGGGCGTGTGGAAGGCGGCGCCGCAGCAGGAGGAGATCTTTTTGGAGACCTTCGAGCAGCGACTGCGTGCGCTCAGCGAGCGTCTGACACACATTGGCGTCGTGCATTTCTCGTGGTTCCATCTGGACAATTGGGGTGGCTTGTACGATGGCGCAAGCATTGCAGAGCCCAAGCATCCGTTGGGTGGCATTAAGGTGCGTATCTCTGTACGCAATCCGGCCGACAAGCTCGCGGAGAACATGCTCCCCATTGTCACATACGCCTGGGATGGCAACGCACTGCCGGGCAACGAGTTTTGGGCGGTAAGTTTGTGTTTGCCTTCATATTGCAAAAACTTCGACAAGTCATTATTATTATTATATTGTGCAATTTTAGAAAAGTCTCAGCGGCAGTGGCGATCCAGCAGCTGCCTGCTCCACGCTAATCACCGAACTCCAAAATGCACACATCAACAAGGATTACATGTGCGGCAACAATCTGCACATTGCGACACTTGAACACGGCGTTCTCCATATTGCCGACTATGCTGAGAAATTGCTCGCTTAGATGCATTTACCAAAACTGAAATCTCAATGCGCAAAGCGCAGAACATATTAAACATTTTGCAATTATTATTTGGTTATTTTATATGTATCTTTATCATATTAGAGATAACGCTTTAAGCAAATCTTTTCTTAACCGAGTCTCATCTAACTTAATAATAAGATTAAGTGTTGTAAATAAAATAAATTGTATATTGATGTTAACTAACAAAAGAAAACTTTAATTTTGAAGGATGCAAATTAGTGTTACTTAAATGAAACTCAATGGATAATGCTAAATTACAGAAATAAGAGGAGCAGTGCGAGTTTCTCTAGAAACATTTGTATTTAAAGGGATTTATGTTAATGTTTTGTCTCTTTATACAATTGACTTGTAGCAACTAGCAAAATGCTAATCAAGCGTTCCGTTAACTGTCACTTTGAAAGCGTCTGTTGGTAATCCATGATTTGAATAGTTTACAAATTGTTTATTTTGGAAATGTGGCCACCGTGCCAAGCTCTATCGAAGTCCCACACTGCTAATCCTTAAATGCAGCATTGGGCACAAAAAGTGCGGACTGTAAATATGGAAATGCCTAAGTCAGGCTAAGTCTGCTTGTACAGTTCCCGATTTAAGCGGAAAGTCTTTATTATTAATCCAGATCCAAAAGCTAATTAGCCGCATAGCGCAAATAATAAAATAGGCATTGGAAAGGACGACGACGACGGATGGATCCAAATTTTCCAGCGCCATAACTTTGCCAAACCTCAACCGACCAAAAAAAAAAAGGTTGTTTTTTTTTTTACCATGGTTTGGCTTCTATATAAATCCTACAACCAAAAACATTTTTGGCTTTAATTTATAATACTTTACCTCAGCGTTATCAGCCATTAAAAAGAGGAAATTTACTTTTAAAAAAAAATTTTTATTGATTTTTCTTTAATACGTACAATGTTTTCTTTATCCACTGATAATGTAATTTGTGTGTGTGTCTGTGTCTGTGTGTGTGTGTGTGTGTGTGGGCTTGAATTGTTGTTCTTGTTGTCAATACGTTGACATTAAATATGTTTTGCTATAGCATATGTGTATATAGATATAGATAAATATGTTTGTGTGTATATGTTTAACTATTCAAATGTAAATGCAAATGCATGTTGCATGTTGCATGTTGCATGTTGCATGTTGCATGTGCGAACGCATTTACTTGTCAGTGTTAAAATGCACACTGATACAAAATTACATAATTTGATTATGCCTTCTATCAAACGTATCAAAATTTGGGTTAATTATTTTATAAATAATTTGCTATACGTGTATGTATGTATGTATGTATGAACTGCATAATACATATGCATTTGTACATAAGCATGTATGTATATATTGAGTAAATATTAATTTCAACTTCTTTTAAACATATATATATAGATGTATATCTATATGAATTTAAATCGTATATATATATATATGTATGTATGCATAGATGTGGCTTGTTTGAATGTTCAACTTGGTAAAAATATTCTTCCCAAGTGTGTCGATATAACAAGTAAAAGAATAATTAAAAAAAAAACGTTGCTTGTAATTATTTGTTGAACAGCATAGACACAATATGATTTTGATAAGCCTATACACATACGAGTACAACGTCTGTATACGTATTTCTTTTTATGGTACATAAGGAAAAATTTCCAGCCCTAATGAACGAAAAAAAAAAATTAAAAAAATATATATATAATAATAATAATAATTATAAACGAAAATAAAAACAAAATGCGCAGCAAATTAATTCTTATTCTGCAAAGCGTTTGCAATGAAAAATAATTTGATTAAATAGACAACAATATCTTTGAAAGCTGGAAATCGATTTGATTTGATTCGATTCGATTCGATTTAAGCGCCAAGCTACTACTATGCGGATCTGTGCTTCTATCTCTGTTTAAGAGAGTCGTCGGTTAAACTTAAATACTTAATCTATATACATCATTTGTAGCTTGGCTTTGCCGTCCTTTTTGTTCTCATTGATGGTGTGCCACTCTCTCTCTCTCTCTCTCTCTCTATATATCTCTATCTCTCTCTTATAGTTTTATATATGTATACGCAGTGTTACTACTGTAAAAAAGGGTATATTTGGATATTCATTTCATATATTATATTTAAAAAAAAAAATTTATTCACTTAAATCTAGCGTGTACTTAAAAAAAAAACAAATGAAGAGAATTGAAATAAGGCGCTGTACTTTGCATTAGACAAAGACTAGCTAAAGGTATGCTGTATTTAGTATATAGTATTCGACATATACCCAAGTGAAATGTATGCTCTATATATAGTATTTGATATATACCAAAATGAATGAAGTTGCTCCAAGCAACTCTACTGGCATATCCCATCCGGAATATGCAGACTAACCCTATAAAGTACACATGAGAAGAGATGTATATATATACACACATATATATATATACATATATATGTATGGTATATATACATTTTGGCAAACCGATGCCGTGCTGCATTTTGTGTTTAATATTTGTTTTGTGTGGCATCGCAACATCGTTAATTGGACAGATATGACTACAACTAGAACTCCTTGAGGCTGCCGCCCCGCTTCAGCTTCGTGAGTCGCTTCAGACTGGCGCTGAGCATGCCGCTGCTGCTACTGTTGCTTTTACTGCTTGGTGCAGCCAATCTCTCACCATCCGACCGCCAGCCGCAACTGCTGCTGTTGTGTTCCCTATCCCGATCCCGATCGCGATCGCGGTCACGATCGCGTTGCGTGAATGTGCCACGAAAACGGACACGTCCACGTCGCTGCTCGCCGAGCCGGCGCCAGAAATCGGTCAGCGGCGGATGGTGCTGGTGGGGGTGCTGTTGCAACGTGCAGCAGCACACCAACTCCTGAGATTATAACTTTTTCTCCCACACCACAATGTGAGCATCGTTCGAATTGGCCGTCAACGATGCCAGACTGGTAGCCGCACCCGATCCAGACGCAGCGCCTGCCGCACCCGAATTGGTGCCCGTGGCGCTCTTGTGACCCGGCGAGCTGCCACTGCTGTTGTACCACACATGCCGCCAGTAGCCGCGGCCGCCCATCAGCGTGATTACCGTTCGTGGTCCGTCCGCGTTTTGTTGCTGTTGCTGCTTCGTGTTCTGCTTCTGTTTGCGCTTCAAGGTGGCGACGGCGGCGGGCGCCGCCTGCTTGTCAGACGACTGGGCGAGCATTTGCTTGAAGCCATCCTCCGACTTCGGAGTGCTGTTCGACGGCAACTGTTGCTGCTGCTGCTGCTGCTGATGCTGGTGCTGTTGCTGCAACTGTTGCTGGTGTATGTCGGCTGTGGTCATCAGGCCGTTTTCGGATATGTTGCCCAGATCGCTGCCGGTGCCGGAGGTTTTGTGGCTGGCGCTGCTGCTGTTCCGCGATACGGAACGTCCGCCAAAGAGACGGATGCCCATGCTCTCCTCGCTGCCGGATGACGTGTACAAACTGGATGATTTCGAGTCCACCGACCAATTCGATAGATCCAAGGAGCGCGGACGAGACGCCTTCATACGCAAACGTCGATCCAAGGTGCACACCTTGCCCGGTATGGCAGCCAGCTCTGGATCGGAGCGACGCATGCCCTCGTACATCATGTCCATGAGATTGCCCTGTGCCCCATCCTCGGCATCGTAGTCCTCCTTGACAAATATCAGCTTGCCATATAGGCCATACACATCACAAATGCCCGGCTCGATTTGATGCGGCAGCGCGACAGTGTACGAGTGGAGACCAGCTGCACCAGCTGCACCGGCCGCTGAGCCCAAGCCACGCGGCAGCGTCTTGGACATCCGTGAACTGGCATCGCTGGTGCCAGCGCCCAAATCCCGAAAGCGTTTGCGATGAAACGCCGGCGAATTGGCCAGCGAGGCACGTATTTTAGCCGTCAGGCTCTGGTCCAGCGAGTGCTGTTTGTCCAGCTTGGAGCTGCGAGGCGACGAAATGGTGGCTGCCGTTGAAGACGCTGGCGGTGCCAACATATTGGTGGCGTCTGTGGGCGGGGACGCAGTCGTGTGCTCCTCTTTGGCCACATCACGACGCAGAATGACGGTGGACTCGTCTAGATCGGTTTCGGTCAGCTTCTTGGGATCGGCATCGATTGCTGGCAGCTGTAGATCATCGCCCATGCTGGGCGGTACAGCTGGCACCAAGGGTGCCGGGACGGTGGCGCCTGCCGTTGGCTTGTAGGCCGGATAAACTTTCGGTATGAGCGGCAGGAGGAACGTGATCGGACCAAAATGGGCGTGACAGGACATATTGATGCCGCCACTAATGATGGGCACGCCCTCGAGGCGGGGCAACGGTATGGTTACAGCGATGCCCACATTTGTGCCCACCCAGAGCAGACCCTTGCAGGCCATCAGGGCGGTCACATAGATGGAGCTATTGTTTAGCGGCTGCTCCTTTTTGGCATCGTAGCGCAGCACACTGGACGCAATATTGATATCCTGCAAATGCTTGAACGTCTCCGTGTGATACAAACAGAGCATTGTCGAGTTTTTCAGCGAGATCCACAGCCCGATGCCGGAGTGGGCCATTAGGTTCACCTGCTGGCTGGCGCCGTGTTGCACCTCAAAGCTGCGCTGCAGCTCCCCGTTGAGGGCGTTGAGCACATAGACACGATTCGCGCACGATGCGTAGATGTTCATGTTGATTGGCAGCATGCTGGGAACGGCCATTCCCGTTTCGCCGAGTGTTACCTGCTGCGGATCTCTCAGCTGCCAGACACCATCGTGGGCACGTCGATAGATCAGGACAGTGGCATTCGAAAGGGCAACGTAGACGGCATCGAAATGATAGAGAATACGCTGTACAGCGCCCGGCACCGCGTAGCTGCCCAGTTGTTCCTCCTGTTCAGGATTACGGGCCGAGTATATGAGCAGCTTGCGGCTATCGGTGCCCAGCCAGACGAGATCACCCAACAGGCTGACGTGCTCCTCGCGCGTCCGGCACTGGTCCAATCCCTTAACAAACTCCAGAGCCGACACCTGCGTCTCCACCAGATCAAAGGCACCCGCCTCACGCAAATTGCCCGCCTGCTGCGGATGCTGGGCCAGCACGGTGATGTGCGATGAAGTCCCATCGCTGCTGCACATCCACAAATAGTTCAACTGCTTGTGCCGGCGACGCGCATTTCCGCTCTGCTTTGTGTCATTGGCGATGCTGTAGTAGCATCCACAGCGCACCTGTGGAGGGGGTGGGACAGAGAAATCGGTGTAAAATCGGCAGAACAATTGCAGATGCCACAGCAGATGGCACAGAAAACTCACCTCCGTTTGATGCTGTGACCGGTAGACGGGCATCGCCTTGACAAAGAGGGGCATCTTGCGCGACTGCTTCTGCTGGACGGCCTCCTGGAGCAGCTGCTGCTCGTGGGTGTGCTGCAGTGTTGCCTGTGGACTGCCTGGTTGCTGCTGGGCATGCGCATTGGGATGCGGATGATGAGCATGTGGATGGTGTTGCTGTGAGCCCGATCGCTCCCACGCTGGCGAATTATTCGGATCGAGGGCCAGCTGGGCGAGCCGCAGTTCGGTGATCCACTCCTTCTTCACATTTGGCGTTTGCGTTTGGAATGTGAAGGTCTCCTCCTTGCCGGACTTGTGGCGACCGGTTAGCTGCAGACAGCACGAGTCCACCCAGGCCATCTCCTCATCCTTGCGCTGTATGGAGCCCTGTATGGTATTGAGCACATTGCGTGTCGTATTCGAGTTGAGCTCCTTGTAGCTGCCCTTCAGTGTGCCAACCAGATCGTGGATGCGCGATATCACCTCATAATCGAACATCAGAGTGCTCATCTCGTTGCACAAATTGTCCGCACCATTCGTTAGCTGTGCAGCTGGCGAGCTATGGGCATCCACGGCGGCAAACGGTGAACCCAGTCCGGCGCTACCATGGCCAGAGAGTGTTGCATTCGCATAGCAAACACCGCCAACGGCGCCGCTGTTATTCCCAGTGCTGCCATTCGATTTGAGACTGCCGCCACGATTTAGACCTAAATAATAATAATTGTTATAAATGAAATTGATCGATAATTATCGACTATCGATGTTGAAGCATACCTGCTGTCAAGATTCGGGATAGTGTGGCAGATGCGCTGTTGTCGACAATCTCAACATCGTTGACGGGGAACATCCACTTGAATGTTAGCTTCTCGGTGGCGCCAAAGTCGTGCGATTGTTTCGGCGCCACAGACACACAGATGACCTTGTCGTTGAGGAGCAGCAGGCGTCGCTGCTTGCACTTGACTATAAAGCCGGCCTGGTTGAACTCCATGTGGGTGACATTATCCTCGCGCAGCAGATAGCGGGCCCGACTGCCGCAATTGTCGCCGCTGATGCTGTTTAGGGAGCGCGTATTGAATGTGCCACTAATGTGGCCGAGCATCTCCTTGAAGGCCTGATACTGTTCCGCCTCGCGTTTGCTCTCGTTGAGCAGTTCGGCGAGCAGCTCCAGCTGCGACAGGGCCAACTGCAGGGACATGCGATCGTGATGGCCCTGCGGCGTGTACTTGAGCAGATCCTGCAGAAAGAGTATGAACTGGGGAAAACGCTGCACGGGCTTCACCATCAGACCAAAGAAGGATAGCCGATCGTGAGCGCTGATCTGTTTGACCTTAAAGAAATCGGCAAGCGCCGATTTGCGCTTCTCCTCCATTTTGGCCAGCTCCATGGCTGTCGAGAAATTGTTGATGAAGCCCGAGTATGTCTCAAGGAGCTGCGGCTTCCCGAAGGCGCTCACAAAACAATCGCCGATCTTCTCATCCCGATCCCAGTTACGCACACACTCTGCCAACGAGATGCGGAACAGCTTGTGCGAGTGTAAAATATCCGGCAAGCAATGGAACAGCGTGGCGATCTTCACTGGATTTAGCACTGGTGGGCTGCACTCCTCCAACGGTTTCTTGTAATCCTGCCAAATAGAAAAGCATATAGAAATATTAGTTCATCTTTGTGCTTGTCGCATTACGAATTCAGTTCAGTTGTCGATTCTTTACCGAAAGTTGAAAGATCTCTGTTGGCCATTTTAATGCTGGGGTTCTTTTTTTCTTTATTATTTTTTTTTTTTTGAATGGGTTTTCTAATTTTTATTTTTTTTTTCAATTTATTTTTAACTAACTTTTTGCAACTACTTCTTTTGTTAAGGTGGTTAGAATGGTTCAATGATTGATGCTTCATGTGAAGGTGGTGTGTGAGTGTGATTATAGATAAAATGTACATGTTAGGTGTGTGTGTGTGTGTGTGTGTATGTGTGTTTGAGGTATGTGTGTGCGTGTGTGTTAATATTGGAATTATTTATGACGGAGAGTGGCGGCATATGACGTGGGAATTGGATGGCATGTAAAGAAGAAAACAAATGAGTTGACATGAGAGTTAACATTAAGATTAATCGGTGGTGGTGGTTTATAGAGCCATTAGAACGATTAGGGGATTGACAATAACAACAACAACAACAACAACAACAACAGCGGTTTCTCGATTCAATTCAATGACTCTAAATACTTTTACTTACACATACAAAAAAAAATCATAATCAAAATTCGAATTTTCCATAAAGCAAAAGTAAAATTGAGAGCAAGACCCGAGTGTGTCATGAGTTTTAACCGATGCATAGACACACAGAATATTATGTAAAATAAACGGAATTAAAGATTTAAGATTTATATATATTTTTTATATTTGCACAACTATATGAGACTTGTTTGGCTTCTCGCTGACAAAATGGCAAACAATAAATTGAAATTCTGAAAGTGGCCAAGGATCAGATGTTGCTGGTGAGCGATACATTCAGCCAGGACAAGGACGAGATCGTTTTGCAGAACGAGGACAAGCTATTGCTGGTGAAAGTGTTTCTGCAAATGGACATGCCAGCCAGCTACGCCAGACGATGTGCACCTGGCCTCAACAGTTTTGATCTGCTGGAACTGGACGTCGCCAACAATGAGGAGGATAACACTTTGAGTGACCGCTAGTCAAATGGCGAGTGCCTGATTGAGATTGCTCTAATAAATGCCGCGGACGAGACACAACTCGGAGTACTCCAAAGGGACGCAGTAACTGGCGAGCTAATTATGCTGATGCCAATGGCAGTGGATGTGCTGTTGCAGCCCGATCCGGATGTCAACGTGCCCGATCTGATTAGCGAGAGCTTATCAGTTTTGGCTCAATCTAAGCAAGCTAAAAATGACACTGATTTTGATTTTGATGCTGATGCTATTCTTAAAATGGATATTGCGGTCGATACTGCGAATGCATCGCCGACAACGCTGACAGACATTCCCACCACGGCTGCAGGAGCCGGAAACAGATGAAGTTCTGTGCGAACATCAACTGTGCAGCGTTGTGGTGCCAAAGATGCGTTTAACCTGATTGAAGATTGAATCGTTGTTTGAAACCGATATAATTGTGCCGATTGACAACTAAAAAAACAGAAACAAAAATTAAAGAGAAGTTCCCGAAATGACTTTTAACCAGGTACAAAATTAGCTGCCATACAAAAATCAATGCTGTCAAAATCCGACAAAAAGCGAAACTCATTTCGAATTTAAAGAATGGATTTGATAATAAAAAAAAAACAAAAAAAAAAAAAACACAGATGTATAACTGATGCAAAGAGCGATAATTACAATTGTGCTCATATTAAGCCAGTTGCATTCGTGAAAGATGTTTTAGATGTTTAATAAATTAACCAATTGATTGCTTAAACTAAGATATTTAGCTTTAATATAAAATAGCCAAACTAAAAATGTAACTGAATCAATTATTTGACTTATTCAATTAAGAACGAGCACGTTTTGCATTTGCTTGTGGGGCTTGTGCAATTTTGAATGAACAAGAAATATAAACATAAAGTTAAGAATTGTGTTTGGTTTTCTTCAAGTGTACTCACATTGACTAGACGTTGTAATGTGGCCACATATGAGTTCTCACTTTGAACGATGGCCGCCAAAATGAGGCGCCTCTTGATCTGCTGCTGCGAAAGGCCTTGTGGCGCCGGTGGCAGCAATGGCGCCGTTACCCGACTGTGACCCATATTTGCGACGAAATTGTTCCGACTGCCCGGTGGTGGTGTCATCAGGTCCATATCGTAGCGTCGGCTGCCCGCCGTCGAGCTCTCATCATCCTCATACTAAACACAAATAATAATATATTAATATATTTGTCATATTTGTCATATTTGGAAAATAGGAGAAGGGGGCGGGGGCGGCTGCAAACATACCTCGGGCACACCGGGCATCATTTTGCTGGCGCCCAAATTGGCCAGCTTTTGTGGCGAGGCGGCGTCCAGCGTCGCTGCTATCGCTGCGCCTGCGGCATTTGTTGGCTTTGGCATGGATGTGCTGCCGGCGGCAGATGCATCCGGTATATCGAAACTGGCATTGATCGACTGACGACCGTCGCGTCCACCCACATCGTACTGATGCGAGGAGCCGCGTCGTATAGAGAACCAGCGCGACAAACGTCCGCCCGGCGATTCACCCGGCGTGGTAATATCCTCGCGCTGCCCCGATGCCCCGCCCGATGTGCCGGTGGTGGGCATCGTACAGGCGCTGGCCCGACGCATAATCATATTTGTGTCGCTGGGACTACACTGAGTGTTTGTGTTGTGTTGGGAACTGGTGTTGTTGGTGGCAGCGGCGGCGGCGGCGGAGGCGGAGGTGGAATTGTTGGCAGCCGTGCGCCATTTGTCAAAGGACAAATGCTGCTTGGCCTTGTTGAAGGTGGAACGCAATTGCGAATTGCGCTGATTGCCGGCACTTAACGAACTCACGCTGCTGCTGGTCTGCTCCTCTTCGGTAAAGATCTCCTCGTCGGAGTGACTGGCTTGCGGCGCCTCGCGCCTCTCTCCACGCGACGGTGATTTTGTATCGCGATCGCTGCTGCTGCTCGCGCTGCTTGCACCAACGCCGACACCGACGCCGACTCCGACACCAACACCAACGGCAGCCTGGCCACCGTTGGCGCTGAAGCTTCCGCCGGCAATTGTGGCGCTGTCTGCCTGCTGGCTGATCTGGCAGCCTTTTATCCGCTGCTGTGGTTGCTGTTGTTGCTGCTGCTGCTGCTGCTGCTGCTGCTGTTGCTGGTGTTGCTCAGCAATGCGGCGACTAAAGGCGCTGTGCAACTGTGCAGTTGTAACGCTGGCCTTGTGACCGGGCGATACAATGAAAGACGATGTTTGATTCAAATGCGGTTGCTGCTGCGTTTGATGTTGATGTGAATGGAGTCGTGGTTGCTGTTGTTGTTGTTGTTCTGGTTCCGCCAAGGTATCCTCCCATGAGCCAGAATTTAATTTGTGCTCATCTGCACGGCAGAAAAGAAACAAAAACAAAATGCAATGTGTCAGTTTAAGTATGTTCAAAGTTTAATTAGTTTAACAAATATCACATTAACCCTTAAGGAAAAGAAAAAAAACCAATCGAATCGAATTAGGAATTCGATTTATTTCCGTTACGATTTCCGTAGATAGATCAATCAAAAAGGGAGAGAAAGAGGGGAACGGAGAGGCAGAAATCGATTGTTGTTGAGTTGTATGAAGTTGGAGCTGGATGACGCCATATGCAAATGCTCGCAGTGATTGGCAATAATAAGGCGACAATTTAACGCCAGTTGAATTAAGCCAAGTGGCTGCTGGCCGCAGGCGGGATAATGCCACTGCCACCGCATAGCATTTGGCCATGGTCATGTGCACTAAGCACAGCAGTAGTTTGGCTGGTAGCGTGGGCCGTCCACGGGTGGCACAGCTTCAAAGTCAGCGCACCGACGCCGCACCAAATTGGTTAGTAACAAAAAAAAAAAAAAAGAACAAATAATAAATAAATAAAACTAAAGAAAAACAAAGAATCGAAATTAAAGTTCTGGCCAACCGCACACAAGAACTGTCGTCGCCGGGCAACTCGTTAGCGCCGACGGCATCTCTGTGTGGGCCGCTTTCAGCTGGCCATGGCCACAGGCAGCACTTATAGCCAGCAAACCAACAAACCAACAAACCAGCAACCAGTAAACAGTAAACAGCAACAAGCATCGTGGCAACAAACTAGCAACTCCCACACTTTGGCATTAGTTGCTCTTTGCATTTGCCTTTGGGCAGCAGCACACAACGTGTGTGGAGGAAAGCAGCATTTGTCATGCCAAACGCAAACAACAACGATCCATGACGGACGAGAACAACAGGGACAACAAGCCACAATTCGCGCTCAGATTCGTGCCGACTCACGTGTTCGTAATTAATCATTCAGAGTTATGCGATAACTGCGATTTAAATATTTTGTGTGGACTTTTATTGTTGCTGCTGCTGTCCTTAGTTGGAACGTACACTCAGGAAAAAAACGCCCATTTTTCTTTGACTTGCACTACATTGACAGTCTCAAATGATGTAAATATGGTAAATATTTTCTATATTTAAGACATATTTGATAATATTTTTTTGCGCATTGCTTAAAAAATTGACAAAGAATGCAATTCCTGATTCTTAGAAAATGAAATTCTTTCTCAAATTCCGAAAATAGTAATGAAATTTGTTCTCTCGTATTAGAGTTTAGCTGTTGCCTGCTTTAGAGGCGACTCTACTTTGCCGTAAAATCGTCATTTTTCTCAAATAAAAGTATAGAAATTGATCAACTATGTAATGAAGTGTACGGAGTGTAAAGGCCTTTAATGTTGTCATCAATAACACACAAGAGACACGACAGGATGGGGCCGAGACAGGCGATACTCAGCAGGCAGCAGTCAGCCGTCAGCAGTCGGCAGTCAGCTGGCAGCAGCAACAAAATGGCTGATGACGTGCGTGGGCAACAAAAAAAAAAAAAACAAAATGCCGGCAGATAAATATTTGCCAATTTCAAGGCATCTCAAATTGCTAGCCTGTGTGTGTGTGTGTTTGAGTGTAAACAGTGTCTGTTACTGGCAGCAGGCAATTCCCAACCCATTAAGCCCTCCTCCCTTTGCAATTCACGCCTTGCCCCAGCTTTTTTCTTCTGTTTTTTTTCTTTCTAAAAACCCGCTTTTACAAAATTGAGTTTGTGTAACTTTTATTTGAAACTCAAGGCATATTATAAGCATACCCTGTGCTCCAGCAAAACATGTAAGAGGATATATTAGCCACGCTTGCTCCCGTCAAATATGTACAAATATTGAAGAACAAATGTGCTTTTGTTGTTGGAGCTAATTTGCAATATAATCTGCATTTCGACGAATTCTGGATAATGGGTATCATATAGTCGAGCAGTCTGCGCTTCGCTGCCTGAACTCGCTCGTATTCATATTAGTACTAATATTGATATTTTTGGGCTTGATGATGTGCCAAACTTGTGCTTCTCTTCGAAAAGGAACTGAATTGGTTAAAACCAGAGCTTAATTTGATTGCTGAGTGGTGTATGTGTGTGTGTGTGTGTGTGTGTGTGTGTGTGTGTAGGAAAGGATACATAGCAAGTATATTTATGCATATATTTTCGGTTAACATAAGCCATGATTTTGTCCTGATCCATATTACGGTCTTCTGCTCATAATTAATTTTAAATAACTCTCGCCAAACTGGAACTAAATTGAGTAAATAATCAGACAAATGCAATAAGATGTGATAAACTCAAAGCGGAATTAACACGTTTTGCGATTGTTTTAATTTTGTTGTACAGTTTCGAAATGTAGTTTGAAAATGGAATATCTGTTTTGCTTCCTTTTTAAGCGAATACAAAAGCTGCCTTGAAATTTAAATAGAATATTACGCATTATTTAACCAGATCCTGATCCTACATGCACACACACACACACACAATTTAAATATTAATTAGATATAATAATCGAGGTCCTATTTTCGACCACAGTCATGATGAGCAACCTCAACGTGGAAACTAATTCCTAGCCAAACAACAATTTCGCTCTGCTGGAATATACAAAAATAGGGGGGGGGGGGGGGGGGGTGGGGCGCTGCTGTGTTGCCTGCCGCCAATCAATATGCATCGAATGAAATGCGGATGAGCACAGCAAATGCGGGTGCCAATTAACAACTAGCCAACAAACTAGATAGCTAACCAACGAGCCAACTACCGCAGAAGTGATACACATAAAAATAGCCAACAACCAACAGCCAACAACCATCAACCAACAGGTATCAGCCTGATATCTAGTTGAACCACACATTGCGCATACGCCCAGTGAACGCTGCATTGTTGAGCCACTTGTTCTTGTTCGCTGTTTGGGTGTAAGTTGTGCAGTTCTGTGGTTTCGCCAGCTTGGCTGGCTTGCCCTTGGCCGAGAGCAGCAGCCAAAGTCTCCGCCTCAGCGACCTACAAATATATACAAACACAAGCACAAGCACAAGCACAGGCACAGGCACAAGCACAAAGCAAAAAACAGACTCTGTTTGTTGGCACAATTTGTATTGTAAGTGGTTTTTTTCATTGCTTGTCCCATAGCTCATAGCTGTCTCCTCTGTCCGGCGACCCACACATGGACAGCAAATTGTTGGTTATTTTTTATATTTTTTGTTTCTGCTTTTTTTAAAATATTTTTTTAAACTGCATTGGCGCTACCTACTACAATACTACTAAGAGGTGGTGGCCAGTGGTGGTGGTGGTGGTGGTGCGCTGTTTTCTTACATTTTGATTTGGATTCATGTTCGGTTGTGTAACGCTCACACAGATTACGTATACGATGTCGTGGTGGTGGCGATTGTGATGATTGCACATTAATTATGATCAAATGCAACTCCTGGCACGCGATTTACAAACTATTCCTCTCCACCACTCCTTTTGCATAATGCGTCAATTTGCACAGAAAAATTAATCATACGACACGTGAGTCGCGGAGGTGGCAAAAAACGCAACATTTGCATAACAAACCCAGTCAAGTCAGTCAGTGAGTTTGCCAGCCAGTCAGCTAGACAGTTAGTCAGTCTGTCAGTGAGTCATTCAGTTAGACAAGCCGTCAGTGAGTTGACAGTGTTTCATTCATTAGTTGGGTCGATTGGCAATTGGTTTGGCATGATTAATGAGCCTCATTAAACGCGGCTAACACAGAATGCCCACAGAAGAAACACAAAACACAAACACACACTGAAATATGCTAATGACTCCGCGCACTTACTTAAATTATACAAATTATATTTCATTGTTTGGCAGCTCAGCACAGCCCACACGGCAAGCGAATATTTTATTGTAAAACGTTAACTTTAACATACACAAATGCGAATGCGAAAAAAGCACACACGCTAACACACACACACACACACACACACACATACACTTAACGAGAAACGGCCAAGCTAGAGGCTGTGGCTAATTGAAATGACAGCTCAAAGTGGCCACAATGTTGGCAACCGATTGCCTTTTGACTCGGCTAAAACTGATTGAACAAACTTGACTGCATTTTTTTGTTGTCCATTTATATTGTTTGCTTTTTTTTTAATTGTTTAAACAGACTAAGAACTAGTGCAAATCTATGTTATACACTCTGCGAAGCTCGATTCAAAGCGCTCGTGTTTATGCTGTTAAAAACTGGGAAAGGAAAAAACACTCTAGCCTAAGGAGATAGCTAAGAGCTAAAGGCTAAGTATCGAAACATAGTGTTTAGCAAATTTTATTAAGTAGTGTTAAAGGAAAATGAAGTCGAAGCGGGCTTTAGCGAAGGCGCACCAAATGTCACATTAAATTTGGCGGAAGGACACATGTCCTGAAGCCAGTAGTGGCAAAATGTGGTGTTTTCTGATGAAATCAAATTGAAATTCGATGGTTCCAACGGTTTTAATTATTACTGGCACCATTTAAAGAAGTCTGAGAGATTTTTCCCTACTCGATCTGCATTCAGTCATCACAACAGGACCCCGATATGTAAAATTCCAGGCCAAAGTTGTTGTTGGACCAAGTTTTGGTCAACTTTATGGAGCATCAACCAGATCCAAATGTCTTATTTCAACCTGTCGTGAGTGGTTTCGGGATAAGGATTTTAAGCTTTTGGAGTGGCCAGGAAGATCACCCGACCGGAGTCCCATAGAAAACATGTGGAGAAACCTGTGCCGTCGAGTTTATGCTACGAAAGGCTGTCGTTAAGGAATGATCCCAAATCCCACTACCTGGTTCCGAAAAAGTGGTTGAATCGATGCCAAATCGATTTTTTGAAGTTATAAACAAATCTGGATGTTGAACACATTATTAATTTGTTATTTTTATGGCAGTGCCGCCTTTAATCGAATTTCGCACCGTTTAAAAAAAATGCTATACATTAATTTAATTTCTTTTTTATTTGACACGTATGTAGAATAGCGAATTATTGTGGATTAAAAAAAATGTAAAAAATAATATTTTAAATTTTATTCGGAAAAGAGAAGTGCCTTTGATCGAGTCTCGCAGGGTGGGTGGCATAAAATAAACACGACTCCTTACAAAACATATATAGTTGCGGCAGAAAAAATAACAGCAATCATAATAATAACAAACTGACTTTGTTATTTTATTTAAATTGCTTTATGGAAATAGAGTCATCTTTTTAAGCCCGGGATGGGTAAAAGTGATAGTTTCGTATGTGCATCTATTATTGCAAGTCTGTACATATATTTCTGTACATATTATGAATAATATTATTCTTATGTAGATATAAAAAATATATTGATTTTCCATATCCAGTCTTTTTTTTTTAGTATATTGTGTTGGTGATGAGAGTATGGCCACCAAACATTCACATTTATGCTATGGCTTATCATTCAAAATTGCATTATGCTTTTTTTTATACTGCCGATTCTCGTCAGCTTAAGAGCCATAATTCCTATCTCAAGCACCGACGACTCAAGCACTCTTATTATTTTTAGCTGTATACTTGTATTTGTGGTCATTGATACGCAAATGGCTGAAAACCGGACAGGAGAAAAGTGATTCAAAATAGTGGCGAAGAGTTTTGGGCCAGTGTTTGACATTGGCGCAGGCAATGACAATTTTCGGATTGTGTCACAGGCGCAAATCACCTGCTGTGCATCATATAAAGCATGTGGTCTAATGAGGCCACAAGACGTCTTTATTCGCTATTCGCAACTTACCAGTTGCCAATAACCACTTGCCAGTTCGCGGCACGAGTTGCAAAAGTAATTTTGTGTGTCTGAAATTGAGAAGCATGCGGCGCACATGCACTTCAAGCAGCGCAAAAGCTTAGCCAAGTTACTTCAAGTTGGCCAAGTTTGTGGGTATCAGCACGGGTTGCGCTCCTGCCTGGTTAAATGTGTGGCTCATTATGCGCCCGCGAAGGAAAGCAGCTTACAGTTGTTGTGTGCGTGTGTGTGTGTGTGTGTTTCGTTCTGCCTGCTCACTCTGTGTCACACACACACACAGAGAGAGAAACACACACACACACACGTGTCTATAATATGTGTGGAAATTGCTTTCTATTTGCAATTTTGATGACGATGCCGAAGCAGAAGCAGCACAAGCAGCAGAAGCAGAAGCAGCGCGTGCCTTTGCCATAAACTAATTATTATAATGTAAATCACACACTGGCACACACGTAGCCAACGAAACGATAGATGAAGATACCAAAAGTGCTTTTGGGGGAAGCTGCGCAGGAAGCTGAACCCGCAATGGAAACTTCATGAAATGGCAACTGGCTTATCCACTCACATAATCATAAGTACAGATGTGCGTGGGAAATGAAAAATGAGAAACACGCATCACTGCACACACACACACACACACACACACACACACACACACACACTAAAACACACATACATATTTATATTTTCTGGGATTGGATTAGCTGACAAACTTATCGCACTTATTAAAATGGCCAAAAACCATAACTTCAAGTGATGCACGCAATATTTGGGTGAATTATACATCTGCCAAAGGGGACCCATATTTACTTATACAAATTACATTATTTATGTGGCTTGTAATGCTGTTCCAGATAAAGTCCTCAAGTGTGAAGCACAAGTTGAGCATTTACCTCTTCATATTAGCGTTTAATTTTAAATTCCCATTTCAATTTATTGAAATTGAAATCAAAGTTTTGCTGGATTTATTGAGAAAAAAATAGAAAATATAATTCAACTGACTATGATTCCGAATATTGTCGGGTGGTCCATAAAATAATATTTGTATTCTATTGAAGCAGAAAATATACAGCTTACAGTACAGAAACAATGCAATTTATGTGCTTGTGCACACATTTATATGCATTATACACACACACACACACAAGTATAAGTTTAAACAAAAAAAAAAAAAACAAAATAGCAAACTACAAAAACATTTGGAGAGTGTCTGATTAACAGATGCCCTACAACAGGGCACCTTTTGAGGTTGCTAAATGATATATGTGCATATACACTTGATAGGATTGGATTTGAGAAGCTTTCTTTTGTCGGTCTGCACAACAACACGATAACCCTTTTACATATTTTGAATGAGTGCAGTGATATGGTAAACATTAGTCACAAGTTTGACACATCACCAGGGAAAGCCGCATCCAGAATACGTATGTATATACATATATATATATATATATATATATGTGTGTTAAGTTTGCGTGCCATCATCTCATAGTCATCAGCAAGATGTGCACCAGTGGGAAAGTAAGTACGACTGAAACTGTGTCAGCTAGAACGAATGGAACGAATAAAGTTGCAGCCGCCTAATAACTAATGGCATCAGAATTGGATGCTAGTCAGGTAAGGTAAATAGAAAATTAGCTCTGCAACTGTGAAAAATCGCTGGCAAGTGATAAACTTGTGCAATTTAACGACGTCATTGACGGCAAAAAACAGGCATTAAAATCCATTACTAAATAACACAAAGAACTGGGTTGCAACAACTGGCAAAACAGATTATTATTTGCTGATGAGGATGCTGCACCAGCAGCAGCAGCGCCAGCATCAGTTGGGAATAATTAAATTTAAAGTTGTTGCGCTCTTAAGCAGTGAATTTTAAGTTAATAACCTGAAAGAACATAAGCTAGCTCACCCATATATTTTTCAACAAATCTAAAACCCTTTCTGTGAGCAACACTTGCAATACTCATTTATTCAGTGTATTATTCATGTATTAACTGAAATGACAACGTGTCTAAACACGACCTTGCTACATCAACATCCATACACACACACACACACACACACACACACGCATACATCAGCACACATAGTGGAAAACTTTGTGGAACTTTCGTTGTTTGAACGGTAGGCGTAATTAGAATGAATAAACAATGGGCCGCTTAGACAGTTATAAATCGAGTTGCGAACTAGTTTACATCAATTTGGTGAACGTGCAACGGGCAACGTGCAACATACATTATACAATTTACAATGCGCAGTGTGTCCCACATGAATTATTTTACTGTGGAACGATTGGATTATATGTACATTCCTAGGCATGTGAAAATTTCAGAATCAAATTAAACTGTTTGTGCGCGTTGCAAGTGCCAGCGAAATGCCACAGAGCTGCCTATGCCTCTATGCAACCATCCGACAGCAGTACTTGCAGCAACCTGCCCGCCTGTTCCACCAGCCATCCAGCCAGCCGGCAACATACTTAGAACAGACCCTTGTCAGCCACAGACCGAGCTCTCAGCTCTCAGCTCCCAGCTGCAGACCAGCGCAAGTCAATTGCTTTACCAACTTGACGCAGAGTCGTCCACTTGACTTGCCTCTGTGTCGTGTGCCTCCGTCTGTGGAATTGTCACTGCCACTGCCACTGGCACTGCTACCATTTCTACGGCAACTGCAACTGCACTTGCAGAGCATGCAAAATGGCACACAGTGAAAACACACAAACACCAACAATATCATCAATATTTTTCAATAAGTTTAATTAAACTTTTCTAATTTGGAAATCGATCATTAATGTAACTAAAAAATGATAAATTATTTAAGCTCCGAACAGAACTATAAATCTCTCCGTGAAGACAAATCCCGAAGGGATTCCAAATATATCGGAGTATATATAAAATAAATAAAAATAATCTTGACTTGAAGCCAGAGAAATTGTGAATTTTTAGGATTTGAGTACTTAAAATGTGATTTATTTTACAATTATTTGATTTATTTTGACAAAGGAAATATTTGAATTTGCCAAAAGCGTACAATGATCATTTAACTTGTGACTTTAATTTAAAATCCCCATTTTTAAAATGTGTATTGCTTGCTTCACATTAAATAAATAATAAATAAATAAATAAAAAAATAGATAAATAAAAAAATTGTAAAATACGTGAAATTGTGCTCATTCGGAAGACGTCGAAGTAAGAATTTGGTGCCATTTTCGACATTGGCCATAGACTATATAATTTCACTAGAAAATGCAATTTTTTCCGAGTGTACCACATGGACGGACACACACACACACACACACTGTACACACTCGGACAGAGTGTTTGTGGCTCGCTAGCTCTTGGTTTCCTAGCTATTTTAAGGAATTTTCTTGACGCTTTTAAAAAGGAAACTCGTCTCGTCAACGCTGCTGCTGCCCGGTTGCCAATAGAGAGTTGAGGCGATGCTATATGAATGTGAATGTGAATGTGGGCCCTTAAATGCCACATGTCTTTGACTATTTATAGCGGGCGCTGAGCTGCAAACAATGCGGCGACGTCAAGTGGCCTGACTGGCGCTGCTCCCTCCCTCTCCATTTCCCCTCTCTGCTTGTTCCATTGCTGCTCCTCCTACTCCTGCGTCAGCTATGTACACATGCACATCAACATCCCCATGCAGGCAGGCACATCCACAGTCCACAGTCGAGCGAGCAGCCGCAATCTCGACAACAAAACTTGAGCGAAATGCTTTGGATTTCGGCTTGGTTGGCAGGCTTGCAAAGTGTCAACGCCCACAACGGAACAGGACGAGGGCATCAGGACTTGAAAAGGCGGCTACTGCTATTGCTATTGCTATTGCTACTGCTACTGCTACTGCTACTGCTACTGCTACTGCTATAGCTATTGATGGATGTTGTGGTTTTGAAAAGCTTTTGTGGTCCCTTTCAAAGTAAGTTTGACGTAAGCAACTGCAGCAATTGCTGCTGTCCGCATAGGATCATAGGATCTTTGGCAAAATGCTGCAGTCTTTTCAACAATTTAATTCAATACGTCATTCATCGGTCAGCTTAAAGTGTTCGCTTCTGTTGGCGGTGCTCATTAGTTTACTACTTGTCCCAAGTCCACTTACAAAATTGAAAAGCAGAAATACAAACATAGTGCGATCAATTGAAACTTTTATCAATACGTTGTGGTTTGAATATGGAAAGAGTCATTCCCATATCTGTTTTGTGGTACATTAGAGCGGCAGAGACGATAAACCACACATTTCAAACATGAACGAGTCAGAATGCTGTAGTCAATGGTTAGTAGATAGAGTGAACTAAACATTTATCAAATATCATTAGTATTATTATATAAATTCAGCACAAAGACAACATCCGATTGAAATGAAACCCGATTTCTAGCTACAGATAAGAGTCATATGTAGCAAGCCTTGACAAAAGGACAGCTCTCCATATATTCGTGCATAATACCAGGGTATATTAAATCCGAAGAGCCTTCTAGCTCCCTGTTGGGGACAGGTATGGATGGCATGCTTTGGTTTTAGTAAATTAGTTTAGTATGCACACTATGTACACATTTTCCAGGTTGGCTCGAAAATTGAATTTTGCTTTCATTTTCATGGTAATTACCTGAATAAAAGACGAATCTACGTTGTATTTATTTTATTTTTTTTTTTAATATTAATATGGAGACATCAACTTTGGCACGTGCATCCAAATATGTGTTTTAATTGGATATAATTATCCTGAATTTTATGCAAATATTGGACAACGTTTTTTTTTTATATTTTGTTTCGTGTTACTTAGGAACACAAAAATTAGAAATTAATTAACCGAATATGAAAAAAATTGTACATTCTAAACAGAAAAAAAAATAAAAGCTATGTTTTTTTGTTATGATAGAAATGATTTTTGTTCAAGTCCCAATCGTGGATTGAGAGTGTTGTTTACCGCTTTTTAATTGGATTTGGAATGGCATAGACAAAGTACAGTATGCATTGAGATTTGTTGGCTAAAGAGTAACTGATAGTCGAACCCACTGACGTCAGTAGGAAATGTAATATTGCGAAATGCAAGCGGTCAACATTTGTTCTTTATATATGTGTGTGTAAATATATGTATGTATATATATATATTTTTTGTATTTGTTTTGAATTTTCCGTTGTGCTTCTCTTATCAAATGGAGTCACCCCGTTTGCTAGCGACCCTTTGGGTTGTTTGTCAGCGCTTTTATTTATTTATGATATGCACACACAACAAACACAAATGCAGATATCCAACCCAAAGGCGGCTCAATGTGAGTGCGTGTGTGTTTGTGCTTGTGTGTGTGTGTGACACGGTTTCACTTTCATTGGCGCTTATCAAAATTTGTGCTCGAGAGCGTTGAAATTTTGGCTAAACAAAATTCATGTTTGTTGTTGCCGCCGCGTAAGCACAGTGGCCCAAACAACGACATGGGATATGGCTGTAAATACGGATTTATATAGGTATATATGTATTTGGAGAGCGGAGCGTAGCGCTATCAAGCTGCTGAACTGCATCAAGACGGGAGACTTGGAGTTGGTCATGAATACGGACACGGACATGGACATGGACATTAACATTAACATCAACGGTCGGTCGGTCGGTCGGTCGGTCGCTCGCTTTCTTACTCGAATTTGGTAATTGCAATTTACATAAATTTTGTTGTCAGCTGTCGGCAACCGGCAATTTGCGCACATTTATAAACATTTTGTTTTCTGTTTTGGCTCTTGCCATTTGCTTTCTGTTGCTGTTGTTGTTTCATTCGGCGCTTTTGCGCTTAAAGAAAAAAGCAGAGCGACGCTATAATTATGGCCAACAACATTATTTATGAGGCTGCTTGATGAGCAACTAAAACTGGCACTCGCCTCAACTGCAGCCGATGTGACTTTAATAAAATAATAAGCAATAATAATAATTGATCATAAGCGACTCTCGATCGAAACTATTCGAAAAATGCAAAAGCAAAAAGAAAAATGCAAAAGCAAAATAAAAAAAAAAAATATAAAAAAATGCCTCTAAAGGCAGCTGGCAGCTGGCAAAAGCATAAAATGCAACATCAATTTGCAGTTGCCAAGAATGCGCGCAAGTTCAAAGTGAAAGTCATCAGCAACAACAACCACAACCACAACAACAACTTGCAACTTGCAACTTGCGACAGTCAACAATCAAGCGGTCATTTCAAAGTAAAATGTGCTCTAAAACATACCAACGAAAAATGCTTCAAAATCAAGACCAGCTTGAAACTTGCCAAATCGTTTCACAAATTGTACATAACTAATTATGTTCGCATCTAATTTTGTCACGGATGAGACAAACTTTGTTCCCATAAGCTAAAAATATTCTTGATGAGCAAGCATTTTGTTTGTTGAAAACTAGTTTCACCAAATTCGTCTAGCAACTTTGGCGATGTACGCCGATCACTCCAGATAATTAATTTTTCATTAAGAAACAGAAGCAGTTACCATACTTAAAAATGAATACAGTGTACTTTGTATATGATATCGTTATCGTTATCGTTATAAGTTATCGTCTTTTACACATATTTTAGCAAATGATTTCCGATACTCGAAGACGTTGTGTGGTTTAGATTATTATTATCGTGGTATAAATCAAAAATAAATTTCAGTTATGTTAAAAATTTGAAATTTATCGTTTTCACACCTATTTTTAGTGACCACGAATGTATATTTTTCGGAATGGATTACTGCAATATAGTTTTCATAGAAATCAACACTTTCAAAGCAAATGAAACGATCAGAATAATATATGGTAGCATAAATCTCAGTTGAATCGACGATTACTTTTCCTTATCAATCCATATTGTGATACTGCTTCAAATGCCTAAAGTAATAGAAGTAATTTAAAATCGATAAAATAACAATTAAAATTAAATTGCAATTGATGTACACTTTTGAATGCCTTGTCAAGTGTTTGGCAATTGAATTTTGTAAACTGCTTTCGAATTGAAGCGCAACGGAAGTTGTGTGTGTGTGTGTGTGTGCGTGTGTATGTGCGTGTGTGTGCGTGTGTGCGCGGGTGAGTGCAACTTCCCGCTATTACGTGAACCAATTGCAGCTCAATATCAAACACAAAATGCATCCAAATGTCAAAGCTTTGCGGTTGACAGCATTTTGCTTCATCGCCGCCGGGAGGGACTGGCCACCTCCTCCTCCTCCTCCTACTCCTACGCCAAGCAGTTGCAACCGCAGTCGCAGTGCGTGTCGTGTCTTGTTGACTTTTGAGGAAGTCTGCCATACGGCCAAAGACACGCAGTCTGCTGATCCCACCCCACCCCACAGCCCGATGCATCCGATGCGTCCCAAACTGCAGCTTGAGGATTGAGGCAATGCCCTCTGCCACTGGTTGCTCTGCGCATATGGAATTGCAACTGCAACTGCAACTGCAACGCAGCTTTGGCTTCATCTGTTTGAATTGTTTACGCGTGTTTCTTATTTGTTTGTTATTGTCTTCCCATCTCCGCCCCATCTCCCCATCTGAACACCACCCACCTCCTGCATCACTCATTGTTGTTAGCCACAGCGTATGATCTTGTGCATATAATTTTATCATTGGAAAGTGCGCACACACGCACACACGCACACACACACACACACAAATGGACACCCACCAGTCACGATGTTTTCCTAACCCCATAACCATCCCCATTATTGTCTCCAGTCCAAACCCAAACATTGTTGTTTCTATGTTTAATATTGAATTTCATTCATGTATGAATTGTTGTTGTTGTTGTTGTTGTTATTGTGGCTGCTGCTAATGTTGTTAATGTTGATGTTGGT
Source organism: Drosophila macrothrix (assembly GCA_035042055.1). Classification (NCBI taxonomy): domain Eukaryota; kingdom Metazoa; phylum Arthropoda; class Insecta; order Diptera; family Drosophilidae; genus Drosophila; species Drosophila macrothrix. The sequence goes on along the minus strand of JAWNLX010000587.1, from coordinate 18,766,541 downwards.
ATTTCTCATTGTTGTCTTCTTTCATGTCATACATGCATTTCCATTCCATTTGCATTTTTCTTTCCATTTCGATTTGCATTTCAATTTTTGAGCTTGTGTTTTTTTCGTTTTTCCCCAAAAAAATATTATTATTGTTGTTGGCCGGCGGCCATCTGTTAAATGTGTAGTCTGTTGCCTAGCGGAAGTCTGTCTAGTCTTTTAAGAACAGTTCAATTATCAAAATCCCAAAAACATTATCCCCCAGATATTTCAGTAATGTCCATGGAGAAAAACAGGTATGATTTGATTGGCTATTTTATTTGATATTGTAAGTGTATGTGCTGCTGCAATGTTTGATCACATCATCGCTTGGCTTGAGAATCGATCATTGTATATATAAATATAAAATCATTGTATATATATATATGATCAGCCGAAGCAGCAGCAGCAGCCTCGTTTCACTTAATTAACAGTCATGATCACATTTTGACGCATTTGTTTCACATTTCCGCCAAAACAGACGATGACTGAACACAGCGGCGAACTTAACTCAAACTTAATTGAGTACGAGCCGAGTTCAGCTCGATGTGGCTTTGGCTCTGACCGAGTAGGGGAGGAAGGGGGAGCGTTGGGGGCGGTGTTCGCCAAAATAATGCCATTAATAGGTTTCGGCAACAGGTTAAGCGACTTTAGCAACTCAGCGGGTGAGGGGCGAGGGCAATTCAAATGTGAAATGTCACACGGCAAAATGCTTAAAGCAGCAATAAAGCAAAATCAAGTGATGACTGTGAACTACAAAGCGATACCCTGTAAAAAACAATAAATAAATAAAAAAATAAACAGCATAAATTTGTACATATAGTTTATGGCGCATATAGATTTTCAGGAGCAGCAGGTTCTTATTGGCCGTTTCTTAGGCCTGTGATTGCCTAAGGGAAATAATATTTACGCAAATAATCACATAATTGCATTTCTGTATAGTATCAGATATTAACAATAACATCTAAATCGTAACTAAGTTAGTGAAAACTGTATTGGAAAAATACATTTGGTCAGTTGTGATTGTTCCTACCTACATGAGAACACGTTACGATACTATAGATCCATTAATAGAAATGGATACATGGTATAATAAAAGGGTATTAAGAATAACAACAACAAAATCAAATAACAATAATATATAGTCAGCTAAGCAAACTCGTTTTTAAAGCTATTTAAAGTCGTCAAGTAATACCAAAATACACACACACAAACATACACACATATATACATATATATTTATATACACACAAACACACATCAAGGAATTTATTTATATATACATAGATATTTTTTTTTTTCTAATACGTATTCATTAATGGATTTGCGACACTTAAATTTTGTTGGATTTGCCGCTGCGCAGAAGCTGCCACAAACAGCATCAGCAACAGAGATAAGCATAAAGAAACGAGACACATAGTTTGTATTTATGATTGATTCTTTTGCACTGGATGAATGCGACATGTGGCAGCCCACGATTGCAACACACGACGACTACATTGCTGGCACGTACAGGCGACAAACTTGACCTTAATTTGGCAATGCCGATGGCGCCGTTGCGACCATTGCGTGTGGCCCAAATGTGTGTATATGTCTCAGTGTGTGTGTGTGTGTGTGTGTGTGTGGGCCACTTAACCTTTATGGCTGGCGTGAATATGTTTATGTGTTTGTGCCACCTAGTTGCCTGTCAAGTGCAGCTCCAACTGTAACTGCAACTGCCACCTGTGAACAGTCACCTGCCTACATCTCTAATTCCAACTTCAACACCATCTCCAACTCCGCCCCCTGTTAGCGTTGGAAGTGCGCACAGCGTGTGGCCAACAGGCAAATGCAATAAATGTGTATAGCAAAGGCAACGCTACAGCAACAGCACTAATAACAACAGCAACAACTATGTAAACAAACCGAATGTGTAACACACAACCTTGAAGTTGTTAAGAGCCTCAGACGAATGCATTGCGCAACTGGCCAACTGGCCTGGCAAATGGCCCAAACGGACAGTCACCAGCGACCAAGTACACAAAAAAAAAAAGTTCCATAGAATTATAAAAAAAAGACAAGATATTTAAATTGCCGTTGAAACCAAATTTTTTGTTTGTAATATCAATGTTTTAAAAATCATCAATAAAAAAGTATCACGTAAAATACCAAGAATGTGTAATGTAATTTAAAAATTATAGATCATCAATTAAAATCCTTGCATACATTTGTTTTTTTCGTTTTTGTCTGAGTGTAGAATGTTGCTGCTCTAATTTGTAAAAGAATTTAATTCGCTGGCATTAACTATCAGCAGCGATAAAAACAACAGAACTAAGACAAAACAAGGCGCCTCAGTTCTTGATGTGAAGCATAGATGAAATATAGAGTATTTAGGTGCTCGATTAAAATGCATGATTTAATCGCATGCTTTGAGAATCCGCATATAAGGGAATTATCGGCATGGTGAATCTGTATCTGTATCTGTATCTGTTCAGCATCTGTATTTGTATTTGCAACCACACACGAAACGGCTGACGAATGCTAACTGCTGTTGCATACTTAACATTCATGAGCAACTCTCGACAGCAACAGCAACAGCAACATCAACAACAAACAAAAAATAAAAATAAATAAAGAGAAAAAACAGCCGCTTACTTTTCATCAACATCATCAGTTAGCTGTTGACTTTAAAAGTGCCGCCAAGAGGGGAGGGGACCGGGTAGGAGTTGAAGTTGGAAAGGGGTTGGCATTTCACCAAACATGTCAAATGAGCAATGCAAACGGCACATGTACACACACATATACACATACACAGGTGCATATATGCACCTAGTCGTTTAACCATTATTCATTAACAAACAGCAAAAAAAAAAAAGAAAGAAAAAACTGGCTAACAGGTGGCTGGAAAAATGCGTGCGTCGATTGCACAAGTTGAACAAATCAAATAAATTGCAGCTGAGCTTTAAATCAAATACAAACACTCACACACACAGAAAATATAAATATAAATATAAATATTGATACATATACAGATACATACATGAACATGAAATTAAAATCGTCATACTTTTAGACATTTTGAGATACAAAATCCAAATAGAATTGCACAATCTTTTTAGCGGCCTTTAATTAACAGATTAATTTCTCTCAAATGGGACACACATCAACAAGCTAATCGAAGCGACAATAAGATACCCTGTTCATACAACATCAACAACAACTTTTAATTAATAAAATATATATATATTTTTAAATATAATATTTAATATTTAAATAAATATATTTAAATACTGAAACTTTCTTCCCATGATAACCCGCTTGAAAGACTTCTTTCTGGCTAAACGATCGTTGAGGCAGGCGTAGGTGGCTGAAACGATGTTTTGTGGAGCATCTTCTTCCCTTAACATTTTTTAAAGCCGTAATTTGTCCCAAAATCCTTGTGGATACTTTAAGCCATAACAAAATTAATGGTTGATTTCTATCGAATTTCTAGAATTTTCCCTACAACAATTTGAGTGTAAGATTTCCGATCTGTTTTCGCTTTCATTGACTGTTGAATCGCACAAATATACACACATAATTGGATGCATTACAGGGTATCAGAAGTATACGCCCAGTTGTTTGCTTACACTGGCAGCTCCCGGTGCAAATTGAATTGGTAAGCGGCAATTACAACAGCATCGCGCCAGAGTTGGAACTTGGCGCCAGGAGGGAGTTATCGTTTCAATGTGAAGTCGAAAAACGCAACAGGTTTTCAAACTGATTAGCATATTTTTATTTTCCATGCTACTGCAATTGGCCCCCAAATGGATACGCTAAATGTCTGGACAAACCGTACACAACTCAGCGCAGTTTGCCACAACTGATGCGATGGCCTATTGATTATTTAATTATTATGCAATTTGGGGCGCTTAGTGTAAAAAATGTATGGGGCTGGGTCCCAGTTCACTAGCTCACCAGCTCACCAGCTCACCAGCTGACCAGCTGTGGCAAGTAGGGAGCCGATTAGCTCAGAGCTCATTCATAATTCATGGCTGGGCGGGCGCCCACGCAATCTTCAGACAGCTTCATTAGTTGCCCCGGTGCGTTTGTTAATGAAAATGCAAATGCGACATTTTCCACATCGTTAAAATCTGCCTGATCGGTTTCTCTGCACCGCCGCCAGCTTTCGGCGCGCATGACACAATTTGTTAGTCTAGTCTTCAGGAATGGGGAGTGAGGAGGCGATGATTAACTGTGTGCGCACTCGGTCGTTGTGCCTACATATATATATATATATAGACATATACACATATATATAAACATATAAACACCGTCCTATGCTCCATGCTCTCCTCTGCACAGACGCACAAATTATCATAATATCCAGTGACAACTGGGCCCAGCATCATGATAAAGCATACACATTAACGGCATACCCAGCATAACTAGCATACCCTTAGCGGTATTCGATACGCCCAATGCAATCCAAGAAACGATTTCAATTTGATATGCAGCGAAATCGGAAATAACTATTACGTATAACAGCAAACAGATATTAAAAAAGTTTTATATGTGAGTGGATGTGGATGTAACTTAACGAAAGTGCTGGAGCTAAAACAACATATTTGAATAAGACTAAACACATTTGTAATTAAAGCAAAAATGATTGATTTTATAGCCTTATTCCACTATCAACATGTGAAAATGACAAAGGCGCTTAAAGTCAAATATTCCAATTCTATGAGTACTTCAGTTTTAAACTTCTCGAATCGTTGGAAAACAAACATTAGACCAAAGTAATTATGCACTGCAAATAATGACGCATTGTATCGAAAAGAGCTAGCGAATATTGTTGAAACAATAAGCACTTAAGGGCCAATTCCGCTGACAGATCTTTAAAGTGGAATCAGACGTGGAATCGTACTTAAAGAGCTGGTGGGCTTACATATATCTTATAGTCTCTTGAGGTGTTTAATTGTTTGTTTGTTTGGTTTGTTTGTTTGCTTACCTTATCAACTTACAACGCTCAACATTTGTGGGGCACTAAGCGACCTATTTGCTATGCCCGCGGCGGCCTCTTTTCCGTGCCCCAACAATAGAAAAAAGCGGCAACGTCTTAAAATAACTAATTAGTTGAAGTCTGTAATTGTCTTGACATTTTGGTATTTGAAAGAAAGTAAATAAATTGGAGGCCATTGCCAGTCGCATTACTCATACGCCACTTTGGCCAGCATTTACATATATGACACGTATATGTACATATGTATTTCTGTTACTCGATTGAATCAATATCGGACTAGCTGTCTGTTGCCTTTATATCCATATTTTATTGTTGTTTTCGTTTATCTATACAATGACAATGACAATGCAATCGTTGCCTGATCACCGGTGTAGGTACCCTTTTCGTCTAATTGGTCCCATTATAATAACAACCCAATTTTTCAGTGATTAAGTTCTAACGTATTTCCAGCGATTTACTCCCCACCGAGAGCGATAGAAGCAGCAGCAGCAGCAGCAGCAGCAACAACAACAACAACAGCAACAAGGTAACTCTTCTTCGATTTTTTTTTTTAGCTGATGTGGGCCACATTTCGACTTACTTTGTAAAATGCAAAATGATTTCATATTAGGTTTAATATAGCATTATATAAGTATGTATGTGTGCTGGGGACCCATTCGCCAAGGGCTGTTGTAATTTTAGAAAATTATTTCAAAGCCCCTTTAGACGAACAAGATTATTTGCCTTCGACTGGCTCCCCACCGAATGCGGCAAATGCATAGGCGAAAGCAACAAGAAGAAGATGAAGCGAAAAAAGCAAAGAATTTTATTATTATTAAATAAAGGCAATGGGGCTACAAGAGAATCCTTTAAGCTGTTCAGCTGTGTGCAGATTCAGCTTCTGGTTCATAATAAAAGGTAAATTTAGCCGGGCCAGTAAGGGCATCTACGCGGCGGGTGGTGTGGTGGTGGTGGCCAAACAAACCTAAAGTCCTAGCTGAAGGCGGTTAATCTTACAAAATGAATTTGCTGCTGCGTCGTTGTTGGCAGTTGGCAGTTGGCAGTTGCTAGTTGGCCGTAATTTGGTCGCATTTAAAATGCGCCCGTAATTTACAGCACATTCTTCGAGCGGAGCGACAAGCAATTAAAACATTGTGCCAAACGCGCCCACAAAATGTTTTGACAGCCAAGCGACAAGCAACACAGACGACAAATGACAAAATGACGATAGGCAAACATTGAGTATAGAATACAAGGTACGAGGTATTCCAAGTTGAAAACCCAAAAGCCAAATAGACCATGACGACAAGCGTTGTTTCGTTGTTGTTGTTGTTGCTGTTGTTGCAAAGGAAACTTACATTTGGGTGTGTTCTGTTCTTCTGTGCTGTTGTTCTGCTCCTCACTCATGAGACAATAAAAAAAGAAAAAAATAAAAATAAATAAATAAAAAATAAACAACAATATTGTATTGTATAGTCAAACGCAACGTGTGGCGCGGCCGTTAACTAAAACTTATCCATGTATGCTGCGTGTGCGCATGTACTTAGATAAACAGGGGCAGGGCAGGGCAGGGGCAGTGGCAGTGGCAGTGGCGGGGACGAGGCCGGGGCAGGGGTAAGCATGTGTGTCACACAATGAACAAGCAGCAACAGCAGCAACAGCTGAAACGCAGTCAGCACCGAAGCGACATTCATTTGGCTACATGGTGGCGCATATCACATTTCAAATGCGCAAACATTTAAACGTGCCAAACGGCACGGGAGGCATGTCTGGTCACAGACATACACAGAGACGGACACGCAGACGGAGATGGAGATGGAAACGTAGCCGGAGTTGTTGCTTCTGCTGCCGGAAGGTTGGCAAAGACGGGCCTGACGCAGGTGCGTGCTGCACTTTTAACACAGCTCGGCACAAGCTGCGTTCTTTTCTTCTGTTCCCATTTTCGCTTTTATTTCTGTCATTGCTAAGGTTGGGGCCAAAAAAAAAGAAGAAAAAAAATCTGATTTGTATGCAACAAGTGGTAAACACGTTGCATATGGGACCTAATTAAGATACGAGTTGTACTATTCAGTTAGTATGCTCACAATCAGTGAATGGGTTTGGCTGTTGTTGGTTTTGTTGTTCTTGTTGCTGGTTATGTTTATTCAGCTCAATCGCAATGGTTTCGTTTGAATGCGCTCGACATTGACTCACCTGAAAAGAGATGGAAGGAAACACACATTTTTTGAGGTTAGTTTTAATGCAAGCTTATGGAGACCACTTATACATATAATATATGAAGCAACAAAGTAATATGCTTCAATATCAAATTATCAAATACATATTTCCGACAAATTAACAGATATTTTCCATTTTGACAAAAGCTTATGAATTGTCGATACGCTTCAATAGATCGTTTATCGCTGAGACTTAAGAGTTATAGTCCAAAGTAGTCAATAAGCTGCGATTCAACAATCTAAACGGAAAAAGTATGTTCATTAAAAGGTTATTTATTATATTGTCAACATCAAAAAGAATACATTTTTCAATGTTGTACATTTATTTGTAGATATTATATATTTGTCATATCTATATCATTAAATATTAACTGTAAGTTTCTTTGGTACATCAAATATTTAAGCCACACACATATTGGGTTAATTTAATATGATAATGTTTAAGCTCGTAATGTTTTTATTTTTGACAAGCAACATTTGATTATTTTATAAGCAAATATGTTGCAGTCGGGGATAGCCGACTGTAAAATACTCTTATATCAATGATATCGAAAAAGAACTGGGCATCAGGCACACTGAAAAATGGAAATGGGCGTAGCCAAACATATTCCTAGTAAGCTACCTGCCATGCCTGGTAACTTTAGTCCTAAATGTAGTGGTTGTTGCTTGCAGAATATTTTTTAAATTTGATGAGTCTAGCTTTCAAATAGCGTAAGACAAATTTGGTTACTGTAGCCTTAAAATTGTGAGAGATAGGTGGTTTTATCGATTTGCAATTATTGATTTATCGATTTCCTAGCCCTCTAGGGGACCTAGCACCCCAGCAGACTCAGACAAGTACATGTTCCAAGTTTCAGGTTTCTAGCTTAAAGGGCATCGAAAAACAGTACAAAACCAATAAAGTCTTGCACCTTCCGTATCAGAGTTGAAAAAAATCATTTAATGTTTGTCAAAAACCGATGACGTCTGTAAAAGACTGGTCTCAAAGACGGAATACTGAAATCGCTGTGTAAATTCACCTTGATAAGTCGGAAGCAAAAGCAAGTTTCCCCGTTATGCGCTGATATCATCGTCTATCGCTTAGTCGAACTGAGAGCAGTAAGGCATTGATATGTCTGATGTTTGTGGCTGCTGCAATTTCTATTCGAATTTCTAATTATGAAGCTGCATCAGGTGGATGTGGGCGCTAACGCCCACACTCCATACACAACAAACACAACAACAACAATAATCAATGAAAAGCAACCAAAATGCCGACAAACGAAAGCGAAAATTGCCGTTGCTGGTTTCGTGTTTTTTAATTTTATTTTTTTAAGGTAAGATAAATTTGCAGTCGCTGCCGGCTTAGATTTGAGGAGCTGCGTCAGCTCCGATGTCAGCGCCATTGTTTGTGTCTAAGGCGCTTAAAATATTTCACGCTTTTCTTTGCCCCGTGGGCGACATGCAAATTGAATGCGAGACAAAGCTATTAAGCATGCACCACACACAACAGCACACAAATAGTTGTTTTTGGTAGCGACTGCGAGGGCAGCTGAGAGAGTTATACCAAAAAAATAAACCGAGCTGATATCGCTGCAGAATACATGCATTTGTAGACAGGAGTTATCTGCTAGCTTCTAATATTATTATATATTTATATTATGAATTATTATAGATTACTATAAATTATTCTTATAAATTATTATTATTTATTATTCGTGAATGTTATTATTATATTCTTATACGTTTTAAATTGAAAAAATTGTATTTAAATCATTGTATTTTCAGGTTTCTTGTTTTACGACTGAATATTCCACATTTGTGTATTTATATTGTATGCCTGTCTACGCCTATCTTAATCACACAACTTAAAGCTCATCTTTTGACAGAGTATTGCTATAGCAGCTATATGGTATAGTAATCCGTTCCGGACATACAATGTTTTCTGAGTGAACACAGAAAATTGACTTCTGTATATCATTTACACATTTTCAATGGACATAATTAATGGGTCTAGAAACAAATAAATGTAAATTAACAAGAACAACAATTACAAAATCGGAAGTATTGTTTCGAGCCTCGTCTTAGCCTCAGTAATATACATAGGTTAAGTTAGGTTTAATTGCTGGGTCATTGGTCAATGAAACCAGCTTACTTAGGCTAGCATTGGCCCATTATGCTATAACGCGATCAGAAAGGGGTTCTCAACCGGATGCGTCAATAATATTCGCAACTTTGGTTAGTCCTAGATTTTGGAGTATACATATGCATATATATCATTTTTTACATACATATGTAAACATATATTGCGCATTTATTTATGCAGTTTTATATATTTTTGTAAATTTACCAATTGTCAGATTTTTAATATAAGTTGTAGAATTCAGTTGGCTTATGCGGAGACACACCGCATGAAACCGTCTAATGTAAATATTGAATGACCCTCGCTATATGGCATATACATAAAACATTGAATGACATGTGCATGTTTCAACAGTTTCCGTTAATGTTTACATATTTGATATGTGCCTACAATTTATAACTCCCTTTATGCGGAGGGATGGCGTCATAATCGGCCAACTGGCTTCGCAGCCCAGAAACCCAATAGATATTTGTACAAAAAAAAAAACAGTAAAAAAAACCGACAACACATTGACAAATTTGCATTTTTAATATTTTTATAGATGTTGAGTTGTTGCATTGCATTCAGATTTGCATTCGAAATCATATCCAGCCGGGGACCCATTAAACGAACGTAAAATTTAATTATAAATTGCCCATAAGCTGTCGTAAAGAATTAATTAAATACATGGTATAAATAATGTTTTGCATGCTCAACTCCCACGACAAAACGCCCCCGACTTTGACATTGAAGTTGCCACAGCAATAAAAAATAAAAGCAAGAGTGTACACACACACACACACACACACACACACACACACATATATATATATATATATATAGATATATATACGAAAAACATGCTCCACACTGAGTCGATGCTTGTAGAATGGCTTTGAATATCGTTTATCGAGACGACAACGGCGACAGATTCGTGATGACAGATTGCCCCATTCGTGTAGTCAACAGCCTTAACACGTTGCTATCGATGGAACAACACAACACAGCCTCAATTGCCTCGTGTCTCATGTCGCATGTCTGAGTGTCATTGCCAGGAAATATTCGAACTTGACTGTTGACTGCAACTGTTGCCAGCAAAGCCATTTACTAATATCGCTCTATTAATAATCTAGAAGGGAATTTCTAGTTACTTGAAAACTTTACAACTTCAAATTTGTGTCATGATTTCACACAGAAACATTCTAAAAATGTATCTGCATCAATTTTAGATGTAGAATTCAATTTAGAACAAATCATGAACCAAATGGAGTTGAGCTTCAATATAACATACTGATTCCACTATCAATATCCTTAAGACTCTGGAATATATACAGACTATAATGTTGTTCCCTGTTCATTTAATATTCTTAAAGTATGTGGTGAATTTTAGAAATTCGCCTCGAGTAATTCGTGATGATTTTATGAATAGTATGGAAATGTCTATGCCACAAAGAGTTGATATTTCAAGGAAAAAAAATACAGTTATAATTTAATGGATTGATTATAATTTATTGCAATTTAAAGCTGAAGGAAAAATAGGAAAACTGAAATCCTTTCTCATTTTAAATTGGTTTTTTTTTATTTATTGGGTTGTTTGCAGAAAAATCTCTTAGCCTGTCTGATATTTGAACTAATTGTTATATTAATAATTTCGCAAAGATAAATTAAAATAGACCAATACGCTGGTTATTTCAATCAAACGATAATTTTGCCCTTCCCATGCTGATGACAACGAATGCATGAAATTTTGGCCATATTGAAATCCGGGTATAAGCTTAATTTTGACAAGAGACAAGGTATATATTGACTCAACTGCAGATGCTGTTCTACATTGTTGCTCTAAGTCATTAATATGGTATTTATGTTCATTACTTTGCTTGATGTTTAAATCGGCAAATTTAATTGTATACATAGCAAATTGTTTGCCTAAAGCAAAAAAAAAAAAAACACGAAACAGGTCAATTCGGTTATTCAAATAATTTCACCTGAAACCATCTTAAAGTTAGATACATTAAATTTAATGGGATTAATTGGGGTGGGAATAGGGGATTTGTAATTGGATGCGCCTCAAATTCAGGCACTAATAACAATTATACAAATTGTACCAGACCGAGAACAAAAGCAAGACGCAGAGAATATAATAAGTTCCCCGCTCCCCCTGAATTTTTCCAACACTCTTTCTCTAAAAAAAAGCCATATTCGAATGAAATTGAAGCTAAGCAGCTACTAAGGCCGCAAGTTGAAAGTGAATTTGAATTTGGAAGCGTTTACACAGCCAGCGACAGCAAATTAAATGCTCATTAGCATATTCTAAGGAGCCGAGAGAGAGAGTCAGACAGAGAGTCAGACACAGAGTCAGACAGACAGACAGACAGATGCGGCCACGCACGATTTCACAAGAGGGAGATACTCCCTTGGCTGGTTGGTTGGCTGGCAGGAAGTCGGTTCCGGTTGCGATGACGACGCATCGTCCGCACTCAGCGAGGCAAAAGACGGGAGAGAGAGAACATTAGGTTGAAGTTGACAACAACAAAAATAACAACAATGGTTTGAAGCCGCCTTAAAGCGGTATAGCTTAACTGTTAGCTGAGCGGCGGGTTTGGGGGGATCTCTGCTTTTGGGACAAGCGAAATAAATTAATTTGCTTTACTTTACGTTATATTTATGCCCACCCATCGCCACCCCCTCTAGCGGGCTCACAACTTGGCTTCGCTGTGTAGCACATTGTTTGGCATATTTTGTCGTCGGCTCCATTGCTCCACAGCTCCTCGGCAGCGGAGTCCTGGCCAGGGACTTCAAGTTCTTTTGCGGTACCGTTGCGTGTCATTCAATTTACATTAATTTAGCTGATGTTCCACTCACGGCTCAGGCCCCAGCTTTTGGCAGTGTGGGTGTGCTCCTGCCAATTTGATTAGCCAACGGACCATGGGACAGAGTTGGAGAGCGAGCGAGATAGATAGCAATAGCAATAGCAACAGATAGAAGACAGGCCGACAATAAAGGGTAGTTTGTCAATCAATCAATGGGTAAGCGTGACCCGTGTACGCCCACCCAATTTAACCCGAACGCTGTCCAAACACTTCAAAGGTGCCTTAAAAGTCGGGTGTCGTCATGAGGAATGCAGGTCTCTATGGCAACTTTTGCTCTCAGTCTTGATAATGTCACAGTGGGTTCAATGCACCACCAACCTCAACCTCAACTCAACCCCCCCGCCCCCAAATAGTGCGTTAAACGCACAAGTAAGCCAAGCTGTCAGCACTAACTGGCTGAGCGACTGGCGATTAAAGAGAACTCAACGAATTCGCGAGAATCGCGATTTCGTCAATGAACTGCGGCGGACACAGTGGTGAGTCAGTCACATTGGGTAACGGGAATGTGCAAAAGGTTAGCGAAAGTGTGTGAGAAAAGAACCGCAAGCTGCCGCTGCCGCTGCCGCTGCCAGCCACTCATAAATTGCACAAGTCAGCCAAAAGATACAATTGTATCTGCTGCCTGCGATAAAATGTTCTTCCATTGATTATCATGCTTCAAAGAGATTTTTTATTGGTTCGTGTGAAGTTTGCGCTGAGGTCGCTTTTCTTTTGAGGTTTTCAACGCACTTTTTGCTAGGTTTTTGCTTTCACTGTTTTTTATTCACCTATGTACATATGTATATTTTATGTTTTTTTTTGTTTTTTTTTTTTGTTTAATTTTGCACTCTTTTTTATTTCGCGTTGTTGTTTACTCGAGTTTACCAAAATGTTGGATTTTATTTCTTTGTCGCTTGACGACGGGCACATATTTAAGTCAAGGACGTGACTTTTATGGCAAGTTTTGCCCTTCGCCACTGCACACAGCTTGCGACGACTGCGCTGCCAACGCAGATGTTGAGTCCGTTGACTGATATTTTATTATTTTTTTGTTAGCTTCATCTTTCTTACGGTTAAAGCAACAACTAGAACAACAACATCAACAGTTTGTGGCCATTAAACAAATATGTCTTTGATTTTGGCCAAGTAATTGGCTATGTTTGTCACGCTGCGCAGGATACCAGCAACCTGAACAGCAATAACAGCATCTTAACTGGTATTTGATATTTGATTATGTATTAGAGGCAGCTTGGACTTGAATACATAAATACTAATGTGCCACAAAAAAAAAAAAAAAATGAAAAAAGAAGAAAAAACGTAAAAGAAAACTTTACGACCGTGGGCATATGAAAATCATTATCTTGACGCATAACACGCTTTCCAGATTTTGCATTCGTAATTGAGATTCATTAGGTATTCAGCAATTAAATATATATAATTGTTCAATCGTCTTTGCGACCTCCTTAACTGAACCATAAAATAGACCAATCTGAATCGCTGTTATACGCAAGATAATTGCTAATTTGAATATGGATGGTGAATGCGAATATGACTGGTTTGAATCGTTGAACGAATGTTAATATTAATTGAAATGTGTTATTAAGTGCAATTCACTCCTGGGTTGGCCAGTCTGTCCAATTTGGGGCTGGGCCCTGGGCCGGCAGGTGTGCCAATTGCCAATTGCCAATTGCCAATTTCCAATTACCCATTTGCTGTTGGCCCCGCTCAAATGCATTTGCCAGCAGCTAAGTAAACTGAACCATCACAAAACAAATGCTAAATAAAAATACGAAAAAAAAAAGAAAAACAAAAAAAAGACTGTCAAATGTTTCGCACACAATGAAATTAGTCAACACTGTTATCCACCATGCTGCGACCAGTGGTTGAACATTTGGGACCACTGGAAAGGTGTTGGCCTTATAAATGGCGCATGCTAATCGGCATCCGTTGATATAAGATGGAGTTGGTCAACGTTGAGCGACGACAACAACAGCAACGAAAGATGTCCAAAAACTGCCTGCTTAGCCTTGGCTACCGATCAACACAACCAGATTCCAATTTAGGAACTGACCTGGGCACATGTGTCATCAAACTAATTTCCTGCTTGCGATGACTGATTGACGGTCGACTTGAAAAAACTCAGATTTTCTTTTACTAAATGTTCAGCAAGCTGAAAAAAGCGACAATGCTAGATCATTTGTATTAATATAGTCAAGAGTTACATTACGCTCCGCTTTTTCAGTTGGCCATTAAGTTTTCTTTCGCAAATTCGAACTAAGACCCACGCTGGATGGTCATGCAATATCCAAAATGTTGGCCACGTCAGTCTCGATTACGAATGCCAAAAACTTATAATGGAAATATCGAAAAGCAACAGAAGCAACAGCAGAGTTGCAGTTGTATTTCAATTTCCTTACATGTGCATTATGTGACTTGAAAAGACAGCAGCAGAATAATACCCTGGCTGGATAAGATATCCTGTTTGCTGATTGGACAGCGCAGTGCTATACAATAAATGTCAAATTATACAGGTCAACTTGGGCAGTGAGCTAATCAATTAATGAAACTTTCTCAGTGCAGTTCTAAACTCAATTTTGGCAGCAGCAAATAAAACTCAATTTAAGAAATAAATAACTGAGAAATACTAGTTTATGCTTTTTCTGAGTGAAAACCAATCAAGTGTCAAATGGGTTATCTTTCTACGACCATGTCTATCTAATATAGCGATCAGCGTCAAGCGGAGAATTGGATGCATATGGGAGCTTGGAGCAAATCAAAGATGGCCAACGCGACGTTTGCAAAGTTGTCGCAGATCGCATCAAGATCTTGCTCACCCAGAGCGAACTTTAAAAGGGAACAAGCACACAATAAACTGACTGTCAACAATAAAAAATAAAAAAACAAGAACATAAAGAGCAACAACAATGCAAGTCATCCGTCCCCAAGCTGAACGTTCAGCATTCAAGGTTAATTGTGCAATAACTTATGAATTTTATGAAATGGCAACACAAACAAAGCATCCAATTTACATACGACCAGCTGATAATTCAAACATACATATATTTCTATATATATATATATATACATTTGTGCTGTGTACTTATTTTGGAGAATACAATTGAGTGGGGAAGGGGCACACTCTGCAGTGCCACAGCGAAATAATTAAGAACGACTCTAAGCGGATTGTTCATGAACATTATATTAAGTCATTAAATACGAATATAAGAATACATATGTATACACAGACATATACAATTATATTCATGTCATCATTACTAGCATCAGCATGCATATTAGATGCTGTACAAATATAAACAGAGTGCCTATTATTGTGACCTTTGCTATTCACTTATTTTAATGACTCCTATCAAAGACAACGCAATTAAATCATAGAAGTTATTACCAAGCTACTAATGACGTTTAACAACTTCTGGTCTGATTGCGGTATTTTTTTAGGTTGCGTCAATCCTTGCAATATTTTTTTATATTTCATTGGCTTTTTATTTCAACATGTAAGTTGAATTTTAAATTTCTATTTCCTTAATACATTTCTTTAATTTTGTAAAGTGCTTTTAGTCCACATTACATAAATAAATAAAAAGTTGTTAACTTTTTGGTTCAAATGGAATAGAAAGGTTCCTTAATATTAAGTTAGTTAGGAAAGTTTGTTGTATCGTTTAATTAAGTTGCGAAACAATTAGATGAACTAAGTGATTGGCTTGGTGAAGCAGGGCTAATCGGCTGTGCAGCTTAATGAATGGCACTCAATTGTGGCTGCCACAATTGAAAAACTGGCAAATGCTGTCCACATTACTTAAAAGGCCATCACCTTATGGATTTTGTTTTTGTTTTTTTCGGAAACCGTTTATGACTACACGCAAATGTATAAAAGCTTAAGTACGTACAACAACTAACTCAAATACTAATATACTCGAATTGAGAGCAAAATCTACACAAAGTATGAAAATATGACACCGAACTGTTGAGGCAATTAAATTTAATGATTCAAATGAAAAGCACGCTAAATAATCGTAAATTGAATTTGGCAAAAGAAAAAAAAAGTAAAAAAAACGCAAACGGTTTAACGACTTGCCAATTGAGCGAGTTTAAAATCTATTGAAATCCAAATGCTGAACTCTCGACCCACACACGCGAGTAAACATATAAACGGCGCAGTTTTCGCACCATTTAAAACAGAATCAACAACAACAGCAGCAACAACAACAACAGCAGCAACCATAACAACAACAACAGCAGCATCCACAACAACAACAACAGCAGCAATACTACTGAGAACAATAATTGGATAAACTTCCGGAATTGAAATCCGTTTGTGGCCGTTTTGGCTAAAAACAGATGGCAACAAACTTGAAAAGTTCAAGGCAAGAAACTGCGACGAACACTGATTTTTCACAAAAATTCATCTGAACGATGAGAAAGCATTGGTCAACTGGTGAAGTGACGCCAAAAGTGCTGGTGCTATTGCTGGTACACCCGACTACACCCTGAGCAGAGGCAGAGATGCCATTGCGGACACGGATGGTGGGTTCATGGCATGGCAAACGCCCAATTGGCTCCGAGGTGCAGAGACGAATCACTCGAGGAGAGATGACAACCGATCGTTTGCGATTGCCGATGCCGATTAGCGATTTGGTGGGGCCAACAAACTCAGCCATAGCCATAGGATACATGCCTGATGTCCATCAAATAAAACAATTCCCCAGTGCAAATAAATAATTAGGCTAATTTTGAACGTGTCTAATGTGTTTATTTAAATTAGTTCCCCATTGTGTGAGGACATATTCTCAAGTATATGCTGAAAACCATATCCAAAGCAAAAAGCCTCTTTATTTTCAAGTTTCATCTCTAAATACAAGCCAATTCAAAAAATAGAATTAGGTAAATGAATATTGCCATCTGTTTGCATTACAAGAAATTCAAAAATAAGAATTTAAATTAAATAAATAACAAACATAATTTGTGTATTGTAAAAAAGTTTTAAACTATTCAATTTGCACAGCAGGGCATGCAAAAGTCGCCCAATCACGATTGCTATCATTTAAACGTTGAACTTGTTTGAATTGTCTGTTGTTGTTGTCGCTGTCTTGCTTGACAAATTATGAACACGTTTCTGTATTTAAATAATGATTTCGCATAGAAGTTGCTGTTTGTCTTTGGATTATTGGTGCGTCGAGCTGCTGCTGATAAGATCGATTGCTGATGTCGCCGATGACGACACAAACACAAAACCTTCAATCTGTCACACTCACACATACTCTCTCTCTCTCTCTCTTTCTCTCGTCGGAGGAAAGGAGACAGAACGGGGAGCGGGTTGAGCGTTGCCATTGAAGAGCATTTTGTCAGTGCGTTCAACAGTTTGTTAGCCAGGTTCATGGCACAACCACATGGGCCAAATTTAGATGCGAATACGCGATTATGTAGTAGGTTGTGATCAGCGTTTAGTGGTCAGCAGTTGGCTACCTCTGACTCGTCTATTAATGTTGCTGGCCAACATCGTTGCCAAAGTGCAATGAACTATTTTGGCAGCTCCTTTGAGTTGAAAATTCGAAATGTTGGACGGCAAACGCGATGCACAAGATTATAATTACAACCAGCAATTCAAATTGGGCTTTGACATGGCTAAACGGGCCAAAGTGTGTGTTTGTGTGTGTGTGTGTAGGTTGTGGCAAGAGTGGTGTATACTTAGCTGAGTGTGCGGCCACACACAGAGCTCTGATCGCTGATCGCAGATCACAGATCACAGATCACAGTTCGCACAGTTAACACTTGGCGGTGGTTGAACGAGCGAGCGAGTGGTCAACAGGTTGATTGACCAGCAGCCGTACCATTAATTGTATTTGTGTTTGTATCTGAATCTTTTGCTTATGAATCGCCAAGCAATTTTTCTGATTAAGTAAAAGTGAAAGGCAATTGTCGATTGAATACTTTGACCGGCAACAGTTTTTATTTTTATTTTTATTTTCTGTTTCGGTGTTATTGGCTTGCTTGCATTGTTTTAGTGGACTGTGACCCACTGCGGTTGAGCTAGGTCACAATCCTACATATATGACCCCTGAAGCTTACCAAATCGCCTTAAAATTCAAATAGCTAAACAAAAAAAACCACAAAAATAATTTTGGAAAATTCTTGGTTGACAAAAACAATTGTTAAAAGTTGATTCGTTTGCCTGAAATTGACAATCCCTAAACTATTATGTATATATATATATATATATATATATATATATATATATATTATTATATATATTATATAGCTTAATTATGTTCACTTCTTAAAGTTATGTGTAACTTTTGTAACTAAATTAACCTTAATTTTTAATTTAATTTTTGTTGTACATTTTGTATATTTTTATGATATTTACCAAATTGTTTATTGTTTGGTGACGTCTATTTATAATTGAAATAAGCCTTTTGTTGGCTCCAAGTCCACTATTTTATTTTATTTTTATCAAATACACTCAATATGTTGGGCAAAATGGTCTCTGTAGGTAAAAGTTGACAAAGGCAAGCCACAATGAAGAATTTTTACACGTCAATTTTCATACAAAAATCAACGTGAAATTACACTAGAATTCCTAAATTCGAAAGCAAAACTTTTTACTTGAGTCAAGTCAGCCCGTTTTGTCATAATTAAAATAAAAACCGAAAAATAAAGCAGTCAATAGATGGATGAGCGCAGAAAAAAACCAGCCGGCGAAACAGTCAGTCAGTCATGCAGTCATTCAGTCAAAAGCGTCAGACTGTCAGATCTGTGTCGCTGTGTCTTGTTGCATCTGTATAGAGAAGAGGATGACTCAGCCGTGTGATGTTTGTGAGATACTTTTAGCTTGCCATGTTCTGCCGAATGCCATTACATACAGATACACAGAGAGACACCAGGACAGACAGACACCGAAATGCTAAGCACAGCCACCACAATGAGTCACTTGGCGAATGGCAAACAGCAAACGAAATGCGATGCAACGCAGTTAGTTTTGGCAGCCGCAGATAGAGATAGAGATAGTGACAGGGACAGGGACAGGGACAGGGACAAATGCATGCCATATATATGGCAGATACAGTTGTTGTTTATATACATCAAGTTCTCTCGCTTCATGACTCACACAGAGCAACGAGGGGGTCAACAGATTATTGACCAGCCGATTGATGTTGGCCCCTTCCGCTTCCCTGCCGGGCAAAGATGTTGCATAACGGCTTGGCTTATATATATATATATATATATATATATATATATATATATTCAGCATAAATAAATAAATATATATATATATACATCATATTGCTTACGATGCTTACCTGCAATGAGAAGAGCAGAAGGAAAAGCAAATGTTAATTAGCCGTCATATTTCCACATAATTCTTGCGCTATTCAAGGTACATTTCTTTGAGGACACGTTGTTCGTTCTCAAGGAAACGCACCGCGAACATATATAAAACGCCCTTTAAGATGCATGGCTGATGTTTGCAGCGGCAACGTTATTCTAATTGGGTTTTCGCTTTCGTAGAAAGTAAAAGTAAAAGGCGCAATAAGTTGCGTATGGGCGTGGAGCGAACCGTTACCAAAGCCCATTGCCCATTGCCCAGCGCCCATTGCCCATTGGCCATTGAAAAGTGAAAATCGTTCGAAAAACGAAATTCAAATTGAAATACAAAATGCGAATGCTATTACAACAAGGCGGCAACACAGACGGCGACCAACTAATTGCTAGACACCGACTTAGTCGGAGACTTAGTGACTACTAGAGGAGTCGCCAAGCAGAAGTGGGCGGAATGGGTTAATAACTCAGTTGAAAGAAAAGAGAAAAGAGCAAATGCTCGTAAAAATAGAAATAGAAATGGACACGACTACACAATGACAATGGAAATAAAAATGAAAATGAAAATAGGGAAATGGTAAGAGGCAAAAGCAAAACATAACAAAGCCAAGCCAAACCAAACCAAACCAAACGAAATGAGGCCGACACGTAAATTACAAATCAATAGACAATACAATATGCATATGGCCAAGTGTTGTCCATTTGGCAAGAGAAGCAGTGAGAACCAGCCGTTCAAATAATACAAATAGAGGAGCAAATCGAAGTTCTTGCTGTGGGCCAAAACCAAACTCAAATCTGACTCACTACTGACTGGCGGCAGGCAGGCAGGCAATGAACCTCAGGCGAGGCATGAACACCTCCCCGCCCGTCTGGGAATATAAATGAAAATGAAAATGAGTTGTCGCTGTTGTTGTTCGGCTCAAGAGTTTTCCTGGTAAATTGCAGCAGAAGTGCCCAAATCCAAATGCCAGCGACAACAACTTTGATGATGATGATGATGATGATGACGACGACGACGACGACGACGATGAGCCAGCAAGTTGAAATAGTAAAGAGACAGAGCAGAGCAATGGAAGGGAAACAGCACCAGCAAATCTTGTGCAACAATTTCATGTGTCAACAGCAAACAACTGCTCAGCAAATCCAGAAAACTGACGTTGACAATGACAAGTTAGAATGATCCAGTCGAGTGTGCTCGACTAGCAAATACCCTCAACGCAGCTGTTCAATTGTATAGTATGCTCAAATCTGATAATATGCTTTCGTTAATAAAATCGACGTTTTTAAGTTTATTTTCACATTACTAAAGAAATAAATTTGAACTGCATGTGCTGGTGTATACAAGAACGAACATTCCAAATCTGACAGATAGACGGACATGGCTAAGTCGACCAGGCTTTCGATGCTGATCATGAATTTATTTACTTTATGAATATATTCTGTCTTCTGCCTGTTACACACCTGTACGAACTTTCATATCCATTTTTAATATGGGTTCAGGTTATAAAAATAGCCATTATAATAAGGTAGATGTCACAGTAGGGGTAGTCTCACCAGTTGACAGATTCGCCAGTTGCGATACTTGGAACAAAATGTGTTAGCGACAATTTAGAAAATCGCCATACAAGAGAAAATATCAGGTGTATAATTTGCTTACAATAGTGGATTGTGTGACGCATTAATGGAGACGTCTCCAACATTATTATGTATACACATTGTTGGTCGATAAAAGCAATTAATAACTGAATCGAAATGTGAGCAAAGTGAATATGAATGTATGCTGAGACAGCTGTTTTGTCTTGTTAAAATAGAGGGTAGATATTTCAAACAGATGTTTTAATAAAATATTCAAATATCAGCTTAATAATATTATATAATTAGAATAATAACATTTGTACTATAACGAAAGTACTTTTATAAAGCGAAAACAAATGTGAACATTTCGCAATTTATGGGCAATTGAGTCTATTTTAAACTGCAACTGATTCAGTTAGTTTATTTCCGGTTTTCGCTTTTGCGCTCTTTTAATTAATAGATGAAGAGAATGTCGATGATGTTGATGCTGTTGACTTGCAGCTAAACTGAAATAGCTGGAATTGCTCAAGATTGTCGGTCGACGCTTTGGTCATTTGAGAAGGCGTTCAATTTGAGAAACGGCAAAGTCGCTGAATTGAATGCGCTTAATACGATTGCCAATGCGAATGCGAAACTTATCAATTTATTGCTAATTAACGCTTAGCGTTTTAATTGTTTGCTTTTCGCAGCAAAATGCAGAAAAGTTGAACGCGAAATATGGCTATCGCTGGCGGCTTTGTTGCTGTTGATATCAGCTTTAATATTGCTTTCTCAAAGCAGCAATAACAACAACAACATCAACTCAAAGCTCTCAGCTCAATTGCCATCCAAGTGGCATCAGCAAAAACAAAAGCAAACAGCCAATTAATAAATCCACACACAATGCCGACAAGGATGACGAGCATTGGCGGGATTTGCCATAGGGAATCATCGCATGACGATAATGACGTTGATGATAGGCAAATCTTTGGGCGATGCCGAATGGTTTTGCAAATAATGGAAATTCACACAGCCAATGATTAAAGCATATTGCTCATTGTAATTATAATTGAGTGCGTTTTCCATTCCAATTTCGGCAAATGAATGTACACACACATTACTCATTACATCCATTACTTACATACGTATGTACGTATGTATGTACATATTAGCGAATCACACAGCAAAGATAAAATCTTACATTTTTTATGTTGCCACGGAAACCTCAAGCATACTTGTAGCTAGGTGCTAAAAATTGTTGATTTCATTTAGGTAGTCACTTCATAAACTCTCATAAATTAATAAATGCTCATTCTGTTTTGATTTACTATGTAAAATTGCAAGCACTTAATATATATATATATATATATATATATATATATATATAAGGGTTAGGTTACACATATTTAGAACATTTTACTTGTTGATTTATTTCACTCTCTCTCTTTATTTTTCTCAAAAGCCAATTAATCAGTATCTTTTCTGCAGGGTATCTGCGAGTCGTTACGAGACGCCTGTGCACTTGTTTACCACCAGCTTCTTCGAAATGAATGTGCTGTTGCTGGCATTGATAATGAGGTGCTTCTTATCGCGTTCATTCATTACAAGCCCATTACAAAGTCAAGCACAACATACACACACACACACACACACACACATATAGGAGTTGGCACTCGCACTTTCTACTTTATTAAATATTGCGCGCAAATATTTACATAAACAAATCGCCTGTCAGTTAGAAAGCTCCACAATTCTCCGATCCCCTGGCAATTTAGCTTGCCCACAAAACTAGTTTCCGATTTCCGAGAATTTGCACAAACAGCTGAGCTGGGGTAGATAAGGGGCGGATGGAGGCAAAAGGGCAGGCGATAGGTATTCGTGTTGAACATATGCAGCAAAGCAACAGACTTTTTTTTAGTATGGTATGCATTCACACAGGCATCACAATATCTTCTGTGACTGGCCCCCAACAGCGAGTAAACATTGTCAATATAAATTTAGATTAAATATCAGCAAAGCGCAAAGCATTTGACAGGTTTTATTTGCAACCGTCAACATACACACACGCGCACACGCACACACACACACACACACACACACACATGCACATGCACATTCAAGGCTCAGGGCTGCTGATGCGTGTCAAGAGCCAGAGAAATACTCATGGAATGATTCTCCCGATTCAATTGTGCGGGCATTAGTATGATAAATGATATCAGGCTTTGCCCGGACAGCTATCGGGTTGGGTCCGCACTCTTTGCACTCGCTTCATTTGTATGCCAGTTGCCAGTGTGTGTAAATGTGTGCACATATATGGGGACATATGTCGGCCTATGCTTCTTGTTTTTATTTTTTTATTGCCAGCCCAGGCCTAGTTCTGGTACACCCCAGTTCTGATGTGGGGCTTTTCTGGCTCCTCGTGGCTTCGTTGGCTTCATTTAGCGTTCTCATTGATAGCACGCACTGAATGCAAAAGAGGCGACCAGCGAGGGTTGCTCAACGACATTTGAACATGCTAGCCGTGTAGTGAATTTCCTATTTTATTCCATCAACTAACACTTCATATTATTTTGAACTTTTTGTTGATTGAAAAAAATCCAAACAATCCCCGCTCCGCTCCTGTCCATCTCCCTCTCTTTCTCTCTCTCTCTCTCTTTCTCTGGTTCTCTCTCTATCTTTTCTCTTTTTTTTAAATTTTCCTCTCTTCCCTTGGGGGCCGCAAAACCTCTAACTAATTTTGAATAGGCTAGAAATATTAAAATATTTAATATGCTTACATGATCACATATCTTATCGAGCGGACAATATTCAAACAGCCCCCCCCCCCCCCCACTGGCCACGACTCCATTGTGAATTGTTTTATGTTATTTGGTATTTGCAATTGATATAAATTACGAATCACTCGGAGCGTCGCCAACTTCCGCACTGGACGAGTTGAGCACACAATAATAAATCGTTGGACTTTAACTAAACAGTGTTTGGCTGTATATACTGGGGCGACTCTCTGCTGTCGATGGCATTTCCTGCTGAATAAGCGTAACATTCTAAGCAAACCAAAATTTAATTGATAAATAAATTAAGCACAAATCATACTAAAAAAAATACAACAAATAAATGAAAGGTTCATTAAAAATTAGTTAGGAATAAGCGAAGAACGGATAAGGCCAGAATTTATACAACAATTTATGCAAATGATGAACAACAGCGTTCAGCTATCGAAATATGTTAAGTATCGCAACATTCAATTAGCACATAAATTATTTGTGCTTGTAATTCGTGTAATTTATTTAAAGTTTTTAATCTCTCCCTGGGCATGCTTCGTGGGACTCCGCACTCATTTTGTCTGTGTGCATGGCTAAAGGTCAGCAAACAAAAATCTAATTGATAAAACACAACAAATTCAATTCAAATCAAGTCCAGAATGCCGACGTAACAAAAAAAAAAGTGTATAAAAAAATAACAAACAAACAATCAAAGTTCAAGGTCATTTACAACTGCCAAGCGCACAATGAACAAATAAAATACTATTATTAAGCATACACCCATAGGGACAAGAACAAAAATAGCAACAACAAAAAATAAATAAGAAGTAAAAAGCCGGACGAAGGCCGAAAATCATATAAATCAATAAAGGAGAATAGGAAACAAATCACAGCATTAATAATTGATTGGAAACTGTGGGAAATCGTAGTAGCAAAATGACAATCAACCAACAAAATCTACAACTCCACACATACCCCCACTTTTCATGTCAAATCGATGTGCCACTGCCTGACTGATGTGTGGCGCAGAAGAAAACAACCAAATTGATTTACAGAATTTCGTTTAACTTGAACAGGCTTCAAGCACACACACACAGAAAGAAAAGTGGTGTGTGTGTGTTGGTGTGGGAGAAAGTGGTCAGAGTACTGGATGATTATCACAGCTCATTTGGCAGTCAATTAAGGGCTAGCTAAACCAAAGCTGAATTCAATTAGGAAGCTCAACACAACTCACATTATTAAACTGCTAACATCATCAAGAGGTCAAGAGCACCAAGTACACGACACAATATACGACTTTATGATACCACGTTGTGGTCCACGAATTTTGCAAATATGTTAATACACTTAACGGCTTCCTACAACCGTTTAGCCAACATATTTCAAGGCACAAAACCCAACTAGCTGGATATAATATTTACACTAATTAGCAAACATATTTCCCCACTTGGATATATCGACTACGGTATTACGAATTCAGTTGTGAATTTAATGGCATTAATTATGTAACAGATAACTGCTTAACTCCCTGCATGAGAATCTACACACACACGCAGACAGGTAGCTAATTGGTAACATGATTTGTGCTACTGCCATGTCAGCCAGTTTGAATAGGCGAAAGGTGATTGGCTAACTGCCAAATTGGTCATGCATTCTTTATCTATATATCTCTCATCTTTGACGCTGTGGGTGAGAAATGTGAATGGCCATTTGATCGACTATGATTCTGCTCACAGCTCACAGCCGCAAATGACTCGCAAAATTAGTGGACAAGTGAAAAAACACAGACGAAGACGAAGAAGCAGCAGCATGCGAATCAGACACAACTGCCAACTTGGCCTAATTTTTGACAAGCATCAATTTAATAAGCTAAACTTGGCAAACAAAAAAACCACAAAAAGAAAAAAAAAAACAAATTAAGCAGGAAATCAATGAGAGCGCCAATTAGTGTTGATAAGCGACGGCAGACAGATTGGACTGGCAAAAATATGGCGACGTCTGAATATACACATATATAATATATATTATTATCTATTTGTATATTGATACATGTCTGTGTCATTATGCTTGTGAATAGCTTCGGCGACAACTGATTAATTTGAAAACATCAACAAGCGAGCAGCAACACTTTGTTTGTAACCTTTTGTGTTGCGACAAAATTAAAAAAAAATGTATATATACATATATATATATATATATATATATTTATATATATATATACACAACAAGAAGAACGGCTTGGGCATGCCGAATACTACACACACTTGTAAGCCGAAGTCGAATTTCATTATAAATTATAAAAGTATTCTTATACAATTGCTGCTATATTAGCTATAACATATAGTAGTTCGATCTGACTACAAGTCCAAGATAGCTTTAAAAGTAAGGGACAAGTTTCCACAGAAACGGACTCGGCTAGAGCTGTTGATCAGGAATATATATATATATATATATATATATATATATCTTTATGGGACCGTAAAAGTCTTTTTATACGAGTGCTACAACATTCACAACAAAATTATAATACCCTTACGCAAGGGCATAAAAAAAACCATTGAAAGTATCGAAAACGCTTAATGATGTGCCACGGTGCAAAAGGTTAATGTTAAAATTTTTGTACAATATTTCGCAGCTGTCGCGCGCAGAAGAGTCGAGAGTGTCAGAGTTCAGAGAGTTACCCTCTCCTCTCCCCCCCCCCCCCCCCCTCTGGTCGACCAAGTGCGTCGCAAGCGCCGTATATTTGTTAAACATAGTTGCGGACAAGTCAACTTTGGCTTTGAAGCATTTGCGCCTGCGCAATTGCAACGCCGCCTGTCTGGCCTGAGAGTGCGGCATCTGGCATCTGGCATATGGGTGACTTTTGGGGGCAACGAGGCGCATGATTGATGATGGAAATACTCACAAAAAAATACACGAAATACAAAAATAAATAACAAAATACAAAACAACAATCAGGCAAAACAAAAGAGCAAATGAAAAACGATTCCAATGTTGACAACCGCAATAAGGAAGGCGACAACGATGGCGATGGCGATGGCGTTTAAATCATGTGTGAACTGTAGCAAAGTGTCAACTCTTTACTGTTTTGTGGTTGTTGTTTTTACTATTGCTGTTTTTTTTTTCTGCTTTCCAAGACAGTCCCACATTAACCCAGCGAGCAACTCCCAACAGGATAAATAGTTGACTTGATTTTGATTTGTGTTCTTCCTGGCGCACTAACAATACCATCTTAATATAAGATAATTATAGACATTAAATTTCGTATAAATTAATTTCAAACCGATATCAAATTATATTAAAAATAACAAGATCAGTGAAATAATTTACTACTACATTAACCAATATTTCTTTATTTTTTTAACAGACATTAAATTGAAAAATATAAATTTAAATTGGTCTCTAATTCATTTTGTTGTTTGCCGAAAAGTTGTTAAAGATTGTCTTGCTTGAATAATTTATTTTATTATTAAATTCGCAAGCATAATAAGCCGATCAGCGGTAATTTTGTCACTCACACTTAAAGTATCAGCAAAAAATGGGAAGAGCCAATTTTTAATTTTCACTTAAAACTTTCTATATATTCTATAGGATATTAATTAAAATCCAATAACGAGCAGTTGTTAGCTCAAAAGCATGCCCGTTAAGACTAACAAAAAGTGCTGCAAATAACAAAATCGTCAAATTGTTTTACGTGTTGGCCAAAAAGTGTCTTAGCCATTTGCTGATTGTCGACGTATTCTTGTTGTTGTTGTTTGATTGCTGCTCGCATTTGCCCAAATGCAAAATCACGTAGCATATGGAGCGATCAAATCGCATTGGTTGTCATAAAAACGAGATAAAAATCTTTTTAACAAAATGTATATAAAAATAAACCAAAAAAAAAAATAATATAATAAAAATAAAAATAAAAGCGGCAACGACTTGAGCGAAGCAGCGTCTGGAGGCGCACAAGCGTGCTCAAGATTTACGGCTGGCTTGTTTGGGGCCGGGCCATAAAAATAGTTAAAAACAATTTACTTTTGTTTGTGTATTAAAAAAAAAACCGGCAGCTGTTTTTTATGCGCGATACATGCAAAATTGTTGAACAAATTAAATGAGTTACATTTCAGATTACGATGCAGCAGCAGCAGCCAACTGCAAGGAGATGGTCAGGAGTTCAGTTTTGGGCCAACTTGAGACATCATCAAGTTGTTGACGCTTTGGTCCCAAAAACATACACACACACACACAAACACACACACGCAAATGTTGTGGGCGAATAGCACAAATTTGTTTACTTCTGCCGCTTCTTCGCCTTTTTATTGCTGTTGCCGTTGACATAATGCAAATATATGTGGGAATCACTATGTGTGCGAGTGTGTGTAAGTGAGTGTGTGTGTGTGTGCGAGTGTTAAGTTGATTTAATGCCGCTGCCTGTTGAGCTTCCCTTTTTGTATTGTTTGCTATAGCTTTGTTTTTATTTTTGACAATTATGCCTGCACTTGCAAAAATAATATTTACTAGAATTCCGCAATAAAATGAATATAATTATTTTGTATACACACATTTTTTTTATAAATAAATGATAAAGTCAAATGCTTTCAAACTGTAAATTCTGACGTAAAGTTCATTACATTATACAAAATATCTATTTGTTTTTATTTATTTTATAAGTAATAAATTAGATACTTTTGGGATAGCCGATAGCTTGCTGATTGTAATTTGTTCAATATGCAAATGTATTTTGGGCAACAAAAACTGAGTTTTATATCCGATCTTAATAAAATTTTAACAGTTAACCAATAATATTTCAGGTTGTGTTGTATTTGTATCTTTATTTCTAGCGGAAAACAATTTAAATCGATATTCCCGAAGCGTGGGCAGTTATCAAAGACATAAAATAAACTTGACGATATCTAAGAAAAACTTATATGCCTCAATAGATTCTCTCGCTCTTATAGTCTCTGAGATCGGCTTGACTATACAGACAGACAGACGTAGATGGCAAGAATATATGCTGTAATGAATTTTTATTTAGTAATTATTTCTGGTTTTAAGTGAAATTCGAAGGGGTATTTTTTTCGAGTGTGTGCGATCCCAATGCACACCCTCACATACCCCACACATCCCTCTTTTCCTCACTCTATTGATACAGAAAGAACGTGGGAATTCAGAAGCGAGTTCAACTTAGTTCAGCTGTGTTTAGTTTAGTTTGGCTTCGCATCTGCATCCCCTCTCCACCACAATCATCATCATCAACATTGTCAACAAAGATTTATCGGCATTGACATTAAACTCAAGTTATTTATTTATTTACTTTGGTTTTTGATGCTGTTTCAATTTACATATAGTTTTTATTGTCTGAGAACTGTTGCTACGTCTCCTTTTCTCTTAATTAATTTTTTATTGTTACACAAATTATCAAAATTTTAGCTAACAACTCGAAAATTATAGACATATATATAAATATATTAATATTTTGTTTTCTTCAATGTGTTTCAGACGCTTAGATTCCAATTTAAAAAATTAATACATGTTTGTTTTTCGGGGTGGGTTAAATGTTTTTTTGTTGTTGTTTGTTTTCGGTTTTTGTTTTTGGTCTTTGTATATTTTTTTTTTTTTGGTTTTGCTTGTGGATTTAGAGCCCGCAGCAAAGCGGTGTCTGCTAAATAAATTCGTAAATTGCAAGTTAATGAGCTCAAGTGGCCATCGCCAAGTTGAGCCACTGCTGTGGGTAGCGAAGGGTGGGGCATTGTGTTTGCTAGAGTGAAGTGGATTGGAGTGGATTGTTGGCTTCGTTGGTCCGCCCCTAAGACAAATAAATGTATGAATTCAAATCAAACGAAAAATTATGTACGCGTTCTCGCCCGCATCAAGCGCCTAACTGCGGGGACAGAGGAGGGGTGCACATGATACGAGTGGATGGGTGGGCGGCGGGCAAACACAAAAGAAACGTACCGGAACACGATCACAATGTTGATGCCTAGCCCAGAACCAGAACCAGACCCAGACCCAGACCCCGAACCAGAACCAGAATTAGACCCATGCCCATCAATTAAACTGACAGCATGCGGCCATTACGCGCTCATCAACGCACTTAACCCTGAGATGAAGTTGGAGTTGCAGATGTGAGAGGAGCTTCGAGAAAGAGAGAGACAGAAAGAGAGGGCGAGGGCGAGGAAATTAGCTAGCAAATGGGCAACGGCTAAAGTTCAGTTCAGCAACAGTTGCAGTTGCTGTTGCTGTTGCAGTTTCTGCTGCTGCTGCTGCTGCAGTTGCTGTTGCAGTTAACCGGCTGACCTTTAATTGCCACCCTTGTCGGCTGTCAAGTTTCAATATGCACAGTGATGTTTTGAGTTGGCTAACAGAACACACCAAATACAACAAATTAAATCAATATTAACCGAAACAATGCAAACAATAATCTGCTGATTAACTGACACCAGGAAATATTCTCAAAGTGAAAGTGAGCTAAACATAATTGTTGTCATCTGTTTTTGCCCAAGCCTAATTAGAAATTTATGATATTATATCTATATAGATGGATATAGGATAGATAGATAGATAGTAATATACGGATTTAGATAGATGGATAGTTATCAAGATAAATATTTGAATATATAAATAGATGAATGGGTGAATGTATGTAATATGTAAATAGATAGATAGATATCTACTTAGATGGATAGATATCCAAATATAGGTAAATTAATATCTATACGATTCTCGTATTCATATTTTGAGAGATAGATGAACAGATATAGTTACCCAGATGGTTAGATAAATCTATTTAGATAGATAAATGGATATATATCAATATAAATATCTAGATATAGATGTACTTTTTTTGAAGCTACTACTTAAGAGCATTATACAAATACATAAATGTAAAATTGCAATTTGCTTCAAGGTAATTTGGCTTCGCAACGGTTCAAAGTCAAAGTCAAACAAATATTGTGAAGATAAATAGACTTCGTCGATTTAAATTCGATTTTGACTTTGGGTCGTCTGTCAATTGTCAATTAGAAATCGACTATAATTATGTATTCAAAATAGCCTTCAGCTATTGCTGATATTCTTGTTGTTGTTGTTGTTTTTGCTGTTTACGAAATGGATACAATAATCATAAGCATTCCATTCGGGGGAATGAGAACATGAAAACATTAAAGGATTCAAGAGAAATATATTTTGTTTGCTTGTGTTTGTGCTTGTTGTGGAATGGGGAATGGGGAATGGGGAAGAGAAATGGGCGGGGAGCACGCACATTAACAACAGCTGGCGAGAGGCAAGCAAACGTTTTTCATATGCCACAGAAATTAACTTGAAATATACAAAGAGAGAAAAATAAAAACAAAAACAGCATAAATGCATTTCTACACGCAAATGAAATCGAAACCAAAAAATCGGTCTAAAAACCAAACATTACAAATGCAATGCGACAGCGCGTGACGTACACAGAGGGGGTACTGGGTTGGTGGGGGGTTGGGGGAGTCTTCGTTTGGAGATGTGCGATGAAAATTGAAAAATGTCAAAAACAAGAGGAACACGAAACGACAACGACAACGACAACAAAGTAATCGATGCAAACAACTGCAACTGCAACTGAATAATGCATCAGCAGCAAAAGCAGCGATAACAGAAAAAAAAACAATAAATGGAAAAAAGAAAAAAAAAGTGCGTTTGCAGTTTAGGCACGCTGCAGGCTGAGGAGTTTGGCAGGTAGGGCTTTTGGGGCAGATGGCGGATGGGGTAGTTGGGAATGGGTGTTGCAACAGCAGACCAGACCAACTATCTACGCAGCGTATCAATTTAATTTGCTTTGCAGTTATCACGCTTCTGCCTCTGTCTCTGACTCTGCCTCTCTCCCTCTACCTCTTTGTCCATCTCTTTCCCGATACCCTGTAACAAGATGTGCATGAAAAGGGTCGTTAGGAGTAACGTTGTTCGCAAAATAAGAATAGCGATATTCTACACAGCATTTGATACTTTGCATCTTTGTTAACCAACAACAAATCACTAATGGAAAATGTATATTAATAAAATTGATAATGGGAAAAACTCCACTTTATTTTTGTTGACCTTGCTTATTTTAATTGTTTTGTAGCTAACCTTGTCTAAAGTTTTTGCAACTTAAATTAAATTACAAATTAATTCTTAAATGACTTAACTTGATAAAATAAACACACTTTAGGCACTTGAAGAAAATCGAATAGATTTATTTGACGATTTTCAAATTATTCAAGAGCACTGCTTTTATATTAAGCTATCCAACTCAAACTTTATATCCGTTGCCAAAATCGGTCATCCATGACGTCGACCGATGTTCGAATCAGACCACTATCAAAAGATTTGTTTTAGTATTGAAAAGTGTATTTGTTTTACCACGATTTTCTGAGCAAACTCAACTGAAAAAACAACAACAACAAAAACATCATAACCGGACAACGATATTTTACAGCTGCCATAGGAACAATCGGTCTCGAAATATGGTTTTAAGTTGTACACAAATATGAAGTATTTAGTTAAACGATCGGCCTGATTTGTTTTCTGTGTAAATTCAAGTTAGAGCAATTTGACAGTAAAGCAGTGACAGGGTATACTGCTAGTTTGGCACGCTGCCGACGCGAGTCGACATATACACAAGTTGTGCGTGTGTGTGTGTGTGTGTGTGTGTGTGTGTGGCCCAAGACTTTCGTTTTCGTCTTGGCAGTTGTTTTAGTTAAAATCATTTAATCTTCTGCTTGTTGCGTGTGTAAATGTGTGTGTGTGTGTGTGTGTTTGTCTTGTCTGCTTGTTGAATGTTTTTTGTTTGTTGTTTGTTGTTGTTGCTTGCAGATGTTATTGTTTGTAGTTGCAGTTAGTTGGTAAATGGGAATAGTTATGCAGTTAGCTAGTAACTTGCCCAGTTCAGTTCAGATTCGCTTTCACTGCATGCCGGTCCGAGCCTAATGAAAATTGTTATTATTTCGATACCCTGTAATATGATAAAGTGGTGCAATGTGTATGTGTGTGTGTGTGTAACATCACTCAAAGAGTACATATTCTTGATTGGGTTCGATTCGAGATAGATAGCCCTGTTTTTGAGTTATGCTCTCAATAAGACTTGTGCAATGGCAAAATAGCAGCACTTGGATAGGGTATCGATTAGTCGGCCACTCTTACTCTCTCTCTCTCTCTTTCGAGACTGCACCACTTTCGACATAGTTTCTTCTTCTAACCGTAATGTTATTGTTGTTGTAATTGCAGTGCTGTGCGTGTTTTAGCTGCGTATCTTACAGATACATACTGCACATACTCTACACACCCACACACACATATATATATATATATATATATATATATACATTTATATATATGTAGGGATGAGTTTCCAATTCGATTTCATCTTTTGCTGCTGCTTCTTCTTGTCATTTGGGATCCGTGTTGTTGTCAAGTGACAACAGATGACGCAACAACTTGCCCAAAACAAAATTCGGCTATGTTTTCTATTTAAGTGTGTGTGTGTGTGTGTGTGTATATAGATACACATGCAAGTATGTGTGTGTATTTAATGTATGTTGTTGTAGCCTTTGATTATTATTATTATTATTGTTGTTGTTGTTGCCGCTCGATTTCCATTTTGGAAATAACTCAATTTGCTGTCAACGTCAGGCGTTCAGGTTCATGTTCATTTTCATGGACTCGTGTTTTGTTCAGCTCCTGTCTCAGTTCCCGTCTCTCCCATCCCCCTTCCCCTGCCCCATCCCATGTTTCCATCTCTGGTGCCCAAATGAAATAATGAGTTTTTCTAGAAGAGTTTCTTAGTTTTTTTGGTTTTTGTTGCCAACCAAATTGTTGAATTGTGCATCTAGATTTGAAGGCTCAATGATTCTTTATGTAAAATGCACAAATGTTTCGTTGTATTTTTTGTAAGACCTAACTTAAAATTAATGACAATCCATTAATTAAAATCTTATTTTATTTCTGATGTACATTCCAATGCTAAGCGACTTTTTATGAAATATTCTACAGATTCTTATTTAAGGCATAAACGAATTAAAAAACAATTTAAAAAATTTAACCGATTTTCCTCCTTTTTATAATTGATATAGTTTTGAATGGTCATCGATTACTTATGAAAAAGGCAACAATTTTTCTTGATACTAAATATACATTTGTTTCAGACATTATACAAATTATAACATTATCTCCTAGAAGAAAAAAAAATTGTTTATTCAACGTAGAATGGCACATTGATTTACTTGTGCAGAATTTGTAATTTAAAAAATTCGTGCCCCGATTATGCAACTTGAGGGACCATTTGTTTTTCTTAGTGTAACTGCATTTGTGCATCTGTGTATGTGGCAGCAACAAATGCTGAACATGTGTTGCAAACATGGCAACATATGTCGTCGAGTGGTATTCGATATTACTCTATGTAAATATACATAACACACACTCGCACACACACACACACACACACACAATCGAAGCTAATGGATAATGATCAGTTGGAAAGATCGAAGAAGTAATGCCAAGCCAAATATCAGCAGAAGGGCGGTCAACTTCACGTTCTGCACGTTTTTCATATTATTAAGGCTTACCAGTTACAGTTATGTCAAATTGTGTGTGCCCAGAGCAGCAAAATTTCGAAAGGAGGCACGCGGAATGATTTCAATTGTCAAACAGAACGAATATTAAATGCTCTAATAACAAATGCCAAGTGCCAACATTGAATCACGAGCAATGAAAAATACATTCAGTTTTCGGCCACACTTTTCTCATTTTCAGCAAGCAATTTTTTTTTTTTTTTTAAATTTTTAAAGACCTCGTCTATGAAAATGTAGTGTTTTATAAGCCAAAAATTATGAATGCTTAAAATATGCCAAATATTTTAGAACACAACTAAACAAAAAATAACCAAATTGTTGTTTTGTAGTTTGTGGTTTATATTATATTTCACATTTCGCCCTCATTAGTCATTCATGAATTTTTCTATATAAACAAATATGAAGTGTGAGCTGATCGGTAAATTAAGCATTTAGTTATTCATTTTTTCTTCGTTTCCTTTTTAATGCGTAATAATTTGTACTTAGTACATTTGAAATGTTTTTTTTTATTATTATTGAAATATTTAACTGAAATAGAACTTTAGTTGATAACACACAAGAACAGATTTCTAAGCCTAGTTCTTAGATACCCTGTATTATACGTGATTTATTTCTATTAGACGTGATACAGCGGAACCTTGGAAGATGCAACTTTAGCTCAAATGTCGGGGCCGTTTCACATATGTATATATATATATATATATACCTATCTATATATGTATGCACTGTATGAATATGAAGATCGGTCTCAGGTAGGCGCCTGGAGGCCAAAATTGAAAGCGGCATAAAAAAAGCGCACTTTTGATACTTTGAATCGAATTCGGCTTGGGTTGCTGCTCTCCCAGACAGGGTCCACCAGGGTCTCGGTCTTCGTTTTGGTTTTGGTCTTGGTCTCTGTTTCGGTCTGGGGTCTTCTTGGTATTGCCAGCTGGCCCCGGGGCCGCATTTCGTGCTGCTGCTGCCCAGTTTCGGTTGCGGACCCAAATTGCACTTTGATATGCGGCAAACACACACACACACACACACACATATATATTTATATATATATATATATTTATATACATATTTGACTTTTTCCTCGACTCCTCCTCCTCCTCATTGGTGGTGCTCCACCCCCTTGCCAAAGTTTGTCGTACAAATAAATAAATAGTTCCTGGAACCGAAAACATTTAAATGCAACTGCTACGTCTTGAATTTTGAATAAAAAAAACACAAAAACATGCCGCTCGAGGAACGGGAAACCTGAGGGAAATTACAATAAATAAATCAAATCAAATGAAAAAATGCAGGCGTGCAGCAATTAAAACAAAAGTGCGCGGACCGTGTGGAATGCAGGAGCGCAGGAAACACGATCAGGCAATAAGAGAGCAGTAGTGGAGTATGTCACGAATTGGACTCGTTCCAAATCCGTTGTTCCTAATGCAGCAGGGCAGCAACAACAACAACAAAAAAACCCAAGAAAATTCACATTAATTTGTTATTGTTCTTTTTGTGTTTTTACCTTCTTTTTTTTTTGCAGCACTTCCTCTTTCTCTGTATCACTCTCTATTGCACTCGATCTGCGATCAAGCTGACGATGATTGTGCTGCTCTGCTTTGATTTCTTCTTTCTTTCTTTTATTTTATTTTGTTTTTTTTTGCCGTTTTTCTTTTTTTGCTATTTTGCTATTTTGCTTTGACAGCTGCTGTTCTGTTTTTTCATTCAGTGTTGTTGTTGTTCAGTTGCTTTCTTTTGTCAATTGCAGTTTGTTTTTGTTACTGCTTAGAACACACACACACACACACACACTCACATACACTAGCACAAACACACATTTGCAAGCGGCGTTCGTTTTTGTATTTATTTTCGACTTGCATTGGCTTTCGACTGTCGTTTGTTTGACTTTGCACTTGTTGCTCGCTTGCTGCTTGTGGTTGGGCTTTGTGCCAACACAGACGCCGATGCCGCCGCCTTCCGGCAGGAGAAGAGACAAACTTCGCAGACCGAGCGAGAATCAAAAGTACACAATAAAAAAAATAATCAACACAAACACACGCGTTGTGGTTTCTTTAATGTTTTTCGCAATAAAAAAATAAAACAAATATATATTAATAGAATCGGGCACGCATTAAGTCATGGGCAATTGCAAATGCAATGATAATTTTTATTCGAAATATTTAAGAAATATTAACGGCGAACGCACGTCTACACGCTACGACTTCTGAAATTGTACTGTTCTGTTAGTTAACAGGCCCTGTTAATTGAGAGAAAATGTTACGTGCTCAACTGAGCTGTTCAACACTCAACTGAGCTGTCCGCTGCTACTCTTCGGTTGCGCTCGCAACGCCTGTTACTTAACAGCCGCGCTCTCTGAGAGCGCTGCCCCAAGTGCAACGTTAATGCTGCATGTAAATTTATTCTTTTGCCGTTAATCATCCATCTGCTACACTGAAATTAAATGTTTCTGATCATCTATACGAATGTGTTTGATAACAACAAATAGTGTGCATATCTGTTTTTTTTTCAGCGTTGCATGCACCTCAAGTTATTATTAAATAGGCATATATGTATGTATATACATATGTATATATACATACATATATAGATAAATTACCCAAATTATTTTGAGCTCTCATCGAACATTTACATATACATACATACATCTGCACATGCATACATGTAGATGTACGTATGTATGTATGTATTTAGCCATATGCAAACAGAACGACAGAGTGCTTTTAGCTGCTACTGTAGCGATTTTATTGAAATTTTATGAATGAACATTGAGAAAAGAGAAAGAGAACGAAAATCAAGAGGCAGTCAAATCTAACGAAGCGCAGCTCAGCAGAATGCGAGAGCATCGATCGCCGATCAAAGAGAGAGTTGTGCAAAATGCATTTGCCCTTCCAGTGCTTAGAGTATTGTTGACTTAGTTATCCAGTAGAAATTCAAAGCATTCCTTTTGTCATGTAATTTCACACATAAATGGTATTTAATGACGTGTTGAAAATTAACGCATAAGTGCAAGCTGGCACGTGATGCTCAGGTATACGTTTAAGTATGTTTATGTATATACATATATATATATATATGTATATATGCAAACGGCATATTTAACCCGTGCGATTCTTAATGTCCATGGCATGGTGAGGAGCAGCCTTTTCTTTTTTTTTTTTTGCTTATTCTACGTTGTTGGTTGAAAAGAACACACAAACAACACAATGGTCTCATACTCTAACACACACACACATTTCACAGAAATCTTCTAAGGGGGGGGAAAAAAGTCCTGCTCGATGTTCTTGTTGTTGGGTATTTTTTTTGCCCATTCAAATTGTGCAAATGGTAAATAACAGCAGCAATTGGGTATTGGAAGTTAGGACTTCGTCTGGAAGAAACGTTGCCGATAAGTTGGAACCGTTCCGCTTCTTTTCGTTGTTTGCGTTGAATCGAGATCGCAGCATGAACGCATGACGCACCCGCATACAAAACGTACTCTATACAAAAAAAAAAAAAAAACCAGTGAGCGAGGGTGAGCAAGAGAGAAAGATAGTGAACAGGAGAGGGAGCGAGGGAGAGAGGGAGCGCAAGTGGGGCTTAGAGAGATGGCGTTAGCTGATTGAGAACAATAGCGGCACCGGAAATTATTGCATCTGTTGTTTTGTGCTGTTTCTGCTGCATCTCCTTCAGTGTCTTCTTTATTGCCTACATGCATGAGACTCTCTACGTGTGTGCGTGTATCTGGGTGTATGTGTGTGTGTATTTCTACTTGTATTTTGTTTTGCTTCGACGTTTGTTTCACTATTACCAGCTACACTTGAATTGTTTTTCGACGCTGTTTTGAGTTCTGCTGAAATTTTTCAATTGCTAGCAAAAATAAAATAAACATCACTTGAACGTGAAGCGGGGACGCCTGCGCGCAAAGGCGTTAACAGTGACGACGGCGACTTCAAGTGCAAAATGCAATTGTGTCCCCTCCCCGCTCTCTTCCTGTTTACAGCAGCCCTGGAAGGCAATTGGCATTGGAATTGGATGCTGCTGCTGCTGCTGCTGCTGCTGCGAGCAGCTGTTAAGTGATTAACGCTCCCGATTCGCAACTCTGTTAAAATTAACAGCGGAAGTCAGCACGCATTGCGCATGTTTTCCAACAGTGAATAGCGAATTGCAATTGCTGTGCGCCTGCTACGCCGTGTGCTCTTTTGTGTGTATGTGTGTGTGTGTGTGTGTGTGTGTGTGTGTGTGTGTGTGTGTGTTGACTGGCACAGGTGCATCCTCTGGCTGATAAGCTGATTGGAGGAGCTGACACAAACCGCTGCGCCTGTGCAGCAAAACAATGCAGCTGCATTGAGTGCTCGAACTTTGAACTTTTACACTGTGCAAATAACTAACCAACTAACAAACACGTACACTCCAAAAATATAAATTGTTGTTTTTTTTAATCGAAAATTGTAGATGCTTGAACGAATTTCTTAATTAGCTCCATTTAAAACAGCGACATTTTAACACTGATATTCCGGTTACAAATATCTTAACTAAGTAAGATAAATAATAGATAAAATTGTATCTATAGTAAACCAAGTTAGCAGGATTAAATTAAATTAAAAACTAATCAAAAAAATATTAAAGTGTTTGTTAAATATACATTTTGTGCTCGATGCAAACGCTCTATTTTCCAAATAACATTGACAGCACCGGCGAACATTGATTTTCTCTGAGTGTACAAGCTGAGTGTATTTAGCAAGTGTACTTCTGCTGCTGTATATGGCTATGGTAAGGTAAGTAACTCAGAAATCAAAGTTGAGATACCAATGCATATGGTGCTGCATGCCACAAAGATGCAAATACAGCTGGTGGCAAACAACTCCCGATTCCCAACTCTCAACTGTGCGTTCATTCATGTAATTTCGCTTTTTATTTGCTTGCCACTGTCTGGTGCCAGTGCAGGCAGGTGGGGCGATGCCCCAGACTGACGGTGCAAGGGGCTGTTGCAGTCGTTGTCGTTGTTGTTGTTGTTGTTGTTGTTGTTGCCTATGAGGCATGAGAATCTCAAGCATTTCTCCCGGCCATGCTTGGTGCTTTTTTTTTGCCATAGTGTTTTTTGTGTAGCTGCTGTTGAAAATTAAAGATAATTATGATTGCTAACAACAAAACAAAACAGAACCGAACAAAGCACAGGCTGTGGAAGTACCTGAAGCTGCCACATACACACACACACACACACACACGGAAATCATTCATGCTGCAAAGCGAAAACAAGCGGCAGTATCTGTATCTGTATCTGTGTGTGCTGGAGAGTATCTGGGAGTATCTGTGAGATACGCATCGCAGCAGTGGCAGCTAACAAATGATAATGATAAAAAAAAGAATCTACCCAAACACAGGTAAGAACATTCAATGCTATGTTTTATGTTTTATGTTTTTTTGTTTTTTGTTTTTTGTTTTTTGGATACGCATACACACACACACACACATAAATAAATTGAAAATAAGCACAAGCGACAAGCGACGTTCAAAGAGACGGGCAGACAAACGGAGAGAGAGAGAGAGGGGTGGAGTCGAGAGACAGCCCGACTGACGGGCAGAGGGACAGGCTCTCGCATGAACTGATGAACTGGCGCTGATAACAACCGAGCCAAAAGACCAAAACATCAAGCAGAACCAAAGGGCAGGGGCACAACTAACACACACTCTAACACACACACACACACACACACACAGAGAGAGACACACACACACACACACACTATGAAATTTGGTTGGTGAAAGAAATTAAGACAAATCAAACAGGTTTCTGCTCACTTGTCAGCCACAGCGCGTTTTCCAATGCTTCTGCCCTGGGCTTCAAAGACAGCCGCAATAATACAAAAATGAAACAACAAAAATAAAATACAAAAATCAAAAAAAAAAAACCCACAGAAAAAAACCCAAAATGTGCCTAGAAAGATGAGGAAACACCAAAAAGCAGGTAGGACGACTAAAATGAGTTTGTAATTGGAAAATTAACAAGTCACTGGCTCAATTGGTAGGGAAATGTGCCGTCGGTTTTTCCAAACTATACGTTTTTTTTTGTATGTTCAAGAACAACAACAACAACAACAACAACAACCCCTTGGCGCAACAATGCGCAACCCCTGGAAACCGCAATGGAAACCGCAGATAAATCAAAGTGCCAACAACAATAATGAATGAATGAAGAATAGTTCGAGGAGTGTTGCGCCACCGGCTACCTGGTTTGCCTTATATATATATATATATATATATATATATATATATATATATATATATATATATATATATAGTATGTATGTATATGCGCAGTGATAAGAATGAAATGCGTCAGACACACACACACACACACACACACGTGGTAAGGACTCGTCCTGTTGACAGCTATGCGCTTTGCCGTCAATTGTTGCGTTTGATTTGATTCGATTCACGACTCGTTTAGCAGGTAAACAAACACTCGAAACACAGAATAAGCCGCACCCCCCACACACCCACAGCCTAAGCACACACACACACACACACACACACGTGCGACATTTGTTGACCTGTTGCTGTTGCTCACGTGTGTGAATGGCATT
Organism: Drosophila macrothrix; assembly: GCA_035042055.1. Lineage (NCBI taxonomy): Eukaryota > Metazoa > Arthropoda > Insecta > Diptera > Drosophilidae > Drosophila > Drosophila macrothrix. Next base: position 18,725,615 of record JAWNLX010000587.1, on the reverse strand, counting down.
GATAAACTGGACAGCTTAAAAAGCATTTGCAAAATAATATTTATGCCACAAACCCATAAAAAACTGTTAGCACCAAAATGTCGGAGAGATTTCACAAATAGATATACATATGTATGTATATATGAATGAATAGATACAAGAATTATTCAAAAAATATTTACCCGGAAATTCTCTGAGCATTTAGCAACATTGGTTTGTTCTTTGGGGTTTCCTCATTTGGTATTTTAATGACCCAAGATTTATTATTATTATTATTTTGTTTCATTTTTTTTACTTTATTATTCTAGATTATTTAAATACCGCAGTATTTATTATATTCTTTCTTTTATTATTATTATTTATGTTTTAAATTTTACGCACATTTAATGGCGCAAATTGTAACTTTATTTTAATTTAATTTTTCATGGCCTTTTCATAAAAATGGTGAAATTCAAAAATAAGTCTAGATTAACTTGTTATTTTACATTTTAAGATTCCCACATCTTTTTTTCGTATACCTGAGATTTAATATTTCTTAAATTTGTATAAGTAAGATAACTTTTCGTTGATGACACAGAATGGCAACGATGAGATGACTTGTTGCGGAATTTGTAGGAAACTTCAAGAAGAACTTGGCTGAATGGCTGCATAAATGTTGAGCATTTAGAAATGTCTGTGTGTATTTGTGTGTAATGAGTGTGTGTTTAGCTTAAAGAACAGCGCTCGCAGTTGTTGATTACAAAATTCATTCATAGAACACTCACCAGATCTCAGATCTGTGGCAAATGGAGCATTGTGTGGCATCATCAACTGTTTTGTCGGCCGTTTTGAAAGTTCTTTCTTGCCGTGAGTGAGTGCGTCAGTTGGCTGTGATTAATGGACTGGGCTCAGGCGCGTCAACATTTCGCAGGGCCCCAAATCACAGCTGCCAATTGCTCATCAACAAATGCCTCGTGGGCCACACGCCGACTACGGTGCCGAGTCCAACTTCAACTTCAACTTCAACTTCAACTTGAGCTTGTGCTCGACTCCAATCGAATCAGATAGAACTTGGAGGCATCTTCAGCGCAACTGGGATCTGGGCTTGTCAACCCATGTCAGCTAAATTCCCATTCTATGCTCTCTATTAATATGCATTAATTGCCGCAGAAAAGAGAACTCACTCTTCGGCACAGAATCAGAATCAGAATCAGAATCAGTCTCGATCTTGTTTTTGTATCTGGATCGCGTTCCCGTTCTGACTCAACATTAATATGCAGCGAGTGCAGCGTAACAGATGCATACAGCATAAAACATAAAACATAAAACATGAAACACAAAAAACATGACAAAAGGGCGATCCGACATTTGCATTCGCCTCCAGGGCGATCGTGTGGGTCAGGATGCAATGCAACACACACACACACACACACACAGAAAACCGAGTCGAACTTGACTTGAGTCGACCACACACACCAGACCAGACTAGGAGTTGTCAATTGGTCAAAGGTGCATGCGGGTTGCACACAGCTTCAGCATCAATTTACGCTTCAGATTATGGTTTCAGCCCTCGGCGCGATCATCAAACAGCTCATAAAAATTGGTTGCTTTTGTGTTGCAGACTGTTGCATTCAGCTTTCGGTTAATTGGGGGGCATGGTCGCATCACCCTTTAGGCCGCTAATTAAAAAGCCATGAAAACTGTTCATGCTGAACTTGATTTCGATTTGTTTTTAGTAACTGTAAGCACTTGGAAAAAGAACAAAATCAAAATCAAACACAAATCAAATCATTTGAGGGCGAAGCTCAAGAATCAACAAAGTTTTACTTAAGTTAAGTTCAATTATTTTTGTAACAGTTGATATATAAATTTTAAATCAAGAATCAAGGAATCCAGCTTTTGAATAAATTTTTAATTGAGAATTTATATTTTAAAGTATTGAATTTTTTACTAAATCACTTCAGAATAGTACTTAAAGTGAGTATTTGCTACTTTTTGAAGTACTCCAGCTCTTAAATCAATTCGGACATCAATTGAATTTTGAGTTTTGAATTTAAGTTCTTGAATAATACTTAGTAATGATTAATAATTAATAATTCTTATATTATATTATTCTATGCACATGTTATATTTAATGGTCGATTTAAAAATTCGAAATTCTTTGTGTTTCCATCAGCGATCTCGCTCAGTGCATGGGCTCATTATCAATACGGCCCAAAACTCCAAATCAAACACCGAACTGGGCCAACAGAGAGAGAGAGAGAGAGAAAGAGAGAGAGAGAGAGAGCTGTGCGTTGGGGGTTCTATTAGATTGTGGTGTGTGGCAAGCAGCAGTGCAACATGTGCGCCTTGTCATAATTACTTATCAGAGCCACTTTGGGCCAATGATTGAAGGGCTGCTGCCGCTGACTCTATTTGCATAATGAAGTCGTCTTCATCTTGGAGCCCATCCACTTACTTCACTTAAGTAGTCGCTGCCTCCGAGATTATCTCCGTCTCCCTCTCTCTTTCTCTCTTCCCCCCTCTCTCTCTCTCTCTCTCTCTTTCGCTCTGTAAAATTTGTGTTTTGTTCTTCTTAGAAAAGTCTGAATGCATCGTCATAAAATGATCAGTCATTGGATCGCCAGGCACTTTTTCACTCCCAACGCCGTTCTGCTCGTTGGACCCTTTTTGGTTTTTCTAATATCTAGCATTATTATTGTTATTATTGGCGGCATTCGAGTGTCTAGAGTGCTGGGATGCATCTTTTCTATGTGCTTCAACCCACGAAAACAACAAAAAAAAATAATAAAAAATTAAAATAAATGTGGAGCTCGGTTTTGTTTTATGCATTTTTAATGGCGTTTCGGAATATCTTGTATTTTTACAGTTCTCGCTCGGATAAGCCGCTCAATGAAAGTGTTATAAATATGCATGTAAGCTTTCCAAATGCCCAAAAGTCGTGACAGAAAGTGAAACCTCTGGCCCACATTGATAAACCGAGCGTTTTTCCAAACGAACCAAATACCGAAAAAAAAAAAAAATAAAAAAAAACATTGATATTTCATCAACATAATTATTTGATGTGGGCGAGATATCAATAATCAATCGACAGGAAATCCATAAAACAGTATCGCAAGCAATGCGACCTTGTCCACCTAATTGTATGCCGAAGGCGAATAAAATTCTAAAATCCAAAAATATTCAATTTGGCGCAAGGTTCTATAAGATTTACTCTTCGGTTTTTGATCGCTAGACTTTTTAATACCCTAAGTAATTTGTTGCTACGAATGTGTGCTTTGCTTTGCCATCTTTAGAAACTTTTGTGTTTATTGCACATTCATTTATTTCGTTTATTAAATTATTTGTCGCAATGTGCACATTTTTTTTAGAGTACAAACTTTCCTGGAAGTATGCAATGCCAATTGATTTACTTAAAAAAACAACAACTTAAAGTTGACTGAAACGAATCGACTTTATTAACTATTTGAAGACGGTTTGTGAGCAATATTATATATTTTGACAAGTTTAATTTCCTTAAAAGTTGTCAAAAGCACATGATACAAAGAGTAAGTCTAAATTGCCATTTTTGTTGTTGTTTGTATTTTTAAAAGTCGCATATACCCAATGCAATGTTGGCTGACAGACTGCATTTGCCCCTTTGGGGCACTGGGATCTAAAATGCAATGCAATCAAGAGGCGGCATACGAAATGGGTTGAGTTTTAATTTATAGATTGACCGTGCATCGGTGCCAAGATCTTTATTAACACGTATGAAATTGCTGGCGAGTGTTATTGAGGCGTTTGGCGTTGGTGCAGTTGAGGCGCAGTCATTGATAAGTTCTAGAAACAAAAAGCGCATTTTTCTTAATGAAAATGTTGTTGTTGTTGTTGTTGTTGCCGTTTGCTTTAACGCCGTCCATTTCCCGACACTTCACAGCGCACAGAAACAGATGCAGCCACTGAGATTGAGATTACAATCGAACGGGGCACCACACACTGCATCGCTGCATCGCTGCACCACTGCACCACCAGCACCTTCAATGCGGGTCAGCTATGTGTACATAATTCAATTAAGACCCATCAGCAGTGGCGTTCAAACTGGCGCCGGAATTGAGTGAATCTGCCACAAGACTCGAGTCGTCGTATTGCGGCCGCATTTTAATTTCATTTAATTATTATATGGTCACCATTAAATGAACTCTAGTTTTTCTAGTTTCTCACTGTGTACGACTGCATTATCTTGTAGGTGTAAATCATATGCATCTCCGCAGCAGTCCAACTGGCTGCTTCATTAGCAGTTGCTTCAACTTGCAGTTGGAGTTGGAGTCGTAATCACAGTTGCAGACTCCGACTCCGACTCAGTCTATGTGCCTGTGCGTAAGTACAGTAGAACTTCTTTAGCTGAATTTCTTATTTGTTTTGTACCAGCTAAAAAGTAAATCCAGTTAAGGTGATTTAAAGTGCCTGTTTTGCAACGAGAATTGTGTAGAATTTGATCTTTTGTCGCTTATTATATTTAGAGATGCAGAAAAGGGGACATAGCGAAGCTCTACTGTATTCATATTTGTTGGCTAGATGGCTCTTTTTCACACCTTTCTAAAGAATGAAGAGGAGCCTAACAAACCGCGTGGTCGCCAGCTGCCAACAATGACAACAAATGAAATCCATACATAATCATAATACATAATAATGAGCACAATATAAGTAGGAAAATAAATATATATATGTGTGTGTGTGTGTGGCGAAGGGGGGGGGGGGGGTTAGGTTTGTTTTAGGGTTTGGGCTGTGGAGAATGTCAGCTGCCTGGTGTCTGCCGAGCCACCCACACACAGATATATATATATATATATATGTATGTGTGTTCTGGCATTCATATTCTAATAGGCCACTTAAGATGCACAGAATGCAGACCCATGGCCAGACAATGGGCCCCCGACAATGAGAGTGTGTGTAGGAGACGGAGACAGAGACACAAACGGAGACAGAGACAGACGCAGCAGCCCAGCACCCGTCGCATCCCAATCGCAACCCAGTCGCACTTCCAGCTGCCGTCCCTCATACACTGTTGGCCCCAATACCTTTTCACATTAAGCTTAAGTAGCTTTGCTCATTAAGATAACACACACCAAAAAAAAAAAAAAAAAACCAAATAAATAAATTTAAAAAAAAAAAATGAAAAAAAAATGAATTGGATTTTAATTACGCTGGGCTCTGTGGATTATGCAATAGATGCATCAACTGTCTGCCTGTGCCTCACTCCAGACCCAATTCGAAGCACTCCCAAACCCCATTCCTCGTTCCCATATCCATATCCATTCCCAATCGTATTCTGTGTAAGGTGTGCGTTGTGGTCTATTTTTATATGGGTCAGACACAACACATTTTTCCCCTTTGGAAAAATCCACACAGTTTTATGGAGTGTGCAGCATCTGATCAATATCAAATAGACCATGCCTCGGCCAGCCATTAAAAGCAGTTGCGAAATCGCTACCGAGCACTGGGATAAAGTCCAGACACTGGAGGGAGAATCAACTTTCAAATGGGCGCCGTTTTGCTTTGCCATTCTTTGCTTTGTTGTTGTTTATTGCAGCCAACTGCGGCAGTTGCACAACAGCATGCAACTGAAAAACAAGCAGACGCTGCCTAAAGCCCGAGCGTTTAGGTCACTGTAGGCCATTCCCTATTCCTGTCTCTGCGCCAGTCTCACTCCCTCAGTCCCTGTAAATTAGCCACACAATATTTATAGACAAGAACTGCAAAAAAATAAGAAAAAAAATCCAATTGCTGGCATTGTTTACTGACTTGTCTGTTATATTTCAAATATATGTATGTATGTATGGGTTTATACATATATATATATATATATATCATTTGATTTGCAAACTAATTTGTTATGTTTTAAACCTAAGTGGACGGTCCGAAATATGACGTTTAACCATCATATAATATATATGCTCTGATCTAGTTAGTCTGTTAGTCTAGATTTCATATTTAGATATCTTTGAGATGTTTTACATATTCAAAAAGAAGGCTCTTTAAATCAAATAAATATCAATCTACTCAATCATTAGAATATGGTAAATAATTTTCATAGTCTCAGTTGTTAGGATGGCGTTAAAACCTTTGCGTTAAATACAACTAAAAACTATTTTCTTGACAGTAAGAACAGACTTGTGAAAGTTCTTTGGAATTTTATTGCATATGTTTTGTGGAAAGCTTAGCAGACTTTTCCAAAATTAATAATAAGTGTAATATTAAATGGATTGTTCTACTTTTAATATATTATCATTGTTATTTTGAAGTTCGTGAATATTGCCTGGAATATTTTTAAAATCATTTTTTTTGCACCCCCTAATTTAATTCGGTTCTCAAAGGGTTAAGCCAATGGTATTTTTATAAAGGGTAAACTGTTTGGCATATGTAACGCTTCGAAAGAGGCATCTCCTACCATATAAGGTATATGGATTCTTGATCAATGAGTTGATTTTATTGTAATAAATTTAAAGCTATCTTTTACATGGATCAACATCAAATTGTCAGCTGATTAAATTCCGGTCTACAAGGGTATACAATCTTCGGCATGGCTAAGATAGACGTATAAATGTATTAAAAAAGTTATAATATTATGTAAAAAATGTTTTAATATAATATTATGCAACAGATCTGCTGTCAGATTGTAAGGATCTCTCCATATGAATATAGAATTATCCAACTGCTGCATGAAAAGCACATTTAACAAAGCTACTGGTAAAAAGGACAATATACAAAGCTCTGATGCACACACCTACACACAGACACACACACACACAAATGACTTGAGGCACTCATTATTCACACATGTCGACACGTGTTGCATGCAAAGCTCTTGCTGCATTTACCATTGCATATTTACAGGTATGTAAGCTGGATCTGACTTTGGCATTGGCATTGGCATTGACATTAGCATTCGCATTGACAATGGCTTTGACTTGTCATCAGTCTAAACTGATTGCTATCTGGATGCTGTAAGACGGCACTGAGAAAAATCGTCCTCTTCAAATTGCAATCGTTATTAAAATCAGAATAATTTCAAGTCTAATTTATTTGTACTACTTACAAATACTTTCATAAGCATTTTATTATTGTCAAGTACAAATGCAAGCCTCAATTCAAAAATTGCAATCGCTATTCAAATCAGAAATATTATTATTTTATAATTATTTTTTTTGATAAACATATTTGAATTGTTAAGCAGAAAGGCAAACCTTAATTCTTAAATTGCATTCGCTATTAAAATCAAAATTCATATTTTTATTTTTAAATAAAACCCTAAAATATTATTTATATTTCTACATCTTACTAATATTTTTTTAAATCAAAAAATGCCAAGCGGCATTTAGTGAGAGAGCGCATTTCTCAATACGAGACATATATATATATATATATATATATATATATATATATATATCCAGCGGTGTATGCAAAATCAGCTCAGCCTATAAGCAATCACGTGCCACCAGCCAAACAGCAATCGTTGCATTAACTTGCAGACAAATGTATTGGCTGTAAGTTGATTCAATTAAAATCTCGTGTCTCATGGCATGAATGCTGAAAATGCTCCGCCACAATCAATCCAGGAGGTCTCGCCGAGTGCCCAGCAGCGGGAGCACAATGCGCAACATGGGATCCGAGGAGGAGGAGGAGGAGGAGGAGGGTATCTGATGCTGATGCTGATACTGATGTGGATGCAAACACTGATTCTGACACTGGCAAAGGCAAGGAAAAGATGTCTTTGTAATCAATGACAATGTCAACGAAATACTCTTGTTGTTTTACGCAATGCTCCGTCTTATGCTCCCACATTGACATGGGACTTTGATACCCAGCAATGGAAAGCGCACGGGGTATATTATGCTAACGGGTCAGATACGCTGAACAATTAATGAGCTATCAATTCTGATTGAGCCAGCATTTGAGTTTAAATTCTTGAAAATGTAAAAGAAAATGTAAATTAAATATATGTTAAACATTTTTTTTTATATTTTTGAACATATGTTTTTTTAATGAGATGCACAAAATGCTATCCTCTTCTTTAAGGACTCTAAAAATTTATCGAAACTACAGATGGGTTTCCAAAAGCCCAATAAATATTTAAACAGTGCATAAATAGTTGTTGGAAATGAAGATGCTCATTTTGTTGTAATCAATATATAACAAATAGTTCAGATTTTCATTCATTTTTTATCAAAGAATAGTTGCTACGAATAATATGCACAGTATCTCCTGGTCGACATCAAAAATGATATGTTCGTCTTGTTGTCTTGTTGTGGAGTCCTTGCTGTGCCACACGTTGCAATGACACGTTTTTTGGCAATGTAACTGTAATAAAACGATCATTTAATGAAAACAATGAAGAGAATATTTCAGATTTTCACTGCATGTTTTTAGTCTTTGCTTCGAGCAGACAATTACCGTTGAATAACAAGTGAGCTCGTTGCAGTCGGGCATAACCGACTGCGGAATACTCTGATACCAGTGACAAGCCTACTGATAATCCTATGGGTGGATGTGACTCGACCATTGAATATTCTTTAAAGTGCCATGCAACTTTAGTAATCAATCTATAAAATGAATTTCCAAATTTTTTGGAGCGTGGCGTCGAAATTTACGCAGCAATTATATGAGGGAGGAAGCTCCGAGGAGTCCACCTTCCAAGTTTGGCAACTCCATTTAACAGCGGTCAATATGGGCTATCTTCGATATGGGCTTTGGTCCGAAAGAAAGACTGTTACTAGTAATAGAAATTTCAAGTTTGCTGACTGTAGGTTTTGAAATTTGGCATTACATATGGTTGTATCGATTCCCGCAATCATAAAGATTCCTGATCAATCTTTAAATGGAGTTAAATACACCTACTGCGAAATTTGGTGGCTCTAGCTCAAAAACTGTGGATGATATTGGCATTTGCAGTTTAATTATAATTGTGGGCGATATATGGTTTTATTAATTTGCGATAATTGATTTTTGTCAATACCCCAATATCCAATATAACTTTCTACCTTCCAAATCAGAGTACGACTAGAGATACATATGTTAAGCCCTCCATTAAGTTAAGATACCAATTTACGCGTTTCGAGCAGTTAGTTTTCTTGCAATTTTGAAGTATGTGATTGTCATTCGGGGCTAAGCAATTGCGTCTGCTCGGTGGCAAGTAGAACCTGTAACCTGCAACGCTGTGGCATGCCAGATATGCAATTTTAATATATTTAGTTTGCCAACCAGCCAATAGGTACACATGTATGTATGTATGTGTGTGTGTGTGTGTGTGTGTGTATTTATGTATAGCCAACATGGTACCTGGGGCTTAGCAGAACATGCCCTTTGTGGTATTCGCATATTGGCCCGCATGATGCTGCCGCATCATCATCAGCCTCAACATTGCCTCAACTCTATGCCACAATGCCTCTCCACCTGTCCGCTCTCCCCGCTGGCATCCATCAAACTATGCTAGAAAGTAAAAATACTCGTACACGTAATAATAATGAAGACGTGTACAAATCGCATGCCGGCAAAGGGGACAATGTGTGGCACTCTTCTCCTCTTCTGCACATGATATGCACATGTTATACCCTGTAATAATTGTTAATAATCAACACACACAAAAGCACAAAATCGCTGTCAAAAGTTTTAAAGGAAATTTTAAGAAGTTTTTAACTATTATTGTGAAAAATAAAACGAGTGATTTTCAAGTGCAGCTGCTTGTTGAATGTCTTTTAGACTTGAACATTGAAATCGTGTATATTTTATAGAGATAATATCCAAATTTGGATGTCTTCTGGTCGAGTACTATCGACGGAAACACTCTTGCTTGGATTAGCTAAGGTCTCGATTCTCGTTGCTCATATCACACTCATATAAAGGAGTGCCTGCCTGTACTATATGGGGAATACACGAGTGAAGATGCCTCCTTAGATGCATAATTTACACACCATGCAAGTGCAAGTGCAACTGCAACTGCATACATGGAGTACTAAGTATATAACACATATATAAAAGTATAACAACGACATGGGGCATGCCACTGATGCAGATGCTGCTGCTGCTGCTGTTGCTGCTGCATTTGGCATTTGGCGACTGACGACTGGTGACTTGCAACGACTGGCAACTGGCAACTGGCAACTGGCAACTGGCAACTGGCGACTGGTGGCTGTGGCTGTGGCTGTGGCAGTGACCGACCCGCAGCCAGTTGAGATTTCAGCTGAAGTTCAATGTGCGCTTTGTTGTATGCCACATCGCTGGCACGTCTCTGTGCAGTTCCGCATAGTTATGTTAGTTCTTTGTAAGTATGTGGCAGGCATATTAAGAATGACTTACAATAATGGCAAACACTTGAATCGAGTTTATTTAAGACATTATTTTAGTGAGACTTTGGACTTGATATATATATATATATATATATATATATATATATGTATACTTATCACAGTGGAGTTCTAACTGCAACAGCACGCTTTGCTCGGCCAAAAATAGCAGTCAAATGTGGCAAACACTTGACCAATTCGAAGAGGGTCAACGGTGTGGTGGAGTGGTGCGGTGGCACTGGCACTGGCACTGGTGGTTGGGCGTACTCGTCGCAATCGTCTGACACGCCTTGCGGTAATTATGTAAATTACCTATCAACAACAACGGCAACACCAATAATAACAACAGCTTATCACACAGAAAAATTTGAACTTGGTTGGCTGCTTTTCATTGCCCAGGGCGCAATATTGAAAATTAGATAAATCTCACTCTCGCATGACGCCGAAAATAAAACGAAAAAAGTAAAATTATGGCGTTGTTTTTTATGCCATGTCCATGTCCATGTCCATGTCCATGCCTATCGACCATTGTAATCGCCAATTGGCAACAGTTCACTTCGCAACTAGCCCCTTCGGCGTATCCACATCGAGTTGCTGAAGCGAGAAGAGAAAGAGGTGAGCCCAAATGCAAGGCGCTTACTTGCCCGTCTATATCATAAGTAGGAAAATGCGCTGAAAACAGAAAACACATTGAACACATTGAATACATTGAAAACTGAAAACTTCCAGCCAAAGTCTATGAAATGTAGGCGGACTGACGTTGCTGGTCTCCCGAGATCATGTGAATATTTTTAGTTTCGCTTTTAGCTATCTATCGTTCACTTGGCGCGAGGCCCAATACAAGGAGTATTACAGATCTTGGATAATGTTCGCCGTACAAGTGAAAATAATATTTATATTCGATTATATTCAAATAACTTGACTCAAATTGATTGACGTATATACAAAATATATATGTGTGTTATTTTATCTTTTTTCTCGACTAAATATTGAGTATAATTCAAAGTTAAGTTGGACTAATTACAATTATAACGCATGCACTTTATATTATAGTATTTACATAATTACCATAGACATATTCAATAAATATATATAATATTTTATAGTTTATATTGTACAACATTGAAAGTCGGACTAAACTATTAATTAATTTGCAAGCATTAAACCATAGTTCCACATGGTTGTGGTTTATGTCCAGCTGTCTTTTAAATATTTGTTTCAATATATAATATATATTTATTTCTGGTAGAGCATTGTATATTCGTTGTGGCAACTAAAGATTTTGTCTTGGAAATCGCAGAACATAACAATCATTGTTGCCATTATAACAATAATGCGCATTTGATTATCTGACTGACAAAACCACATTGCCTTGCCACATTCTAATGGAATTCTGCGTGAAAAACAAGAACAGAAAGCCATAAAAAATATATATATCAATGTATATACATATATATTTATAGCTTTGCTGGCTTGCCGTGCAAAATAAAACGCTTTCATGGGAAAACTTAATCTGTGCTACCAAATGCGTCATGGCTTATTTGAAAGCAGCGATAGAGCTGCTGCTGCCCTCGACTACTTTAGAGTAACAGCCGGGAATTAATTAATCACCGTTTGATGGACAGTCGCGTCGTACTCAAAGTCAAAGTCATGTGCTGGCGCCGCCAGACACGCAAACCAGCGCATTGACCGGAGCAATCGAGTCCGTATCCGAGCCCGAGCCCGAGTCCGACTCCGAGTCCGAGTCCGAGTCCGGCACCAGCTACACCAACTTCGACTGGTCTCTGGTAGCCAGTCCAAAGGCCCAGACAATGTTGTGGCCGTGTTCAGTTTTCAATAAGCGAGGCGTGAAATTGTTCGTTGTGTACACTAATTGATCCTGAGGCACATTCCAGTCATTGAACCTGCCGCACATGTTTCAGGTGTATTTGCAACTGGGTCAATTACACGCCGATCAGATGGGCATACAATGAGAGTAATGGTTTAGCAAATAACTACATATACACATACATATACATATACCACATCAGTGTTCATTAAGTGTACATCATTTGGATATATACATATATGAAATTGATTAGAACAGCTGTTTGAAGTAACATGTTCATTTGTTAAATTAGATACCAGAAAAGAAGAATTATTTATTAATACGAGTATATATATTCAAAAGAAAAACGATTTTTGACTTGAGCCTAAATTTCGGCAGATAGTTTCTTTGGCAGATTTATGATACAACTTTCACCGAGATTACTCTAAAGCAAATATGTATATTGACTTAACTAGTCGTCGTATTATAGCCGTATTTCACTTGGCCCAACATCGATACGAAATTTGATAAATCATCGTAAAAATCAAGAAATACGCGGAGCGAATTTCTAAAATTCGCAACTTAATTTACAAATATTGAATGTGCAGAATGTTGACACTTATCGTCTTTTCATTCTGTATAAATTTGAGAATGTAAGAAATGTTGGCAGTGGAATCAGACTATTAGACCCAATCTATATACATAATAAAGTATATATTACTTGGACATTTTCTACAGTAGAAATAACTGAATGTTTGATTAAGGAAATATGAACTTATTTGACATTTTTCTACGATATTTATCTTTTGCATTCAGCGCACACATTATCGTTAATCAAATTTGATGTCGTTTTAATGGATTATCACAGCACGAGAAGTGCTGCAAGTCTTAGCAATATATTTGACATATTAACACTACAGTTTGTGCAACTGCAACTGCAACTGCAACTGCAAGTGGAATTAATGTTGTGTCCTTTCTGCCGCGCCGTGTCATTAAGGCGAGCCAGGCGATTTGGGTAAATGCGAACAGCTGTGCAACGAATCAGTTGATAAGCTGATAAGCAAAACTGGCATTGGTAATTCGGAGAGAGGGGCGGCAACATCTTGTTATTTTAACGGCTCGTTTTTTTGTTGTTTTTTTTTTTATTTTTATTTTGGCTTGTGCTTGTTCGCTTCAATTTAGGTGCGGGCGAGCAACAGTTTTGACACCTCTGACCACCGTGAAGGGCGCGGTTTAAGATTTGGGACTGAGTCGGGTTCCATCATTTCAACGATCGCCATCGCCGTGTGTGGCACGCTGCGGGCGAGGCGTCATTTAAGTGGCGGCAGCGGCAGCGGCACAAAAACGTAAAAGGAGACAATTAATATCAATGTTCAATCGAAAAGAAACTTCAATGCCACACACAATAACAATAACAACAACAACAACAGCAACAACAACAACAATAAAAAATTAGAGATGCACGCAGGCCGCACACAGGCTGGGAAAAACGTTAAGCAGGAAAACGCTTGACGCTTGAAACCTGAGGCAGAGACAATCTGTTCGATTTATAGTAGTTGATGGTTACCCTGTACTCTGTGGTACAGTCGCACTCTCAGAGGGTGTTTTGGGTTTAACAATTGAGCTGCGCATATGTTGCAAGCCAAAAGCCAAACAGAAGCCGCCTTCTGTTCGACCTCTCTCGCTGGCTGCTATATACACAGTGAGAAATCATTATTTCAATTGAATAGCTGTCGATGTTTATATCGTCAACAATTTCCACGAGAGCAACGTATGCAGATTACCAGAATTCGAAACTCATAAACAACAATTTGGGTAATTTGCAAATTAGTAAAGAGCATTTAACATTGAGAGAACCGAATACAAGTTGAATTAAATTTAAATCTCATACCAAGTCTATTAAGGTAAATTCGATTTGAAAAATATTAGAATTGATTTAACTTAATTATTATGCCAATTTGATTATTATTTCAAGTCCAGGTGGAATACAAGCAGCCTATTTGTGAAATTGCATTTGAAGAGCATTGCAAGAAATATACAACATAAACATTTCATAAGATTTTATTGAAACACATGCATTTTTTTTGTGCCCTGTAGTTATTTACACAGGCGCTCAAACTGTACAATGTGGTTGATAATGAAATGTAATTTATGAGCAACAGCTGAAATGCATTATATCGATGTTTGTATTGGGCATATCAATATTTATACGCAGCCGAAAAGTGTTGGGGTGTGACTCGACAACGTCTAAATATATATATATATATATATATATATATATAGATATATTCATTTATGTTTTTATTTTTTTGCCATTTGCCGTGCAATTTGTCAATTTGCAACCGAGTTGGGAAGTGGCAATAACAGCCAGTTTCCTCAATGCTGACGGCGCCCATCGACAAATCAAAGGGACAGATCGACCACGACAACGACCACAAAAAGCGATGCTCGACTCAATAGTTTTCAATGTACCCTTTTGACTTTTGCAACCCTCCTGGGCGTCCTTTTCCGTTCACCGATCAAATAAAATAATATTTCGTGTAATCCTGTGCGCGTGCTCTCAATTACGCTGAAGCGATTTTTATGAATTGAACACCGCTGCACATTTACACACAAGCACACACACACACACAGACAGCAGTTATAAATAGACGCACACATGACTGAATGAGAATCTGGTCGCCGTCCTGGAGTGTCCTGTGTGTCCCCCTGTGTCAGCTCAAAAACCCGCTCCAGATTTCGTTTCTGTACACTATCTGCAAGGACGAGTTTTCCGACTATGCTCTGAACTTGCCTTTATCTAATATAATATATATAAATATATATATATATATATATATATATAAATATAAATATCTGTGTGATGTTTAAAATTATTAATTTGTTTCCATTTGATTGTTAATGGCTGTGTTATCGTACAGAAGGATAATTTCAATCAGTTTGAATTTACTGCAAGCGTCTACCTCTGAGCCAGAGGGCATCTCAAAGTCGTCCACTTTGCACTCTATTTATTTATTGTATTTTCTTCTGCGACATTTGTGTAAACACATGCACTCAACGGAACTGGAACACAAAGAAAGGTTTTCCTGCCATTAATTACGACGCACAAGTTATTTCTGCACTGGAAAATGATGCTTGTGTCCAAGTGAATGGATAACAGTGTACACATGAATTGGGTGCTCCTATTTGTACCCCATCCATATACACATATTAAGTCGCATTTAGCAAATATGTGGATATATCTCATATCATTTTTACACATGACTGTGCCTCAAAAACTCTATTACAATAATCATCAAATATATGTACATACCAACTTGTTTTAACTGTCAAACTAAATACTACATTGACATTGACATGTTGAAAACTTAAAGTATATAAAGCATAAGTACATAAAGTACATATGCCCAAGCCTTTGTGAAAAAAGCTCTGCATCTGTCTGAAATAAATATAAAAAAAAAAAAAAAAAATCATTCACAGATTTTGTGAAGCGTTTGAGATGCAAACCAAGCGCAGATCGAATTTCAGACGTGCTCAAATGCGATTTACCGATTTCATTATGTGCGGAAATCTACTCATACATATGTATGTATGTATGTATATACATATCAACACATTTACCCAATAAGGACAGCAGGTGTATTTAAGAGAATATACAAACTTGAACTTGAATCTTGGGCAAGAAGCTAAAAGTGGCAGTGTTAACTGATTCAAGAGTATTTCTCTACAAAGATGAGGCTGGCAGCCCAAAAGAATAGAAGCCATTTAAAATATAAAACAGTTTATGTAATTGAATTTTATACTTTATAAGATGCTATAAAGGCATCAACTTCCATTGAAAATGCGTTGATTTGTTTTTCTTTTTATCTTTTTAGTTTTTCAGTTTTCAGTTTTCAGTCAAGTCAAGGCAAAAAATGAGCATTAAACACGTGTTGTCGACTCGACAACAGCGATAAGATATGGCGACCAAGTGCTCCACTTTATAAATAATTTTTTAATTTTTACATTTTTTTCCTTTGAACAGGCTTGCAATTGGCTTTGCCCCTTCCAGCTGCTGGCTGCTGACATTTTCTATACCCTGTAGCCATCAGATGGATCAAAAAGGTATAATTAAGATGTAGCGGCATCTCTTAACTAAGTTAAACTTATAATGGTAGGAAAACATCCATTAGTTGGAAACATTATTAAACCTATAGATCTTAACATGGACATGAGAAATTTAAGTTCATGCAAACACTTTGCTAATCATTATTTTATTATGTCATTTTAAATAAATAAATCAGATACATTTCAAAATGTAATTTAGAATTTTAGATGTATCCTGTATTTCTTAATACTGATACATTGTCGATTTCTAGAGTATCTTTAAGGAATTTATGTCATTTATGAACTTCAACAAAGGAATCAATGAACTTTTTCATATTTTATTACCCATTTTGCATTTTAATTAACTTTTCGCTATGTACCAACTTGAGTAACTTCTCGTTGCACATTCTCCACTAGAGCACTCTTACTTGTTTGAGTTCCCCGAGTGGCAAAAAAGAAAGAAAAAAGAAACTGGACCTGCATCTGGAGCTTTTGCTGGAGCTGATGCTGTTGCTGGAGCTGGAGCTGGAGCTGTTTTTGCTGTCTGTACATTTTGCTTACATCTTTTTATTAGCTGCAGCTAATTCATAGAATTTTATGTTTCATGACAACGACAAAGGCAGCCACCGACAAAAATTTATATATATATACATATATAAAGTAATTAAACAAGATCTTAAGCAAATTGCGGACACTGGCTTTGGCTTTGGCTGCGCTTTCTGGTTACTCATTAAAAGCAAAGTTGCCTGGGCGACAACAAGAACAGCACAGCAACAAAATAACTGACCCACACTGGCTAAATTGTGTTAATAAGCCCAAGACGACTATTGATGTTGTTGTTTTTGCTGTTGCTGTTGCTGTTGTTGTTGTTTTTGTTCTCGTTGTTGTTTGTGGACTTAGCGTTGTCTGAGAATGCGGGCGGCGTTGCGTGGGCGCTTGCAACGTGCAGCAAGGCAATGAGACCGAGAGTGCAACTTGGATTTCCATCTGTGGCCGAGTTGGTGGCACAATTGTCAGTTGGCTGGCAGCTTTATGACACCTGGCATGCAATTATGTATATGGACAGGCAGGCAGGCAGGCAGGCAGGCAGGCAGGCGACTTGCAAAATTAATTCTTGTCTGGTTTCATTTCGCAATGCGGCTTGCAGTGGATGATGTACACACATATGTATACATCTATATATACATATATGTATGTGTAAGGCGAAATATACAATTTTCCATATTCAATTCAAATATTAAATCACCTCAATTTAAACGCGAAGCATACTTAAATTTATATCACATATAAATTCAGTTGGAATCATTTCGATTTGCACAGCTTAAAAAGTTGAGTCAAATATGATTTGGCTTTATTCGTAGAACTAAAAAAATAAAAATCGAAATTTGAAGCATAAATTTTACCCTATAGGGGAAAAAATGTCGAAATCGCCGGAATCGAATCAGTATATCATACCAACAATCGGTCTAAAAACTTTTTTGTTTATTATTATGGAATTTGGAAGGGAAAATCTATAAAAATGTAGTTTTCATACGAACACTGTATTCCCTTCTAGTCTAGGGTAATTGAATTCTACGTCTCCGACCTTATAAGGTATATATTATATTCCTGATCTGCATCATCGCCGAGTCGAAGAATTTATTTATTTATAGACCGGAGTTAATCTGCTGACATTCATATTATATCATGAATATTACGTCTTTCTACGTTACAAACTTGTGGCATGTATGTGATATCAAAATAGACATACTCTATATATATATATATATATATATATATATGTATATTTAGCTGTTGGGGTCAGGGTATCTTGCTTATTGGTTTTATTTACTTTGTATGAATGAGTACGCAAATATGAATGGGGAACGGATATGCTTGACGAATTCTGAACAACATTCGGATTTGCCGGCTTTCTACAGGCACTCCTATGTCTGTCTGTCTGTCTGTCTGTCTGTCTATTTGTCCAAATGTCTATTTGTCTGTCTGTCTGTCCGTTTTGCTGCTTCCGGCTGGCATCTGTCTGCCGTCTGCCCAAAATGCATAAATCATGTGTTAGCCAAATCAGCTGCCCACTGCCAATGCGGCATCATCCCAATCAAATCAAGAGTGACCACATTTGCTAGCCAAGCACACACCACACACTACACACACACACACACACAAACACACATAGAGCAGACACACACGCGACACCGAAACGTTTTGTGCCACAAAATGCTGGCCATACGCTTTTTGGTAACGTTGATTTTGGCCAACTAGTCAAGTGTGTAAGTATTTCAAGTCAATCCAGTTGCGGTCGCTGACAGCCTAACACAAAAACTTAATTAAAAGCCAGACCCCCCCTCGCTCATCCTTCTATATCACACAGAGACAGAAAGAGGGACAGACAGACAGACAGACAGACAGACAGACAGACAGACAGAGAGGCAGACAGAGAGGCAGACAGAGAGAGAGAGAGAGGAGTAGAATTGACTCAGTTTCGGACTGAGTGGTTTCAGTTGCCAGCAGCAACAGCAGCAGCAGCGGAGTGTGGCACACATTGTGCTCTTATTCGTATTCGTATTCGTATTCGTATTCTTATGCTGATTCTGATTAAGTATCTGTATCTGTTTGTGTTTCTGTTTCTGTTTCTGTTTCGGTTTCAAATTCGAAAGTAATGCGGTCGAGCTGTTCCTGGGTCAACGGTGCGTATTAGCAATGCGGACGGTCAACTAGCCAACTAGTATCAACTGGCTGTTGGCCAATTATCAGCTGTAGGTGGCATTCTATGGTCTATGGTCCTATTCGAGCTGCTATCTCAGGCAATGATCCGAGCATGCAATTGTTGCCGCTTGAACTTTGCAGCACGTTAAGTGGAGCAATTCTTAAAGAGAGCCTGCCTGCCGACTGTCTGTGGGTAGACGGCGACAATGGGGCGCGGGGAGGCGCGGGTAAACGTATGCGGGTCGCGTCATCAGACGACATCAGTCTGCGGCATTTAATTAGAAAAAAAAAAAAAAACGAAAGACGCGAAAAATTTGCCAACTATTTGACAATGTGGCGGCTTTTTAATTGGCAACGGCCACAAAGACGTTGCATAATGTGCCGGGGATTGCCTCAAAGTGATGCACAAAACGCTGCAACAAGCAAACAAGCAGCAAGCAGCAAGCAACAAGCAACAAGCGGCAGCAACAACAACTACAACTACAACTACTGGCTAAAAGCAGAAACATGTTGGCCATATATTTTTCAACGTCAAGTCGGTTTCTAAGCTCCTGCAGCACCCCTCACCCCACGCACACACACAGGCGCATAGACACAGAAAAACTACTTCTGTCTTAATGGTGTCAACACTGCTGCCAACTGAAAGCAGCAACTGCAAAATGCAGGCGCCGCCATCGCCTTCGACAATTGTCCGACAATATATATGGCTTTCATTGGCATTGACAGCGATAATTGGCTAAGTGCGAGTCAGAACTGTTTTGCATAGACTTTATGGCGTTGCAACTCCCAACTTGCAACAAGCTCCCTGCTTCCAGCAGCTGCCTTTAGCAATTGCTGACATTTTGACAACACGCAGGCTGCAATACCAGCAACTAAACACTGTCTAGCATATATCATTTATCATTTTGACCGTGGCCTAAAATTAATATCTCTCCTCTCCACATCGACGTGATCGCGATATGCAAATGAGATTAAGCACCATCTGTGTGTGTGTGTGTGTGCGTGTGTGCGTGTGTGTGAGGATTTGCCTAGTTTAACAAAATTTATAGTTCAAGTAGCAATTTAACCAATCGATGAGCATTTGTCAAATTATGACAGAATACAAGCATTTCCACTTAATTGAATGTCTCTTTAAACTACCAAATTAAATAGAAAGCACTTTGAAATATTTGCAGGCAATTGATTTAAATATATATATATATATATATATATATATAAATACATATATAAATATATTCATATATATACACTCGCTTTGAATTTTAGAAAGTTTTTCTGTTTCTTAGAAATAATTTATAAACATACGGAAATAAATTTCATAGAATTAGAATTGGGGAAATAAATATTAATATGCCCAAAATACCAATGCTTGGGATTAGATTGATAGCCCACATAATCGATGTAGTGCTAGTTATAATTAGTAGCTGTGTTGATAGTCATACACATGAATGATTTATAATTGTCGTACCCCTCCTATTAATGGGGCAACACTATCTATCGTTCTTTTGCCAACCATTACCATTATTACCAACAGTGCTCTGTGGCACAGTTTCAGTTTCAGTTGCTTTTCGTATTTTTTTTTTTTTTTTGGAGCAGAGATAGTGATGTGAAACGGTTGGGGGTAAAAACAATAAACCTGTCGGACCCATTCCGTAGCTGTTTAATATCATTGCCATATGCATTATTACCAAACCCAAAAAACCGCACAATACAATAAGCGACACAACAGCAACAACAACAATCATAGAAGATACGACGACTTTTGGCCGTGTACAACGGGACGTATGCGCGTTGTTGTACTATTTGGTATTTTGTATGCCTTCACATTAGATAAGTTGAGATTGGCGATTGTCGGTTACATTGTTGTCGCTGCTGTTGCTGCTTTTGCTGCTTTTGCTGCTTTTGCTGATTTTGCAGCTCTTGTTGTTAATATTGTTGCGGTTGTTGTTATGCAAATTTCTTAACAACCTCTAAATACGGCAGCAGCAGTATTTTAATTTTAATTTTTTTCTCCTTTTGTTTTTTGGCTTGAATTTTTAATTAACATTGCGCATACGCCACATGCACCCCAAAAACAGCAACAACAAAAAAAGAAACAAGTTAGAATGGTCTAGTCGAGAGAGCTCGACTTCGAGATACCCTCAACTTAGGCTTGCTGACATTAGTTTGTTCAACATTTGGTTAACAAAATCTGTCTTTTCATATTGAATCTTAAAGCAGGTTGTCCACTGGATTCATAATAAGTATGGGTATATTATATATATATATATATATATATATTACCAGGCTATATCTGTACAGTTGTGTCAGTTATTGGTCTCGATACATATCGATATTATTAGGGCAATTATCGAAAAAATTAAATAAACTTGATTCACTTTTGGTATATGAGAACTTACCTTAAAAGTTTAAAGTTCGCAGATCCGTCTCAGAGACTAAGTTAGCTAAATCGATGCTGAACAAGAATATATATACTATATAGCATTGGAGATGCTTGCAGCTGGCCATTACATTACTTCATTATACCCTCTTTCCTATTTTTTGTATAAAAACAAAACGGAGACTCGGCCCCGAAACAGTCTGAATCTTGAGCGGAGCGGCACCCATTTGGAGCTATGCTGTTGTTGTTGCTACTGTAAAATGTATGCCAAATAAATGTTGCTAAAAATGAAATAATGAGCACACTTTTTGTATGCAAACATGGTCTAAACACTTTCACTGCTGCAGCAACAGAAAAAGCAATAGCAGCAGCAGCAGCAGCAGCAGCAAAAACTGCAACTCAAAGGCTACACGATTTTCGTGTCGTAAAGCTCTCAACTATGCTGGCCAAGTGAGCCCAGCCAAGTGAGGACAGTCCGAGTGGGTGGCTGTCTGCCTGGCAGAGCGGACAATGTTCGCAAGACAACTGTTGTTGAGCAACACTACAAGAAATGCTTGTTAATATTTAATATCAGTTCCAATAATTATACACATGTATGCATATATATGTATATATATGTATATGTATATATATATACATATACATATATATATGTATATATATCCGGCGTACACAATGCCCAACATTTCGTACATTATGAGTCTCTGTTGTTGTTGGCTTGTGAGTGGAAAAATTACCGATTGATTTAAATTTGTATTTGTGAAATGACTAATAAAATTAATTCAAATATATGACACGCAATAAGCACATTATTATTACATTATTACCGTGAATTTAATTATAATTCTATTTTAAGAGAAGCGATTAGCTCTCTTTGCATATATGAACATAATTGACGAATTTTGAATGTGGCAACAACTTCACATTCTGTAGACAGGCTAAATGCGACTAGGCAACGACGGAGTAAATTGTTTTGGAATTGTCGTCGAACTGAATTGGAAAACGTTTAGCAAGTAAACTTCACGTTGAGGATCTAGCCCCGAATTTTGTGCTGTGCAATGAGCAGTAGTAAGAGCTGTGAGCATTGAGATGCACATGAAATTTAATCTGTGACTTGTGAGTTGGGCATGGAAATGGAAAATGGAAATTGCACTGGACATGGGCCAGTTGAAGTCGCTGTCGCATTTGCAATTAACGAACGAGGCGACGACATTGATTAACGAGGCGTTTTTAAGCGGCACTCAAACACGCGCTAATGTCGCGACAGACAACATATATATAGATATATATATATATATATAACAGCAGCAATAACAATAACAATAACAATAGCAACAGCTGACGTTCGACAGTCCATATAGACATTCATACAATGAGACGCACACACAATGGCAATGGCAGAGTGCAACGCATATTTTCGTATGTGCAACTGCTTGTATCTGATAGTTTTCCATAGGCAGCAGTTGTAGATACAGCTACAGATGGCTACAGAATGGCATCCAGAAAACTGTTCAATTGTTGGCAATGTCCGCTAATTGAATTGAACGAGCACTTAACTGCTTAGGATAACTCGAAAATTAGTTAACAATTGGCGTGAGCCATACACACACACACACACACACACACACACACACATAGACACGCACACACCACAAGTAGCATATATAATATATATAGATATGTTGTTCTTTACTCGCAATTAATGTTAAATATACTTAATAATCGGATTTTGGATTTTTGTCTTTTGTCCTGTTTTATTTTTTACATTTGGTGTGCTTTATTGCAGCAATAATAAGGCAGCTCAGAAAGCAGAAAGTACTCGGATTTATTTATTGTTTAATTTTGTATCAACACACAAATGTATGGAGATAGTCGTTGCACTCGCCACTCGCCACTCGCCACTCGTGAGCTAATGGAGCCATACACACGAGGTGAACTGGAGTGCGTCTCCCGAGGCGACGACCCCTCGAAGTGGATTGCGCATCTGTATGATCATTCATATATATATATATATATATATATATAGCTGACTGGCTGTGTTTTTTTTTATTATTTGTGTGCATCTCTGAGCTCTGATTCCGATTTCAAATAGAAGCTATAGTTTAGTAGATAAGCACGCGCCATTGATATAAATTCACTTGAATGTATATATACATATATATATAAATATAAATATATTTTATTTTATATTTATTATATATTATGATCGCACTTATTATTTATATTATCTGGCTTTACTTTGGGTGAGGTTAGTGCCGTCACCTGCGCATTTAGCAATCGCTTCTGATCTCGTTTTTTGCTGCTTCGCAAATTCGAATTCAAATTTGAGCTTTTGGTATTTCCATTTAAAATAAACTGTGTATGTGTGTGTTTGTTATTGTTGTTAATTGTCTGTTTATTGTTATTCTTATTATTGTTATTGCTATTAACATATTAACATTGGTATTGATCTTAACGCAGTGCAAAGCTTTTAATTAATTTGTTTCTGCTTGTTGTTATTATACACGAGCAGGGGGGAATTTTTAGTTTGTCATAAGCTGAATTGAAATCTAAGTATTTAATAGCCTACTATCAACATTTCCTACATTCCCAAATATAATCTATAGAAGAATGTGAAGTTGATGCCTGTCCAGTTTGCCACAAGGGACAACATTCTGCACATTCACAATTCGTAAAGTATGTTGAGGATTTTAGAAATTTGCATAGAGTATTTCGGGTTTTTGTATCGATGTTATGAAAAGTATGGCAATACCATTGTCAAAACTAATTGATATTTCAAGACGGATCAATTCATGTTGTATTATAATTTACGACTGAAAGCCAAATAGAAATGAATTTTTTTCGTTTTTAAAGTGAACTCAAATGTATTGGGCTGTTTGCAGTAAACTGGTTATCGTCTGCCAAGTATTTTAATTAATTCTTTTCCATGTCATTTCGCAAATGCAAATCAAAATAAGCAAATCAGCTGTTTTATTCAAATCAATCGGTAATTGTATAATATATTTTGAATAATATACAAATGACATATACAAAAACAAGGGTTCTTAAGGTTCGTCATCGAGAATATTCCGTTTGTTCTTTCTTCTTTGTATTAAAGTGTTATTTTTGTATACTTATACTTTTGCATTTTAATTGAGTTGCACTCGCAAAGAAAGCACTATTAAAATTGAATTATTTGCTTAACAGATGTATAAATAAATATATCTACAAGATATTTGGCAATACAAAAGCAGTAAAAACGACAGAACAACAAAACCGACAAGTACAATAAAATGAGGCAACATTATTCATCAGAAGATGTGCATTCCACAATTACTTACAATTTCAATTAAAATCTTGAAGAATATTAAAAAACAAAAATGTTAACTTAAGTAGCCGTTATAAGTGTGATCAATGCTCTTATTTATCGAATCCTGTTCGAATTCACGATCAATATTATGCTGAAAATTAAGTCGTTGTCTTATTTATGACAAAGTTCATCATTCGCTGAGTGTTTCCAATATTTACTAATAATATAAATATGCTCTGCTTAAATATATTTCGTTTATATATATATTTCGTTTGAAAACAGACATTTTATATATATATATATATTTTTTTACATTTGTCATTAATATTAAATCAAAAAAACTAAAATAAAAGACTGTCATTAAACAATCCATACAAATAATATGTGAAAGTACATATTTATATAATTGATGGGATTGATAAACAAATATCTTGAATAAAATAGAGAATAAAAATATGTAATAAATACGCACATTTTAGCAGGATAACACCGTTGCCCTGTTGATTTAGATTCAGTTCGAGATTGTTGCGAATCATCAGTGACGGATGCGAATGCTGATGATGATGCTGATGATGAGAGCCATCCAGTGCGGATTTAATTAAATGGAATGCCATCATTCCAATGCATTACCCGAAATCGTCTTTGTTACACCGATCAATTGTTGCAACTTCTTTATGTATATATATATATTAATATATATATATATATGACTTTCTCTCTGGATGCCTGTGTGTGTGTGTGTGTGTGTGTGTGTGCAGTGGAAATACATAAGTAATAAGTCGGGTCATCGCCTTGCGGTTATCTCTCTAGTTGCAACATCATCTCAGATCAGCCAACGAAATGATGCTTTGGACTTTTTTGAATGTTTGAAATGTTAACAAATCGTTCGTCAATTTAATGTGTTTACTCGAATTAGAAACGAACAAAAAATGCGCTCAAACTGATAATGCAAAGGCAGACGGCTGCCAAGCTTGCAGCTTAAATGAATTATTCTCGATTTATTTTTGAATACCTATGTGTGCGTGCGTGTGTGTGCGTGTGTGTGTGTGTGTGTATTTATATATGTTATGTTGCCATCGACAACGACAACGACTACGACAACGCATTGTTAACGCCTCCCTCAGAGTGAAGGACGGCAAAATTGTTGCTATGGCTGCGTTTGCAGCATTTGTTTTGTTGCTTAATAGGTCGAGTGGGGTCAGCGAGGTCGACAGTTTGTTGTTGTTGTTTTTTTGAGGCAGCAAACATTGCAAACAAATATGACAACAAGAACACACACACACACACACACACACACAAGTAGTCACACTCACACACACACACACACACACACAGAGAGATATAAAAGAGACTCACAGTTTTATTGGTATGTATTTTTTGCACAACTCTCGCAGCCCCAAATAACTAACACACTTGCACTTGTGCACCAAAAAAAAAAAACAAATCAAAAGCGCAGAGAATAAAAAGCAGAAAAATTGATGTGCAGCTGCGTGCATGTGCGTGAGTGTGTATGTGTGTGTGCGTACGCTATTATTTATTTGTGGGGTGATAAAGCGAAAAACGGAAAACGAAAAACAGAAAACAGAAAACGATAGCGCAGCCTGGCAGAGCATGCAGCAAGCACGACAAGATCGATTCTACTGAATCCGCTGAATGCCGATGAATGGGAATGTAGCCCAAAAAAAATGAGCCAACAAAAACAGCGACTAAAAAAACGACGATGACGATGACGAGACGATGACGATGTCCAACGACGACGACGATGTCCAACGATGACGACGACGACGTGGAGCGGAGTCAGCGGAGCATGTGCCACAAAAATTTACACGCTGCCTGCCTGCCTGCACATGCAAGTTGCTAGCGTGTGTGTGTGGAGATGGGAGGGGAAACAGCCTGTTGCGAGCTCAGCTCGATTTCATTGATTACCGGCTAAGCGTAGTATAAAATGTAAGCAGCGAACTCAACGAAGAATTCGACAATGCATTAATCTGATTGGCAGACAGACATATATAAACAGAAGCCTGCACATAAATTGTAATCTAAATAAGCTTTGCATTGTTTATATATGAAAACAAGTTTACATTTGAAAACTTGCAACTGTTAAGCAAGTGAGGCATTTAAAAGCTTGCTATGATTTGCAATTTAAAATATGTTCCCAACAATATGCAACGAATGTGTGCAAACGGAATGTAAATTTCGTTAAGTATGGACCGACACCTTTTAGCCAAGACACGACACATTACACAAAAATACAACAGATGGCGCCAGCAATGCGCAACTCTAAGCGGCATACAACAGCAAGCAGCATCACGTAAGCTTGCATTTTGCACGGTGTAACCATTGAATAAATGTATGTAACACTTTAGTAATAATACTTAAACATTTTTATGTTTTGTTAAAAACAAATGCACTTGATTAATATGGTGGAAAAATTTAAATATGTTCTTAATTCAGTATCTCTTTTAAACTAAGCTCTTAAAATTGCACCAAAAATCAAAAATGAAAGAAAAAATCAAAATAAAATCTATATGATATAAATATATTTGGGAATTCAATTTTCAAACAAAGTTACATTGCTCGCCATTAAAAAAAGAAAGAATACTGATTCTGCTTCTGTCTAAATAAATATATATCCACAGAAATGTATCTAAAATCTTTCTAAAGACATTGAAAAACATTTGCAAAAAAAATGTGTCACTCAAATTTTCTTAAAATTGCAAAGTGAAAAATAAATTATGTTTATATGACAATTATTGTTTAATTCATAATAATTTTCTACAGAAATCAATAAATATTATCGGACCCTAACTCGGATTATATATAATGTTATTCCATTTATAGTGCATTTAAGCAAAGTGGCAATTAAAAAAAAAAAAACTTGTGTAGTTCCCATTTATATGAACATTATTATTATAAGCATAATCATTTTGTGCATAAATCTTTGTGGCAAATTTGATAAATATTTTGGGACACTTTTCTTTTGTTTTTGTTTTTATAACCCACTCACCTGCGAGACCCGTGTCATTGATGCTCGATGTGGATGTGGAGAAGCCGGGTAATTTGCGCCATCCCTTGCGGTTCCAGAAGCTGCGCGCCTTCGACTCCGTGGGCACAGTGGGACCCGGATCCTCGGCAGCACGAATCCGCGCACAGCTGAGAATGCGGCGGCCGCAGGAGGCGCGCGTCAAAAATGTGGAATTCGAGGCGCACATTAGCGAGCTGGTTGTGGCACTGGCCGTGGCAATTGTTTCATCGTACGCTGTGGAGCGTTGAAACGAACGGCAACTTTGTGTGGCATATGCCGCTGTTGCTGTGGGCGTCTGTCGGGCGCACTTGATGTGCTGCGTCTTGCTCAGACGTAGGCTGCCAATGTAGCTGGCACCGCTGCTGCCGCTGAAGCCGCTATCCAAATCACCACCGGCTGCGGTGGCGGCACTGGTTTGTGGTGCGATGGCGGTGCCCCCACAGCTGGTGTTGCTGTTGTTGCCAGCGATATGTGTAGTTTGCTGGCCCTTGAGCGTTGCCAGCAGCTGCTCAATGCCGCCAACGTTGCTGCTTGTATCACAGATATTGTCCGCCGAGGTGGATGTGAGCCGGCCGAGAATCGCTGGCTGTCCGCTAGTTGCCGTCACGCAAACCGTCGGACTTGGCTTGGGTGGGGTGCCAGCAACAGCACCAGCAGCACCAGCTCCAGCTGGTGGACTGCATTTGGGCGGACTTTCGGGCATAAGCATCGCCTCCACGCTGAGATTCAGCTCGCCGAGTATCTTGTGATGACGATGCTGCACTCGACGCAGCTCCTCCTCGACGAGCGTTTGATTCAGTGAGCCCGCTGAATGCGACCCAATGCTGCAGCCCAATTGTTGCTGTGCAACCTTGCCCGATTGCAACGCGGCCGCATTGATCTCTTCGTAGAAATTCTCGCTCTGGTTGGCTACAACTGCAGCTGCTGCTGCTGCTGCTGCTGTTGTTGTTGTTGCTGTTGCTGCTGCTGCCGCTGCTGCTGCCGTTGCTGCTGCTGCTGCTGCAGCTGTGGTCAGCTTGTGGTAGCGCGTCTGATACGATTGCAGCGTCGCCGGCGACACCAGCTGCTTGTTCTTCTTGCCCTTGGAGAGCAGGGCGCGTATCGAGTTGGGCGGCGGCGGCCCAACATCAACTTGTGGCTGCAACGCAGCCGCACAGCAACTGGACTCCACATTTGTGCTGCCATCCGGCTTGGGTACATTGGAGTGCCGCATTGCGGCGCCCGGCTCATAGTACGCATATGAGTAATCATGCTGCTGTTGATGCTGATGTTGGTGTTGATGATGAGCATGAGCATGATGATGATGTAGATGAGGATGTTGATGTTGATGCTGATGCTGATGTGGATGTTGCTGATGATGGTGCACATGATGCAGACTGTTCGCCTGCTGCAGTTGCGTCCACTGTTTGTCACCGCCGCTGTTGTTGTCGCGTCCCAGCGTTTTGCTCTGGCGCGCCAGCTGCTTGAGATGATGCGGTGACAACTCCTGCTCCGTACAGATTTCAATGGCATCCGGATCGGGGTCCGGATAGCGAGGCAACAGCTGGCGCCGTCCATTGCCATTGACGGCAACGCTGCCGGCGTTGACAGCAACCGTTGTGTTGCTGCTCACAATTGCCGCAACGGCAATGGGTGAGCTGCCGGCGGATTTGTGCAGCGGACTGCTGGCAGCCGGTGGCGGATAATCCGGCGGCGGTGGAAACTGCAAACAGCCAGCACTATGCTTAGGCACGTGTCCCTTGCCCATGCCATGAATGGCTTCCAATTGTTGTTGTTGCTGCTGCTGTTGCAGCTTCTGTTGCTGCTTGAGTCGCTGCAGTTGCGTCTGCTGTTGCGTGTAATAATTTTGATTGGCGGGCTGATGCGAATGCGAATGCTGATGTTGCTGCTGCTGCTGATGCGGCTGCTGCTGCTGCTGGTGCTGGTGCTGCTGCTGCTGGTGCTGGTGCTGCTGCTGCTGTTTCAGCTTGGTGTGCGTGTGTGAGTGCACGTGCAACTTGGCCAGATGATGAGCGTGTTGGTGCTGGCTGCCGCTGTTGTTGCTGCTGCTGTTTACGGCGCTGCTGCTGCTGCTGTTGTTGCTGCTGCTGATCAATGTTGCGGCACCAACGGCGACGCTGTTGCCATTGTTGTTGTTGCTGCTGCTGCTGCTGCTGCTGTTGTGGTTGTTGCGTCTGCTGCCCAGTCCCAGGCCCTCCATAGCACATGTTGCCGCTTGCCGCTAACCCTTTGGCGGCGCTGTAATGAGTAAAGTTTAGCGACAATTAGCTAAATATTCTCAGCTGTGTGAAATGCGAGAGCCACTTCCTGGAATCTTAACTGGAATCAACTGGCACGCTTCAAGAACTGACACCATGGGCCAAAATGGCTCTCTTTGTGCAAGTAAAAATAAAGGAATAACAAAATAGTAATTCCTATCTTAAATCAGAGCTCACAAAATAACTTCTTATTCTAATCGATTTCACAATTTGGTTTAGTTTTCACAAATTTGGGACACGTTTCATTGCTAGTTCAGATAAAATCGCAGCTTGCTGTTATTTACAATCTAGTCATATTTATAACAACATTTTGTTCTATTAAGATTTTGCTAAGAAAATTAGGTGTTTTTTTCTCACAGTCCCACGATTAAAGAATTCAAATGCAAACGCTTTTGGAAGCGAAGATTCGCATACCGAATATCACCCAGCACATAGAATTCAGACTTCAGTCTTCAGTCTTCAGTCTTCAATCTTCAGACTTCAGCACTGCCAGCACCTGTCGTGTTAAGTGCCTTTGCACTACCCCAACAACATGCTGCTGGCTTAAGGAGAGATTAATTGCTGATAATTAAGTGAGTCTTTGGATGCGGATGAGATGCGACGAACGCCTCTAGCCATCTATGGACACCAAACCAGTGACCGCTACTGGGCTTCAGCTCTTTCTCTACCTTTTTATGTCCGCCGATGCATAAATTGAAATCAAGCAAGTTTGCAGAAAATAAAATGATTCAAAATCATAACTTGGCCCGCAAACAGCTTGGACAAATGTGTTGACATGTGAAGCTTGCAAGTCATGCAAGTTCAAATTTGTGAATCTGGCGATGCCAATTCCATTTCATTTTCGGTGGCAAATACATATGTACATATGTATATGAAAATCTCCAAATAATTTATTCTGTGGATTGCAAAGCTTAACTGAAACTGAACTATATGCCATGAAATGCCATGAAAATGCTGTGGAAGCTTTAATTCGTCTATTTTAATTAAATTGAAATGGATTAGTTAAGGCTTACAGATACTCAAAGCTCAAACTCAAAACAAGTAGCAATGTTATTCTCAAGAAGAAGTCCGACTAGGAAATACCCTGAATCCAGTTTTTGAATTCATATTGAACCTGCTGATATTAATTAGTTGAATGTACAAAATCTGAGTTTCTTATCGGATCTGAATGAAATTACAGTTGATCAATAATAAATCATGATGAGTATAATAAATATGCATAAATTGACAGGGTTTGCGTATTTCATCGCTATCGAAAATCGATATGATATCGGCAAAATAAAACACATTTTTTCATAGTCTAAAATGAAGTCTAAAATTTCAAAATGTGAAACTGTTTCAAGATAAGTACTTCTTCTTAATTTATGTAAGCTACGTTCTTTAATTATGAAGAACATCATTAATTGGAGTTGAATTTTACTCTTATAAATCAAATTAATGCTAAATTAAGAACGTAACTTTTAAATCAATCATAACACGCCATCTTATAAAACATGTTTTTGTAAGCAATTAAAATATATATATACATATATATCTATATATAAATCTCACTTTTATTGGAGATGCCAAGTCTACTTGTATGCCATATAAAGCATACTTGCTACTTGACTTTGAGGCAAAGTTTTACTTCGAGTGTAGACAGACGATCAGACAGCAAATAAGAATAGTCCGAAATTGTGCAAAACGGAATAAAGCTGATGATGATAAAGCCACCAAGTTATGACT
Source organism: Drosophila macrothrix (assembly GCA_035042055.1). Taxonomy (NCBI): domain Eukaryota; kingdom Metazoa; phylum Arthropoda; class Insecta; order Diptera; family Drosophilidae; genus Drosophila; species Drosophila macrothrix. The sequence goes on along the minus strand of JAWNLX010000587.1, from coordinate 18,694,062 downwards.
CCATAGCAGGTTAAAGTCCAGAATTCGGTTGGTAATTTGAGTCGAATTCCCTGATCTCTTTCTCTTTCTCTTGCTCCATCTCCCTGCCCATCTCCATCTCTATCTGTGTGTGGACCTCTGTCTTTGCTTCTATGTAACCTGAGACGGGACTGAGAACAAGGAATGTTTTGGGGCACTGAGACGACAATGGGACAGCTTGGCAAGCCGATGGAGTGCAGTGCGCTCTGTTTGGCACAGCAGGTCACCAAATTAGCGTCTAAATTTAGCTACTCGGCCATTGGATTGCGAACAGCGGGTGTTGAAATTGAATCAAAGCAATTCCGCTTGAATTGGAATTAAAGCATCGAGCTGCTGATAATCTCAACTCAACCTGGGCATTGGCTGCACTTAACGCTGCCAACATGAAAAACGGAAACCCTTAAACATTGTCAACAACAAACGCTTCTCTAAAAGGATGTGTACGAACACAAGCCAAACAGCAGCAGCTGAATGCTGTACGAACTGTGGAAACTGTGCAAACTGTGCAATCTGTGCAAGCTAGCAGTCAGGAGTCGTCGGCAGCAAAAGCACTCAGCTGCCAACACAATCTGTGGGAGCACACTCCTTCGCCAGGACAATGTTTATGAGCTATAATTGTGCGTGTGTCTCTTTCGCTCGACATATGTGTGTATGTGTGTGTGTGTGGGTGTGTGTGTGTACACACTATGACACTCGTTAGTTTACGCCTTTCTCTTCTCCACTCCACTACACTAAAAAAATATTCAAAATCATTTTAGCTCGAAATCGTTCTTTTTCTCCAATTTCCAAAATGTGCAACTCGAAATTTTGCTGGCAAAAAAAGAAAAGAAAAAAGAAAAAAAGCAGCCTCATATTTTTTGATTTACAAATGTACAGCATACTAATTGTGTTCTTTCAGTGTAGCTGATAACCCCAAGTGCAAGTTGGTGTTTTTTTTTGTTTTTTTTGTCTAACAAGAAGAGAAATTGCAAAAGAAAGTGAAGTGATAAACATATACTTCTACTTCTACTATGAGAAAATCCACAAACAGCTTCCTGGTAGTTTTATGTTGGCCAGAAGGGGGGGATCGGTTCGCGTTCAGAGAGTGCCCAATTAGCCTGCGGTTGTGGCTCAAGACTTTCGCTGGCGAACCGAGGCGATTCGTACTAATTACAAATACACCATTCAAAGCTGAGCGCATATGCAAATATCTGGTTAAATATTTTACAGCATCAGCCACGCACTGGCTGTGCAAGCAAACGGCAGCTGAATGTAACTCAGCGCAAATGTGTTAAAGTAGCAAAATGTGGCAATGTTTACATTAAAGCCCAGACAGCGAGTGGCAACAACAATCACATTGTGCCGCAGAAATGCAAGTGGGCTGGCGCGTGTTCAATAAGAACATGAATGAGCATAAAGTCACGATTGGAGTGCGATACACTTGCAAACAAATAGTTACCCTAGACAATTGCACAGTAATGAACGCAACTTGAAACGCAATCACTATTTTTTCATTTCTAAAATAAATTTACAAAAAAAAATACTTCTAAGTTTAGCTTAATAAGTCGAAGTGCAAGTTCCTTTTGTCAATTTTCAAATTGCCTACCAAATTCTGAAAAATCCATATACAATCCTACAGTTAAGTAATGTTATTTATGTTTTTTTTTATATTTTACTTATAGTTACACTACTAAGGATTAACAATTTTTCTCTGGGTTTCCCCAATCCTTGCAATAAATGTTGCACTTGATTGCATTTAATGTTATATAAGTTAATTTTTTTTTACAGTGCATTGTTTTTAGTCGAAATTAATAACTAAATAAATTAAAAATCATTTAAGAAAGTCGTTTAAAAATGGAGATAGAATTTTTCCGAGTGTACATATGTGCGTATAATATGCACATAAGTCGATGTGTGCAAAGCCCAAAATAAAAAAAAATAAAAATCACAACAACAAAAAGACAACAAAACGCATTGGAATAATTATTCGCAAAACGGGAGGAAGCAGCAGCAGCAGCAGCAGCAGAGAGTAAAGAAGTGTTGCATGTTCTTCTATCATATTTACAATTTATGTGTCGCCAATGCACTCAGGCCAACCCCAGTACACGTTTTGCAGCCAGCTGCCCCCACATCCAAAGCGAAGGCCCCCTATTTTCTTTGCGTGGCACGTTTGTTGAGTGCCCCACGATGCAACTGCATTGTTGCAGAAAAATGCACATGGAGTTGGAGGAGGGCGGCAAGGCGGCATCGTCTGATAGCATCATGCGAACGCGAACAAGTAATTAGAAAATATATTTAAGATGTTTTGCTGCTACTGCAACTGCAACTCCAACTCCAATTGCAAACATCGCCACCAGCGGATGATCATCATCATAATCATCGTTATTCGCACACATGTACATATAACGCTCAATGCCAAAGGCAACCCCTGAGGCTGTGCCCCTTATATATCCAATTGACGCATGTGCAACTACCACAGCCACATGGGAATTATCATTTATAGCTATGACGTAAGCGCAATCTTTATGCAAATACAAAATACATCATATATCAAAATAGGTTCTTTGCTAGCTAAATTGAAAATCTCATTTGCCATATATATATATATATATATATATATATGCAATACCTAATTAATTCAACTCCGATAAAGAATGTCACATTTTTAGCTGTTAACTGAAATATTCATAATTTCAGCTGGTATTCCCAATGGCATCAATAAATCTTTTATCATTTTTCATTTTAATATCCAGAGAATTATTATATTCCTTATTTTATGTTTATTTTTTGTTTTTATTACTCTCCGTCAATTTTAATTTAAAATTAAAATTGTAAATTTATATTTTTAAAACACTTCTTTTTTTCTAAACCTATTTGAATGAGCAATGTAAAAAGTATATAAATATGACGATAATTCCATCCAAAAGAACTAAATTCTAAATTCTGAAAGGTCTTTCCTCGCTTTTACTGTTCACATCTGCAATCAACTTTCTCATAATTTAAATTAAACTAAAAAAAATATTTCAAGCGAAATACATAAATGCGAAAAGTACGAAAATTTCATAAAATCAAAATAAATATATATCTTATAGAACATATCTACTAATCTGAGATGAATAAATTTTAATTCGAATCGTCAATTCATTAGTGACCAGTGGCCCAAAAAAAAAAAATGAGTTGGGAAAGGAAAAATATTAATAAATATGAATCATTCAATAAAATTCTTCATAAATCATTCTTTTTTTTGACTCGTTGCACACAACTCAACAATATCGGGATAAATTTTGGCTTTCGCAAATCTTTTTGTTCTCTTTGCCTTGCAAGCAGCAAGTAGCTGATTGAGTTTCGAAATGTGTCAGTTGCAATGTGTGTGATCCAGCCAGCTGATAGAATTGCTTGTTAATTTACGAATTAAATGAATCGCGCAATTGTCATGTGGCAGCGGGAGAACGAAACCCAGATCTCAATGGCTAATTGGCGTTGGCAAATTGCCGACAGCAGCAACAGCATTTGCAACAAATGCCGCAACATTTTCAGTGTTTGCAAGTTGACTGTCTGAAGCATTATGCCACCCCTGTTTGTGAGTTGCTTTTGCTTATTGTTGGGTGCATTGACTTACTCCACTTGCAACAGTCCTTCCTTCTATCAAGACGTGTCTTCCTATCAAAATTTGCCTGCAGCTACTCGACGTATGCGTGATGCATTGTCAACAAGTGCAGCATGGACAACACTGTGCGAATGTGCAACGAAAGCAGCAAACAACCGAAACAAAAACAACAACTACAAAAATTGGCGGCATGTGCTGCTGTATGCGTTTCATAGCCTCTGTGGCACAACAAAGCTGCTTCATGAATGCATATTTTATTCGCATTACGCTTACATTTCTAAGCGGAGATAAACGCTGCGATGCCAGCCATCTTGGCGCTATCTTGGCCAGCTGCCTTCTTCTGCTGCTTCCTCTCTTTAGCACTTACCACATGAGACCACACCACCAAATGCCCATATTTCAGCTACAATTGAGCCATTTAGACTTAATATCAGCTCTCCTCCTTCTGTCACTGCAATTATTTCGTTGGAAAACACACAATTCACTCAATGTCTGCGATATACAGAATTTGTTCTATGTCTCCAAGAAGGATGTACAAGACACAACTGATAATATCAAGGGGAAAGAAACAAGAGATTTTATTAAGGTTTGATATTGATTGTTGTGGCAATAGAGAGATTGTTTCGCAGTCTCAAATTGAACTTATAATCTCAATTTAAGATGATGTCTTCAACATTTCCTTTCGAAAATCCATGTTAGCAATTTAAGCTTTAATTGCTTGTCTTAATAAAAATGTTCGCAAATGAATTTGGGAATATAAGGTAGTAAGATTATTGCTAGCAATCAGCTAATGTGCTCTGAGATACAAAATGGTTATGGATGGCATAATTCGTAAAACAAGTTTGATGACAAAGAGCTAGAAAATTCTTCCGGAACTGCAAAATTAACTTGACAAATTCGAAAGAATCAGTATCTGTACTTATTAGATTGTGTAAGATCAGGAAGAGTATGCAGATGTATTGGTAAAAGTGTGCTGCGGTTTGTTAAGTTATTATTGGTATTCCAATTAAGTCCCCGAAGGGCAAATAGCAGAAATAAATACGCTTACTTAGCCACATCCGAGTCGAATATTGATTCCGTTAACAGTGTTAGTAGCCCCGAAATAGTTTTAACGTTCGCTCTTTAGAAATGATACTCCTGCATATCGTTGAGCACTTGCTTCATCATCAACAGTAGCTATACAACTTGGTCGTATTGACGTCGAAAGCCTTGAAACCTTAAACCGGACTGTTGGTCAATATCGAAAATAATAATAACAATAACATTAATTTCACTAACACGTTTGACACTTGATGCAAACGTTCTCTGTACAAACTGACAACACTTTAAATTGTATGCTTGTCAACACTCTGCCTGATTCGATGAGAGCACAAATTGCTAAGTCTGCAGCCTGGCAGGTCAATAGATTTGAGCTCAAGCTGTTTTTGCAAATTCTTAGTTGAACGTGTTGTTTGTTTGCAACAGTGCTGTCCACTATATCGACAATAACAACGTGACAGATTGAGCATGTATCGTTTTTGAGTTGCTTCCTGAGTTGACTTTGACATTAATCTAAAATCGATTCGGAGTTGAATTTGAAAAATCGCAAAATCTTTGTCACATTTCCATTTCAAATTTGGTGCTTGTGTGCCTGAATGCTACATGGAGTACAAGTGAGCGAAGATTGGGTAATTATTGGACGCAGTTATTGCGGTATACGACAAGGGCCTGTTGGGAAGCTGAAGTTAAGCAAGATGTAAATGTAAATGTGAATATGGAGTTGCGACAAATGTGGCAGATGGAGCTGCAATCGCCCAGCGAGAATGAGGAGGTGGCCTACTACAGCCAATCCCTGCCCAATAGGATGAGTGAGCGCACAACTCACTCCGTCAGGAAGGTGGTGGTGCGTCCACCTGTCGGCTACCACTGCCAAGAGAATGGGCAGTGACTGTGGGCGTAGTGGCAGTGGTGTGGCACATTATTTAAAAATGTAATTTGATTACTTTTTGACTTGAATATCAAATATCGCCTACCAATTTATTAACTTGAAGCTGACATATTTTTTGTTCAATCAGCAACTTTCACTTGGCTGTTGTTGGTTTTTTTGTTGGTTTAGACGATTTTATCGCTTGCTGTGTGTATTTTTGAATATATTGAAGTTGTTGCACTGCTTGGCAAGCTGTTAAAGTCAATTTGGCGCTGATTGAACAACTGGCTCGTTGGTCTAGGGGTATGATTTCCGCTTAGGGTGCGGGAGGTCCCGGGTTCAAATCCCGGACGAGCCCAAGTTGAATTACATTTTTCAAATTTTTTTTACATTCCCCTCAGTTGTCTGCAGCTGCCTAGTACAAACGCAATAGCCAAAATATTTCAAAAACACAAAATATCATATATGTATATATAACTCAAAAAAGAAATACATACAAGACAAACGAAAATTGACTTATTTGCATAATGAGGATAAATGAATAAACTTGTCTATATTATTTCTGTAAGAGAGAAAGAGAGAAGATATCTTTAGCCGTATAATGAATAAATTCTTGATCACCATAAATAATGTTCAATGTTTTTGTTGCAATAGTCTTCCTACAAAATTATCGAGGTAGCAGAATTAAAAAGGGTTATTTCATATAAAATGTAAAATTCTAGTGTGAAATTCATTGGTTGTAAGTATTTAGATTTTTTTTTTTTTTTTTTGCATTCTGTAGACCGATGGGGTTTATTTCTTATTTTGAATCTGCAAGGCGATTAAAATCAGTAATAAACTGCATATATAAACACATTATAACAGCATATAATACCAACTTTTTATTGATCGATCGAATATAATTATGAGGACTAGAAAATCGTTAATGTATTTGAACAAACGAACTTAAGAATATTACACAATATTTCAAAGAACATTTCCTAGTCAAGCTCTCTTGATTGAACATTAAATATGTTTTCAGACTCCGATGCCGATATTGATAGTAATATATTTCGTATTTTTTTGAATACCCGGAAATTACCTATGTGCTGTGTTCAAGGTAAAAACTACACAGTAGATAAATAAAAACTATACCCACAATTTAATGTAAGTAAAAGTAACAGTATTAAGCAATTATTTATAAATATAGATTGTTTTAAAAACAAAAATAATACTTTTAATCATAGGCTGTACTGAAGAGAAGAGGACAGTAGTCGTGCTGAGTCAATCACGCAAAATGATGCAGCATCATGGCACCTGCCGCAGGACGACATGGTCACGAGGGTTGTGTTAATTGTAATCCGTCTGATGACCTCTTGGCCTTTGACCGTACATAACACTTGCAAAGCAAATTATGCAAAATATGCGAAACAAATTGCCGGCGCAGCACTGCGCTGGCACTTGATAGAGTACGTCGGCGAAGGGTGTGCAGTGATGTGGAGGCTTGGAGGAGTCGCAGCCATGTTTCGTAATTACTTAAAATGCAAAACTACACCCTCAAACTTCCGCATGTTTGCATATACAATATAAATGTGTGTGCTTTCTATTGTTTTGGCATGCTTGCAGCAGCAGTGACAGAAGCAGTGGCAGCAACAAAAACCATAATAACAACAACATCGGTGGCAACACAGCAGGCAGCCAGCGTTGATGTTGCTTCCTTGACGGCTTTGAAGGCTGTGAAGCTGGAACTCGGGCGTGGGTCACCTGCTGCCACATCGTCAACATCATCATTGCCATCTTCTTTATTTTGTGCACTCAAGCGCCTTTTACTTCGTGCATAATTTCTTAGCCCTGCACTCAGAAAAACGAGATGCGTTGCATTTTGTTGCGGTTTCACCAAAAATAATTACTTCAGCAGATAGATTTTACGGCAATTATAATTAAGGCATCGCTTCACATTTTGTATTTTTCAGCTTCCAATTTCAGCTTTCCAATATTACATAAAAAACGTATATTTGATTTTCTAAATACATTTTTCTGAGTGTAAGCAGTGTGGCTGTGACACAACTGGGGGCAGCTTGGGAGCTCGGGTGCAATGTACTGCGACTTAACTGGTTGCTGCAGCTGTAAGCTGAAATCAACTAATTTTCACTGTCGATTTTGGTATATTGGCGACGAAATCGAATGGTCATTCGATACTAGATGTTGCATAGACAAATCGACAAGTTGCAAGTAGGACACGCCCTCCGCACGTGGCATGCAGCGCAGGCTAGCTGCTTTTGTGTACCCTTTTGTGATGCTGCTCAGCTCTCCAACTCTGTATTTACACAGCTTCCCATCAGCATTTCACCCTCAGCTTTCTCGTTTGTCGTGTGTCGTTGGTTGCTTGTCTATCTGCCTGTTTCTGTGTTCCATTAAGAGTAGCTCTTGGGCATGAATGTCATCATCAGGACAAGTGTTGCAGCGCGCTCACATGGGACAAGCAACAGCAACAGCAACAGCAACAACAAAAACAACAACAACAACACCAGCAGTAGCTGGGGTGAAAGTAAAAATTACACTTGCAACAGCAACTGCAGCAGGGCAACGAAATTTTTGTAAAACCGTCAAAGGCAAAAAAAAAAAGTTGACGTTTGTGATCCTGCAGCTAAAAATTGAGCTGGCACTGGAGCTGAAGCTGCTCCTGCTACTGCTGTTGCTACTGCTGTTGCTACTGCTGGTGCTACTGCTACTGCTGCTGCTGCTGCTGCTGCCATGACTGATTCTGGGGTTGTCCCAGCGCTCGAGTTCGTTAAACCTTCAAGCATCGAAGCTTTCATTTCTTGAAAAAACCCCCAACAACAACAAACTACAACATACCAGTGGGGCGCGAATCTCAGCTGCAGCAACTGCCACAGCAACAGCAATGGCAACGGCAATAGCATCAGCAACAGCAACAGCAACAGCAACGGCAACGGCAACATCAGAACGTCAGACGAGCAGGTCGGACCAAGTCGCGATACTCATATCGCAGATACTTTGATGCCAAGTGCTGGTTGGGGGTATTCAGACCGGGAGCACACTCCAAAAACTTAGCTGAGTGCGCCCTATCAAAAGTCGATGGTGACTGCTGGCAGACTTGGGGTTCGTGCGGAGGAGTCAAGTATATTGCGTTAAATTTTAATTAAACAAGCCACACGCACTTTTTCCACACTGCTGCAATCGTATGAAGACTTGTTCCTTTGTTATTATTGTTGTTTAATGCGGCTCGCTAAGTGCTCATAGCTCTGTGATTTTCAGCTTCAAGTGAGCGGAAATGTATAAACATTCTTATTATTATTATTATTATTATTATTATTATTATTATTATTATTATTATTATTATTATTATTATTATTATTATTATTATTATTATTATTATTATTATTATTATTATTATTATTATTATTATTATTATTATTATTATTATTATTATTATTATTATTATTATTATTATTATTATTATTATTATTATTATTATTATTTGTATTAAATCACAAAATATTTGTGGTTCAGTTATCCCAATTTTAATTTTATCATTTCAAAATTGTGTATTTCTTTTCTACATAAATAATAATAATTTGTCAGTTTTAATCGTATAAAATATGTTGAAAACAAATGACAAAATCACTATATTTTAGTTCGAGTTAAATATTTTTAATACAAATATATAACTTCTTTTTAAATTGCTGCCAAGAACTCAATTAAAATGAGTATTTAATTGAAAGAACTGTGCTAAATAGTTGCACAGCACATTTTCGATACTTAATGTTCAGCTAATTTTAGTTCGCTAGTTTTTTCAATTCTTTTTCGTTTAATTCTATTGTTGTTATTTTTGGTGGAGTGAATTGGCATCTGTACTGGGTAAATGTAGTCCTGTCTATTTTCTCTTCATTCCAAGCCAATCGGCGAATGCCACAGAATGATAGTTTCCAAATGCATCCAGGGCCATCACATCAACATAATAACCAAAACAGTTTTTCTTTAAAAATTTTTTTTGTTGATTCTTTTGCCACTTCTCTTCGTTCTTGCGGCCTATGGGATCCACCTGCTTCTCGTACAGATCATCAATAATGGGCAGCAGGTCATCCGCCAGCGAAACATTCTTCTTCAACATTACATCCCGCAGTCGGTTCTTCTGCTGAGTGGTAAGTAAATACGTTGGCGAAACATCCATACTGTACACCATTCTGTCCAGACGCTGGCAAAGATTCTGTCTCTGTTTCATAAAGCAGTAGCTGTGCAGGGCAATATTCTGTTGGTTGCTTTGTAGTGGTGCAACGCGCTCGCAGCTCAACGGCACCACCTGAATGTTACCGGTTTTGGTTCTGTTAATATTCTTGGGAGCGGGATTAGTATTTCCGACTCCTGTCGGTGCACGTGTTACCTCCTGTCTGGCACGTTGGGCGAGCCCCTCACGCGGCTGGTTGAAGGACAATCAGAAAGCAAAATGGATATCGGCTGCGAAAATCAGAGGCGACTGCTTACCTGGCTCGGCAGCTTTGAGCCGAGGTTTGCTGCGAATGGCTCATCGGCCAAGTTATGGATCACGTTTGGTGCCACAGATTGTGCAACATTTTCGTTGCGACTTAAGTTGCATTGGCTACGGTTCGGTTTATTAGTCTGTTGTGCTCGAGAAAGAGTTTGAGTGTATTCCCCATTGTAGCCAGCTGAATCGTTCTTCTCTACTTTCTGCATACCGTAATCTTTCTTGGCGGTCTCGTCATTGAAGCAGTTCTCAAAAATTCTTAAGCTTTTCTTACGATTTAGAGGTGCACGTAAAATTGTTGAAATTTATTTAATGTAGTCAATGTTATTTGGCTGACAATTGATATTACAAAGAAAACCAAATGCCTACCAAGTTCGTATATTCCAAATCATTTTGTGTGCTTACTTGGTTCAGTTCAGTTTGAATTGAGTTTAAACACATTCACTTTATGAACAATAAACTAGCAACAATTCGCATCTATTTTGGAATGAAATTTGAATAATTTCCCAATAAGCTGCTATTGATACACGGCTCATGCACACAGCTGATATTGCAACAAATTATATTGTAGACTGAATATTGTAAAAATCGATTTACTGTTTAATCGCTCAGATTAATGTTAGTTGACTAGTGTAGTAAATCAATGTCTTCCTTTCACACGCGCATAGCAATCAGTATACAGAAAACTATCTCTGGGATATATTAAGTTAATTACACTAAGTTTGCAGACAAGTCGTCTTGGATTTTTCCGTCAAAAAAAAGTGTACAGTTTTATACATTAAATCGTCTTTTCAAATTCTATTCAATCATGTATAAAACAACTAATGAGATATATAATGCAGCAGGAGTGGATAAGTTGTATATCGCATGCCTCGCATATCCAATTTAATCAATCGATTAAATTTGGAAAATGTATCAAATCACTCATATATAAAAAAAAATAAATAAAATAAAAGAAAGGAAAACTATCATACAAATCATTGTTTTTTCATATATACAGCTATAATTGTGCTGATGATGATATACTGATGTATTAACATGAGCGCGGGCAAGGACAAGGACAAGGCGACGGCGACGGCGAGGCAGCTGGAGGGGCGTCGGGTAGCAGGTTGGCAACTACCTGTTTGGCCAGGCGTTGCACTAATTGATTCTGCCGCTTAACTTTACAAGGCGTAATTGTTATTGAAATGCAAGCGAACCAGGCATCAAAATAACTGCAGAAAAACGATGTGCGATCCAGCTGGCAAAATTGGACGCTGTCGCGGCTGGCCTGACCTCGATGTGTCCATGCGCTCATGACCGTTGTCCGTTCTGCGCTGGGTGCGATGGTAATCGGCTTATGGCCACTGTCACTGGTCGTTGGTCCCTGGTCACTGGTCACTGGTCACTGGTCAGTGGTCAGTGGTCAGTGGTCAGTTAATGGTCGTTAGTTCAGTCGGGTTGCCTGGCTTGCTGGCAGTCAGTTCGCTGTTCTGTTTTGATGTTCGGTGCATGTCGCAGCATTTGTAAATGATATGCGCCGCTTGGCCAAGTGACAGCGCTAATGGGCAGTGACTAAGGCTGCATCTGTCTCTCAGTCGGCTGACGAGTTGCCCGGCAGCATTGCTCGCTCAATCAGCAGCGCTCAATAAACTATGAAGCTACTTGGCATTGTTTGAATACCGCTGTTGCTGCTGCTGTTGATGCTGCTGCTGCTGCTGCCGCCACTGTTGTTGTTGTTGTTGTTGATGCTGCACTCGATCCACCAATCCAGCCACTAAGTGGCCAAAGTGTGTCGTCGTCGTCGTCATCCGCGCACGTCCCAAGAAGTTGTTTGTCGGTTGATTGCTGTTATGTGCTGGTATGCAGCGCTTAACACGCCAAGTCAATTAAATGTTGCTTCCGCAACTTGGCCAAGGAAAGTGTAGCAGCCGAAGTCGAACCCGAACTCGAGCTTGGACGAGAGTAGCAACAATAAACGTTGTTTGCAGCTCATGTTTGATGTATCACATAGTCGAAAGCTGGCTGAGGGGACACGCGGTCCTCTGGACGCACTCGGTTAAGTGTCGATGAAGTGTTTATGGCATAAACAGCAAAAGCTACAGCAGCAACAGCAACAACAACAACAACAACAAGAACAACAACAATTGTAACCACAGCGTTTCAAGAGGCTGTCTTGGACTTGCTACTTGCTATTATACACTCAGAAAAAAAGTACTTATAAAATGGAATTAAAGAAAATTAAATTTTTGGTATTTTTTTTTTTAAATTGAATTAGTAAATTTTACTTTCAGAAAAAAAAAATACTTTTTGTTTCACAAAATTACAAACTGCCTTGGCCTTAAGAGTAAGGTCCACTGTCTACTGTCTAGGAGACAGATTATTTTGCTGAGCGTAGGTGCTGTCATGTACTAAAAACCGTATGGCAAGCCATTGTTGCTGTTCTTGTTGCTGCTGCCATCGACATCCTAGTGTGGCATGCGTGCAATGGATCCCTGGCTGCAATGTGGATCTGCGAAAACATGTTTAGGGCTTTTTACACTTAACACCAGGCCACAGATGAGCCGCCCCCACTGCCTCACCACCAACAACCCGTGCACTCCACCCCCCCCCGCATCCGCCTCCCCCAAACCGTTGCGCTTCGTGTGGGTTATCGTTGGTCAAGTCAGTAGCACAGGCGACACAAGCGAAGTTGTTGTTGTGCCTGGTGAAAGTGAGTCGTAATCTCGCACATTTTTTTTGTTTTATTTTATTTTAGCTGGCCAACTAACTTACTGCCGGCCGAGCGTCAGCAAAGCAGCAGTTGGATATGGACTAAGTGGCAATGGTAAGTTGTTGTTGACGTAAGTAAGTTGGTCCAGTCGATCACTCTATCTATCCAATGGAATGCCTAATTTGGCAATATATTTATTACTTGTGCCTTTCAATTATTTGCCTCTTAACAACTCTAAGCACACCAACCAGCACTCAAAGATACGCTGCTTGCTTGCCGCATTGTGGCATATATTTTTGATTACTTTAATCGGAGTTTTTTTTTTTGTAATGTATAATTGACAATTATTGCTTTTGATATTTAAGATCAATAGATTGCCAGTTATTTGTCGGCCACACGCATTTCACACAATTTTTTTTTTCAAACTTGAAAGTTAAATTATAAAATATTCCTCGGAAGATTGGTAATAACAATTTGCGGACACGTTTAATTGATTGAACCTGTATTTCGCAGTGCTTCAGAGCTATAGTTATTCAATTGCAACGGTTCTAAAATGACAACATTTTTCAATGGTCGGGGAATGTATAACCACTGTCGCACCACCCACAAATAAGACTTAACTTTTCCAAATAAATAGCGCAAGAAATATAAATCCTGATTTGTGGCAAGACAAAAGTCGAGGATGTAAGATAACTGTTTTCTTGCAACATGAATTCTTATCGTGGATAAATATAGTTATTTGCAGTTTGTCAATGCTTTTCTTACAACACATAAACTCGATTGCCTCCATCGGCAGCAGAAGCAGCAATCACGTTGCAATTGAAAATGCCTGAAAATGATGCGAGAATCGGGAGCAAGTTGTATAGCGTCATCGCGCAAGGCAGTTGTTGGATGCAGTGTCAAAGTCATTGCCAGAAGCAATCATTAACCATAAAGTTGCCAGTGAGGAGATTGGCGCAGTCTTCTGCTAGCGGAAGACGCAGCTACTGGTTTGCAATTTGTGTGCAACGTCGCATCTGCGAAGTGTTCATTAAATCCTTAAAGGCGGCGTTGAAATTATGGTAATTGTACTGAAAATGCACATACTCCGAGTAGATCGCAATTGACAATGACAAATTGTTGGGCTTATGGCATGGTGGCCAACTTGTTGTTGGCCGCCTAACTGGCCAAGTCAACCAAAATTGCAAAAAACTTAACAACCACTGCGGCAAGGTGAAGATGAGCCAAAAAGAAAAGGCGCCCCAAAATCACCAACATTGCTTTCCCACATGGCAGTGGAACTAAGCGCTTATTTATTTAGCTGCCTAGCCTTGCTTTGCTCTGCTCATTGTTGTTGGCTGCTTTGTTGCCACATTGTTGTTGTAGCTGTTACCCAAGCCGGTCACATAAATTAGCAGACGCTAAGCGAGTCAATTTCACTGCACATTATGGCCCAAATTATCAATGCTCATAAAGTATTTCCTCTTTGGCCGCAAGCAAAAAGGAAAAACAAAAACAGAGAAAACTCAACAAAAATGGAATATACAGAAATGGTCTACTCGCAAAAACCTGTAAGAGAGTCTGTAAGACTTTTCATACTCTATGCACACACACCAAATTTGATAATTAAAGATTGATATGCTGTCTGCGATCAGATATAAGATAGATTCACAAGCACATTCTCAATAATCAAGTGATTGAGGCATTTTAGTGATTATGATTGATTTACAGGGTATAACTGGATGCAGAACAACTGGAAAGACACACAAAATGCGTTCATCACGTTTCTGGCCGTTTAGTACGAAATAAATTGAAAGCCAGTTTCTGGCTAAGACGACTGGCTGCAAGGGCCGAGATGAGCACAAATGCTAAAATAATAAAGTACGAGCTGTGCCGGTGTAGCCACAGACGCCCACAAAATGCTAACAAGTAACGAGAGTAACTCCAATACACACACACACACACACACACACACACACACACACACACACACACACACACACACACACACATCAAATTAAACGCATCCCAAGCATTCGGATCTGGACTTGCCAGTTGGAGTTAGAGCTGGAGTGGGGAGACTTTAGCTGCATGTTGTCATGCTGCAGTTGCATTGTGGCTCTGGCTAAATAAAATCCGTTATAAATAAATGCACGTATTGCCATTACATTTCATTGTCTGGCAGCAAGCACCCGCTCTCTGCCCACCCTCCTTGCCTGGCATCGCTTACACAAACGCCAGCGGTCACAACAACGAACCCGAGACTGAAACTGAGTTTGAGTTTGAGTTTGAGACTGGGACTACACCGAACAAAAAAGAATAAAACAATATCGAAAAATACAAAAAATAATATATAAAATATGTATAATAACAAAATATATCGAAGTATGGCAAATCAAATACACAGTTCGCCTGGATCCAGCGAAAGACATATTTCAATTACAGAATTAATTACAAAACACCAAACAGTAAACAACTTTTGTTTTTGACGTCCAATTAATTTGATATATTTTGTTGTTATTTCTTTTATGTTAGACAAATGCCACATCTTAGCAGCATTTTTTTCCGGTGTAAGAGTTGCTGTTGGTCGGAGTTGGAGTTTGGGCATCCTGCTGCCTAAATGGCGTTAAATATGGCGTTGATGATCATTATCAGTGGAACGACTCTGACTGCGACGCGACGCTGATCGCGTCCAGCATGTCCACATAGATGCTACGTCGACGTCGTCGTCCACGACTACGTATGTAATCCAATATCCCCATCACGTCGTCATCGTCATCTTCGTTGCGAGGTGTTAAATTTGCCAGGCGCTAATGAAGTCGCCCCAACGTTCACAATTCAAATCGCAACAAACGAAAGCTTGGCATACGAAAAAAATTAAACAACTTTTGTTGCTTTTGTTGTTTTTGTTGCTTTTGTTGTTGCGGTTAGCAGATATCATCCTCTTGTACTCGTCACGAATTAATATTTGCAATGCAGCTAAGCCGCCTCTACCCACTTCGTCAACCAATCGCCTTCACCATACCCTGTCGCAATCCTCGCGAACATCTCTCGCTCTGGGTCTAATGAATGCCTCCAACGCCTCCTCGATATTGCCGGCTGCTTCATTCGCTCCGATATTGGGCAACGCCTACCCGAGAGTCATTTATAATTTTACGCGAATTGCCACAGCCCCCATCTTCAGTCAAATGTTGTATAGTCGTCGTAGTAGTTGCATCCTCTCTCTAACTGCCTCGTCTTCGATATTTCCCAGTTGCCTCTGCCCAAGTTCACGATCGTGCTGCACGTTTTGCGGCATTATTTACGGGCACACACAGCCTTAGCCGTTGCCTCCATCTCCTTAAGCCCCATCACCAACACTCCCTTCTCTGAGCTGCCTGCTTCCGTCTCGAAAAGGCAGCTAGTTCTTGTGCCCACTAACAAGTTACCGATTGGTTACTGCCTGCCGCATGCTGCATGCTGCATGCTGCATGCTGTATGCTGTATGCTCCTCCAGGCCCCACCCCCTTCCCCGCCTCATTCGGCATTCTTGTTGTTTTTGCACATTAACTCCTTTGCCAATAATCATAATAATTTACGACCACCCAACAGCGGTTGGGGGCACAGCAACGCTCCGATGTGGAAGCTGACATCATTTTGTAAGCATTTTGTATTGCTCTATAAAACAGTTGTTGCTCGTCTTGCTCGTCTTGCTGTTGTTGTTGTTGTTGTTCTTGTTGTTGTTGTTGTTGTTGTTATTCCCACCACAAGTTGAGTTCGGTTGGCCGTGCATGAGTGGATTACACTAAAGAGAACAACAACTATTGAAACCATTGAGAATTCCCAAAAACTAAAATCAAACTCAGCAACTTCTGATGCGAGTCCTAGTTTGGGGCAAGCCGTCTAGACGTGTAGCCCATTGAGAGTTTGGCCGGCCACAAACTTTCGGCACTTTCTGATTGATTTATAACTTTATAATGCACACCTCTTGGATACACTGTACCACGAACAAGAGGGGATATATTGTCAAAAATATCACCATAATTCTATCAAGTCGTTCAATTTGCAAATATTTCTTAAAAGACTAAGGTGAAAATACATTAAGATCAGGCTTTATTGATTCAGATATGCTCGACTAAGTATGCATTTTTAGGACATGAAGTACTCTAATTAAGCTTATTTTCCTTTGTACTAATTCAATAATTTGTATGTTTGCTGACAGACAGCGTAAATATTTTTTCATCATTGATTTTAGGGCGACTTTCTAAATATCACGGCTTTTTTATGTGACTGTGGAGGTTATTAAAAATCAAATAAAATATAATTAAATATATTAAAAACAGGATTGTTTTCAACCGCTAATCTTACTGCGTTGATTATCAGAGTTTAAATTCTCATTCAACTTGAAATTAATTGAAGCGCATTTTCTTATCTTACTCTTTTTATAGTGAGCAGTAAAATAAATTAAATAAATACCTTAACAATATAAGGTATCTCCGAGTCATGCACTCTCGATTATAAACTTCTAGGAGGCTTTTCAGCTGCAGCTCTCTTGTTATCGTTCATTGCCCTATTGATATTATTTAAACATGACCGCTTTTGTTGTTCGAGTCCCAAACATGGCTTTTCTTTTTGCGGCACATTTGTTTAATTGCGTATAATTAATGAAATTATGGAACCCTTCGGCACGCTCAATTGCCAGTTGGTTGTTTATTGTTTTACAATTGTTTGTTGTATGTGTGTGTGTGTACTTCTGAGTGCCGTCGTTTTGAATGTGAATGACTATGAAATACCCATTAAAAATGATCTCTTTTCTATACTGTGAGCAATTTATCGCTAAGCTTAAATTGATTTTTAGATTTTGTAATACTAAATTCAATCTCGTTGAATGTATTTTCTAAAGACTTGAGCTTAAGTTAGGCACAATTCATACCCGCTTTGTGCCCTTTCTACTTATTCGCCTGGGTATTACGAGAAAACCGCAAAATTAATTTCGATTTGCAATTGTCTGCGGTTTAAACATATCTGAGCACTCGACTCCCCGCAGGGACTAAGAGTGGAAAAAACACTAAGCAAGGCAGCAAGGTGAATTTGATTTTGCTACAAATTGTGGTTGATTCTGGCGCCGTAATTAATACAATTATATTGGATGACGGGCAGCACAACTTCATTCAATTTGCTTACGTGTCACTACAGTTTGTGGTCAGAGATGTGCATGGATGCCAAGCTAAGATAAAACAACAGGCCATCCTCTAAAAACGAAGTACTTTCGAAATACATTTTTTCTTTTAAATTTGGTAACTTTTCAAATTGGTAACTAGCTAATTTGCGGTAAGCTATGGCCAGTGTTATTTATGTTCTTAGCATTTTAAAAACTTCATTACTTTATACTTTAAAATATTATATTTTCTTGAGATTTCCAAATCGATCGGGTTAAATGATATCAGTTTAGTTCTTAATATAGGAGCTAAATATCTGCCTTGAAGTAATCCAGTTCATAAGTAAAGAAATATCTGTGCCTGCAATTAGAACGCAATCGTTTAAAGGTGAACTTATTTATATCATACTGAATTTATTTATAAAAAGGCGATTGCTTTACTCGTTGTCTTTTTTCTGAGTGTACATTTGCAAATAGCCTTTAAGCAATAATATAATTGCTAGGAGCCAATGGCTGATTGAAAATTCCTTTAACTAACTTCTTCTTCTTTTTTTTTTGTTTGTAAGAAAGTATCTTGGTTTCATAGGCGCAAATGGGCGTGGTGTTTGATCCGTTCACAAAACACCGCTTGGGCGGGCAATGCAGTCGCGATTCGGTCCGCAACAGAATTAATTTCAAATGCAACATTTTGGGGCAGTCATTGAACTGTCAAAGGAAGCAAAAGCCGCCAGCTTTTTTTTTGCCAGAAAGAGTTAAGAGCAAGTTTAAACAGACAACGGCAGACGAATTGAGTGTGTGTGAAAACATATCAGACTTACTACAATGAATTTTATATAAGAAAGTTTTTGATTCGGCGAGAACATAATTTAAATCAGCAAGAAACACACAAAGCCCAATAGACTAGTATAGATATAGCAGAAGGAAAAGTTAAATGCGGTTTGCAGCAGATTCATTTATGTTCTATTCATGACATCTTTACACAGATTTTATCCCAATCGAAATATTGCATATATTTTAATATATAATATATTTTATATATAAATTTTGTTCGAGTTACTTGTTTTTAGGTTAGTTAGCTTGACTAGTATTGAATATTTACGGGAAATAACAAATATTTAACAAGCAAAATAAATTACAACATTTTTTGTTGAATCATTCCCATAGTTTAATAAATAAATATTGATTGATTGTAGAAAGGATCAGAGAGTTAATATTTGTGAACAAAACAGTTGCGAAATGTTGGTGCAAATTCAAATACATTCTTTTTTTCATCGAGGAAGTGGCAACAGTGTATGACGCCCACCTGTGATAATAAAGTGGCAACATACCCTACAAACTATGTTTCAGTCTGAGTGTTCGTATGTACATATGATGTATGGGAGTGTATTTTCACACACACACAACATGTATTTAGTCAACAACTTTACTAGGCAAACTGAAAAGTGTTGACACACAGGCTGATGATGGGGATAAGGACAGCAACAATGCTGCACAAAGCCAGATAAAAGAACAACAACAACGACGACAACAACACAAAGAGGCAAAACAAAAAGGGGACATAAAAAAAAAGCGAGGAAGCGATTACATAAATTCATTAAGTCCCGAAATGTTTGGAAAATGGAAGCCAGGAAAACACCAGCCACAAACAACGATCCAGCAGAAAGGAAGGAGGCTGAAGAGAGCCCAGGAGTCGATATGGATGCTGACATGGAAGCGGCAGGACATCTAGAGAGGCTAGAGGCGGACAGAGCCTAGAGACGACTCTCTCTCTATATATAGTCTGACCAAACGTTTGCCATATGCCAGATGTCAGTTGTCAGCGCAGGACGAGGATGAACGGCAACAACAACAGCAGCAACAACAGCAGCAACAACAGCAGCAACAACAGCAGCTACAACAGCAGCTACAACAGCAATAGCATTGACTGCAATAAGCAAAATGCAAAAACAAACATACAAAAAAGAATACTGCGTTTTTATTCTTACTACGAAGGTTGATCAAACACACACATTGGACATGCAACATGCATCATGGATTTCTTTCCATCTGTTAGTCTGTGTGTGTGTGTGTGTGTGTGTGTATGTGTGTGTGTGTGTGTGTGTGTTTGCGCAAATCTGCGTACGTGGCGGCATTCGAGCAGAAGATTGCTTGGCCAGTCATCGTCATTCAGAAGGCACAATGGCCAGCCTGAGATTGAGGCTGTTGGCTGCTGCTGCGGCTGCTGCTGCTGTTGATGGCTGACGATAATGTTGCATGACAATGCCAGGCTAGGCCTATTGCAGCAGCGGCAGCAGCACCAGCACCAGCAGGAGCAGCAGCAACAGTAACAATAACACACGGTGAATGACAGACGGAGAAGTTCACAAGTTCAAACGCGAACTCAACGGTTTGGACGTGGGCCAAATTGCTATATGCCATGCCCACAACCCGCTCTAACTTCATATCCAACGTAAACTCCAGCTACAGCTTCAGCTTCAGCTACGGCATCAGTTCCATTCGCCTTCGTTCCAAATGTTGCGTATAAAATGCGCATAAATAAAATGCTTGGTAACTTGGCGAGCAGGCAATGAAGCGCACAAATGCACAACGGACGTGGCAAAAAAAAAAAAAAAAAAAAAAGAAGCAAACAGCATTGAAAACGAGCCAAAGCTAAACGGTAGTTTTTCAAAATAAAAAAATAAAAAAAAATAACTTCACCTTGTTGCATTCGTCCAAACCCAGCCGTGCCAAGTCCAAGCAAACCAAATCCAACCCAACCCAACCCAACCCAACCCCTCGCCAATGGAGCAAGCAACCATCCCTTTTCAGGATTGCGTTGCCACGCTGCTGTGTGCATCGCTGGCGTTGCCGCTGCGCATGCGTGCCAGAGCTTAAATGCCTTTGGCATACGTCAAGTGCCAGCGTCAAGCGTCGCATCGAGCGTCTGCATCTCTGTCTGTCTGTCTGTCTGTCTGTCTGTCTGTCTGTCTCTGTCTGCCTGTCTCCCTCTGTCTGTTCATCTGTCCATCTACCGGTGTGCTGGAATGACGTTTAGTGATAGCCGAGCAGAGAGCATCACAGCTATGTCATCAGACCTGCAACGCCATCAAGCCCAACGATTGGGCCCGATGGTCAGCAAGTTCTTTTTAGTTTTTAGTTTTCAGTTAATTATTTATTAATGACCAGCAATTCGATAAACCATTTTATTAACATTATTATTTACTATTGCTTTGCTCAGCTCATCGCTTTTAACTTAAAAATGGTTGGTGGTTTTTATGTAATTCATAGAATCAAGATGCAATTAAGTTCAAAGCTCTTTAAAATTAATTATTTTAATCAATAGAAAAAGACTGATAAGAAACCATAAAATGTAGAAAAATCATTCATATCCAAATATTGCAGTACTATTAAACAATAGCTGATAGAAATGAGCATTGTGTATACTCCGAAGTTAATGCGAATCCCTCTAAGATATATATATTTGACAGATTTGCTGCAGAATTACATACGCATTTTACCAATCATAATTGTATAGACGATGTATATATGCCGTTATATACCATTAAAATTAAAAAAATTAGTTTTTAATATAAATGCTAGTAAAGTAGTTCCTTTCTTGAAAAGTTTGTACATAAAATACATGGACAAACAAATAACATTAATTATTATATTAATGGAATATCAAGATGCAAGATTCTAAGTTTGTGTGTAGTTTCTAGAGATATAAATCTCGTAACGAGCAAAACGAT
Source organism: Drosophila macrothrix (assembly GCA_035042055.1). NCBI lineage: Eukaryota > Metazoa > Arthropoda > Insecta > Diptera > Drosophilidae > Drosophila > Drosophila macrothrix. The sequence continues at coordinate 18,672,530 of JAWNLX010000587.1, read as the reverse complement.
TAACTAATCTAAACGTCTTATTCTTTTTTTATATTTAATTCGCTCCATCAAAACAAAAACAAAAAAAAAAAAAAAAAAATGGTCTGCTGCGAAAATGATATCGTGTTTTGAACTGCAATATACGTATATATGTACATATGTATGTATGTATAAGCATTCAACTAAATGCCATGTATCTGGAAATTCGTTTCGGCGGCGCGACGTTCGTTGCAACTGTCACCCGATGCGGCCGTTGCACGCATTCCTGCAACGCTTAACTGAAACTTGGAGACAGGCATCTTCTTCACTTCAGTCGTTTGGATGTCCGTTTGTTTGTTATTCGGTTTTTGTGCAGTTTCAATTAGAAATGCATGATTTTTGACTCGTATGTGTTTATTTGGACTACATTAGACGATCCGCGTCAGAGCGAACTTGCAACGTCGCAAACTTGCAACGGATTGTGCAGCCAGCCACCAGTTGTCATTAATATTCTACTTAAGTTTGTATGCGAAATATGCGGGTATATTATCCAAATAAATGTACTGTCGAAACTAATCTAAATGCAATTGTTGACTGGAAAAATTGCAGGAAACAAATTCCCATATCATTTTTTGCCTTTCAGTATAAGCTCGATAAGAATGTTGAGTATTATTTAAAATGGAATTTATCTCGATTTGTTGCGTGTGGTAGCTTTATTTTTTTTACTGTACATCATTTTCGACTGGGATGTCTTTGCACTTTCCAGCATTGTGCAATTGTCTTAAATGACATTGCATGCTGAAATGGCATTAATTAGCACACTCTAATGGCAACAGCGGGGGCAGCCACGCTATCAACGCTTGTCACATTATCATTACTAGTATTAATGTTATCGTCGTCATCTTCATCATCATCACGATTGTTGTGTGGGACAGTCGCAACGGCTTTTTGCATTTCAAATGAAGTGATTGCTAATGATAATTGTGTCAGCGATGCGACATAATCGACGCAATATGATGTTGATAATTTCATTAATTAAAACGCGCACATCAATTGACACAAGCATCAGCCACAACAACAACAACAACAACAACAACAACAATCTGTGTTCAAGTGTTGGAAATTGAGCGAGGAATTTAAGTTCCATGGAGTCAGATGCGACTTGCATGATGTCGACTTGAATTAAGTAACTAACTCAATTGGCTGCTGCTGCTGCTCTGATGCTAGTCTGATGATGGTCTGATGCTGATGCTGATGCTGAGGCTGAGGCTGATGGTGATGCTGTCAATAAGCCGACTGCCAACAATAAAGCGCCATTAAAATGCTGATGAAGTGGAAATGCAATCTGCCAGCCGCGCCTTTGCCTCCTTTGAAAATATGGCGGGAAGTTTTATGGCGGAAATACGAGTAGTTGATTAATTTTGCAGCCCCAGCTCCAGCTCCAGCCCCAGCCTCAACGAAAACTCTTAAAAGTTATTAGCGTGGATGGCAATGCTAGAATTAGATTGCCAGACGGTGCCACTAAAGTGCCAGCAACAACAACAATATGAATGTTGCTATATTGTTTGGCGTTAGCAGAATTTGCAAATTGCCTGCGATATTGCAATGCCGTTGGCCCATTTAATGGGCTCTTTACCTAACTACAAATTGATAATATCGATAGCAGACATGACATAATCAGCAGCTCCGTAAAATGGTGTGGGTCTCAGTATGCATGTATATCGGTGAAGAGGATTCAAATTGAAATGACAATGCGAATAGAAAATGCTGCATTTGTGATGCGATTAAAAGCAAAAGTCATGAAAAGAGCAATGGCAAGCTGTATGCAAGTATGGAGGGCAGCGTTAAGTTGGCGATAAAAAGTCATTGAAGACCACTCTTGTGAAAAAGTCAATGGAACTACGGCCAGAGAGCGACAACTTTTATTGCCCACAACCCACATTGGCCCACAGCATGACTGCTGCAGAAACGAGCCCATTTAGAGAGAAAGGTGAATTCTTTCTTTGGTTCCAGGTTATCCGCACGAGGAAAGTGTAACAAATAAACTTTTGTTGCACGCAAAAGTGGCACACAGAATAGTTACAAGCTCGGCTGAACAACAACTAACTGCATTCAAGCCAAAGGGCATCCCTCGATTCCAAAGTTCGCGAAAACAATTATGCTTCGCTGCGAGGGGGATAATCTAAGCCGAAATAAATATGTGAATGGGCCGAATGACCATCAACAAGCGAAGCAGAAGTTCAACTTTTCCCCTAAACAAGCTTTAATACGTTCAATCTGATGACAGAATCATTGGCCGACCTTTAAGAAAGCTACTTGAATTCTGCCAACTAGGTTTAACTTTTTTTTTTTGTATATATATATATTGACTTTGATTACACATACATAATGTGTATGCATTAAAAGAGTTTTTTTCTTTCTTCTAAATTTTTTATTATACTTAAAATATTAAAATATTATTATAAGAATATTTTCGGTTATATTACGTACGCCCAAGATAGTGCACCGTTGTAGATGGGAGTTAATCAACTGATCAATTTCTGTATAGAGCTTAAAATATTAAATAATAATATTATTATTATTTTTCTTTTTAGCAAGTTTTGTTTATATGTATATTTTCAGAAGATGACTGAACTGAATATCCCACAGGGTGACATGTCAGAGCTTATCTCGATCCCTTATACGATAATGGTTCGATCCGGCAGACTTCGACGTCTCATGTGAGCTAAACAAAACGACGAATATGTGTTAAGTTGCAACAAGATATCTTTAAAATAGTGGGAGTACTACTACAAACATACGGACGGACTTGCCTATATCGACTAGGTTAGTCATGTTGATCAAGAATATATACAATTTATGGAAGCAGAGAGGTCTCATCCAGTGCGTTGCACGTGTCACGAACAATTATAATATGTTCTACAAGGATATAAAAGAACATTAGGAGAATAAAGTGTACTTTCACTTTTTGTACAAAAATCTGCACAACAATTTAAGGTCAACAATAACATTTAACTTTCTATTTTTTGATTTTGTTTATTCTTAGTAATTTCAAGGAGGTAAATGATTATCCAATTAGAAGCGCAGCATGTGTTGCACGCATAGTTATTTATTGAACTATAATTACGCTTACCACAAATAAGTAGAGCCCAGGCTGTGGCACAGCTTTCCACTCGATCAATCGACCTTTTGGGGGCTGGTACTGGTTTAGGTGGAGGTGGAGTGGAGCGCGACTTGGCGGTGGTTTAGACGCTGTGGGAGTTGCAGTCTCTAAAGTCGATGGCAAAGCAATTTAATTGCGTAATTAAACTAAATGCATTCAGCGATGTCATTCCATCTCCCTCGGGTATTTAAAACTTGGTCTCTGCTGCTTTTGTTGTTGTTCAATCGATGTTGTTGCTGTTGTTGCAACTGTTGCGGTTAATATTCAGTTTGCACTGCGGGAGCTTTTAGGATACTTGAGTTTTTGACAGTTTGGCAGTGGTTGTTGTTGTCGTCCTGTGAACGATTCTGCTTTTACTGCTTGAATGCCCAACGGACTCTTAGTCTAGACTTTAGATTGTTTTTATGTTTTACTTATTGCGATTAGTTTTCAATTTGTTTTTTCATATTTAATCCAATAAATAAATATTTAATTAGCTTACTAATTTATCTATTGATGTGGCACTTTGAGAATTATACAATGATTATTTTATTATGTGCTGATCGAATTCACCTTAAACTAATTTCAGCCGTGATGTGACACTTAATGATGTGTATATGTATTATAAGCACGCATTCTTAATCGCATAATCCAAAGCGAATATCTACAAAGAAAAAATAAATCTTTTGTTATATGAAGCCATGCGTAAAATCGAGTGCATATATTTTATATATAGTCTCAAAAGTCGTATAATTAATAACGCAAGATCTTTTCTGTTAGCAAAAGACTTCCTGATTTCTGTTGCAAAGCAGTGAAAACGTCTAAAAATCAAAGATTTAGATATATATGTATATATATTAAAAGAAAAAAGATATAATAACACGCATTGTGAGTTTTGTTAGGATATGTTGGTAAAAATAATTTGTCTAATACGGGTAGAAATCTTTGGACAGTTTAGAATAGGCTTGTGATGCTGACTAAAATTATATATACTTCAATGTGTAACACATGTCGTAAGAGAATTATAGGGTATCAGCTTAAGGGCTAGATCGAAAAGTATTTTATCATTGCTTATATTGTTGTTTAGCCAAATGTTTACACTGGAAAAGTTTTAAGGGAAAAACCGCATGTGCTTGCCACCAAATTTTGTGAAAATATTGAAGTGCCAAAAGCGGTTGCGTCAACAACTTTGAAATGGCAAAGCGAAAAATGCAATTCGATTGACGACGCGTCGCAACGCAGCGTTGCCGGAGACCACAACTTAAGGCACTTAAGGGCCACTTAGGCGCTTGCGTTTGAGTTTGCCATGCCGCGCCGCGCCGCACTGCACGCTGCGCGCTGCGCGCTACGATGCAGCAAGCAAACACGCCCACCGCCCCAGTCGGTCGGCTTTTAACTTATCAACATTGTAATTTTTCTTAGTGAAAAGTTCACGGCAATGAAATTGTAAAGAAGCAGCAACGAGATCCAAGCCGTCAAGTAAGTGCGCCAGAGAGCAACTTTTATTATGCCCAGGGTGAGGGGGTGGGCATTGGAAGAGGCTAAACATAAGGACCCAAACTGCTGATGAGGGTGATGAAGGACCCCGCAGCTGAGTCAAGCGCACCGCACACTCACACACACACACAAACGGACACACACACACAGAGCAGCTGAAATAAAAAGCGGCAGAAATAACTATGTTGAAATCACTTAGCTTACAAAATGCAATAATATGTACAACGTCGACGCCGACGTCGACTTCCACATCCAATGCAACTGCAACATTAGTAACGTTTACTGCTCTGTTGCTGTTCTTGTTGTTGTTGTTGTTGTTGTCGCTGATGCCAAGCAAAAGCCAAAGGGCATATGTATGCAAAAACGAGTAGGAAAGCAATAGTTAAGCGATATCGACTACGACTACACCCTGTACACATATAATATCAAAAGACTTTCATTGTGTGATTGTCATTTAGATTAAATTCAAATAAATTGACTGAGAAAATATACATTATCCCATATTAAATATTTATATAATTGTTAACTTCTTATATTTTATATATAGTTGCAAATGAACTACTATTTTAATTTTTGCTTCTAAGAGAGTATTTCCATAGATTTATTTATATCTTGTATAATATCTAATTTCATTGACTGCGCAGCCTAAGCCGAAGCTAAAGTTAAATCCAACGCGGATTGGCATTGCTTCAGAGTGTTTTGTTTCGCTTCATTGAGCTACTCCAACAGGCAACAGGAATTCTAATAGGCAATTCTTGTAACAAATGCGCACAGAAAATGGGATATCAAAAACACCTTACCTCTTATTGTACGAAATAATAAAATATCGCGTTAAAGAAGTGTGTTTATTCATTCAGAAAACAACATTGTTCTGAATTCGAGTGGAACCGAAATAAATTTCCAACATTTTCGTGCTCAAGTACAATTCGGAAATATTCCGAAATTGAGCATTAATTCCACATGAATCGAAACAGTCAAAGTTATTGTTATTAGAGTTTAAAATGTTTATTCCAGATTAAAATGTTATCTTTTAAGATTTAATGCACATTGACTGAAGAACTTGCGTACGTAAATGAAAATATTAATATATCTCTCAAAATAATCGTGCCACTGGCATTTGAACATATTTTAAGAGTGCATCTGTTTTGATTGAAATGATGGCAATCATGCCTAGACCAGTTCGAAAAAGACTTTTGATTCTTAATTCCTAATTCTGAGTGCAGCATCTATTTACACACTGTTTTTCTCATTTAACGTAGTTATTCAACAATAGTCTCCCTTTGCTATTAATGAGTATCTAAATGGAAACTAATATTATTAGTATTTTGGCCCGAAGATGCCCGACAGTTGCAATAATGCTTCAGGCTGATGTGTCCGTAACTCGGGAGGAAGGTGTCTTCTGCTGCAGTTGTATCTTGTGTCAATAGTCAAATGCACTTATAACACGAGTACAGCTGCAACAGCCACACAAGAGTCACAAAACCGAACTCAAGCGCAACTCTAAACAAAATACCAATGACATCAACGTGCCAGCAGCGGCGGCAGTTGCATTCCTACAGATTGGACTTGGTTACTAGTTACTCGTATTATATATTTTGTATATATTTTGTTTGTTGTCTCGTTGTTACTGCCATCGTATCGTGAAGCCAAAAGCCATGTGAGTCGAACAGTCTGGCGACTAATTGGTTTATTTATGGCCTTTATATGTGCGATATGTTGTGTTGGCCCAAAAGTCGCGACTGTGTTGCAGCCGAATTCGCTGGCGGAGGCATTGCCGCGACTACCACTGACCTGTGGACACTTTTTCGCCATAATTGCTAGCAAGCTAATTAGGAGCCAGTGTGCTTGGCATATATGCGATTCCAATATTTGGAAACGAAATATTGCAAAACACACACGAGTCAACAATCAATTATATCGTCTGGCCAAAAATTCTCTCTCAATCGAACACAGAGCCTCCCTTCTCCTCCTCCCCCTCCCCTCCCCACCCCCATCCGTTTCATTTTCGCAATCCAATTTGAAGTGACCCGTCAGCCAAAGCTTGTTGAAAGATTCTTTGCCATTGCAAAAGTACAACAACAACTGATTAGTTATTTAAAAACTCCATTAGAACATGTTCATTTGCCAAAGGACGTGCTGGGGGAAAGGGCGCGGAGGAGTGGACGCGGACCAAGTACCCTTGGCTGGTTAACTCATTTCTCTTTTCTCATTTTCCCATTAACTTGGGCAAATACTACGTCATCATTAAGCGAGCCATGGCCAAAGCAAAAGCCAGAGCACAGCGCTTCAAGCTTGAGATGTATTTTGCCAAAAAAAAAAAGGAAAAAAAAAAACAACTACAAAAAATACAAGGCGCAGGCGCCAGCAGCCGAAGCCGGGAGAAAACTGAACTCAGCTCAGCTCAGCTCAGCTCAGCTTAGTTAAATTTTGCCAGGGCGAAAATTAATTTTCGTGTACGGAGACGACGACTGTTTCGATGGCAAAGGCATTGCCATTTTGCCAGGTTTAAACAACAGCCAAAGGGCTGCCATCTCGTTCCCAGGCTGGACAGCTTGCTGTGCAGTTGATGCATGCAATTAGCGTTCCCTGTTTGCTTGTTTATCCACAGAGCGCCAGTAGCAAGCAGCACTTTTCGGCGTCCAGTCCAAAGAGGATCTCCCCAATAACAAGGACCAAACACAGCTCAGCTGTTGGACCCGTTGTTGAGCTGTGTAGGCTGCTTAAGCTGGGTCGGCATCAATTGCGGTCGGCGGTCGGCGGTCGCCTCAAGACGACGTCAACCAGCCAGAAGCAATTACATAACCTTCGAAGCTCTCAGGCCAAGTCTTTAATTTGTCCCAAATGGAACAAAAATATGACCAGATATATATTCACATAGTTAGGAGACGGAGACATGCGCAACATGCGCTATTTTAAAGTCTCAAATTTGATATGCTTTGATTTGATTTCGTTTCATTTTATTATTATGTTGGTCATTTTCTTGCGATCTTATGCACTCTTATAATGTATGCTGAGTCGGAACAGCTGATTTAAGGTGGTTAGCTATTAAGTTGAATGCATTGAAAGACCTAAAACCATATTAATGGTAGGTAATTATTACCTAAAACTTCTCGAAAAATAAGACACATATTTTATACTTTTCTTCTAGTAATCCAGTGCAGAGAATATAATAATTGAGATACATGCTACTTCCCTATGGATACACTGTATGACCTAAGAGCTAGTGTACAGGGTATCTGCCTATCAAGCATTCACAATAAAACATTTTTTAGTTTTGTGATTTGGCTTTTAGTGGGGCCTATGCAAGTGGCAAACGGGCGGCGGTAGCAAACAGCTTTAGACACTTTAACACATTCCACTGGGAATCCATCCACACACACACAGAGACACAAAGTGCAACACCAACACCAAAACACAACACACACACACACACACACACACACACACACACACACAGATACACACAGGCAGTCAGCAGGCTGGGATAAGCATTTAGATGACTTTGAGACCGGTTTTCGGCGCTATGAAGTCACCAGGCAGCAACCAGCAACCAGCAACCAGCAAAAGCACCATGAGCACTAACTAGAACTTGTGGCCGAAAAGGCCAAGCTGCAGCTGGAGCAGTCTTGCAACCAGGCCAACTCAGGCCAGGCCACTCAGTCGGACACAGCCAACAAGCGCTTCAATCCTCATTGACGAGCATCAGACGACAATGGCTGGCAGGAAAAGTGGGGAAAAAGGGCAGCGGAAAAATGTAAGCTGTGAAACTGTGCGCCCAAATGTAATAGCGCAACTTTTGGCCTTGGCTAGCGTTTGGCTATGTTGTTGTTGGCTAATAGGCTAATTCGTTAATAGCCAGAACCAACATAGCTCTATTCCGCTAATTATTTGGTTGGCTAGAGCTATCGGTATCCAAGAAGTCATATATTGTGGCCACTGCAACTGCGACTGATGCCCACAGGGCAACAACCTGGTCAATATGGTCAACTCGCTAAAAACAAGAAGGAGCCAGCAGCAGCTGTTGTTGTTGTTGTTGTTGGTTTTATTGTTGTTCCTGGTCAACTGACATCCTCGACGTCGTCGTTCAAGTGACAGCTTTAAAATTGCAAGCAAAAACAGCAGCAGCACGGATTCGGGATGGCTTGCAAGCGACGGACTACACTTACTCAACTTTCACACACACACACATACATACACACACACACACACACACATACACACACACACATGCTTCTGGGATGAAACCAGGCGGCGAAATACATTTTATAGCGGATATTTGGTAACAAGAACCAAGGCAACGGCCAAAACCTAAATCAAGCCCAAAGTCAGAGCCAAATCACACAGTTTTTGCCTTTTTTCTCGTATTTTTTATTTTGTTTTATTTATTTCTTTTTTTTGCTTTTTTGTTTTCTTTTGTTTTTTTTTTTTTGAGTTCAATTTTGCCGCTGTGTGGTTGTCTTGCTGCCTGTGCCATATGTGCTCATGTATGTCACATGATTACCAAGCCAGCCAGCCGACAATGACGTTGACTTTGAGTGGCGGCCATTCGCAGCGTTGGCGGACAAACAATACAACAACAACAACAACGACAAAAACATTAAAAAATACAATCAAAGATGCAACGCCTTGGATTTCTCATTGAGGGTCAAACCCTCAAGCGCGCTCCTTGTCAGAGCGTCCTGTACTTTAAATCAGATCTCTGGCAGCTGCCTAACATTCGGTTATCACAGCAGTGTACAAGCCCCAATGCCAAGTGGGCGGTGGGTGGTCAAGCCAAAAATAGGCAATCAATTGTGATTGCTTAATAAATTATACTTAAAAAAATATATGTTTACGTACTTAACCAATCGAAAGAAATCGTTAAATACCATTTTTTTTGGTTATTTGCAATCCATTTCATTTAAAAAATATTTCAGCATTTTGGAAAGAACGTTTTTAAAATGACTTTTTTAGAAATGTTTGTTTGAATTGTAGGGCAATGTGGCCAATAATGTTTTTGGTCTTTGGCAGCAGCCTAACATATTCTAAGAAGCAAAAATATGTGCAATTTTAAATATTAAATTTGGATGTAGTGAATATGATTCTTGCCATGGCTAAAGATATTTAAATGTGTCATTAGGGTATTTCAATGTTGTACAAGAGGGGCTTATATACTTTCAATAAAAAGATACTTCTTACTGATCGGTATTAATTAAACATTTCATATCTGTAAGCGTCATTATCGATCTCATGGCAAGGGCGCACACAGCCAGGGGCAAAATTTCGTAATGTTCAGATGAAGGGGACAGCTGACCCCTGCTCAGAGCTGGCTACGCCCATGCCTCGAGCCCTATACAATCAGCAAATACGGAGAATGCATTTATTTATTCCGGTGCTAGTTAAGAGTATAGCTTATAGACACATATTCATGTGATCTTTTTGAATTGGCAGCTGCGTCACCTAAATGAAAAGTCGAAGTCCTTAAATTAAAAGTTCTGGCTGCGCCTTAATTTAGTTAAAGTCCTAAAACTCGTATTAATTAAAAACAACGCCTCGCCGGGACGCAGTTTGTCAGGCGACTTCTGTGCGCAATGCAGCCGTTGCAAGTTGTAAGCTGCACAAAACTTAACTGAGTAGACGCATTCACTGGGTGACAGTTATTATTTTATGACGACACTTGAAGCAGACACTCGCAGCCAGACAGATACTATACAGCTGTATGGCAATGCAGTCGACAGGGCAGCTGTCGCCATATCTATGTCCATGTCCATGTCCGTGTCCGTGTCCATTTCCATGTCGTCTGCCGCCCGCCACAAATTTTGTCCAAAAATGTTGGTTATTCTTATTTTGTTGGGCTTTATTTTTGTGCCGTCATTTCACAGTGAGCTTCTGTAAAAAAAAACTATAAAAAAAAACTTGCGGTTTGTTGCTGTCAAACTGATAAGCGACGCTAAATGGCAACGTTGTTGCTAGCCCTAGTTTGGACTGAGTTTGAACCAGGCTATGATAAAAGCCTCAAAAGCGCGTGTCATTTGTGGCATTTCAACTTCAATTTAGGGCGGGTGTTGAAAGCAAATTTCAAGTCTTGCCCAATTTTCAATTGAAAATCAATCAACTTGGCCAAGCGAAAACTAACTTAATAACTTAGTTTATTGACGAGAGCATTAATTTGGTTGCTTATTCCTAACATTTTGTCTCTATCTTAACAAAATGCAGGCAGACATTTTGAGATGTTGTTACTGAAATCTATTGTCATCTCGAAATTACCCATTCGTTTTTTATATTCTATCTATTTCATGGACATGGAATGTAAACGTGTTTTGCCACCTGATTTTTACCCAAAAACTATATACAACAATAGGAAAAAAAACTATTTTGCACTAGATGCCACTTGCGGTTTCAATTGCTGTTCCAGTCATGATCCTTGCTCAACCGATCAATAGATCTATTTTACTTACTCATTGGCCTTTTGCGAATGCCCGGTTCTCGTTCTGTTGCTGCTGTTTCTCTGATGCTGGCGATTCTTGGGAACTAGAGCCGATTTTAACTCGCGAGAGCCGATCAAACTGCAAACTGCATTTGCAAATTAGCTGCACCGTCGGCAAGGCAAAAAAAAAATTCAATTAACTCGAAACTAGTTTGGCACATAAACAAAAATCGCATCAAAAAAAAAAACATTTAACAACGGCAACAGCATAAAAATGCAACAGAGGAGATGTTGGAGTGGGGGGGGGGGGATGGTTAAGATGGTAGACACACGCGCACACGTACGGGTTGGAGGGTTAGGGAGTTGGGGGACGCGAAGGTACGCAAAATTAAAATATAATATTTCACTTTATGGCGAGATGGAGCCGAAAGACCAAGTGCCAAGCAACTGGTAAAAAGAACGTTCGATGTTATTGGCGCTGTTGTCGCACAAAGATCGCGCCGATAGCCGAAGCAAACTTCGCCTGGCCCTAGATCTGGCCAAAACTATGTGGCTTACAAAACAGCAACAACAACAGCAACAACATCCACACAAAAGTACCAGCGACGAGCAGCGAGTACGACTCGATGCGATTGCGATTGGGATTGCGTTTTTTTCTCTTTTTTCTTCTCCCGAACAACAATTGTGTGTGGCGTCTGCTGTTGTGGCACGTCCTCAAGCGAGCAGCACACAAATCCAACTGAAGCCAACGAGGACGTCAGGCAGCAGCAGCAGCAGCAGCAGCAGCAGTAGCAGCAGCAACGACAACAACAACAACATCAGCAGCAGCAGCAGCAGCCACAGCATGCTGCATGCAATTCATTTATGTGTGTGTGTGTGTGTGTGTGTGTGTGTGTGTGAGTGAGTGTGTATGAACGGAGTGCAAAAGAAGCAAGAGGAAGCAAACTAAAGCTAAAGCTGAAGCTGGCAAACAAACGAACGAACAAACAACATAAACGAGCTTGAAGAGAAGCCATCCACTGAGCCAACTAGTCAGAGCTGGTGACGCGCGCGCGCTGCTCTCCACAACAAACAAAATGTGCCTGCCGCATTTCTCTGGCAAAGTGAGCGAGAGAGGGACACACTGAGAGAGAGAGAGAGCGAAAGAGAGATATAGAGAGAGCGAGAGAGAGAGAGAGAGAGAACGAGCGTGCAGCGGGGAGTGGGCGGAATATTACGTATACGTTAAACGCCGCCAAAATGCAACACAACGTTAAAGTTAAACCGGCATTTTGTTAGGCGCACGTTTTAGCCGCTGTAACTGCAACTGGAGCGGCTTTAAGCCGCTGCGGTTTTAGGCTAGGGCGCCATCAACTAATTAGCGTACACCTTGCAATTTGTAGCCATGTATTTATTTTTAGACAAAACAATTTTGAATTGCCAAGCATGTTTTAAGCTTTCAATTTATTTGTAAGCAAATTGTCATATTCCTAGACATATTTTCGTGTTTTTATGGATAAAAATTACAAAATTAAACTTAAAAGTTAAATATAATGATTTATAGCTTTTTTAATTTGATTCATAAATGATTATTTGGTTGACTTCTTGTTTATCGTGAAGAGCGCAAAAATCTTTATGATTGCCGGGCCCAAAAATGCGTCTCAAACGGCACTGAACTTTTCCCATGCTTACATTCAGCTCTTGGGCTGGATGAGGCGAGAGGCAGGAGGGGCAGGGGAGGCAGGGGAGGCAGGAGACGTGGCAACGTTACGTTACAACAACCCCACTAAAATGTAACGTGCTCCTGACAACGCTGTGTGAGTCGTGGTGCCTCGGAGAGTCAACGATAGAGCGAGAGAGCGTATGTGGGTGTGTGTGTGTGTGTGTGCATGTAAATGTGCGTGCAAATATGTGTGTCTCTGTGTGTGTGTGTGTGTGTGTGCGAGTGTTAGTGTATTGCAGCTGGCAACGCTTCCTACTTTATTACTGGTTTCCAACTTCATAAAATATTTTAAGCGTCGTCGACGTTGGCAACGGACACGACGTGGATGTCGCCTGCTTGATTTACTTGCAATGCACAAAGTGCAGCAAAAAGAGTGCACAATGCAATAATGCGTTGACTCTCTCCCCTCTTTCTCTCTCTCTCTCTCTCTGTCGCTCTCTGTCGCTCTCTGTCGCTCTCTGTCGCTCTCTGTGCCAGCTGTTTTATACAAGATTCGCGCGTTTTGTTTTTGCCGTTTTCGCCGGCTTAAGCAAGGATTCTGATCAGCCCGTGATCATAGCAGCAAACAGTTAACATATGTAGTAAATACATTAACATGGCCCTAATACTCTGCCATTTACACACTGTTAAATCTAACACCCTTTTTACCTTTTCCAAATTGAACCATTAAGGATTAAATATTTGATATACAAGTTAAATATTTATAAAACTGTACATGTGCTTCCCGATCACATAAAACCCTAAATAAATATTAGCCATGCGTATTTAAAATTTACAACAAAAAAAAAGATGAGAAGAAAAAACAGCTTAAACCCATTTTTGACAGAGATTTCTATTTACTATGCCAAATTCTGGTTTTACATTCGAATAATTCTTTTAGAACAGAAAAATGCAAACAATTCAAAAATCATAAATATTTAGCTAATCGATAAGAAAGTGCTTTTTATATAATTTTAAGCACTAAAAATGGTTATGATCGACGTAGGATATTAAGAACGTGATCATGCTTAAAACATAACCCGTATAAAAATAAGCCGAAATTAAACTAATAAATATACACTTCAGCTTTACGCGATACGCAAGTAATGACAATAAAAACCAACAAAAATTTAATGGAATTTTGCTTAAATGCCAGCCAGAAATTCTAAGATTGGGCCAGCAGAGTTCATTGTAGTTGTGGTTGTAGTTTATTGCAATTTCTTATTAATAAGCGCGTTTTATGTGTTAGTAGTTGGGAGTCGTGTGCTTGGAGTCGGGTGTTTGTAGCCGGGAGTCGGGAGTTGGGAGTTGGGAGTCGGGAGCTGGCAGCGGGCGTCAGAGCCATCCCATGGGCGACATTAACGTTAATAATAATAAAATGTGTAATTGCATAGAACGAGACTGCGCAGCATGCCCAAGTCCCGAGACGGCTCCAGTCTGTCCTGTCCTGTCCTGTCCTCTGACCAGGCCGGTCGCAGCCAAACAGCCTGTCGCTGTCTCTCTGCCTCGCTGCCTCGCTGCCTCGCTGCCACACTGCCTCTCTGTCTGTCTCTCTGTCTCGCTATCTCTGTCTCTGGCTCTGTCTCTGTCTCTGGCTCTTACTGCCCCTGTGTCAGCTTCAGCTTGTTGCAGCATTGCAAAAGGTGTAAATCATTTTCTAATCGCAGCAAACAGATCACATGCACACACGCATACAAAACCACACACACACACAGACACACGCATATATATATATATATATATATATATATAGCCGACGTGCATTTAGTTTTGTTTTTAGCATTCACATTCACATTCACATTCGGCTGTTGGCATTGCATTTTGCTTTTTGCAGTTTATATGCTGTTGCAGCGGTCAAAAACAATGTGCGTTGCCGTCGAGTCGTCTTGGAGTCGGCGGAGTCGGTGGAGTCGGTGGAGCCACAGCCAAAAGTCAATGCAATCAATGCATGAAGAGCAATAGAGAAGAGCATTGGTCACGTCCACCTCCTCCACCCCACTCCGTTCTCTGTCCGTCCTCCCCAGAACGGACTCGGCCATAGCTTCTTGGCCACAGTTCCCGTCCCATTCCCGCAGCGGATGCGAGGCACTTGCCATGTTGTCAGTTCCAAATGGATTTTGTTGGCATTCGCTTGAACGCTGTTTGTGGTATCAGGCCGCAGCACGAGGGTCGTTCTTATGCATCTTGATATTCTCAAATTACAAATGCGAATGGTTTCACTATCCCGAAAGGGAAAAGAGTATATTAGTTTGGTTTGCTGTTCCCCCCCTCCGTCTATCACAATTTGGATCCGAGTATATTTCGTTGTCAGCCAAATCAGAGTACAACACTCCCACTAAATTCATCTGCGTTCTTCCGTTCTTTTTCTCTGGTTTAACTAACGACTTGTTACGTAATTTCCATAGATTCTTGGTAAGCCTACAGATATGCATGTATATAAAAGGAGCTTATTGTTTTGTGACCTCGTCTAATAATTTAAATATATTTTTCACTGGCTCCGGGTCAAGGGGCTCTTTATTTCATATATATTCCGTGACATATTTCGGAACCCATGTGGATTTGTCTTCAGGGAATGACAAGTAAGCTTACTCTGTGAATCTTTTTCTTTATCTTTTTCTTACCCATATTTTCGATATCTTAATGATATATATACCTTGATCGAGTTATATTCCTCGATTTGTCATATATATTTCGAGATACTCTCGCATAATTTATTAATCTTTTGGTGCAATTGCTGTTGTTTTTATTGTTGCTGTTGACTTTGAACTGGCCTTAAATGCGGCCAGTCACATGTTCTTCCTCCACTATCTATCTGAACGGTTTATGGTTGCCGTCTATATATATATATATATATATATATATATATATATGTGTGTGTGTGCTTATGAGTGTTTGAACAAAACTTAATTCAATAAAATCATTGAATATTATGTGCGCTTTTTGAGGTGCGGTTGTAGTTTTGGCCAGCTAACTGGCATTTGTGTTATCGAAGTCGGTCGTAAAATCTTATAAATAAATACGAGAGCTATTTCATTGCCCGAAATGGCTGACTCAATAGTTGTCCATTATTGACTGCAATTGGAATACAACGATACCAGAATCCGGTCCAGTGGTCACTTAGTCGAAACAAAAAAAAAACAAAAACAAAAAAGAAAAGAAAAGAAACCAGAAGCAATTTTTTTTTTGGGATAATTTACAAAGTTTTGAAAAAAGATTGAGATTTCGTTTTGTGCTGCGTCTTAATTGGCGCATTATCCTTGCAATCTTAATTAAGCTGTCCATCAGGCAGTGCATATCCTTCCAGCCCCAGCCTATCACCCACATCCGCTGCCTTACGACTTGCTCATTTGTTTGCCGCCATTTTCTTGCGTACGTTTCTCTGTCTTTCTTATAGTCGTTGTTGCTGTTGCTGTTGCTGTTGTTCTTGTTGCTGTTGATGGTCTTGTCGCAATTTTTGCATAGTCACTGCACACTGTGTTCTACATCCGTTCCGTTTCCGCTTCCGTTTACACTCACGCCGACGCCGACGCCGACACCGACACCGCCAACGCTAAAACCAATGCCACCGCTACCACAGTTGCTGTCTTGCATTGCGTATACGCCCTTTCGGCCAGTGCAAACAAAAAGAAGCAACAAAATTCAACTAAATGGAGTGACGCGAGAAAATTCCTTGAGCAAAGTAACTCCTGCTGCTGCTGGCATATTACGAGCATTGTTGCTTTTCCCATTGTCCTTGCCGCAAGTAACAAGTTCATTCGCAGTACCCGCACCCAGTTAGTGCAGCAGTGACGTACTAAAACGCTATATATTTTTGCCGTATGCAGAGATCAGGGCGACATCAACTAAATTAAACTGGGTATTTTTTAAATAAGCAACTATCATATCTTTATCTGTGGAACATAAGTACGATTTTCGGAATATTAATAACATTTACTTTCAATGGATAAATCGCTTAGCTTAAGCAGAGCTATTATTATTGTCGTAAATGAAACTGAAAATTAATTAGGGTCAAGCTCGCATTTGTTATGCCAAAACTAAACTGTGCCTAGAATAATTTGCATATATATATATTATATAAACCTATAAGGAAACTGGCTAAATTAGCATCACTGGTGCAGCCACAGACACGGCAAACCAAAGCCAGCACAAAAACCGAACACTCAACACCCAAACGTAAATATTTCAATTAAATTTACAAAATTTATTTATGCATCCGTGTACTAATTTGTGTCTGTAGGTGTGCGTGTGTGTGTGCGTGTGTGTGTGTGTGTGTGTGTGTGCATGTGGCAAGGTAAGGGGTTGGCATGTACTTATTGTCAACATGCCCATTAACATCATTTAATTGTTGTCGGTCGCAGGCTCTGGCAATGCTGCTGGCATCGCCGTTTGCATTTTAATTGCTGTCAGTGCCTTTAAAGCTGAAACCCTTTCGCTCTAGCAGATGTTGTATCGTCAACTATTTGAACTAAAAGCTCTGATTTGCCATTGAATTGTGTTTCAGTTAAGCTGGAAAGCTCTCTGATGCTCCGAATATTAAATATATATGTATGTTTGCTTGGGCATGCATATTAGATCTTGTTAGCTCCGCAAATGGGGTTGTTGCCACGCCGTTTGTGGCTGTGCAGAGGCACGAGAAACTCAGAAATAAGCCGCCATTCATGCGCATATAAACAAACGAACTATGCGTCGACTTTGGCTTTCATTCATTTCCAGCCATTCGAATGCTACAGCCAAAGTGGCTGCTGGGGTGGTGGTAGTTGCTACACTCAGAAAAAAATAAATCACTCTGAAAACTAGAAAGATTTTCTTCTCTCTTGAAGTGCTTGCTATACGAGTATATAAGAAAAAAAGAAATTTTCTAAAAATTAAACATTTTTGCTAAACTAAACGACAATTCCAAAAATAAGATTTTTTTTTACATTTTATATTATTAAGAAATGTATTTCTACAAAATAGAAATGGAATAAGTAATGAATTTAATGAAGTCTAAAATGTTTGTACAAGTGCAATCCGAAATTATCAAGATATATTAATAATATAAGCAACAAAAAATCGAATGTTGAAATGTTCCTATTACCCCACAGAATTGTAGACATATTTTTGTATAAATTTTAGAAAACTGCAGACAGAAACTAGGAAAAGAAAAACCCTGCTTTTTAGAAATACACTTTAAGAATAAGAAGGTGAGCTACTCTGGGTGGCAAAAGTATGTCGAATTGCTAAAATTCAGTGAGACTTTTTTTCTGAGCGTAGTTGTGTAGTTGGTTGGTGTGGAATTGAATGCCAGGCTGGGGTACGTCGCCTACTGTGAGTACTACGCGACTTACAACTGCAATTACAACTACAACCGAATGCTGCCCCGCCAGCCGCTAGCCCCCTCCACCTGTTGGCGCTACACTGTCTTCGGGCACGGAAACCCGGCGCTGTGGAATGCAGTTCGGTTGGAAGGTAGGGTCGGTAAAGGGCAGGGGACCAACAATGAGCCGGCAACGATGTTAACTGAAAAATGCTTTTCGCTTTGCCTGTTGACGGGAAGTTGGCTTAGCGTTTGTGTTGGTGTTTGGGGGGTTGGCATTTTGGGGTTGGATCTGGGCCTGCGATTGGGGGCTTGGGCATGCTCGTAGTGGTAAGTTGCTGTTGTTGGTGCTTCTGCTGCTGCTTCTGTGTAGGCATAGTGCAGTGAACTTGCCATTAAGTAAGTATGCAATACGAAACTTGTTTAATTAGTAAAGCATACACAGAGAATTTCATTAGAAAAAAATTGTTGAATATTTCTTAATTGCTTGGTGCATATAAAAATATAGAACCCATTTAAATATACACTCGTATTACATATATATATATATATATATATGCTTGTACATTAATATTT
This sequence comes from Drosophila macrothrix, assembly GCA_035042055.1. Classification (NCBI taxonomy): domain Eukaryota; kingdom Metazoa; phylum Arthropoda; class Insecta; order Diptera; family Drosophilidae; genus Drosophila; species Drosophila macrothrix. The sequence continues at coordinate 18,653,974 of JAWNLX010000587.1, read as the reverse complement.
AGAAGCATTTTTGGGTAGTGCAAAATACGCTAATTTGAAATAATTTTTGTATTCAATATTTTTTGGTTTAGTTTTTGGATATCATAATATCGTTTGCCAGTATACAGCTCGAAACATCTGTTTAACGTGGTTTCTGGAGTCGTCGGGCCTTTTTTTATTCCAATATTTGTTACGATTTCAGGGTAAATATTGTCCATGTGCATATTGCCATTTATCCTTATTACTTCCATAGCCATGTTCGGGCACAACTTTCGGAGTCCGATACATGCTTTTTGAATAGCTCAAATAATCCTAATTATAAAAAAAAAAAATTTTTTAACAGTCATCCAGTCAAACATCTAGCTTTTTTACAGACCTACATATTTCAAAACATATTTATATTTTATATATAAATTGACTTAATACATAATGTTACTAGTGGATGTACCTTCTCGTTCCTTCGCTGACGCGCCAAGTGGTAAAGTTCCATGTTCCTATGCGTTTCCGCAGGCTGCACCTGAAGCACACTCGAACCAGTCCTCGAATCAGATGAATTAGACGATGTGTGGGACTTCAGTTTTAATTGAAGATCAATCGCCGGTGGCGGCTCGTGGCGGATGCGTTGCTCAATTTCGTACAGCTCTTGCTAGAGAAACACACATACAGAGATAACCACATTGGACTTATCTTCTATATAGGCATATACAGCAAAAACGAGACGAGACCCGCGAAAAAAGGTTGACCTATTAATTAGGCAAGGAAGCACTATCGGACCAAATGGTACCAAAGATACCTCCAGTAGGCACTCTCTGTCGAGAAGAGCACCTGAGAAAGTCAGAGCAGCCGAGTGAGACGGGCAGAGGTCTTGGAGTTGTGGACCCTCGGATATCCTAACCATAATCGGTTGATGCAATTGAGAAACGGACAGAGACATGTGCGACAAATGCGCTGGACAGAGGCACCAATTCTCGGACATTACAGTTAGGCTTTACCTTACCTTACTAAGCCCGTCAGTAGCGGACTCTGCCGATTTGGTTACAATGAGAAGGTGCTCTTGCAGCATAGATAAATAGGGAGATCGGTCATATCCGATATCTTAATGTGGACTTACCCGATTCTTGTAGACCATACAACAGGCGCGCAGGGTAAAGTAGTAAATAATCTCAACACCCGAGAGCAGCGAGAAGCCCAGAAACAAGCTGGCGATGCCGCCAAAGGACACAAGCAGATCCACCCAGCCGAAAAGTACCTCACGCTTGTAGCGAATGATGGGCCAAGTAAGGAACTCGACTAGAACGCCAGGCGAATCCGCACGATCCATACTTTTGGATGCAAAATAATATAAGTATGACGAAGTGCGAATGGCGCAGAAAAGGCTTACAATTTCATGAGCTTATCTATATTAAACACTGTCTTGGAGCAGCTAAGCTCACACTGCAGGCAGTCCTTGATATTAGTTATGTTCAGCTTGTAGTCGTTTAGACAGGTAAAGTCCTTGACTGCGCACATGGGTACATTACCTAGTAAAAGAAGGAAATAAGGGTATAAAAACCAAATGTTATCTTTGCGGTGTCCGATGCTAAATAACGTTGCAGATACACAATGTATTTTTGATTCCTATATATATATATATATATATATATATATATATATATGTATGTCCTCATGAAATTCAACTTACTGATGGGCTTGTAGAAGGGCGGATTACATTTGCATAGCTTGATGGCCTTTGTCATGCGGCATTGCTTCATGCAGGATGAAAAGGTGTAGGCATCTGGAAAGTAGCTTAACTTGACCTCGTCGCTGAAGATGCACTTGCGCTGGCCAATGGACAACTGGCGTGCATCGTCTGTGGTGTAGGTGTTCTTCTTGGAGATGCGCACTTCCACAAGTTGATCCTCAGTCCAGTCAATTTGGGCATTGAAATCGGAGCCAAAGTACTCCTCGTTTGAGAAAATAAATATCTGCCGGGGCATCAAGGATCATCAATCAAGGATCATCAATCATACAAATGTATATAGATAGCGAACTTACTCGAGAAGTGCTATTGGGTAGAAAGAACAGAGCCCACTTCTTGTCCGTTTCATAGAGATCATGGGGTGCCCCAGTTTTGGTGCTTAAATGAAATGGTTCTCATTGTTACACTCGGAGAAAAACAGGCATATAATTCCCAACATTCTTGATATACGATTTTCGACCTTGACAGGACTTGTAAATGGAAGTTTGCCACAAATGATCTCCAATTATTCCCCAATTTATCAATTGACTTACTCTTCGGTTGCGGTGGACATGAAGCGACTGTTGAAGGCGTAGCAAAAGCCATGTTCCGTGTAAATGGGCTGAAAGTGATCGCAGCAGACGATGTCCTCGTCCCGATACTTGCAAGAGATTAGCGCATGCTCGCAGGGGATTTGGGCCCGGAACGCCCAATCGCGAATTGTGTGCTCGTCCAGCAGCTCGGAAGGTATTGCCTCTGCCAGCATTTGTGCATCCCGAATGTTCTCGAAACTGAGCGAGGTGAGCATATCAAGGAACGGTGCAAACATCTGCGCCTTGTCCGCATCGTAGTTGCTGGGAATATATTATATGTGCGATGGTTGCACATTACATTAACAAGTTGTTATTGCATAATTGGGGTGTCAACTCACGCCAGGGATTTGTAGACCTCGGCGTAGGATTTCTCATGATCGAAGGCCGAGTCCGGACACACCACAGTGGTGGGAAAAACAACGTTCTGATTGTGAAAGTCCGTGTCCAGACCAGTGATGGTTGGATTGGTTTGAAATTTCTCCCACAGGCTCATGATAATGACCAGAGCCGTAACAGCGCCAATCGATGTGAAACAGAACCACATAAACTTCTCGCCAATCGGGCGACCCGTTTCCGCAATATAGCGAACGCCGTGGAGCGTTGAGTTCTGAAAGAACTCCTTTGTCTGGTAAATGAGGCTTCGACGAAAGATGACCAGAGTCTCCAGCAAGCGTTGCCTTCTTGTCCTAATCACAGCCGTTTCCTTGGGTTTCTCTTGCGGCATTTTCGTTTCAGGAACATAGCTCGTGGCCAGGCCCAGCAACGTACCACGCAGCTTTTGCAACTAATCAATGGGGAACTCAGTGGCAATTGCGTCCAATTGCTGGACTTTCTGTTGTGGCCATTATGTGACACTAAAAGCCTTTCATTGTAAATGCATTAAGTCACCGGACCTTGATTGACCCCAAAAATAGCGTTTGACAATACAGCCCAGAATGTGTGTATTTCCCTCGCTTATCTTGATGTCTCATTAGCATTTAGTGCCATGCCTACACTGAGAAAAACAAAACATGCTTAAAGCTTGCTTCACATTCAGTGCTGAAGCTTCTTTTGTGGAACAAAAAAGATTTAATATAAGAAAATTGACACAATAAAGAAAATGAGGCAACAATTATTATTAGTTTTTTTTAACATTTTCCTTTATTATTGCATCTGCTTTGGATTTTGTATGGGAGAGTTTCATGCAATTTTGTTAGATATGTTTTTTTGTTGTTGAAAATGTGTACGATATCATTTAGCAAAAAATCATTTTTAATAATTTGTCGGCTTTGAAAATGCTGTTCTTTCAGTGCAGTCGCTAGGTGGGGTGTGGTGTAGTCGCACATTAGCTGCAGGGTGGGTCAACTCCTGCTGTCCACTGATTGTTTTTGGCCCTCGCTCAAAATGGCGCCAGCTTCGCGATACTGCTGAATACTCGGAGATTTTATAAGTGGGCGTGCCGATCGGAGCAGCTGCCGGGCTAATTGGTCCGCGGTAGTCTGCGTGGCATCCGGCGCCGTTGCAGTTAACAAGAGCAAAAAATTAAAAAAAAAACTAAAAAATAAATAAATAAAAAATAAACGAAATGAATTCTTGCAAAATCTGAATAAACTAAACTAAACGCACACAGAAACCGTCAAGAAATTCACAAGTTTTGTGTGAACTCCTGACACGGCAATTTGGACGGCGCTTTGCTTTGTTTTCGTCTGGCCAAGTGGCTCCAGCCGAGCTAAGGCTCCAGCTCGAAGCACAAATGAAGTGGTTTCAAGTTTCAGCATCGCAGACGCTGGACAAACGACAGACAGACTGGGTTAGCGACAAACTGAACAAAAGGTCTGGCGATCACGAGTTGACGCTGTTGCTAAGATGCTGACCCTGATTGCGTCCGCCAGATAAGTGCAGCAGTAGACTGGTCACAAAAGGACCTCCGCATTTGCACATCCTCAGTCATCTAGAGTTTCAAAACTGGCGCCTCTGTGCAGCGCTCATTGGCAGTAACGGTCTCTCTCTCTCTCTCTCTCTCTCTCTCTCACCGTTAAGCGTTTAGATACCAATGTCCCGACCGCAGCAGCGCCATCAATTATGCACAATTATCTGTGGCAGGTGGTGCATGAGCGTTCTAGGATACTCTGACAAGGATAAACATGGAACAACCCACCTTAATAATAGATAATTCCGCTTATTCATTCGGATATCGTGGTGAAAAATCAGTCAACTAATTCAATGCATAAATAATGAAAGATTAAAAAACATGATCCAGATTACTTTTAATTCCATTTATTTATTCCAATATTTTTTTTCATTTTATTAAAAATGCATTCAACGAGTCAACTAATTCTAAGTACAAATATTTTAAGCATAAAAAAATGCGTCCAATTTGAGATTTTATTGGTTCAATGCATTAATTGAAAATCAATGTTATTATGCTAATAATTCATACTCATTTATACATAAGGGTATTAAAACATCGGCATATCGGCGATAGTTATTTGTTCATGCTGTTTTTTCTTTACTTATTTCAATGACTGAATTTTTTCTTATCAGCGATCATTTGTCAAACCGTTGCAAAAGCCTGGCCATGAAGTTTCACAACAAATACAGAGAGATACAAAGAAAAAAGAGAGAAAAAAAAAGAATTAAAAACAGAAGATGAGGAAACGGCAATTGCAACAATTTGTTGGACTGCAACTCCGCGCCGTCGGTTGACAAAAATCAACGCTTATAAATAAGAAATCCAAAGACCACGCAACTGAAATTGAATCCAGAACCCTTTTCCTTTAGACCAAGTCCGAAGTCGACACTCAGCCAAGTGAAACTCGTTGTATCCTCAAAACGAGGATACATATACACACACACACACACACACACATATATATATATATATATATATATATATATATATACATTTATACAGACAGACATATAGACACACATACAGAAGAGCAAGAAGAACATGAATCCCAATTCTCCCTCTGCGAATGTTCCAAATGATCTCCGCAGAGTAAAAAGTCGGCTTGTCTACATGTGTGTGTGTGTGTGTGTGTGTAGATGTGTGTGTGTGTGTGTGTGTGTGTGTGTGTGTGTGTGTGTGCGTGATTAATGGTAATTGCTTTTATGGCTTTTTGCTGTGCTCGCCACGCTTTCTGCCAGCAATTTGTTGTAATTTCGATTTCACTGCCTGTCCCCAACTTTGTTAGCTTAGCTAACATCAACTGTATCAAATAGCTAAACGTTTCTGATCCGACCTCCTTTTCTGCGCATCAAATTATTATTATGAGCACCGAAATTGAGTACGTATAAGTAAATATAATGCTCTTAGGTACGCACTTAATTGATGCTTATTATTTTCAACTTATTTACTTCACGTCACTTACTTAAATCGCACACAAAAACCAACATGAGGCTCGTCGGTCAAATTGGTCTACTCGTTGGCATCCCACAATACTTGTGCGAGGCTGGCAGATCCATCTGGCCATCTTTGGATATAATAACCTCATCGCCGCTCATATTGATGTGATGCGGTAAAACGATTCCTAGTGACTCTTTGCCGGGACCAGGTCGGCACCTACAGCTTGCCAGTTCGGTAATTCTTGAGTTATGCATCAACGGCAGAATTGATTCCTGGCTTAAAGTCTTATTCTTTTATCGTTTAAGTCGACCATTTTTTCGATGTTCCATGCTGAATATATTTTCCAAAACACTAGAAGCAGTAAAATGTTTTATATGGACTCGGCTAGTGATGCTGATCAAAAATATATACACTTTACAGGGTCGAAGGGAGACGTCTCCTTAAATCTGTCACAAACTTCACGTCATCATTGCAATATACTCTGCAGGGTTATAAGAGAGAGGAGCACAATAAAAGCCATAATGAGATTTATCTGGATATTTAGGTAAGCAACAAAAAGGCAAAATCATATTTCGACCGATCCTTTCTTTCAGCAAGAAGTAGAGCGACCAGGAGCTGGGTCCTGCAAATACTGCCTGCATGGTTACACAAAATCCAATTATTTCATTTAATTTAGGTTTGTTCTTAAGTCTTGATCAAATTCCAACATTGCGTATCACATTAAGAATTTATTTGAATTTTGAAAATTTAATATTGTTAGCACAAATTCATTGTTTCATTTCACATTATTTCACATATACATACTTCATTTCTAGCATTTGTAAAAAAGGCAAAAAGAATTTTAAAAATAATAATAATAATAATAATAGTAAAACAAAGAATACGCTTAAAAAATACTCCTGGTTTTGTTTTTTGTTTTTTTTTTCTTGCATTTTGTTTTTCTCTACATATACATTTAGTATTTACATAATAATAGGCAGTTAAACATCATGCATCTGCTCTTAATTATTCACTCTCATCGTTGACCGAGAGATTGAGCTGGCCATTCACATATTCTGGCGAGAAGATTGAGGGACTGAGCTCATATCGCGCCTCGCGGTACTTAGAAAAAAGACCACGCGCCTTATTAAACGGCGTTTGGAATACAGTCGCCACGGTGGTGCCTCTCTGATGATCGCTGGCCACTGGAACTGCTGCAGGCGACATCGTGGTGTTCATTGGCGAAGGGCTTTCGTGCACAGGTCCGTTCTGGCAACTGGTCGGTCGAGGCGGCCACATTATTTTCGGAGGCGTCGATGGTGTTCCAAGCTGACGACGCTGGGCCAATTCGTTTAGCATTGGCGTGGCAAGCAGCTTTTTGTATGTGTGTGTCTGCGAACCGCTATCGGAAACCATACTGCTGCAAGGAGTATTCGTTTTTGCCAGATTGGGTGTCCTGCTGCCGATGCTGAAGAACGACGACTTATGCGATTTATGCACGCTTGTCGGCGAAGGGAAGCTGTATGCGAAATAAAATTAATTGTGCCATTAGTTTCAACATACAATTACAGTCGACGTCGCTTATTAGTTATAACGACGAAATTCTAAGGCCATTTTCAACAATGACTAGCTTATACAGTCAAAAGGATATAAATCAAAATCAACAGGCTATTTAAAGCATTTTTCCAGTATGTCGATCCCACAATTTACAACTCATCTTTTGACCGAATGTTCCGCCAAAGGCAGTGGTTCGATAACAATTTTTTCTTGTCATTTTTACCAAACATGAGGAACTTAATAGCACGTATTGGTTTGTGAGTTTGCTTAAGATATCTTTTTTCGACTGATATGACCAGTTTCATCAGGGCTGAGAATGTTCTGCACACGGACTAGTGACGCTGCATAGGAATAGAAACTTACAGATCCATCTCCTCGGTGGAGAAGTTCTCCATGGTTGTACGCCAGGCATACACAAACGGCAGCGTTTCCTTATCGATATCGACATTGAAAATAGCATTGAGGACATCCAAATCACGCTTGGTCGGCTCCTTGCTGCAAGTTAGGATTTAGTAAAATGTGGCCACTTTTACCATGATTACAATATCGCAGACTTACCCAAATACGAATAGTTCATAATGGGGCTCCACGTCGCTACACGAGAGACGTGGTGTGCGGCTTTCTGGTGGTGTCATGAAAATCGCCTCATCGTCAGTGCTGTCGTCCTCATTAAAGTAGTCGGCGCAATCGAACTGTGATGCAATAAGAAGTCAATAAATGTTTGGATTGTATTGAATGTACTTGTTTAGTGTCTACTCACAAAGTATGATGCATCACCGTTTCCGTCATCGTCGCTGTTGTTGTTGTTGTCATTGTCGCTTATGCTACAGACACGTATTGTGTCAATGAGCTCGTGAACCGGATCATTGGATGTACCGGGGGCAGCATGAATATTTTCAGCAGCAGCAGCAGCAGCAGCAGTAGCAGCAGTAGCAGCAGCAGCAGTAGCAGCAGCAGCAGCAGCAGCAGCAACAGTAGCAGCAGCAGCAGCAGCAGCAGTTGACGTTGTGGCCGCATTGTTAGAATCTTGGATTTGAGCGCGCAAAGATTCGGTACGCTTGCGTCGGCTCGTCTTACGACTAAGATTCGCATCCCAGGCACACTTGCAACACTGCTCCAATTCCCAGGCGGCTGAGCACAGCTCCTCGGTTTTAAGTGCGTCCGGCAGCCGAACAAATGGCACCTGCTCCAGCATTGGCAGCATGCTGCCGCATACGCATTGCAAATGCTCGCGTCTATCGCCGTATATCTGCAACAGTTTACGCAGCATTTGCATTAGCTGATTTCGCACAGCGTTGCTCACCTCCTGCGAATGGGCAATGTAGCTGGCGACGAGATGAGCGATGCGTGAGTGAACCTTGCCAAAGTCGACAGTGATGAAGCGTGCATCATCCTTGAAGCTGACAATGAGAGATTTCAGTCTTTTGAGCTCGGAGAGCAGCGTATCATTGATGGAGACCATGTTGCCAATGTTGTTAATCAGTGTCTTTGTGATGCGTTTCGCGAACACTTGCAGCGATTTCTCCACACATGTGTAGGGCGTCATTACCTGGGTAATGGCGATGTCGGCAACACTCGCTGCTGAATTATTCGCTGTCTTGCCTCGGTCGGCAACCAGATCGAGATAGTGATGCAGTTGGGAATAGTTCCATGTCTGATCCGATTTTTCGGCCAGCAGCGAAGCCTGCGTCTGCTCAGATTTGGCTGACAGATAAGCCTCGAAGCGTGCGATTCCATCGCTAGATGATATGTCGATGAGATCATCGAGAAAATCCCAATATTCGCGCCACTCCAAGTTCTCCTGGTGCGCCAATTGCCGACCGATTATCTCAAGACCCTTTTCAATATCCGAATTCTTGATATGTCGCTCGCGGTAACAATCAATCACCAATGATTCATCCAAGTCGCTATCCACGAACGATAACGATGTGTTGCTGCGATAATTTAAAAACAGATCCGGGTTAATATGCCGAAAAGGTGTCGACGGCAACTCCAGCATACGATGTGACCGACTTGAGCTATCCTTGTATGTGCAATTGTTGTTGCGTTCTATGTGCTGCTGTGGCTGCTGCTGCGGCTGCTGTGCCTCGTCGCCATTTTGTTCGGGATTTTGTTGATTGCCATTCGGGCTGAAGAGCAAACGCCGACCAATGTTACTCTTGTTGAGCAGCGACTTGTTGGGCGTCCGTATGGGTGAGATGTAGGGCGAACTGGTCAATGGCGCCCCAGCATTGCCACCAATACGCGGCGGTGTCTTCCAGCGTCGACAGAAACTAACTGCCTGCTCACGCGGCATGGGTCCAGCCAACGCACTGATCTTCAGTTCCATATTGAGCTTACCCGATTCGTCGCACTTCTGATTTAATATCTGTCGAATTCAATTAACAGTGTGTCGGTTAGTCAGTGCAAGTTTTCAATTTACGCAGCATCTGTCACTTACCGGCGGTTCAATAGTCATAAACGGTTGTCCAATCTGCGGCGGCAGCTCATTACCCGTTGCCCGCAGAACGGGCACATAATATGGCTCCGAGAGCAGCAGCTCCAGTTTTTTGAACACCTCCGGGCTGGCATGTTGTGCTCGCTGGCATATTATCTGATGGCGGAGAACAGTAACAAATAGCGTTAGATACCCATCTGTATTCAACATAAGACATTGAATGATGACTTAAGCTTACTGCGGTTTCCAATCAGTTAAGATCGATACGATTAGTATTTTTGCATATGTATCAATCAATATAATAACTCTAACTTCAAATATAACTAATAACTTATTCAGAACTTGAACTAGAATTGCCATTCGCTTATTACATAAGTTTTAAAGTAGAACTGCAAGTTTCGAAATCATTTTGAATTGAAATCCATCACAATTGATTGAGTTATTGAGCCGAATAATAGTATAAAGCTTAATGTTCAACCTATATTAATTTTAACCTAGACATGTTGGGTGTAGAATTAGAAATAGGGATTAGGAGCAACGTCAGTCAACTGATTTGAAATACTTACATCCTTGGGCTGCATGCCGTCCGAATTCATGAGCGACTTGCATTGTGGATAGGAGGTGAGCACCTTAACGACAGCTACGTGGCCGTATTTGACGGAAAAATGCAGTGGCGTCTCGCCGCGCCCTTTGTCTGGCATGTTGAGATAATAATCGAGGAGATTCTCATTGAGGGCGGCGCACATCTCGCCTCGGCTCTTTTTACCCGCATACAGCTGGGTAAATTTGCGATCTGAGATTGTCTTCAATATGAGCTCGGCAACGCGCGCCTGATTGCATTGGGCGCAAATGTGCATGGCATTATAGCGATATCCCTCTTTAAGGCTGGTGGGCGTGTCACCGCTGCTGATCAGAAACCGTGGATTGTCCCAAACAATGCGTCCGACCCGCTCAAAATTTCCAGCCTCGATCTGTTTACGGAACTCGACCAGCTCCTGTTTGCTGGGTGCCCGAAACGGCGGACGTTCGGCATTAAGTGAAATGTTGCTGCTGCTGTTGCTGCAACTGGATGCGATATTAGCGCTACCGTCAGTGTTGTTGCCACTGCTATTTGACATCGCCAATATGATGTTTGCCGCGGTCAATGGTGATGAGCCGGGCGTCTCACTGATTGTCGGCGACGATGAAAATGGACTGCTGTCTGCGCTACCCGACGCCGGCGACTTATATCCACTTCCCCCCAACGATCGGGGTAATGAGACCGGCTCTGCGAATACGATGAAAATATGTTATTATTTCGTCTTTCATTTGATTGTTATGCTCTTGATTGGTGTACCTTTTGTTTGGATCATGAGTCTGTCTATATATATAGATATATATTTATATATATATATATATATATATATATATATATATATATATATAAACTTGTATGTACTTACTGCTAGCTGGTTTGGCCTTGCCGTAACGCTTCAGCGATTCGATGCTCTCGAAGCCAAACTGTACGTAGCTCTCGGCCTGATCTCGATTGGGAAACTCGCGCAATCGCGCCTCCTTATAATGTCGCAGCACCTCCAATGCCTTGGACTTTTCCGTGAATATCAACCAGAGCGGCGAGTCGGCTGCAAATGATGGGGTTTGTGAACGAGAGAGAGAGATGGAGAGAAGAGTTAGTGAACGTTTGCGAAACTTAAGATTAAACTAAACGGACAAAAAGTTATAGAAACTGGCAGCAGTTTTGTTGCTCGCTCGACTCGTTGTGGTCACGCCATCTGGGCGAATTGCAAATAGATTGCCAGACAGCGCAAGAAAAGTGTTAAGCAAAACAAACAATGTGCTAAAAGACGACAGATAGATAGATAGAGAGAGAGAAAGAGAGAGTGAGAGAGGGAGAGAATAGATACGAGGTCGCGTGTGGACGCGGAACCAAAGAGAGAGATGGAGAGAGAGAGAGAGAGCGACAAGAGCAGCGAAAAGGGGCGACGGGGCGATGGATGCCGATGCCGATGCCTTCTTCACGGTATCAATATTGCTCCCACAAACGTGCGTATGACGCAGTTATTGGCACTACGCTCTTAGAAAAAGAAAACAACAACAAAAATAATGTTGTCGCTATTATGTTGTTGCTGTTGCTGTTGTTTTTTTTTTTTTTTTTATGTGGATCGGACGGATCGCAGTGGCCAATTGAGCAGCCCGCCTTGGCTAGCGTGGTCTCCGCTTGGGATATAAATATGGAAACATAGCCTACTATTTCTCTGCTCTGCCACAGAGAGAGAGAGAGAGAGATCGAGAGATATATTGCGAGAGAGAGGGAGACAGAGCTAAAGCGCGCAGCTCGCACTTATTTTAAAAAAAATACTTGAGCATAAATGAACAGTGTACATGGTAAAGTATAAAGTATATTTAGTCAAAAGTGCCGAGCCTGAAATTCATTAAATTACATTTATCAGAGCAATTCGATAAGAGTGCTAATTTAGTGTTCTCAACTTTGCAGATGATAAACTAAGTTCACTTTATTGGGCTGGGCTGAAGTGCTTAAGCCGTTGTATTTAGTATTCAGCAATATTCATAATTCAAACAATAACAACCGATAAACATATCTAAGACGATCGATTTTGTGCAAACTTGGACAGTTTAAGCTCTGCCATATAAATACTGTTGTATGTCATGTATTGCGTACTTATAATTGAGTAAAGCAAAACATTTTTGACAGGTGACAGGTCAAGGTTCTGGTTATAGTTTTTTTATTTGGAAAGATCGCTGAACTCGACGCGATGAAGTAAATAGGCTTTGCTGTACTTTGCCTGATAGACCCAAACGTGGATCGAATTTACAGTTGTAATCGTACGTTACTCGTATCTGTTTACAATTTGCAATTTGTGCACTGATGACGCTCTTAATCCCACGCCCATTGAACATCAAGGCCGCACAAGCGGCTGAAGATAGATGATGGATGGTGGATGATGCACAGGCAGGCAGCCGGCAACAAAAAATCAATTGTATGTGACAAGAAATTGGATTTTACTTGTTGTTTCTACATTCCGCTCGACAATTTTGTTTAGCTAACATTCGTTTTGATAGCCCTGTTTTCATGATAAACTGTAAAATGCTAGACACACTCAAACAAAAAACGACACATAATTTGTATTTATTTTTTGACTGACGAAAATTGTAGAATATTATATTGTAGTTAACGACTCCCTGTCCCTGTGAAATCACCTAATAAATTGTGAGCAATATTGTGAAATTTTCTTAACATTTATTTTGCTTTGCTTTCTGCAATTTAGACTTGAATTTGCGAGGCAAGAGCTGCAAGAATTAAACAAATGAAATGAAAAGCGTAAATATATAAATTTGATTTGGAGGCAATTCTTCAAATTAATATTATTTATTTATTTTTTTTTTTTTTGTAATTCACACTTAAATTTGCAAGGCATCGACCTACTTGGCGTCAAACAGAATACCATCTGCAAGTGAGTACCAAAAATGGAAAATGCGATGCGCAACAAATGAAATGAAAAGCGCGCTTTGATTGCGTCGCTGCACGAAATGTTAAGCTTGGTGCGTGCATAAATACCTATGTGTGTGTGTGTGTGTGTGCCTGTGTGTGTTTGTGTGCGTGTATTTGCACATTTGTATCCATGCATTCTATGTTTTTACTTACATATATATATATATATAAATATATATCTATGTAGGTAAACAGTTATTTTTTAAACATGGCTGACGCCTGCTGAGCACGAGCAAAACTTACGTGGATATTCGGGATCCTCGAAACTGGATTCATTTTGGTCGCCCGCTCCACTGGCGGCTGCAGACTCGGACAAAAGAGTCACATTTATAGCTGCAATGGAGCCCGCACACTGAGCCAATGTGCCCTCAAAGCCCGCTTTGGATGGCGGTATATAAACGGCGAAGTAAGTCATTTATGATATATCGCTGCAGTTGATATTGTTAATATTTGCAGCGTATGGTAAAAATGGTTTGCGTTTGTTTTTCATTCACTTCAAATGCAGATCTGTGCACAACAAATATTTTACGTATTCCGAACTACAAATGTGCGTCGTCGAACGCACGAAATGCAAGCATTTACGACGCCTAATGCGGGGTCATCTAGAGATGGCAGCACTATCTATACTGAAACATCGCATGAAATCGGCACCACAATCGATTTCACATCACTTTTCATTTATTATCGCTCCGATATTCCGATATTCAGCGCTTTATTTCAATGCGAATGCAAATTGGTCAAAAAGTGACGAATAACACTTGTCAGATACAAACTTTTGTTCTATTCTACATTTATTTAGTAGCTAAATTTAGAGTCAAATGGATTCTCAAAAAAATGATTGGCTTACATTCAATACCTAAGATAACTAATTTCTGACTTAACAGTGGTAATTTAAATATTTTGCGTAGCTATCAACATACATGTACATATTTTAAGTGGGACCGTTTGTGTACCAGCAATCCCATTGGAGTGATGACCAGTCCATACCTATATAAATATATCGATGGTTGTACGATACTTCTTATGATGTTGCTCTGCAATCGCTTATCGATAGAAAATGAAACCAGTTGGGCGCTCAGCTTAAATATATTTTTGCATACATAGGTGCATTTTATTATGAATTTGATAAATCCCCAAATTACCTACTATGTTCGTTAGATGAGGCCATATGGCATTTATATGATAAAGTTTTTTTTATATATATTTTTTTTTTAATTTAGCATCTGTAATGATTATGCAACGTTAGGCATATTAGTTTAGAATTATGTCGTTACAATTTCAATGGGACAAATTGACAAACTCTGGTGGCAGTAAATAGTTAATATTGTGTGCGAAGTTGTAGTTGCATGTTTCATTTATTTTTAATACAATAATTTTATATAAAGTTCCACTATATGCTAAACTGGAAGGAATGATTGCGTTTAATTGTTGGACAGACACAAGTCTAAACTATATATAAACATTAAATATATTAATCACGAAGAACGAAACGAAAAGTTATTGGAAAAATACTCAACAAATATTTTAAATAAAATTACATAAATAGTTAAACATAAATACATAAAAGTAAATTAAGTTCTTACTCTATACGAGTATAAAGAAAGTGTCGAATTGAAATGTTAAACGGAGTATAAGGAAATCTGCATACATACATGTATATATGTATATATGTATGTATATATGTCCGGAGAAGTGACCCTCGATATGATCGGAGATCGGCGGACAGATCGTCAGACAGTATCAACAGTTAAAACTAGCAAATAACATTGCGATCTTAAAATATAGTACACATACTAAACATAATTTTGGTAGTTTGGCTTAAACTAATCGCTCGTCTGGTTGCATACAAGTCCATTTGAGCTGCACGAATGCCTATCAATTAGTAAATACATACAATTGTCCCCATCGAGGACCCCACTTAAATGCTACGCTGCGCACAGTCGGGCGCCTACTTAATGATTATGATGTGTTTTTGTTTGTGTTGTGTGTGCTGCTTGCAGGGTTTCGCAATGTTCGTTGGAACACGGAAAGATGGGCTAGATAAAAGGATTAAACCGATGGAATACTGGACACGTGGACACAAAAATCAAATAATAAATAATGGGAGGGATGGGAGGGGCCAGTGGGAAGTGGAAAGTAGAGGCGAGTAGGAAAAGATTCCCAGAACAGACGTCAGAAATTAAAGCTTTGTATGTTTGACCGTGTCCGTCCAATAGTTCTGTATTGTCATCGCCTCTAGCGAGTTGAGAAACGAATCGTTATCCAGGCTGTACATCTCATCCGAATTATCCTAAAAAACGACGTCAAAAAAAAAAAACACAAAAAAGAAGATTGTCAGTAAAAGGCGCAGAAGATTTGGATTGTGCCCGCAGGCAACTGGCCAACGAATCCTTACACTTACACGCATCGTGCTATCGTCGATGTAAACGCTCGAGTCGGGCTCGCTGAGAGCCTGCGGCTTATTCACATAGCGCCGACGATAAAGGACGATGCCAATGGTGCCCACCGTACAGCAAATGCCAAAGACAGTGAAACATATGGCCGATATGGAGCCGGCATCCAAAAAATATGTGCGCTATAACATACATGATACAATATAATTAATATTGAATAACTTCAAATGTTGTCGTTGGCACTCACTTGAATGGCCAGCGCCTCGGATGAGATGTTGCCACCTTCATCAGCATCCGAAACGCTGGGCGCTGCCGATGCGGATCGGGTTAGCAGACTCTTGCTGTCGCTGGAGAAATTAATATAGCGATTGATGTGCTTGTATTCGGCGGACAGCACCTTCGATTTCCTGGAGCGGTGCTCGCTTTCGGCGCGTCGCAGCTCATCCTCCTTGTTGGCGTTCTCCAGTGTGAACGGGACACGCTGCAGCTCATCCGACAGCCATTCGGTGTTGATTTTGGGCGTCGATGGTGTGGCTGCCACAGCTTGTCCCGCAGTGCTGTTGATCGGCGGGCTCGTTGTTGTTGTTGTTGTTGTTGCTGTTGCTGTTGTTGCTGCTTTTGTTGTTATTGTTTTTGTTGTTATTGTTCTTGTTGTATTCGTTGTGGATCTTTTGGTTGTTGTTGGTGGTGGTATTGTTGTTGATGATGTTGACCCAGTTGTCGTGTTTGCTGCTGCAGATTTTGCAGCTGTAGTTGTGAGTTCCAAGCCACTGGCATTTACAGCAGCTGCCACACAGGTGGCATTGCAAGCGCTGCTGTTATTATTTGTACTGCAAAATTATATGATATGTATTAATGCGAGCGGTAAATGAACGCAATAAGATTATGCATTGCTCCGAACCATTATCTCTGTTAACGAAATCAGGTGTTTTTTTATATTTTGTTTTTCTGTGACATCAGCAGAGACAATAATAATAAAAATTACATTCGATCATACTGATACTGAATAACTAAAGCCATCAGCCAAGCTCCGATTTTATTAACATGTTTCAAATTAATTATGCCCAAAAAGCGATTCTTTTGAGAACTGAGTGAATTTGGGAATTTCGGAAAAAATGCACTTAATTTGACTGAGTTCGAATTAGATTCTTGCTGCACCTTTATTTTTCTATTATTTTCTTTAGACTTTTGAGTCGAGATCTCTGCCATGTGAACAGTCAGTCTTTTTTCATAAGTGGATGTATAAATTACATTGTTTACCTTGTGATACGACTAAAATTCGTATAGTTGTTGAGCTGATCCGACGATCCTTCAGCTGCAACACTTGCCGCAAAGTCAGCGGAGCGCTTGAACTCGAACTGATTGTGCGACATTGTTAGCTTTACCGTTGCCCCATCAGCGTCACCTTGCTCATCAGCATCTGCGTCCATGTCGACGTCGTCTCCATTGCTGTCGTCCTCATCGACGGAATCGGAAAAGGGCGCTTCGACATCTTCGATGGCATCACTTGCCTCCTCTTCCTGCTCCTCCTCCTCCTGCTGCTGCTGCTGCTGCTGCTGCTGCTGCTCCTTTTGCTGTCCACCTGCGTCTGCATATGCGGGTGTTATTTTTGGCGCCGCTGGCGTCGTCTTAACGGTTAGATCCATGATATTCCGCTGGGTGACCGTTGTCCATGTCTGACTGGACGTGGTCTGATATAGCTTCGTTGTCTGCCGACGGCCAGAACCATGTTCCGTTGCCTCCGTCCTATCCAATGCCCGATCCAGCTGCTGCTGTGTGCTCGATTCTAGACTTACGTCCTGACTGGGATATGTGTGCACATGAGGCAAAAGTTGCACTGCAACACAAAAGCATTACATTAGCAATAGATCAAATTGATGATGCACTGATCTGAGTATCGTGCGCCGCTTACCACTCAGACAGGTTATCCAGAACCAATGCGACCACCAGTAGAAAGTCATAATGCGGCACGTGTTGTGATCTTGAGCCGACTATGCAGTGCTGCAACATATACAAACAAAAAAAAGGAAATGCCAAATTGTTAATGAGCTCATCTCCGTTGACGCTGACAATCGTCGGCGACGATCGCATTCAAGTAAACCAACTGAGGTACTCGTTTCCCATCCGTCGCATGATTCACGGCACGGTCACGTCAGACGTCCGGCAACAAAAACAAGTAAGATAAGGGTTACCCCACAGCAAGATACCCTGTAACCAGCCACAACATGCACAGACAGTGCGCCTTCGCTCAACGTAACTCGCTTTCATAGCATTTTATTATATAGATAAATAGGGAAAAAAAATTGGCAACTTCTTAAAAATATAAATTGAATAAAATGTAAAATAGTAGCAAAGGTAGCGTAGGTATGTGGTCGATGTGTATGTCTGCTGCTGCCTGTTACAGGGTATACAAACAACAAGCCGCCAGACAGAAGCGGAATACTTTATGGCGATGACTGCGATGAAATCATCAAGTCATTGAACAGTCGTGGAAGCGATTTACATTCGAGTCAAAACAAGTTTAATTTGGACGCCACAAACAGAGTGCGGCCTTTGATCAGGTCTGTGGCAGGAAAGAGCCAGAGCAAATACGGAGACAGAGCCTGGTCTGAGACAGCCCAGAGTCAGACCCAGTGTCAGAGACAAGCGTTTGGGGGTTGACGACTTGGCAGCGTTGCCGCTGCTGCGGCAGATGACACATAACCAAATGGCTCCGTATACCATATAAGGAGGCGTGCCACCCACACCAAATGTACGCCCACATTAAACTCTCGATATTCAAGTCATAAATAGTCGTCTATTCTGCTCAATTGTTGTTGTTGTTGCTGTTGTTGTTACTACGAAAAATTAGCATGTCATTTTTGTGATGGCAACTTTCAGAATCTTCCCATATTTATATAAATATAAATATGTATTTTTCTATTGTTTTAATTTTTATTACTGCTGTTATAGCTTAGCTACCGTCTGCGTTTCTCAAATCACGAACGAAGTGCCTGGAATTGCTATTATTATTTCTAAATTTCAAAAGAGTTTAGCCCAGAATTGAGAGAAAAAGCGCTGGCTTTCAGATAAGCACAACATTCCATTTAAGAATCGATACTTTCCGAGTAATAAAATTCAAAATTTGCCGCACGAGTTGTTATCTATGTCGAAGTTGATTGAATTGGAGCCATTTGGGATTCATTCACCGCCAGCCGCAGCCTTCATTTATCTTATCACAAATCTTAAAGTCAAGTATCAAATATCCAATGTAAATACGTTAACAATGTAAATTTGTAAACTTGGCACTTCACAACTTGGCAAACACTCAACGAACTGAAGGTCTTGGCTGCCCTCTGACTCCGTAATGCAAGTTGGCTTAAAGTTGTAACAATACTGAATATATTTGGAAATTTTAAATAATACTTGATCAACTAGGATATGGAGTCTTCGGTGAGCCGCAGAAATGGGTTCTTTCTTTGCTTATTCTCGTTACGCTTTTCAGCTTTGGCCAAATGTTTGCTTGGCTGCACGCGTCTACTTCAAATTAGATACATACAAACATACACTTATATGTATTTATGAATATATAAATATACAAATATATACCCTGTAAGCGAGAGATTATAAGATGACTTGGGCAGCCAAGCGAATAACGCTGGCTTGAGAAACTGTTTCTATTGAACTATACTGTTTTACAGTTACTTCAATAGCCACTTATTAAATAATAAATTATACTCTTATTGGCAGTAAACAGTAAACAGTAAACAGTAAACAGTAAACAGAATCTAGTTCAAGCTTAACCCTCCTCCATAAAACGTTTGGTATTTTCACTCGCAAGTGTATATTACAAATTATACAGGGTATCAAAATGTGTATATAATGTTGCCTGCACTGGGCATCCCACAGCCGAGCTGGCCCAATTCGAGCGCTCTAATTTGATAGTTTGTGTTTGGGCTTGGGCTAAAAACTGTGTTTGGTACTACACCCATTTATTTGGGTTAATGTCTACACAGACCAGGCCCACTGAAAATTGCTCTAAATTGGTGGCTGATAAGATTGTATGAACAGATTGCGATACACACAAATATATACACATTATTTAATAAGTATGTATGTGTGTCTGTGTGTGTGTGTGTGCTTGTATCGATTTGTCAGTTTGACCCACATTGACCTCATTGCAAATGGGGACAGAGATGGGGTCTTTGCCTTTGACGTCACACAGGGTTCGGGTCAGTGTCCGTGTCCGTGTCTGTGTCTGTGTCTGTGTCCAGGTCATGTGTGTCAGGGGATGATGGCGCCATATGTACCCTTTGTGAGGGAGGCGCGCGCCACATTAAACATGGAGCATTACCAGCGACACTTTATGCATAGCACGAGGCGTTAAAGGTCAGGCTGCTGTCATCAACATCAACAAATTGAAACACAGCCGTAAAGAATGAACAATAAAAAAACAAAATAACAATTGTTGCTTACATTTTGAAGTACACATGTATGTGTGTATGTGTGTGCGTATGTATGTGCGTGGATATAAGCAAAGCACATGCAAAACAAACGAACGGCGAACAAACAAAGCATAACAAAACAAACCATAACAAAGCAAAACAAACAGAGGAGCGCGCACCGTAACGAATGACACCAAACGAGTGGAGACAAGAAATGCGCAGAGAGCAGCTGAGCTGAATCACAGACGGCGGGAGGGGGGGCGGGCGACGGATAGGTGCTAAAGCAGCTAGCGAGAAGTGCAAAACCGGAACGCGCATGAGCAGCGACGGAACCCAGAAGAAGAAGAAGTCCCAGCAGCAGCAGCAAACAGCAGCAAGCAGCAGCAAGGCCTTATGTAAATTTGCATGTGTTTCTTTGTTAATCATGATGTTCATCATCGTTATTATTTTCGCCACATTGCAAGGAATGCGCACAAAACAAATAACAAATACAAATACAGATACAGATATATATTTATAAAGATTCTTATTACAAAGTAGTCCCGAAATTTATGGATTAAGACTCTTTCCGGGTAATTTCAATATTGAATCCATGAATCATAGCAGCTAATCTGCCAAGCAAAAAGCAAAACCAAAATGTTAAATTTCTTTAATAAAAATATATGTAAGAATGCTCTATATATGTATATATATAATAAATATATAATATAATACATATATTGATATATTTCAAATGTAATCAATCCATCAAAGAGTTCCTCATAACCTGGATAATAAGTAGGGATACTATTTACCATATTCAGGAACCTTTTTATTTCATCGATTTTGGTACATAAGTAAATAAAATAAATTAAACTGAATTATAGCAAACATTTATTTGTGTTAGTGCGAAAATCGAGAGAAATCCATATAATAGTCAAGCTACTTCATTCAAAAAAGAGACTGCCATAAAAACAAAAAAAAAGCTAAAAATGGGTTTCAATAACTCGTAATACAATTACAATTATATGTGTGCTTGCAAGGCTATTAATAATAAAGTGGCTCATAAATATTTATGTGCTGTTTACCAAATAAATATAAATAAGATTAAGAAAAACGCAACTAAAAACAAGTTGTGCTGCACTTCGTGCGAAATTATTGTCTGTTGTGTGAGTGTGAGTGCCCTTATGCAAAGCTGGCTAATTGCCAAGACTAGT
This sequence comes from Drosophila macrothrix, assembly GCA_035042055.1. Taxonomy (NCBI): domain Eukaryota; kingdom Metazoa; phylum Arthropoda; class Insecta; order Diptera; family Drosophilidae; genus Drosophila; species Drosophila macrothrix. The sequence goes on along the minus strand of JAWNLX010000587.1, from coordinate 18,632,860 downwards.
TTATGCGGCGGGGCTTATTATTGGACCTAATGACATGTTGACGCTTTAAATGAACTCAAGGCTAAGCGCGGGTCACCGGCCAAGCTGCCCAGTCCAGTCGCAGCCATTACAAAATCGCATTGCACAAATCGCAAAAAGAAAAGAAACAAAAAGCAAAAGCGAAAGAACTCAAACAGATGCACTTTCAAATGCGAAAGTAAAAAACATACAACAATGTTCAAAAAGTAGCACAAGTGCAGATCAAAGCGTGTGTGTGTGTGCGTGTGTGTGTGTGTGTGAGACTGTAAGTGCAATTAAGGAAAAGGCGAAGAAAAAAACAAGTGCAACCTTCAAGAAACAACAATGCAAATTGAAAAAGCGGCAGGCCAAATGGCAACAATTAAATACAGGGCGGAATACTTATTATGCAAATGCCAAAGAAAAGACACCGCAGCGATGGGCGTGGCACGCAAATGCAAGTCTAGAAACACACATGCCTGTGTGTGTGTGTGTGTGTGTGTGTGTGTGTGGCAGGCAATGTCATATCGGGCAGCAACAAATAATGGGAAAGTTCACGCTCACTTTCTAATGTCAGCAGCGCGGCACGCGATGTCAGTGGCAGACAGATTTGTGGCACATGTGCTGCAGGCGGGGGGGCGTGCCACGAACGGAGGAGGAGATGATTAGCAGCGGCCTGCTGAAATACTTAACTGAGAGTGCATGCAGGCATCGGTACAGCATTCCAAGCCCAGTATTCGACGCACAAAGAAGGCAAGATAAGGTGCAGAAGTCTTAAGTAGACCTGCAGATATAGTGCAATTAGTTGATCCGACAGGTGGACGGACATAAAACTATTGACCCGGTGGTCGATGATGACCGATCAAGACCGTAATGAAATACAAAAATATATTGTCCGAAAACTTCCTGACAGTTCGAAGAATAATAAATTTTGTTTCCAAAATTGCTAATTGTCTTGTTTCGCTGGTTGGTAAGCGCTCCAAACAATTCTATAAGAATATGAAAAATATAAAATATTTTATATACAAATAATAATATTTCCTTTGTCAAAAATGAATGTATATTTAAAATAATCAAAACCAAAAATAACAAAATAATTTCTTTGAAATTGGCTGGGACTGAAGCAGGCTGCGATAAGACTTCAGTCAGAAGACAGGCAGCAAATACAATACATTGTAGCAACAACAGACTCAGGCCAACACGTCCAACTAACAATTCTACAACAAATTATAAAACATACATATTTATTTATTGGTTTCATTGGCATTTCCAATGCCCGCATGAAGCTAAATTCATTCAATGGCAAATAACTGTATTGAGCCCAAGCGAGAGGGCTCTCCATGCAACAGAGATGGAGGCGAAATGGAAGTGCCTGTTGGTGGCAACGAATCCACGGAGAGGAGCACTCGGCTATCGCGACAGCTTGTCGTAAAGCTTTCGATAGCCGAACAGGTTGCCATCTATCGCACCAATGAGGCAATGCGTCCGCTCTGCGATAGCGTTTGGCGCCGCAGCCACAAGCGCTTGGATTTTCGCCAGCTGGAGCGGGAGTTGAGTGGCGAACCGTTGAGCTTCTTTGTCAACCACATGATGGATAATTATCGCAGCGTCTATTTCATAGCGGATCGCCTCCAGGAGAATCTCAATGTGCTGGATCGAGCCGGTGTCAAAGCGCTCATCAATGTACATCACTGTAAGCTGCTGCTGTCGTCGTCGGAGTCGCAACGTAAGAATGACGATGGCGATGCTCAACTAGTACGTGTTGCCGCTGTTCTCGGCGGTGCCCTGATGCCCCAGTGGCCGTTGCATGCCTTGCCCAAGATTCTGTGCAATTTGCGACGCCTTAAGGTGCACTGCGACGTCCAAGTGCATTTTATCGAGCAGTTCCCACAGCTGGAACAGTTGATGCTCTGTGGTAATGTGTCACAATCGGCACTGACCGGCATCCTTGAGCGTTGCAAGCAGCTGGATCACCTATTTATCAAGTATCCCGAGCCAACGTTCAGTCTGCACGGCATCATCAACCTGTCCAACCTGCAGGATCTATCGATTCCCATGAGCATGTTTTTGGATATACACGAAAAGGTCTTATCCCTGCCGGAATTGCATTATCTGGAACTAACCAAAGGCGGTCCAAATTCGGAGGAGCTGACCATCGAGTGTCTGGGCCATATACTGCAGATCAAGGCGAATGACATTGAGATTGTGCGGCTGAACTGCAGCCGCTTTAAGGGATCAGACTGGATGCGTGAAATGGATCTGCAACGCTGCGGAAGACTGCGAGGACTTGTGCTGAACAATTGTCGCTTCCATGAGCGCGAGATCTGCAACCAGAATATGCCGCATGTGGCCAATTATCTGGTATTGAGTGGCTGTCCCGATCTCAGCGACTCTCAACTGGTGGACATGATGAAGAAGTGTTCACACCTATCCGAGCTCTATCTAATCAATTGTCCGCTGCTCAATGGCGAAGTGCTCTACGAAATTTATCGCATTCGACGCAGTCTGAAGCTCGATTATCCTCTCAGCATCATTCTGGACCAGTGCGAGCTCCTCAAAACGAACTATCAGCAGGCGGTGGGTATCTTATACATATATATATATCGAGCTATATGTATATATTTATTCCTGATTTTAGTACGCGGCTTACTGGGTCTTCAGACAGTCGGTCATCAAGTTGGACTGTTTGCTTGAGGAAAATACAACATTTCAAAACTTGCAGACATTTTTCTTTAAGAAATAAAATGCGCCCGTTGCATGAACACATCATCATCACCACATCATCACCACATCATCATCAACAATCGGCAAATGAAAATACAAGAAAGAAAAAGAAAAAGGAAAAGAATTCCGTGCGCTTTTGCGAATAAAGAAGGCTCCAGTGAAGTGTTCTCGGAACGAGACTCATCTGCCAGTGGTTTTCAGCGTCTCAATTATATTACTATTAACAGTTTTGGACAGTTTGCAAGCAGTTCTTTAAGGTGTATTGTGCTGACTTCATGACACCAGTAAAGCAACGTATACAATATACAAGACACATGTACTGTAGATTAAATTGTCAATTAGCAACTGCCCAAAGCCAACGAGTCCCACATCAATGCCAAGTAATTGTTTTAACAGTATTTGAGGTTTTTTGGGTTTTTCTTTTGTTTGTGTTGCTTCTGTTTTGTTGACTTTGGCTTCGCTTTGCATCTTTTTTTCTTTTTCTTTTCGCAGCCAAGATGTACAATAACAATTAACTCATTTTCTTTTTTTGCGTACAACTGGCTTTTCGCATTTCCCAGGCAGATTTCCACAATTGCGGGGCGAGTGTAGCTGTGCGGGTGGCTGCGGGTGTTTTAACATTTCACTTATCTAACAAACAACTTGATTTTACTGCATGCAAATCGAAAGTCTTGGCTGCCTGAGAATAAAGCGAAACTTATGTCGCCAGATTTCACTTGAGCCGACGAAGATGACACAGAGACTTCAACAGAGGCGCTGGCCAGCGCTGGCAAGTCTTTGTCATCATTATCATCTTTATCATCGCATCAATATCAAAAAAGCTCTAAAGTTTTCTCAACAAATTATACGTAAAAATACAATTAAGAATGCGTTGGAAAGGGCTTCACTGATTTAAGGAAGTTCAAGTTTGTCGTCCTGAACAACAACATCTTTTCTGTAGCTCAAAATGCTTCCTTTCAAATGGTTTTTGGTGTTTTTAGGTGTAATTATAAATTAGTTGGCAATGACACCACTTTGCTTTTGTGCGAGTGTGTTTGAGTGTATTGCCAGTTGCCAGTTGCCAGTTACCAGTTGCTGGCCAGCATTTGAGGCTAAATATTCGTTATTGCGCTTTGTGTTCGCAGTATTTGGTAATATTGGAAAACGAAACTCTTGAGCCAAACAACAAATGACACAAACAATAGATTTGCCAAGCAACACTTTCTACACTTTTCACGTTTCTTGAACAAATGCAAAAGTGAAATTGGGGCTGGGAAGTGTTTTGCAATTGAGCAGTCTAAATAGGGTTCCAATGCAAGGAATTTATTATCAATTGCCTTGCACCAGCAATGTTCTTCTTAGCATTAGTTGTGAAATACAGTGAAATAATGAATACATCATACAAAATATTAATCAGTCTTTATTAGAGTTGTTCGATTTAGAGCTATTTGCTTCTGTTGCTGATTTCTGATTGGATCTTCTAGTCGAGTTTTGCCTTTGGCTTCTGTTTAACTTCCTTTGCCTTTGCCACTATTATTCTGGTGATTGTTGACCATCGATACCATCGAATGCTGGCCTTCGGCATCGACTCCTGCTTCGCTTCGGCTGGCCAGGAGTCATTGCGCTCGCCAAGGAGTCATTGGATTTTCGATCAGGACACGTCTCGGCACATTCATTGCAGAATTTTCGTTGATTTGATCGAATTCGATTCCTCTAATTTTTACTGTGTAGCATTGAGTTGTTTGTTTTTTTCAGTTCTGTCTTTTCAAAGTGTTTGTTTATTGCCTTGTTGAAATGCACTCTTATTGCCCAACAGTGGTGCCAAAGTGATAAGCGTTAGCAATTAGAATGATGGCAGAATGCCTGCCGATTGCCCTATAAATGTGTGTGACTACATATATATATATAGGTATATATGTGTGTATATATATGCAATTTTACAGTTGCTCACAGATGTTTGGTTCGATTCCAAAAATTGTGAGAATCTGCATATGTGTCTGCATTTGAACACATTTGAGCAATTGCAGCCGGTTGCTTTTGGTGTTGCCAACAATGGCAAAGGTTGGCTTACATAGGCGTCGACTCATTTTGCAATTGAGCCCACAAGTACACACATACACATACACATACACATACACATACACATACACATACACATACACATACACATACACATACACATATATGCATACATACATACGTCTTTTCCTACTCCTATTGTTATTGTGATGGTTATGATTGTGGGGCTGGCCATTGTTTTGCGTGTTCGGCCTTGCAACTTGCGGATATGCCACACCCCCCTCGTTCGCCTTGCCAACGAACTTTGACATGTGTACTTAGTAATATTTGGGTATACTTATATACGTATATTTATAAATACTCACAGATTCGCTCCTGCCAACGACCGGACAGGATTTTGGATACGCTCAAGCTTCGCGCTGGGTTTTTTTTTAACTGCAAGGACAAAATACAAAAAAGAAAAGAGATGAAATAAGATCATTGCTCTGATTTCCACTTGGACACACTCGGCTGACTTAAAATTGGGAGTGGGACTGGAGTCTAGGCCATTATGTATCATTCTGCTCCCCCTCAAAATCCAATTTAAATAATTAAGTGTCTTTAAGTACGTTTTAGGCAATTCTGAACTAGTGCGTGGCGCACTTGGGGTGCTTATGCTGATCATTGCCAGTGCTTATCGTTTTAGATCAAGTACAGGTCTAATAAAGAGCCCATCAACTTGTGCAATTAAAAGAGCGCTCAATGCTCAATGCACTGCTCGACTTGAACAATTAAAGCGACTCTCACATGAATAGACGAACATACAAAGACATACATAAGTACATATATATACATATATATAATTTATAAAGTTAGTGGTTATGTATACGCAACGTAAGCCTCTCAATTTTATATACCCCACATAATATTCGTATATAATATCTCGACGTTGTACAACGACACCAAATACAGACCATACAAAATGCGACCCAGATCGCGAACAATTAGTCAAATGACACAAGACTAAAGTTTGCATGGAACAAAAAAAGTGGCACTAATGGGCTTATTAAGGGGTGTTTAGATAGTCATAACATATAGCATAAGATCTGAAATGGGCTTATATAAAGCACACTTCGTATTACAAGTTGAAAACTAACTCCGCAAATATTAGTTGGTGTAAGAAGATTACAGGAACATTTCTTATTAATAGTCTACTGCGGAGAGTAGGTAAGCCAATATTAGGCATCCAACTAAGACGCGGTAGATCAAATATAAAATCAAAGATCAAATTAAACCCAGGACACCAAAGGCTCGATTAGTGACAGAAGAAATCTGCTTCTCAAAATTAAGTTGGGGCAAAGTATTTTCAGTGCATCCAAAAATGGCCAACTGCCATTTGTCATTTGGCGGCAGTTAAAGCGAGGCGCAACTTATGCATTTTTGTGCAAGCGAAATGTGATCATTTAACTGGTTGGCTGGTTATGGTCAGAGGTAATTTACATGCCAAGCCAAGGCAGTTGAGTGCTTTAAGCTGATACTGGTTGTTATGCTTATACTAAAATTAAGTCACAATTAGGCGGGTGCATCTGTGGAGAGTCGAGATGTAAAACGCAATTCAGAAATGGGTTGGGCAACAGCGCTGTGGCGAGAACTTGATGGCCGCGCCCCGCAAAACTGACTCAAAAAATATATTTCTATATATATATATGTGTGTGTTTATTTATATATACACATCTTATACACATATATGGCAAAAGGCTGACGACTCTTTTTTTTTTTTTTGGGCAGCTCAAAGTGTTGAGAAAGTCAAATATTCACAACGACAAGCAACATCAGCTCAAGTTGACTATTTTTGGGCCTGCTTCTGACTAAACAGAGCCGCAACATGCAAATCTAACTGGCGAAGCTACACCGAAAGAAAAAATATTGCGTAAAGTGAGCCGTCATCGTTGAGATTTTCAATATAGTAATTAAAATTCAACTCATACAAATAATAATAATATTCTGATATTAATTGATGATTCTCACGAATCCAAACACATGTTTACATACCATCGATGAATAAATAACATCATAATTAAATTAAAGTGTGCAGCAAAATAAACGAAGTTGATCGTTTTTAGTTACACATCAAACCCACTTAATGCTAATATTTAGAAAATTTGAATTTAATATTAAATGTTTAACCTCCACAAATACTAAACCTCCATGTTCAAATACTGAGCTTAAAAATGTTTATTTAATTCTATATTTTTTTTTTTGTGTACTAGATAGACGCACACATTCAGACACTTGTGTGTGTGTGGTGCGTGCTTAGAATTTAAAGGTCGGCTACACCCGCACCGTCAGCGTCGCCATTCAATGGGGTCACCTAAATGGCGCCCGTAGATTAAACCGACTGGCTGACACACTTTCCCAGCAGCTGGCCAACCAATTTATCTGTCTAGGAAGTAACTCACTTAGGAACTACATCATGTACATGTGTATGTATGTATGTATGCATTGAGAATTATATATTTGATGCACGTTCAATGGCCAGTGACACACCACTTGTGGCAGAGCCTCTCACTCTCACCCAGACGCCCAACATCGGCGGTCAGACAGCAGTCAAGTTAGCTGCTGCGACTGGCGAATGGAGTCATTAGGCTCCTCAAATGTCATTACCACTTAATTGTTTTGCATCGTTTGCGTTCATTCAACTTCAACTTCAACTTCAACTCCAACATCCACTTTAGTTTCAGTTGGCTGTTTACATTGTGCTAATGAAGTCTGTGCATCCGAATTGGCTAAATCCGATCAGGCGAATTTCATTGCTCACCGAACCCTGACCAATCCCAGCACGAGTCGTGAAACGCAAAACGTGAAACTGAAAATGGTCAAGTAAGCAGTTGCAAATGATGATGACGACTTTGTCGACTTCCACATTTTGCTAATCACATTTGCCAAATAATTTTAATAACTGTAATTAAGCGCTTAAGCCTCTGGCATAGACGTAGCTATCCACTTTAGAGATATAGCTAGAAAATTATGCAATTTGCCGATTACCACATTTTGAAAAACACACCCCACCGAGCCCGCCCCGCAAAAGTAAGCTGGCAAGAATATTGCAGTCGAGCCAGGTCGACTATAAAATACCCAAGCCTCAAAGGCCTAGGTATATATATATATATATATTATATATATATAATATATAACGAGTTCCAATACTCAAGCACAACAATATTTATGACCGATATTAGGGTCTGTTCGAGCTGTAGGCCCTTATGTTGGTAGGCATATACTCGGTTTCTGGCCATAATGATTACATGACCTGGCACTCAGATTGCGCATACATCACGTAGAGCGTCAGAACAAAGCCGGTCAGCAGCAGGCAATAAGCCCGAGTAAGCAGCCAGCTCAATATGAGATTGAAGGTTAGCTAGCAGTTGCCATGGCTGCCGGTGGTACACGATACTGAGACTGAAGCTTGAGTTGAAGCCACACTCAGAAAAACGGCCCCAGTATCTAGACAGGAGATACTCGATTGTATCTTAACTTAAAATTGTGGTTTATATTACGATCGGTAATCGATTTGTCTCGATATTGCGGAAAATGAAGAACTATTCGATCAAATGAAATTAATTTGATCTGCGTTTGGCATACGAGACCTTACATTCAGACGGATATGGCTAGATTGACTCGGCTGTTGATGCTTATCGAGAATATATATACTTTATGGGGCCGAAGTTGCTTCCTATTGTCTGCTGCATAGTTCTGCATATAATCAAAGGGTTCTATAAATAAAATTATAAATAATTTAACTCGTAATATTGAGTGAAATATTATTGTGTGTTTTAATTTATCAATGTAAATATTTATAAATAATAAACAATTTATAAATAATAAATAATTTTTAAATTTACGAAAGAAATAGTTTTAAGAAGAAATGCTTAAGGGCAATCGATCAAGAATGCTTTAAATTTGTAAGAAATTTATATTAGAAAAGTTGCAATTGTTGAAGAAGTTGTAAGAAAGAAATTTGTAGAAATCGCGAAATTAAAATAACTTGAAATTGAACTTATATGTGAAAAATGACTATATATGGAAACCTTGGTTTTTAAAAAAATACGAAAAAATGACTTTTCATTTTTTTTTTTTTTGCAAAGTGTAATGGCAAAAGTTTGACGAACATCGCATGGCCTGAACATATATATGCTCATATATATATTTTTCTGAGTGTGGTAGCTGCTTTAGTCAGCTGAGGGCAGACACTGGCGCCAGCACAACAAATCATGAGAATCAACTCGATTATCAAGGTGCTGTCATAGACACAAAGTGCACTTGAGTGCAACAGCAGCAGAGGCAGCAGACACTTTCATTGGCGAATACTTTGTGAGAGACGAGACCATTGACTTGTTGTATGGGAATATGTTATTGATTTGCACGCAAGCCAAATGCCAATTTAAATGAAGCTGTTGGCCAGCAACTGGTCACGTTATGCAAACGCCAAGCGCCAAACGCCAAATACACACAAAGAGCGTCGGCCAAAGCCAAATTGGCTACGCTGTCCATTCATCGAGCAGCGGTCCAAATATGCATCACACAATCAGAGAAACCCCTTTTGAATCATGTGTGAATGTGCTGTTGTTGTTTTTTTTTTTCAGCTTGAACCCTTAAGCGAGTTTTTTTTCGACCCCTTTCCCCTGTGCAGAGCTTTGCACACTTTTACTTTCGGCATTTGTTAATTGCACTACTTAAACAGCGGGCGGGCCTGGGCTACTTTCCAAAAAGCGTTTTCTCGTCTCTGTAAAATTGGTAACAAAAGAAAATTATTTTGAACATGCTGGCAATCTGATTGTCAGAGTGACATAATGAGCGACAGCAAATGTTGCAGCTTCGCAATTTGTATTTATAGATATATAGCTATATAAAGCAGCATAATTTATTATGTTTAATTACAATTAATAATTAAATAATTTGCGGACTCGTTCATTAAGCCATACACTGACTGATCCATTTGCCAGTGGCATGCGTGCAGCCAACGATGGTTGGTTGGCATCACATGTAATATGACTACAGGTACTTATGATCACAATGTGATCACTAACTAAATACAAACATTAATGGTAGTTCCTGGTTTTTGCTTTGCATCACCCATCTTCGTGTGCGGATATTAACACTCTGAGGCCACTTTCAACACGTTGGGGAAGTGCAACATTGTTGCATACGTGAGATGAGCATCAGACGATGATTAAATATCTACTTATAAAACGTTCATAATCATTGGGTGCATAATTTGATATGTTTCACTTTTAATGCAACCCCAATAAGAATATAAATATGTATGAGGAGAAATGCGCCCAAATCATTCCCAATCAGATGCGAGCACGCCACATAAATATAATTTGCTGAATTAAATGTAATCGTTTTTTGAGATAGAGTTGCAACAGATCTTTATTTGATCATTTAAATCTCACTTTTGGTCATTTTGATAAGTATACTTTGAACAGAAAAGTCAAATAAAGATTATTTGCATTTTATCTCCACAATTGATTTAAGCAATGTTTATTTTTTGCAGGTATGAACATTATGATTAAGTATTTTATATCAAATTTCAGTACAAACAATGACTGGTGCTAAGGAACTGATATGACGACACTCGATTGTTTTTATAGCACGATTTTTTCCCTGCGACAGCACTAAGCTGAAATATGAGAAAAGCATTCATATTGCTATGAAGGACTTCATATGTATGGGTAAAAAAAAAATAAAAAATTAAATAAAGTTGCGCCCAAGGTCGATATTCGAGCCGACTGGACTGTATACATAATTTGATTTAAGTCCTCGCTAGGTTCCTGAAATGTCCACAGTTTGTGTCTTGGTGGAGCAGGCCCAATATTGCCCAGTCCCTTGACAGTTGGCCAGAGGCGCGCCGAACAATTTTGCTACATTGTTGACACATGTGTCGTTCCCATTTCAAATGGCACACCAAATACTTGCTTGCTATGTATTCACGCTTGTAGGGGGCAACAATGTTGTTAAGCATATATCGACATTTAACTGTACGTACATATTTATGCATACACTTAGAAAAAAACGCACTGAATTTCAGAAAATCGCCATTTATTTCTACAACGGAAAAGTATGTCTTTCTAAAAACTGAGCACATATTTCTAAAATTTAAATAATATTCATATATATATTATTATTAATAAAGTTTTAAAATATACAAACATTTTAAAAATTTCATTAATATAGTTTCAACAAGTATTATTTTCAAAAAAAAGGTGCTTGCATTTCTACTTTTTGAAATATGTTTTTATTACTAAAAAATATATTTCTGAAAATTAAAAAATACACATTTCCAATTTTTTTTTGTGTATTTAGAAATTATTTCGGAGACCAACAAAATGGTTCTAGTTTTTAGGGCGATTCACATATTTGGGGCGATTTTCTAAAATTCAGGACAACGTTTTTTTTTTTAGTGCATAAGTGTTATGTGTGTGTATGTGAATTTGAATTGCTGAATGCAAATTCGGCTGTCAAAATGAAAATGTTTGCCAAAAACTATTATCTTTATATGCTACTAAGTGTGTATTAATATATATGTATTCACCATGTTTGATTGTGTGTTTGTGAACAGCTCTCATTTGCTTTTGGCCGATCTACAAGCACGCAACGAAATGGCTAAGTAAATTCATCCGCCGCCCGTTAATCAATGCCAAATGCGATGTGCAAAAAAAAAAAAAAATCAAAAAACCCATTGCCGTCAGAAGTGCATGGAAATTATTCAAACACTTTTCATCAGACGTCATCGATTTGTTTAGCTACTGCAAATATGCAAGTGAAAGTGAAATTATGCAAAATATCACATTACAATCATGATAATCATAATCACATGAAAGACAGATCGATGATCTATTGAAAGCAGCACTCTGCTGCTTAGCTGCAATAACAACATTAAATCAATAAGATCAACACCAAATGCAACTAAACAGCGAAATAAACGTTTCTTATTTCATATTATAGTATGTAACTAAATATTCGCTAAGCTAACAACATTTGGCGCGTCTGCACAGAAATTAACGTCAATTTTGCTTTTGTTGCAAAACAAAAACTGCAAAAAAAAAAAAGACGAGCAAGTGAAACAGCAACAATGAACACGAAATGAAAATCGAATAAAGAGCATTCACTGAAATTGTCATAGAGACGTGTCTATCGCACTTGCCATGCCCTGGCAACGGGCATATCTACTTGGCCATAGTAAAAAAACCCATGAATATTTTTCGATTTGAAAACTTTTTTGAAGGCAATTTCAAATTGATTGAAATAAGAGACGCGAAATATTTTATAACAAGTTTGAAATGCGAATCATAAATATGTAGCCTTTACAGTGCTTAGAAATCTATTCTGATTGAAAACCAGAAAATTTATCAGCACAATCCGTTATATATACTTAGAAAAAAATCAAGCGGATTTTTAAAAAATGGCCAAACTGTTTGCTCAAGGCACAGCTCAGCTTATCAGAAAGTATATTTCTAAGACGGAAAGTTGTCTCTTTTTCTAAGCCATGGTTTTTTTTTCTTACTTCAAAAATATAAAAAATATGTCTAATTTCCAGTCCCTTTGCTCGTGATTTGAGTGGCTTCCATTAGTTTAAAAAAAAACCAAATCATTTTTGTAGTTTTCAGAACATTTTTCATTTTATGCCGATTTTCTACATTTCTGGGAAATTTTTTTTGGCGAGTGTATTTAGAGTTTATTCGTTTAAACAGCTCTACCAAATATGTCAACACCTGATGTTGAATATGGTTAGACAATTTTTACCATAAAAGTTAAAGAAAATAACAATAGATTTGATAAAACAAAATGAGAATAGACCGAAAGTCTTTGACCCCGACTATTTCGTGCACCCACACATTCTTTGGTGTTCATAATTTATATAAAAAAAACGTTAAAAACACAATGAAAATGGTTAAAAGAATAAGTGTATGTGTTTTGTCGGTGCGTTGTGGAAATAGCATTTTTTTCTGGTTCAGCTGTGAGGCGCATTTGATGTGCACTCATTTACATACATAAGCACACGCACAAGCGCGCACACACACACACACACACACACACACCATGCGGACAGGCACACACTGACAACATCCGCACTACGGTACGTATGAGTAACGTCAATTGAATTGACGGCTTAACAACAATTACGCAACATAGCGACAGGGCGACAATGCGACTGAGGAGAGATCTAAGCGAGAGGGGACGAGGCAGCGGGCTATCGGGGGGTAGCCTCATTAAATGCTTAGAGTGAAATGTAAGCTAAGCTAATTTTTGCACTGGCCGCTCTCACGTTTGTTGCTTGTTGCATTCACGTTGTATAATCGCATCGTATAGTATAAATTGCTGTTGTTGTTGTTGTTTTTGCTGCTGTTGTTGTTTTTGTTATATACACAGCACAGTACAGTTAGCAGTCATTATGCAGCTATATATGATAATGTTGATTTTTATTATTATTACTATTGTTGTCATTGTTGTGCATAATTCTTGACCAGCGGAAGTACAAATGACATTGCACACGGGAAACCGTTACTATCCCAAGTGTGCACATTTCAACTTCTAAATGTCGGCCCAAGAGACTATTTAGAGAAAAATATAAAAAAAAAATAATTAAAAATAAAAAATAACCAAAGGTACAAGTTTAACTAGAGGTGGGAAACCCTTGAAAATTGGCGCAATACTTTTCCACAAATTGCTCAAAACTTTCAAAACGATGTAAGTTGAAAATTGGAAAATTCAAAATTTAGCTTAGCTTTAGATCTAAAAAAAAACGTAATTTTGTCTAGAATCAATAATTTTTATTATTTATTTAATGTGGACTCAAAACAGTCCACAATTATTAAAAAAAATTTAATTGTAAATTAAATTGAGAGTTGCAATTTAAATGAAATATCTGGGCACATATATAAAATGTAAAATACATCAATTTTCATCACAAGGATTGAGAAAATCCAGAAGAGAGAGAGAGATGATAATCATATTTTGACTACACAATTTTTTTAGACAAGTTTTTAAGTGATATCTTAATTGGGCTTTAGCTGTTTGTACGGTTTTGTTATTGTTTTTTATTGATTAATACTAAGTAAATGCCAAACATTTACCTAGAGCCAGGCCTTCTTTCGCCATATTTTTATTTATTTTTTTATACAAATCATAATTTATAATTGTAACAACTGACAGCTGCGAAGTTTATTTTTTTTTGTATTTTACACAAAGTGACCCTGAATATCCAGTTAAATTCAAATGCGATTAACATAGATATTTTGAGACGGACATTTGTCAATCGCATTCGATTTTCATTTCGGAGGCGTCAAAGCGACAAATTTATACAAATGACCAAATGAATATGGCCGTAACTTATTGTGGCACCAACAGCAACAATAACAATAAAAAAGACAACAACAAATATCTGCATTACGCTGCACATATCTGCAGTCGACGGCTTTCGCAATTGATTAGCTGCAGTGGCAACGGCAACGGCAACGGAACTGGAAACTTCGTTAAGGCAAATTTCCCATAATGAATACCAGAAATTTTGGACAACTGTTGTGACTTCCCCGACTGTCGGCAGCCAGTCATCTCAGCGGTCACAGTCATAATTATCATTTAAGAGACAAGACAACTTCATCAACATCAACACAGATATCAACGGCGAGTACCGATTTGTAAGCGCTGATGGCTGCTCGGCTGCCTGGCAGTGACATTGTTTTGCCAGCATCTTTGATATTTAGTTGAAGACACAGCCATAGATGCAGATACAAATACAGATACAGATACAGATACAGATACAGATACAGATACAGATGGAAACACAGATACGGCTACAGATACGCACGCCATGTTATGGCATCAACAATAGCGACACGCGTGCAGCAAACAATACAAAAATCTGATCACAATGAAAGCCATGTCTCACCGAGTATTATGCAAATATTTTGAATACACTTTCCGATATCTTAAATTGCTTGTGAAATTATACGTATGCTCGTTTTTTCTTTTTTAAAAACACTTTAATTAAACAATAATCAGTGTAAAAATATTCCTCACCTAAATGAATTAAGGTAAAGATGGGCCTAGAATTTGGACATATTTTTTCTAAATTTTTTACTAATGTACCATTAAATTAAGAAAACAAAACACGTATTTTTTAGAAAGAGTAGTCTTCTTATGAAAAGTGCATTTATTTTTGCAATGGTTCGAGCAACTGAGCTTGATTGGTGTTCAAGTTTAGCAAGGTTCTTGTGCATAAAATTGAATTAATTATGTCCATGAGAGGTTCAATGTTAATGCCTCTATTTTCGTAAATTGTAATTGGTAATTGTGTTTCTTGCCAATGTTGTTAATTTGTGTTTGTACACATATGCTCCAAATTGTAATTTTGCCTTGACGAAATGAGACTCATGACCAGCGCCAACTGATAAATCTTTATTAAGTTAATCAAGTCATGTTTATCTGTTTATATATACAAATGTACTGCGTATACGTGTCAAATTCAGAGACACTAAAATGCGTATTTCAGATAAGCAAATTCAACGCAACTTTTTTGAAGAACCTACATTGTCACGTAAAATTTCGCAAAATACTGGGAAAACAAATGACATAATAAAGACTCTATATAGCATGGAATACAGAGTCAAGTCAAAAGGTAAGTTTATGCAAGCAAAATAAATGTTATGGTTTTTGCATACATTTAATGACGTAATTTAAGTTTCAATTTGATCAGTTCATTCGACAGTCGTTAAATATATATTTAGATATTAAATAGTTGCCATTGCTGCCAATAAAGGTGTTGTTGTTGTTTTTATCTGCTGTTGCATTTGACTTTAATTATTGAACAATGGAAAAAAGTGTTTATTTTTTTATGGGGGGCACTTGCTTTTGTTGCCTCTGCTGACACAATTTGTGCGTCTAAACAATTTCCATGCTGATTTTGCTTACTTGGCCATTGTGCGTTTATGACATGGATTTTATTGATGCATTTGTGTATATGTTTGTTTGTTTGTTTGTTTGTTTGTCTCTGCTGTTGTTTTGAACAAGAATTTGATGTGAGCCGCGCGAAGTTGTTGTTGCAGCTGTTGCACTTATTGCTTGGCATTTGGGTCAGGCAAAGGAAATACTTGATTTATTTATTTAAGATCCACTTGGCAAACCTTGGCTGAGATGAAGATGCAGATGCCAAACTTTAGACAAGGCTGTTAAGGTCAAGAAGCCTGGCCACGTTCCCCGATTTCAACTTTAAGTTGACGGCCTATCTCAGCACCCAACTCCAAACCAAGTTCAAAGTCAAATCGAGACTGGGAAGTGAACAATTTACGTTCAACGGACGAGTAATGAACGAACACAACAAAAGCATGAACAAAAAAAGAAGGTAAGTCGATACCAATATTATTTGTCTCTGTCAATAAATATTAATTTGTTTTTGTGCACAAATTATATTTTTGTTCACACGACAAGCTGCCAACCTCCAGCTGCTGATCGAGCTGTGCCAAAGGCCGTCTCAACTACTTACAGACCTACCTAGTGTATACGATATGTATGTATTGTATAGATATGCCTATGTTCACATTAATATATACTCGTACACTCTGTTAACTACTTATCATTGAAGCACTTGCTGCCAATGCAAAACGGGGAGTGTGTTTTATTGCCATCCAATTTGTATCTTAGAGGCGAAATGCTTCAATTTTTTTTTGAAGAGGCTGCAGCTTTTTTATACTCTACTACTTAATACTTTCATCTGTATACTGTACTCTTTTATGATATATAGTACGAGTTGTCTTCAATTGAAGTACGAATATTGAATTGAGTCGAAAGTGCAGTTCTGTTTCTGTTTCTGTAAAATTAAATACATGAAATACATTGTTATTTCTTTCTCCCTCCCTCCTCCCTCTCTCTTTCTCACTCTCTGTCTCGCTGTCTCTCTCAAAAAAAAAGAGAGCATCTCGACTGCATACGCAAGTAGGTTGCTTTAAGCCAGGGAAATGGAATTAAATACTTTGTTATTTTTCATTTTTCATCTACACGTTGACTTTGAAAATTGCGCAGCGTGAAAAATGTTTTGAGTGGAAACGCGATGAGGAAGTTTCTGCTTGTTACCGCTTCCCATCTCAACTGAGTCTCTCTCTCTCTCTCTCTCTCTCTCTCTCTGTCTACCTTCAATCTCCCTCTCTCTTCCCCTCCTTACACGAAATCATTGTTCCTCAACTGTTTTAAAATATCCCACTTAAGGTAGTCACAAACTGGTTTATCGACTTTTCGTTTGTTCTACACAGACAGACACACACACACACACACACACGCACACACACATACAGGTTGAGAATGAGAAGCAACAGCTGCAGGTACTGGGCAACATAGTTGGGAAACCGACTTGGCCATGTCCGGCAAATGCTCAATGATCAAGCCAAGTCAAGTCAAGTCGAGTCGAGTCGAGTCGATATTATTCAGCTAACTTTTGTGCCTCATGCAACTGTCGTGACTCAGTCGAGGAGACTCTGCTCCGATTAGATAAGAGCCATTGGCACATGTCAACTGATAGCTGATAGCCAATAACTGATAGCTGATAACACATAACTGATAGCTAATAGCTAATAGCAAATATATGCTAGGAACCATTCTCGAGTGCACTTTTGCACCTGTTCATGTTCAGCATCTGAAACCCAATCAGAGCATGCTAATTATTTATAAATGTTATGCACATACATACATGGTATTGTTGTAAATTACGAGTGCAGTTAAGAACGGCTTTGGGTAACTGTTAAAGCCAGCAAGCAGGCCGCGAAAATTGCAATTTTAATTACTGACAACGTCAACAACAACAACAACAACAACAGTAAGAAAAACAAAACCAAACAAAAAACCAGCTAAAAAAAGATCAGAAGGCAGTTCAGAAACACAGAAATTTATACATGTATACTATGATTACTTTTTCAAATGACAACAAAAACACGGACGAGTGTTTTGGCCAAGACAACAAAAGCCAATTACATGATAAAAAGTAGCAAGCAAACAGCAAATAATACAATTAATACAACACCGAATTCTAAACACGCTTACCACATTTTTCTTAAGCTAATTATTTTGTTTTTTCTTGGACAAAAATTTATAAAATACAATTTTGACTTATTTTTTGTTTTTGATAAGTTTGAATATTGAACTAAGCTAGAAATTTACTTTAAATATGTATATATTGAGCAATGAACACTTTTTTCTTGACTTGCTTAAAGCTTAACAAGTTTTATGTATTTCCTGTCAAAGTTTACAACGGGAGAGAGGAGAAACCGGTGAGTAAGAAACGCCTGGTATCTATTTTTATATTTGTATGCCCTGTTCCCACTGAAAATGCGGAATAAGGGTATAAAGAAGTTGTGCAAAATCCGATCCCATAAAATATATGTATATTCCTGATTAGGATCAAAAGCCATTCTGTCTGTCTGTATAAGATAAGAGCTAGATTATTTTAAAATTTTAAAATTTGAAAGAAAAAAAAAACGTTGTCGTATACCGAATGCAGATTATGTTTCTGTGCCGAATAAATATTTGATCAATAATTCTGTTAGAGCATTGTACAAATATTCGCTAATATCGATTTTCAATAGCAATAAAAAGTATTGTATTTATTAGACTTCGGAGCAGGGTAACGGCAAGGCGAGCACTCTTGACTAGAGCATTCTGACGTGTTTGCCTTAAACACTTGCAGTTGTAATTAACTAAGTGGAGTCACAGCGTTGACAAGCCCGGAAAATTCTGCGTAATTAAATATGTACGTAAGTACATATATATATATATATATATATATATATATATGTACGAGTTGTTGATTTGATTACGAGTAGTATTTCTTTAAAATGTTTAAAGGATTAAAGTTGAGGAGTTGAGGAAAAAAACACTTTCGAAATTTAAACAATTGTAGAATATATAAAAAGAAAGTATTATCGTTGGCTTAATTTAAGGCAGTTCTTGAATTTGACAATTTTTTTTTCTTGGTAGTTTTTACTCAGCCAAACTGACAAATTTTTAACTGCTCTGCATATTTTTAATGCATTCAATTCAATTATCCCATATTGGTTTATTTTATGTTGTTACCATCTTATTTAGCCACAAAATTAAATATTTAGAGGGTGTTTTTAAAGCATTGGCTTTTTCCAAAGCACAATACTGGCAATCGCAAATTATTTCTAAGGGGCACATATGTCATTTTGTATGCACTTTGATTGAGGACAGGTGTATTTACAGAACCATTTTATTACTTTCTTTTATAACAAACAAAAAAAAAACACAAATCTTTGCAAATTGCAGGACATATTTCTATGAGAGTGCTAACTTCGATTAGGGATAAAACAAGCTGCAAGTTTCTCAGTTCGAGCGATTGCCTTAAAAGGCGAGGAGTTGCAGCAACTGCTGCTGCCCCGGGGCAGCAATTGTTGTTCGCTGCTCGTTGTTCGTTGCCAAGTGCGTTTAAAATTGCGTTGTTGCGTTGCAATTGGCAGCTGCTACGGCAGCAGCAGCAGCAGCAGCAACAGCAGCAACAATAACAAGAACTACTTAATGCAACAACGTCGCGTTTTAGTGCTTTGGGCGCTTTGGTCACGCTCAACTAAATAGGCGCGCGCATTTAACGGTGTTTTATTATTTTAACGCTTGTTGTTGCCGCTGCTGCTGCTGCTGAAGATGATGATTATGTTGACGATGCACTGAACGCAATCAATTTTCAACATGTGTGAAATTAGACAAAGTTTGAATTGCAGCAAGCGTCGCGCATAATTGCAAACATATTCTAGCTGTTCTACTTGGCGTCCTGCAGCAAACGGAAAGAAAGAAATAAACGGGCTAACAACAATGCCCATACGCACAACTCGAAGTGAAAGAGGAACAGGACTCGACTCGAAGTCGCTTTTGTTGTTTGACTTTTGCACGAGCGCGTGCTGTATTGATTTTTAGCACAGGTTCACAACTCGCACACACACACACACACACACTCATTCTTGCACAGTGGCAGGAACACACCCTGCTGCTGCTGCAGCGATGGCATGTGTATCTGTATCTGTATCTGTATCTGTATCTGTATCTGTAAATGTATCTGTATCCCTTGGATACAAAGTCAAAACATCATTAGCTTAGACAGCCCCAAACAGCGGCTCAAAACGCACATAAAAAAACAAACAAATATATTTGACACTTAAAGGACCAAATAGCTTTTGATTTTTATAATCTATACATGTATATATATACATGTATATCTATATAAACAAACAAAAAATAACAACAACAAATACCACATATGATAGTAGCGCAAGTTAACTCACTTTTTTTTTTGTTTATTGCATTTTTGGTGGGCCAACAAACAACAAATTTACAAATCTTGGTTTCGCGCGCGTCAAAATTTGTAAATACTGCTCACTTGCACGCAAACAAATAAATAACAAAAACAGAAAACAGTAGTAGTATTAACCATAAACACTTCGAGCGCGCGCAACGGTCGCGATCCGCTGTACGTCCGTTTCGTTTGGTACTGTTTTTTCTTCTGTAACTGACGATGGGTGCGTTATCGGTATCGTTAGTTCGTTATTATCGGTATTGGTACATGTAGCAAGCGCAACGCTGCATATCGATGTATCGCTCGGTGGGCATATCGATATGTCATTACACACATAGCGCATCGGTGTTGTTGTCCATCTCTGACGGCTTCTACTTTTTTTTTTGTATCGAGCAATAAATGCATTTACTAGCAGAAAGAAAGTGAATCAAATGTGTTAAATGGTAATTTGCATTAAACAATTACAAAATTGAGTAATAATTTTTGTGCGTGCGGCATGCGTTTGTGTTCGTTAAACTGTGGTCGTTCTATGCACTAATTATAATAAATCAAAATTTATTGGCACTCGTTGGGCAAACCAACCAACCCCCTCCGCCCTCCCCCTAACAACCACCCACTCTTAAAAAAAACACAAAATACGCATTGTTATGTTCCCGTTGTTTGTTGTTGCTGTTGCTGCTGCTGGTGCTGCTATTAGTGGCGGGCAGGTTAAGTGCTTTGGTGGGTGGGTGGTTGTGGGCGGTTGGGCCGACAAAAAAAGGAAAAACCCCTCAATTGTATTGATTTTTAACAATACTCTATGCCAATATCACGCACACCACGCACACACACACACACACACACACACACACACATCCAAGTACACACACACACACACACACTCACATATGCGTGAATACAAAGTGGTTTTTTTAAATTTTATTTTTTGAGGTGTCATCTAATTCGCAATCTCTGCAGACGATGACAAATGCCCGCGTTGCAGCAAGGCAAGGGTGAGGTTGCCTCGCAGTGAAACACACAAAAACAATGCAGCCGGCTGCTGCTGCAGAGTCATTTACCTACTTGTGGGGGTCGGGGGTGGCGATGCTGAATTGTGCAGTGAATACCCGCTATGGCGTACAGCCAGAGTCAGCTATTTTTGAAAGCATTATTAACAAAGAAATAATACGAATAAATAAATGAAGAAAAAACGAATACAAATTAATATAGGAATGACAATTAATGTGACAATAAATATAGCGCGCTGTTTATTTTTAAATTTTAATTAATTTTGAAATTATAATTATTTCAACTTAGCAAAAAACACATAAATCTACTTCGCTTTAACTGATATAGCAGCATAAGAATCCAAATCGCGTATTGTATTGTTTTAGCTATTAGCGAGAGCGCACTGTAGTTGTGTTGTGTTATGTTGTATCATATATCGTATATATATATATAGAAATATGTATATAGTGTATATATATGTGCACCACGTAGACTGACGCCTTTGTTGCCAAGCGTCGTCTCCGCATCTCGTCCTGGCGGCTGCACTAACATTTTTTTGGAGGCCAAGTTTACGTGCGCAAATTTACACAAAACACACCCACACACCGACACACACACACAAATAAATGCGTTAGCACGTGTGGAATTATATTGGGTTAATTGGCACCTTTTGCATTGATTTTTATGCAAAACACAACAGAAACACAAAACAAAAAAAAGAATTTATAAAACAATGGCAACAACGAAAAGAACAAGATGCATGTAAAGTGATTCATTCGACTATTCATTGTATTAGATCATCAGAGATTTAATTTGTCATTGCTGGTAGTAGTAATCGCAGCGTTTTTGATATGCTTTTCAGGCATCTGACTCAAAGCGTAGCATGTCAGCAGCGGCAGTTGAGTTAACCACTGGCTGCTGAAAGGTAGCCCAAGCCGCTCCACAACAGGGCATCCAGCACCCAACGCATCCAAGCAACGCCCAGTCAACATCCCGAGCGTGTCCTCCGAGCGTGCACATAGCGCGTTCAGTATGAACTCCTGCAGTGACAGCAGCAACGATTCGATGGAACCAAACGTGAATCATTTAACTGGCGGCGGCGGCGGCGGCGGTGGCGGCAGCGGCAGCGTAGGCGGCGTCGGCGGTCACGCGGACCTGCACATGAACTTCGGCAAGCAGGCAGTTTCACAGGAGCGCTACGTATGGGAGATGCGCACACGCAGCCCAAACGTGACACCGGCCAGCACTGTGCTCAACTCACCGGATCTGAATGCTGATCTGCAATATACGCCGATGCATCATCATCATCATCATCATCATCAGACATTCGAGCAGATGTCGCCGCCGCATCAGCTGCCTGGCTACCTTAGTACCCAACATCAGCAGCAGCAGCACCACCACCACCAGCAGCACCACCAGCAGCATCACCACCAGCAACAGCAGCAGCAGCAGTCGGCTTATTATTACCAACGGCCTCATCCACATCAGATACGCGTCGGTCGCAGCCCGGGCAGCAGTCAGTTTGAGCCGGAGGTGAGATGGTCACACAAACAAACAAGCAAATAATAAAAACGGATAGCAAACATCGGTTAACGGTAGCCAAGTTAGGAAACAAACAGTTAACTCAATACTTAGCATATATCCATTAGTATACATATATACACATATATAAATATATATATATAGAAGCCACAAACTAGATTCGACTCTTAACTTAACACAACATTTTGTTGCAAACTTTTTAACGCAATTAAAGTCACATCACTAAACTATTTCGCACAGTGGAATGAGGTCAATTACGATAGTTGAAATCAACTTGTGAAAACAGCACATTGATGTGAATTCAATTTATGGAACAGACGAAATTCGAAATTCGATTTATGAATACAAATTGTATAACATTTTCTAATCTCTGTTGTCTGTCGGTTAAAACTTGGTCTACAGATGCGATTTAATTAATTCTCTAGCCTCAAATATTTCAAAGAGTGTATTCAAAATATAATGTTTGTTTCCAAAATACATTCAATAATCAGTTGACATATGAGCCGTAGAAAGGCAAATAATTTCGTATCGCATTTATTAGAAACTCAACTAATTTTATGTTTAATTAATTTTGCTTTGCTTTTGTTTTAAAATAGGGCCTGGCAAGTCCCGGCTCGCCAACGGATGTGGGCAAGGCCGATGGCCAGTGTTTGCGAGATGGCGAGATTGTTGTCTTCGATGACATCGACACGAATTGGATGAACAAGCCCGCGGTGCTGCCTGCCCCAGATAGAGGCAGCAATGAAGATGTCCTCAAGGTTACAAAGATGATTGGGCAGCTGCCCATTGCCGATTATGAGGGTTCGCCGCGTCGGTTTGGCAATCAGTCGGGCAAAAGTGTTGGCTACCCAAAACGACCACCCGGCTTTCCGCAACGCGTCTCACCTGCCAAGCAGCGTGCGGATAATGATGTGATGGGCAGCCTGGCTGGCAAGGCATCCGTTGGCAATTTGATTGATCTGATTGATCATGATCATGGTACGAACGCAACGGCATCCTCAAAGACGCCCACTTTTGACTATCTGTACGAGTTCTCTGAGACGCGCAAAGTGCTCGAGGAGTTCTTCAAAGGCAATCCGGATGACGAAGATGACGAGAAGCGCTTTGCCGACTACACAACGGAAAGTGGCGAGGATGTGGCCAGCTCGGTAAGTTGCCACCTAAACCACCTCACCAAATTAACGCTAAATTGTGTGCCCAATGTTGCAGGACAACACGACGCAGCCGCGCGTTTGCGATGTGGATAAACATGTCGAGCAATCTTACATTGGCCAGCGTCTAGCTAGAATACCCAAAGACGAACTCTACATGGTGCACCGTTCGCCCAGGATGCAGGTGAGTCTCAGCCACATTCTGCCTTCTACTTTCCCATAACCCCCGCTGTGCCACTGTCCGCTCTTGATGTTGACTTCTGGACGCGTCCATTTCAAAAATGCATTGTGGAAAGTTGACAATGACTGGCATTCGATCATTATATCCCAAGGTATATAAATCTGCTGGATTTTTCAAATGCATGGTGATATATAGTTGTGAGCAGATTGACTTCGATCTGCGTGGTTCTATAAACTTCGTATAAACCTTAGCTTGTTAAGTAAGCTAGCTCAGTCATCAAAATTATTTAATTAACATAAGAACGGATATACAGGATTGCTGCCAGCTGAGCTGAGCTGCTTTAATTGACAGAATGTTAACCCACAAGGCATACTGACACTGACCGGCAATCGATTTATTTACAGGCAAGTGAGCATAATGCCTACCAGGAACACAACGACATCGAGTTGTATATCGATTCGAACAGTCGCAGTAGCGGCGATCTGGCCGACACTGAACTGGAGGCAAATCTGCGTCGGCATTCACGGAACTTTACACTGTCGCCAGAGACGACGGATTACGATTCGAATTGCGGCGATTTGGACAGTCTCTCAAATGATATCAATTGTACGACAACCGATTATGGTAAGCTCTACACCAGTATGCCCGTGCTGGAGGATGGCCTCAGCAGTGGACATGCCTCGGATACCGAAAACAATGTCTCCGTCGTTTGCGATAAGCAACTGCAGCCACAGCAGTCGCAGCAGCAACAACAGCAGCAACAACAGCAGCAGCCGCAGCAACAACAGCAACAACAGCAACCTCAACAGATCATTGACGAGCACGAGCACAATGGTAACAGCGATAGCGAACGACTGCAAAATGAATACATCAGCGTTACAGCAGCAACAGCAGCAACAACAGCAACCGAAACAGCAGCATCAGCAACAGCAGCAACAGATGACTCACATCCGATCGATTTTGTGTTGCCGCCGCAGTTACCCGAAACGCCATCGATCACGCCATCGCCTGAGCAGTGTGCGGATGATTTGGAGCCGCAGTTGGCGGTGTCTGCTGATAGTGACAGTCCCGCAGAAACAGAAACGCACTACGGTCCAGTCTATGCCGCTGCACCGGCGGCCAGCAACAAGCCATCATCATCTTCATTACCAACATCAGCAACAGCAGTAACAATAGCAGCAACAACCGCAGCAGCAACAACAGCAGCAACAACAATTGCAGCAACAACAGCAGCAGCAGCAGCAACAACAGCAGCAGCAGCAGCAACAACAGCTGCAGCTGCAGCGCCAGTTGAGATACAAGAAGCCATGAAAGAGATACGCTCCGCTTTGCAGCGCGCTAAAACACAACCCGATAAGCTCAAGTACTGTGATGAAGTGCTGCCCCCGGATCCGGATTCGCCAGTTTGGGTGCCGCGCAAGAGTGCAACAATAACAGCAACAACAACAACAACTACGGCAACGGCAACGCCGGCGATTCGCCTCGAAGATGAGGAAGCGGATACTGATCTGGAAACGGATCGGCTGCTGGGGCAGCAGGACTTCTTTGCGGAAAAGGTAAGTGTATCTGATATGTACAGATGT
The DNA here is from genome assembly GCA_035042055.1 of Drosophila macrothrix. Lineage (NCBI taxonomy): Eukaryota > Metazoa > Arthropoda > Insecta > Diptera > Drosophilidae > Drosophila > Drosophila macrothrix. Next base: position 18,607,366 of record JAWNLX010000587.1, on the reverse strand, counting down.
ACAAACGTATTCATTTGCCAACTTCTGGTTGTGTTTGCTTGTGTAGACGACATCATTGACCGGCACCGCTGACAGCAATGCGAATGGCTTGATCAATAACAACGGCAACAGCAGCAGCATAAATATCAGCGACAACAATAGCAATCCCAAGCCGCAGACCTATTCGACGGCAACCATACGGCAGGGTATTGGCACTTCGCTGACGGCCAATTCGCCGGACATTTGCCAGATTGTGGGCACAGCGGATGTGTCACTCAGTTCACCGGAGAAGCTGCAATATTCAAAGAGCCCCACGGGCTCCATCAAATCGCTCAAGGACTCGGCCAACACCGATAAGAAAGCCCATTCACGCAACAAGGAGGGTAAGTGGCATATGTATATCTTTCTGTTCTTTGTTATTGTCAATGTGATTGTTATTGTTATTTTGTGTGTGTGTGTGTGTTTGTGTGTGTGTGCGTACAGAAACGCCCCCCTCACAAAATGATGAATCAATCAATTGTGTGCTGTATCTCTGTATTTCTCAATCAATCAATTTTTGACTTTCACGTTTTTCTTTTTGTCAAACGCTGCATATTGAAATTATCATTTTCTGTAATTGATGGTGTGGTGCCTGCCATGTAAGTGAATGCGCTCTATATCTTTCTCCCTCTCCCCATCTCTCTTGTCTCTGTCTCTGTCTCTGTCTATCTCGTTTTTCCTTGCCCAACAGCCAAAACATCATTTGCTTCATTTATACTAAACTCATACACTATGTTTCCGTTTGCATGCATGTTTTAGCAGAAATAGGCATACATTCGATTAATCGATTATTCGATTAGCAGGAAACAACATAAAAAACATAATTGTATTATAATATCAGACAACACAGAATTTCAAAGTACTGCTGGGCTCATCTGCCCAACAAAATGATTAGTGTTCATTTGTGGGAAAGTAAGAAAATCGAAAGGCCATTATCCTTATGAGAACGTACACATATATAAGATTATACAACCGAAGATTACAAAAGTATCATACGCTCAACAAGGGTATCAAATAATTATCTGATAGTTTCAGTTCGCTTTTGTTAACAAACATCCAAAAATTACTTAAAACTAGTTCGATTAGTGTAGAAACTATCCCTGTATATATTAACACATTTATTTATATATATTTATATATATATATATTTATAAATATATATATATATATTTACTTAGTTATTTGCCAAACTAAATGATTTATATCTGGTCATTATCAGGTTTATTGGAACCCAAAGTGCTCATCGAAGGCGTTCTGTTTCGCGCCCGATATCTGGGCTCCACGCAGCTAGTGTGCGAGGGTCAGCCGACGAAATCAACCCGTATGATGCAGGCCGAGGAGGCCGTTTCCCGCATAAAGGTGTGTAGATCGAGCTCATCAGCTCAGTTGATTTGTTCAGTTGCGCTCCTTTAGCAAAAATTATGCTCGTTTAACTGTGGCTCTGTCTCTCTTTCTCTCTCTCTGACACACACACACTATCTCTCTATTCGTTTCTCGCTTTTTCGTCCATTCCCCAATAAAACAAATAAAAAAATAAACAAAAATATTAACAACAACCCATGCTGCTCACTCCTTGATATGTTTAGGCTTTGGTAAGCAACAAACACAAACCTAACACTTAGCATTGAGTGTTGTCCCAATTCTGTGAACAGTTTGTAAATGTTGTTTGTTTGTTTTGTTGACAGGCGCCCGAAGGCGAAAGTCAGCCCAGCACCGAGGTGGATCTGTTCATATCAACCGAGAAGATAATGGTGCTCAATACGGATCTCAAGGAGATTATGATGGATCATGCACTGCGCACCATCTCCTACATAGCGGACATTGGTGATCTCGTTGTGTTGATGGCTCGTCGACGCTTTATACCCAATGGCAGTGGCGTTGTCGTCGATTCCCTGTCATGTCCAGGCCCGGCTGACACAATCGATGGAGAGCCATTGAAGGAAATCAGCAAGGAGAGCGGCTCCTCTAACAAGCACAATCGTACCCCGAAAATGATTTGCCATGTGTTTGAGAGCGATGAGGCGCAATTCATAGCGCAATCGATTGGTCAGGCTTTTCAGGTGGCGTACATGGAGTTCCTTAAGGCCAACGGCATTGAGAATGAGAATCTGGCCAAGGAGATGGACTACCAGGAGGTTCTCAACAGTCAGGAAATATTCGGCGACGAGCTCGAGATCTTCGCCAAAAAGGAACTCCAAAAGGAGGTTGTTGTGCCCAAGGCTAAGGGCGAAATCCTCGGCGTTGTCATCGTTGAGAGCGGCTGGGGCTCCATGCTGCCAACAGTGGTTATTGCCAATTTAATGTCCGGTGGAGCCGCTGCTCGCTGCGGACAATTAAACATTGGCGATCAGTTGATAGCCATCAATGGCATGAGCCTCGTCGGATTGCCGCTTTCCACCTGCCAGAGCTACATACGCAATGCCAAAAACCAAACTGCCGTCAAGTTCACCGTTGTGCCCTGTCCGCCTGTCGTCGAAGTCAAGATTTTGCGGCCCAAAGCTCTCTTTCAACTGGGCTTTAGCGTACAAAATGGAGTGGTAAGTGGCCCGATATCATTCATGACGAGTCCAATATAAATAATTATGGATATATACATTTTGCGAAATCAGCCAAAATAAGGAAAATTCCAACTTTTTGCTTTTGCTTTTTACATTCAACTTTGAATTTGTAGATCTAAGAAAATAATAAGCATATATATATTTTTTTAAATCTGGAATAAAGTTCCTCAACACAACCTGAAAAGAGACACTTTAAAGCGTAAAGTATTATTACTTAATTATTTAATTCATATAATTTTTTATTTCGTATGTTGTATGTTTTTTATTCCATATTATTGATAGTTTGAGTCAGTTAGTTTGCAAAACAGAAATTGGTTTCCGTATATATGTATATCTGCTGTAGATGTGAATATGTATTTTCTATCGAATATAGTTGTTATTTAATGGTTTTCTATTTGTTTGCTTCATAGATCTGCAGCCTTCTGCGTGGCGGCATTGCTGAACGCGGCGGTGTCCGCGTTGGCCATCGGATCATCGAGATTAATAATCAAAGTGTTGTGGCTGTGCCACACGATACCATCGTCAAGCTGTTGTCTTCATCTGTGGGCGAGGTAAGTGATATGCTGATATATCGTAGACATAGATAGATATATGATAAACATGCGACACTTTTGCGACCATTCTGCTTGCAGATTTTGATGAAAACTATGCCCACGTCCATGTTTCGTTTGCTCACCGGCCAGGAGACGCCAATTTATATCTAAATAATAATGTCTTATATATGCATATATTATCATGCACCTCACAGCACACACTAAGGACTAAGGACACGCATGTCTGTTGTTGATCCAGCCGAATTCTATACATTTACTTTAATTAAGCCAAGCAATACAAAGTGCGGTCAAACTATCTGAAATTAAAACCAAAAAAAAAAGAAAAAAAAAAAGAGAACATGAAGGAAAAGTAAAAGTACTCAAAACTACTCATCTAATTAAACTAAGCACTCGCAGAATAATAGAATGTATTCACTTCAGCTACTTCGGCATACAGATTTGCTTTATTTGCTTTTCGTTGTACTTTCTGTTTTCTCAATGTACATGAAAAAGACTGAATTTTGTGTTATGTGTACATGTGTGAGTGCGTATCTGTGTGTGTGTGTGTGCTTGTGTATTTGTGCTTGTGTGTGTGTGTGTGTGTGTGTGTGTTGGTGAGTGTCCATTTGTGAGTGAGGGTTGAGCGTACAAATTGTTCAGACAAATGTCAAAAACTAGGATTTTGAGTGTATTTAACGTAAGCATAACAAATTTACAGCCAGGGTGAGATGCAAAGCCATAGAATGTGTGTGCCTGTGTGTGTCTGCGTGTGTGTCTGCGTGTGTGTGTCTGTGTGTGTGAGTGTGAGTGTGTCCGAGTAAGTGTGTGTGTGTGAGACAGAGAGACAGAGAGAGAGAGGTCAAAATGGGAGATACGGGCAATACTCTATAAGAATTGAATTGAATTTAATTTGGTTGCCAACGCGCTAGACAGACAGCAATAACTTATTAAATGATCATTTTGTGTAAATTAATTTTATTAACTACATTTATAATTTGCAGTTATGCCAAAAAAAATAAACAAAACAAAACAAAAACAAACAAACAAATATTCGTTGTACGAGTAAAGATGAGATGACATTTCGTTGAATTTTTTTTCTATGTATAGATATATTATGATTATTATGATTATTATTATTATTATTATTATTATTGTGAACACATTATTGTAATGTACTAAATGATTGTCAAAATACTTAGCATAGTTATAACAATGCCTGATATAAGCAAACAGTAAACAGTAAAAAACATTAAATGCATTTAAGTAACGTCGTCAAAACAATGTGTATACTTATAGTAAATGTGCAAAATGAAATTTGCAGTGTTTTCGATTAATGTCATTTAACAAAGAGAAAAAGCAAAAGCAAAAGCAACCGCAACAATAACAAAATCCAGAGAAAACAAAAGCAAAATATAACAGCTACAAAGTAATATGAAGAACAATAAATTGTGCATTGAATTAATTCTGTTAAGCAAAGGAAAAAACATAAATACATATATTAAAGAGAGCTTATTTTTGCTATAATTGACAACCATAATGAGAACGAAAAGTAAAACGCAAATAATAAATGCATAAGTATAATAACAAAAATTAACGTGTATGTACATATAAATATGTATGTATGTAATTATTGACTTAATAGAAATCTGAAAGCAAATGAGATTATTTCCAATATTGCAAGTGCTAAATGTGCAGGTAACCACAAATTAAAATTAATGATGTATACAAATATTATATACATATACATATACATACATACATACATACATAAATACACAAATACAAACGTATTTAATTAACTTTGACCGTTCGCATAGGCATTATTTTTGCAAAAAACACAAAGCCGAAGCCGAGCAAGCAAGTTCAATAATAAATTTGTAGAGACAATTAACAATTAGCTCATGTATGCAAAACGTGAATATAACTCTTATCGCTATGCGCCTAAAACTAAATATGTAACTACCACACTAACTGTATACTATCTATTACTATTTATTTATTTACACCAGATTGAAATTATAAACAAATCGAGTCTAACAAAGACAAAAACAAAAACAAAAACAAAATAACAAGTCGAATTCGGTCCGAAAGCCTTTCAGGTGAAGCGCAGCTTAATTTGATATGAATAAAAAATAAAAATACATTGATAAATGCAAACATGTAACTCGACAAGAAGTAACATTTGAATACATACAAAATACATTACATATTTATTAATTAACATTCAATTGACTTTTTACTTGTTTGTGGGAGTCAGGCGAACATTCAAGAATCGCAATTGCCGCAGAGCTACCAATCTTGGAATGTGGATTACTAGCAACCACTAGTATTAACATATATATTATCTCCACTTGCCATTCTTTTTGACTTGTAAAATATAATTAAGTATGAAACCAATTGCAAGATTGTCCAAATTTGTTTTAAGAAAGTGATAAATTGTTTGCTTGAATCTGTCAACTGAAAGTTTCGCCGTATGTAGTTTAGAATCACATTTGGAATAGACGTATGCAATCAAATTTGGTGCCAATTTTGTATTCACTGATTGTGTCATTGAAAATAGCCCAACTGGAATGTAATAAAAAGTTGTCATCTAGGCACATGTCACAGTCAACGTCCAGAGACTGTAGAACAACGTGTCGTCCTGCTGCATTTGGACATTAGCAAAACACCACGTTGTGCATAACTGAGTTGAATATCGGAGACGGAATCCCCTGCTGTTGCTGACGCCAATATTTGAAGGACTCGTAAAACAAGTTTTTACAGCCCTATACCCATTCAAAATGTGTAACAAGAAAGTATATGTACAATTTTTCCAATGGTTGCTTTTGTGCAGCAAGTTTGGTTTGCTAGCTTATTGATGACCTAAAGTCACCAAATTTTATCCTGTTTTGATTAGAATTAATAGGTTAAGGATCTCGATCAGCCATGACAGTCTGCTTGAGTAAATGTGTTGAAATTAACACCAAAACGCACGAAAATTTGATTTAAAATAGATTCCATACCACTAAAACCAAATACCACCCGCAATCTGAATGATTTTGAGTATAATTAAAAATCATTCTACATAGGGTATGCCCGAGTTAAGCACACTTAACTCAGTCAGCCAACAGTCAGTTTTGTTACTTCAATTTTGCAGCTGTGGGTAAATCCCAAAACATGTTTTGGTATTGCAGACAGAAGTACCAATGTACGTGTCGGACAACACGGCAAGCGTCCAATATTCAAAATCGCAAACATTTCTTCTTTGGCCGTTCTCAAAGCCAAAACAAAAATAAATAATAAAATAAGAGAGGCATGTGTGCATACACATAGGTAAACGCGATCGTGGATTCCTTGTGAATGGCCGTGGACAATGGCAAAATCGCAGTGGCTTTTTTCCCAGGCAACACCTTGGCACATATCTCCTTGTCGAATGGTGAAAGGTTTGATTTACGATGAGCCAAACGATACAAAATTGTTTACGTGCTACCGCGGAGATCCCAGATGACTTGCATTTTTTTGTTTCTTAATATAAGTTTATAGTCTCGATATGCGCAGAAGAACGACGACATCTCTCATCATAATTTTAAAGTCTTATGTATATCTGGCAAATAAACCCGGCTTCCTATTTTAGATTGTGCTCAGAGTGGTTAGTCCAAATTCGTTTTAATATTTTTGCTTGAATCGTCAACGTTTTAACAAAAACTAGACCTTATTTTTCCGTAAGCGAAAACCTTATAACCTTGATATAGCTTAAAAATACAAATCCGTTCATAAAATACAATTCATAAAAACATTCGTAAGCCTTAAATGTCGAGACTCAAGAAAGAGGATAGGGCCGGCGAAGTTAGTTGCAGAATTAAGCACGTCACAAACTCCTCAATGTTATACATAATTATATAAATCAAATATACCAAGTTAATTTATCACAACCACACCAAACTTAAATTAATTAAACAAATTCAGGGTTTGGGCTGGAAGAAATTGTTGAGCTTAAGCATAAGGCATACAATGTTATGTGTGTGGTTTTTGGTAGTATAACATGATAACAGCAACAGTGTTTCTTCATCATTAGTCACATTGTACTATGGGTGAAATGGAAATGTTCCTGGCTTGAATATTTGGTAGCAGGACTTCACATATATTTGCCATCATCGCATTTGGCCCCGCATTGTGCAACAATTCAGATCTGCCACAGAGAATCAACAATTAAGTGTGGGAAAGTTCTTATAAGTACTTGAATTATATGTAATGACTCACGTAGCCGAATATTTCAATTTATTAACCATTGTGCATCCTTTTATAGCTGACAAGGCGCTGTTCCACACACACACACACACACACACACACACACCCAAATGAGCACACACAGCACTCGAATTGTAAGTTTAACATTTTATTTGGGCTACAAGTAGTTTTGGGTTTGTTGCTCTTTTGCTTTCGGTCGTTATCATAAAATGTAATTTAATACAGGCTCGCATTCATACTAGCGTCCCTCTATATATATATATATATATATATATATAGGCATATATATATATATATGTCTCTCTCTTTATTTGCTCGTAAATTGTGTGTTGCCGTTGCCTCAACTGTTTATCATTGCGCATAAGGGGCACTTGCCACATTTTTGGTTTTTGTTAATTTGCTACATTTTGAAATGTTTATGGCACATTCGAGTGTCTGCAAAATGAAAACAATTCGTATATTTCTTGCTAAATCACCCAAAAGTGACTGCCAAATCCAAGCGGTCGCCCATTAAAATCAGCCATAGTGCTTTTAAAATGTCACCAGGGATGCAAATGGCATATTTCGAAAGTATCATCACATTTCTGACCAATATCAAATTCAAATGGCCAACTGCCATGAAACTCTTATGTTTAATCATCACGATGTTTATTTTTTAACATCCCATGTAGAGTATTATAATTTAGTTGTGAAGTCTAGAACCCCATAAAGTAAATATATTAATAATCAACATCACTAGCCGACTTTTTAAAATGTCGTCAGTAAAATCTGCATAATAGACAAAAAATCGTCACGAAATATAGATAAGCGCCGTATTTTTAGCGCCAAGCTCAGCGCTCTTTATTATTCAGAGTGCGAGGAGACTTGAGTTGACTTCCCCCTGAGTAACGCGGTTTCCAAGAAAGACAACAACTTATAACTAACATAGGATCCGAGACAGCAAATTTCATTAATGGCTTTTGAATTTTAATATTTATTATTTCTAAGAATAAGGGTTGGCATTTCTACTTTTTATACCATTCTTAGATAAACACATTTTATTAATATTTCTGAATATTTTACAAAGCTTTTTTAATTTAAAGAATTTATTTTTCTTATCCATCGGACTTATTTTTAAAAGCAAGTACAACTTTCTGATTCTTGGGCAGATTTTCTAAACTTCTGGGTGATTTTTTTCTGAGTGTTGTAACTTCATTTTTGGGTAATTGATGTCTGAAACCCGAATAATGCATACAAAATAAACCCTCTGTAAGCATAAAGAAATTTGCTTGGCACCAGAGTGAAATGTCATTGGCTTAGCACATTGCAAATGTACATTTTATGAAGTAGCACATGAATTTGGAATTCGAAACACTATTTTAACTATTTCGTAAATGCATTACAAATTGACGACATAAATATACATATAATGCACATAACTCAAGCTATCTACTAAGGCTTTAAAAATATTAGTTGGAGATTAAAAATTAAATTACAATTCATTAAAATTGCAGCGAATACCAGAAATATTTATATTTAAAAATCATATTTTCTAAACTAAAGTAGACACGGTTTCTCGCAATGGACAAACACAAATGTACGTTTTAATTGAATTGAATTAAATTTGAAAATATTTATATATGTACCCAAGAACAATGCAATTATAAATGTAACCTCTTGTCGCTATATCAAATTATTTTTAATTTTGCAAATTGTTCGGTATATCTTCACTGAGTGCAGTTGAACACTCGCGATTCAGTAGTTATTCACACTAGTCAAATGCGCAGCTACAAATCAACTCTGAGCTGGCAGACCACCCACTGCTTAGCTGGAGCCACAAATTGTGTCTAGTCACACGACTTTGTCTCGCAGCAACGATGATTGTGGTCGCACACAGAAATGCGTTGCAATCTATGCAGCCGAGCTGCTGTCAAATTTGATACCCCATGGCGCGAGTGCGGGTGTGGGATAGATTTTCGGTTTAGGTTACGCATCCAAATCTCGCCCCAAATTTGATTTGCATAACGCGCACACTTATTCACATCACATATCAGAGTATATCGGTATACTCGTACTTATTAAATTTCAGCAGCGAATGCTTTGGTTTGTATCTGCTTTGCGTTCCTGTTTTAGTAGTTGTATCGCAAAACAGACATGCGGTTAGCTGCCGCTGTCGTTGCCGTTTCCGTTTAATGTTACACCCGCTCCAAACTTACCTCGGCATACCAAAGTAATGTAGATATATTACTTGTACCACACAGTTTCGATCTTGGGGTTTTTTTTAATGGATCTTACTTCGAAATTGTATAAATTCTGCAAGCGAGTAAGTCCTGTGCTGTATTTGATATTTGAATTGAAATTCACACTAAAATGAATCGATTTAAGAACTTAAGTTAGCATATATTAAAGTCTCAAATTTCTTAGAATGGAGCACGCCTCGTTTTGGTACGCATTGCACTTTAAATATATAAGAAAAGGTTTATTCAAGTTGTATCTAAAAATACAAAGGAGACTGCTTTGACTCCTTAAACCATAAGTATATAAAATAGCACTAACCGCTCAGTTCTTCTGCCATTTCAGTCGCTAAGAGTACCTATTGTACGCATTACATGCTAAATATATATAAAAAGGTTTATTATGGTTACATGTAAAAGTACCAGGGAGACTGCACTGAATCTTTAAACTATATGCATTCCATCATAGTATCCAGTATACAAATATGAAGACTGTTTCGACTCTTTAAACTTTAATATATTAAGTGTATCTAAAAGTACATGGTATCTCCTAAACAAGCTGTGTCGTCTAGTAGTATTTCTCGTATTGCTGTTTTTTCAATTTTGCATTTTTGTTTTCTTTTCTCTTTTTTTACTTGCCACCGTTCTGATTGGGGGCTGCTGAGAGCTGTAGTTATGAGGCGCTAGATTGTCGCATGAGTGCGACGAACCCATAACTCCACTCAAGTGCCTATGGTGCCGATGGTGTCGCACTCACATGTGTGAGCCGAGCCAGCAGTCGAAATTTATTATTTTAAGTGAAATATTCTCCGTGCGGTTAACACATCACACGCAAAATGGCAACCGAAATGACGTCTACTGTGCATTTCACATACATATATAGATATGCATATATTTACAGACATATTTACGATATTTGTACGCATACATTTATAGATGGCTGCCAAAATGTGTATAAATAAAGCGCTGTAATATTTAGATTACTAATATAACAGTACCAACATATAACTTATTTATGGCCAATGCTGGCGCGTTAATATTTGTGTGAATATTTGATATCCCTCGAGTAGACGAAAATACAATCGCACATTCTGACATATGCTTAGTACAGTCATGACCATCAATTTAGCACTGCATTGTGCATATACTTATATTTCTACACTTTTCCGCACTGTATATTTTTTTGCTCAAACCTCATTTTGGCGTTGCACATGTCTTTGCTAGTTTTTTTTTTTTTAATTCTCAGTTGTATTCGATCTTTCTGTTTTTAAGCGGTTACACAAATGTGTGTAGGTGTGTGAGAGTGCTGGTTCCCATGGTCAGAAGGTGGGTCATCATCATCCACATAAATTGTCACACACTGCCCAGCATTTGTGGCGACAAGAGTCCGTGAATATTTTGCACGTGTGTCCATCCGTTTAGTCGATTTATGTCCTGTTTCTGCTCCTTGTGCACATTAGAGTTGGTTAGTAAGTTTGCCTTGGGTTTAGACTTGCAGCGGCTTCAATTGGTTGACCACCTGGACTCGTGTCTCTGGGGTTTTGCTTTAAGAAATGGTAAAAAAAATAAAAAAGAATAAGTTTTGTCTTTCTAGAAACCAGGAATATTCTTTTCTTAATTCCAGAATTATTTTTTTTAATTTATAAATAATATGCTTATGTGATCTCTAAAGTAGACAACAGCTAAACTCTAACTAGCAGTCGAGAGACCAAATTCACACAAAACAATTAAGTCAAAACTAATTAATTTCAGCTAAACTTGTTTTATTTGTTGTAGTTAGTTGCTACACAACAAACTAACAAATGAAAATAAACACCCTGAAAAGAATATGAGCAAGTTTTGCCTGTCTGTTGTAATTGTTTATTTCGTTCAAATGTTTTAAAACTGATTGGACCGCAGATTCAATTAGAAACTGATTCGGACTGCAGATTCAATTAAATACATATGCATAACAATTAACGATGCAATTCGAGCTGACTTCGTTATATAGCTCGTGCAGTAAATTATTATGCACTCTGCAATAGCAGAGAAAACCATATTCGAAATTTAGTATCTTGTAGTCTACCACAGATTTCAATTGTTCTCTGGCACACAGAGCAACTTTAGGGCCCATAAATTGTTAAAGCTGGCTGGAAAATTTAGAGCCGCAATGCGATAAAAAATTATAAGCAGTACAAGTGACAAAAAAAACCCAAGGACATATAATTGTTAGCCATCAATCATTTTGATAGACTTCCCCCCTGACGTTGTTAAAGGCATTGCTTAAAATTTATTTGACTTATTTTAATTATATAAAGTTTGAGAATACTCGATTTGCTAAAGTTCGATACGTTGATCAGATTAGATTAGATTAGCCTTAACACTTGTTTAGTTGTAGCTGCTCATAAGAGGATTGGCTGATTCAGGTTAGGATTCAATTAGAAGTTAAGTCACATGCAGCTAGCAGCTCGCAGCCCGCAGATTGACTAAGGAAGTTTGTGTCGAAGTGATTAATATTGCAAGAATTGAAGCTTGCATGCATGCAAATAAGGACTCACACCTTAAGCCGGCTAATTGCAAAAGCTCAGCGTCCAGTTCCCTTTGTAGCGGTTCTCAGTTCAAGTCACTGAACTCAAAGCTACCCACACAGTTATTGAGGGGGAGTGGGGACTGGGGAATGGAAGTGGAAGTGGAAGCGAGACCGCTCACAGAAGTGCAAAGCGGCACACGCCAAGTTTAAATAACTTGACACGAAAAGCGATGCGAACTGTTCCCAGCGGCATACAAGTAGGAGGATTCATTTCATTCATGAATCGCACACGAGTCCAGCCGACCAGCTGCTGCGGCGGAGAACTTTCTTTTATCCGCGCAGGCGCACTGCAACCACCGAACCTAGCAGGGGTAATTTCTCTACTTAGGGGTTGAAAACTGGGGACAGCTGACAATACTGGGCCTAGCCTCAAAATATTGGCAAGGGGCACTACAAATGTTGGCTTAAGAGAGTGTGCGCTCTTAAAAAATTACTGGGTACACCGTGCTGCCACAAGCCATTCCAACTTAAATTGGGAAGCTGTGCTGCTTGCCACATGCATTTTCAAATGCAAAAACAAGTGACCTTTAAAACTTTATTCATTTATCGGAATCACGTGCGAAAAGATATATAGGATGGAAATGAAGTTGAAATGCATCAAATGAGACATCATTGGTAAATTGAACCCAAGAGCGACACAATCAGATTGAAGAATCGTGTTACAAGGCAATCAAACTTCAATTCAAAAATTAATGCCGGCAGTATATTTTTTTTTTAAAAAATGGGAAATATTTTAGAAAACATTGATAGGCATTGCATATGGTTAAGTCTCTGAATCGGCGACAAAACTTAGGCAAAAAGTGTTCTCAGAAACTCGGTTAGAATAAGAAGTTGTTGCTTGTTCAAATTAACTATATTTTTTAGCGTACAAATTTTAAATGTTATTTTCAAATTAACTGAGTTTATAAAATATCTAAAAGTAATAAACCTACAGCTCCCACAAACAATACACACTAGACCAAATAGCACTAAGTTCAATATGCCACCAAGCAGACTTACGCCGCAAGCGAAAGCCATAGGCGAAAATTGACTGTGTCCTGCAATCATTTTCCTCAAACTGTCTTCTGGATACTCGAACAAAAAGGCGGGTGTGTTGATTAGCATTTTTTGCATATTCGTCCATTTGAATGCAAAGCGAATTATACGAACAGTGCCTGCCAAAAGCGTGTGAGCAGCAGCAATCAATAAAATTTTATTCTGTGCGCCAGTAAAAAAAAATACGGACAAAAGCAACAAAATGGCGAATAAAAACAGAAAATGATAACAGTATTATTTTTTATTAGAATTTAAAATGGCGGCTGCTCGCATATATATGTATATACATTTTTTTTATGGGTTGTTTTACTGGGTCCACTGTAAACTGTAAGCTAAATTACCTTCAAAATCAAAATACTTGCATAGATAAAAAAATAGATGTATGTAAATCTATCTGTGCACCATAAAAATTATCTTAGTCGTGCCGTCCCAAACCCAAAAAATTTCAAAAATGCTAAAAATGCATCAAATTAAACAAAAAGAAAAATAAACAAAAAAAAAAACAGATAGATAGATGGCTTTTGTACTTCGAAGAGAACATACCCTTGCAGATAATAGTTCATCGCTATGGATATAAATTTAATTATTTATTATTGATAAAGCTAAATGAAAGATTAATGGTAGACTAATGTCAAAATGTAATGTACACCTTAACGAGTTTAACAAGCTTTCTAATATTTAAACAGCTGCATAGCTTTACAGATAGACATTGATCTAGATCGACACGGCCTAAATAATCGAATATATATCCACATTAAGTTTCGACAAAACTATTATACCCTCTGCAAGGATATATAAAAAAAGGAAAAGACAAATCGAAAAGGCAGCTTAACGTATTATTTCTTGGGTTGTGCGCTGTGCTTTGTGCTTTGGCCTTGGCCTTGGCTTTATGTAAAATCAATGCCAATTGAAGTAAAGCTCAACTGCAGGCTGAATGAAGTTCGTTCCTCTATGGCATATTTAGGAGCGCACTTTTTCAAAGCTTGCCACATACATGTGCACATACTGCTTGCTGTTGTACAAGCATGTGTACATACATAGCAGACTCTCACAAATGTCAAGTTGTCCCTTTGAACTCGGCTCCTCCAGTTTAATGAGCTCTGAGCTCTACAAACACATATGCATAATAAGTATGCACATTGCTAGTTATTTGTCAGTATATGTTTCACATACTATCAACTATTGATTTACAAGTCATATGCATATGCATGTTTCAATCAAGTAAAGTAGCAAACACTCATTCAAAATAGCAGCTATTTCTTAAATTACCGATATTTACCAATTAAATTAGGAACGTACAAGGTACACATAGATAATGTATACTCAAGTACCCTGCCACATTTAAGCATCGAAATGTCATCAAATTGAGACAAAAATGTTCAGACAATCTTTGCCATTTAGTCAGAAGCCAGCCAGAAGCAACCTGAAAAAATACCACTTGAGTAATCCGCTTACAAGGTCAAATTACACAGAGAGTATGTGAACAATGATGACCAGAGCAATCAAAATCGAATTTACCAACGCGTTGTGCTTGTGTCCGTGACTTTAATGTATGACAAAATATTAGATTTCAGTTCAGAATTTAGTAGAAAAACAAATTCATATAAAAAAATTGAAAAAAAACTATGCAAATAAATATATAAATAAAACGTATTTTATTTTTTTTATATTTCTTTTGTACTGCAATCAGTTGTAAACAATAAAAGAACATAGTCGTAAATATTCAGTTAACTGTTAACATATTTTTCTGATTGAATGTTTTCATATATATGTGTGTGTGATGTCATTCAAATCAGTGATTATTGAAGACCTTCAGGCCCAATTGATTCTACCATCCCCCAACCGCTTTACGTCCTGGCCTGATGCTGGCAACGTCTGGCATTTCACAACTTATCTTCACATAGCTCTCGCATGCTTCATTGGACTTAGGACACTAAGCTGTCAATGCTGCGTTTATTGTACATCGCACTCACCCACACCTAAAGCGATAGAGAGAGAGAGAGAGATATATGTATATAGAGAGTGAGAGAGAGAAAAAGACAGCATTGTCATAGCTCGCATTGTGGTCGAGCCATATTGAAGACGCACTTGCACCCAATTGCTGCATAAAAGCAGAATCACTAAAGGGAAGTAAAGTTAAACTGCAAACTGAGCTACAAAATGTTTAATACGCACCAACGCGACTCCATCCCTCAATATATTGGCAATAACAATAAGAAATAAGTTTGCCGCTTTAGTTTAGTATCCTTTGCCTTCTGTCACCTAAAAGATTGCACATTTTTCATTCTAACACCGATTGTTAAACTTATGTATGAATCAACACTCAGAGTCTTAATTCAATGCCACATTATTATTATTATTGTTATTGTTATTTGACAAAATTGTGTTCACTTCATGCACAATAACAATTGCATTAACTAAATATTTGAATTTCTCGTCAATAAATTATGAATGCATATTATTTCTACTGGCCAATGTTAATTAGAAATCTGATTTTGCTGTTCCCTTTTTATTTTTTTTGTTAAGATATATTTTTGTGTCATGTATCTAGTGCCATACTTCAAAATAAGCTTTCTACCTGCAACATTAGGTGTATAATTAAAATACAAATATATTAAGCGTTGTTTGCCGAATAGTTGCGTTAGGTGCAGGGTATCTGCTGGTCAATCCTCATTAGTATTCCGGTGTTTACAGAACGATGTTTGGTTCAGCAGTGGTAGGAGCAAGCCGCTTATTCGCCTGAGTGGCAAAGCTTTTACGGATTTTGATATATTACGCTGATGGAAATGCAGTCACTTTACAGTCGAAAATAGCTTAAAATTTACAATCCGGACAGGCTGCGTGGTGACATCATGTTTTTTCTTCTTCGTTTTTTAGTGGGCTTAAGGCGGATTAGCTCTGCCACTGCTGCAGAATTCTTACATTTATCGTTAGCATAATGGTTAAATCGTTTTTCCTTATTGTGACTCACACATAATGAAATAATATATTTTAGGTCCAACCGTATTTTCTTGGTCAGTAAATTTCGAAATCTATTTAATTGGTTAACTGACTGATCGGTGTTTTCTTTGATGTTATTTTGGAAAGCTTTTTAATAAAGATACATTTTGGGTGTTATTACACTTATCCTTAATATGCCTTTGCATGTGGCGTTTGCCAAATGATTTTTTTTTTGCCGATGTTCTTCGGTCATGATTGACTTAAGAACTTGTCGGGGATTGCTGTCGGCTGGGGTGCATATCCTTTTGATGGTTGCCATTGGCAATTATTTTGCAAAAAATTAACAATAAATGGAACAAAACTTTTAGCTAACTTTGGCGCTAACTTGGTTCACTGTCTGCGAGGTGCCATCTTATTTACATAGACAAAAGCCGCTGTCCGGCGGCAGAACACTTGTCCGGTAAATCGGTTCAGCAAAGGTTCAGTTCAGCAACAGCTGCGTCATGAAAGGCAGCAGCATCCTCGGCATCAGCATCCTCGGCATCAGCATCCTCGGCATCAGCATCATCTCATCATAGCAACACTCCTGATTGTCTTTATCCCACTTTTGACATTGTCATTAACAGAATCTGCGTCAGTTTGGACGAAAAAGCCGTGAGCAACACTTCACATTTGATTTTTGCTTTACGGTTTAAGTTAGCTTGTAAACTTTAGCGCCTTAAATAGAATGGCATTTAAAGCGGTAGAGAATGGCAACAATGATAAATCAGAAATCAGAAATCAAAAATCATGCAGCGGTAATTGTATTTACATGTAAACTTGATTATAATTTAACATTTTTAGATTATTGGCTTTAAAAATGCATTTAAGTTTTACAGACTATATGATTATTTTATTTGAAGATTATGCTAAAGATTTCCAATAAATTAAGTCAATGTCGCTTGAGCAATGCATGTAAATCTTTCAACTTGACTGAAATTTTAAGCAATTTTCCCACTTATCCACTTATTTTCTGGGTGCAGCTGAAACTTTATCACATCTACGCAACATAAAAAGAGCGCGCAATTCATTCTTGCCACATGTGATAACAGGCAACAGGACACACCCACAAACACGCAGACATAAACAGATCTCGTTGAGTGTGACCTGTTAGTGCAATCAATGCGCTCGTGCAGCAGCATCAGTATCAGTATCAGTATCAGGCACGTGCGAGCAGCTGTGCTATCAGTTGAAGCTGCCACAGGCAATCAGCCAGCAACGTGCATTCAGCATACTGGTTGCAGCAAGCGAATCTGCAGTGCTATCTACAGCACTCCATATCCAACCATATTCTCTTCGTGCGTTGTTGAACGCCGTCCATGCGTCGTCAGACCCATTATGCCGCCACGGCCTCGGATGTCGATTTAATGCATCAACTTGACTGCTCAGCTCTTAACAGAGCAAAGCTTGGACACTGGCAATGGATAGTTAGTAGTTGGGCGTAGGAGATTGTATTTTACATTTTGTTGCTGTGTTGCTTTTGGCTGCTCTGTTATGCACTGGCTTTTAATACCCGTACTCAAAGCATTTTACTCGACTTTAGTTCAGCAACTGTTATACTCATTACTCCCTCAATATATGTACATACATTCAGATGACAAACCGGTTCTACTTTTATAAAATATAATTTAAGATGTCATATATTAAGTAAATTGTAAAATACCAATGAATTTACGTCTGCTTAATGTTGTGCAACTGTTAATGCATAATAAATAAATGCATATTAAAAAATATTATGAATTAATTATTATTTTTTTCAATATTATTCATCGAATGATGAGACTACTTTTATTTTTGTTTGTTTGTTTGATTTTAATCAAACTTTGAATGCTTTTCGATGCTGTGATAAACTTATCTTACTCCACAGCTTCGCAGACTTACCCATCTTTTCTTTATTATTATTATTGCTTTATTTTGTTTATTTTTTTATTTATTTAAAATTTATAATTTAAATACTCCCTATCAATTTTGAATAATTTAATTTGTAACTTCTACTTTAAATTTTAATTTCCTAAAAGCTACTTTCAAAATTGTGGACTGATTTTAGTACATAATATATTATTTAGTCAATAATTTTTTTAATTCATTTTCCTCAATAAAAATTAAATACTCATAAAATAGAATCTATAACAAAAGTACTGCATATAGCTAGGTCTATTATAATCGACCCCAGTCCGATTGCAGTGAATTGTATTATGTCTGAATATTTCTGAAATATACTTACGGGCGCAGCACAAAAGTTATTGCGGACGTTGACTGTTCAAAGTTGATGCAAAAGTGGTTGCACTTGCCACCTGTGTGTGTGTGTGTGTGTGTGTGTGTGTGTATGAGTGTGTTTGTAGATGCTTGTGTGTGAAGCTATACGTCAATTTAGTTAATATTGCCGACGTTTATGATGAATTTATATGCTGCGGTTTTGCTTTACACAGCCAGAGGCAAACAAAGCCATTAAAAAGCAAGCTAAACAAAGTTATGACGTTTTATGTTTATAAAAACAACAATAGGAGCAACAAAAACAGCAGACAATGCTTAAACTCAATTTGTACGAAGATACGCCGCAGAAAATATGGTAACAGAGGCAACTTTTGACAGAACATTGGCACTTGAACTTGGAACTCAATTCGCTAGCGAAAAAAGGCAATCATCTAATTTCGTTATTCATAGCAGTATTTGTAATATAGAGTTTATAAATTCATCTCATGAATTAAATATAGATTTTCTCTGTTTGAGTAAGCTCTATCAAAAGCCCAAATGAAAGCAATTTGTTTTCGGCATCCAAAAATACCTTCTGATAGGTATTTACCATGCGCACAAATTGCAGAGGACACAAGATAATCTGCACAGTGAATCAAATTTTCTGATTTTCATTTATTGTCGGCTTAACATGTTACATAAATGTCAAACAGCTAGTAATACATTTTGTGGCATGTGTACATAAATTTGTACATTGTATTTGCTAAAATAAATTTAATATAATTGCATCTGCAATTTGTTTCAACAAATCTATTATTAACAATGGTCAAAATATACTTGTTAGTTTGAGTGTGTTTGCAAATTTATTGCATTTGGTGAAATGAATTTGGTTATGCTTCGGTTGAGAGTTCACAAAGCATATCTGCTACATTTTATAAATAAATCTATTCAATGGGTGACAATAAACGGTACCTTCGTTTACAAATTCTATCAATCGCATATATTGCAAAGTCAATTATAATGGCCAGACATCCTTGCCGGGTCGATTTCACATTTGCCCATGTCCTAGTTAAGTGCTTAAGTGTCATTGATCGGTTGATTGATTGTTTTATTGGAGGAGCCATCTTGTGCCTTATTTATTTTGTTTTTTAATTTATTATAAAGCAAGTAAAAATAAGTTACGTGCCTTGCTCTTACTGAATTAAACTTTCATTCACACCGATTACCGATTATCTTTAATGCGTTTTTAATTCGAACATTAACTTTTGGCATAGCTTAACAAATTCAAGTTTAAGTGTGAAAGATCAGTTTTCTAAAAGTACTTTAAACAAGAAACAAGCAGGGTGTCCAAACCGAAAACATTATTATTATGATATTATTTGTCTCGAAATGACTGTAGCCCAACCAGAACATCATATCGGAACATCATCAACCTGGCATAGGAGAACATATATTTCAAGTTTAAGATCTCGATCTGTTATAGTCTCTGAGTTCAGGCAAAGCTAAGCTTTTGACTCGGCTAGTGGACCTGATCACGAACATATATACCTTGAGGTGTTTGAAGATACTTCCTTCAGCCTGCTTCATACTATTGGACAACCTCATTACCCTTGATACCTATTTTTAATCGGTTCAAGAAAAAGCGGTTATTTCAGACCACAGTAAATTTGCTGACACCTCAATTATATTATACATTTAAAATGCCAACCGAGCTGTATAATATATATTTTTCCGATGTTAATAAGTTTGTTGCACAAATGCAAGAAGGCTCTTTATGTCCTGTAACCAGCTAGTATTACACTGGTATAAGAGTATATTTATATGAATATAGTTATAATATGTTATATATACGTATATATACGTATCTAGATACATGCATATATCTTTTTTAAATATTTGTTTTGTTACTAGCGTCTCGTCAGATATGTCGACAAAATGCTTTTGTCATAGGAAGCCACAAAAACGAGCAAAGTGCCGAAATTCATTTTATTTCAACGCCTTTTTTGTTTGCCTCACAAGTTGGCACATTTGCACACACACACACACACACTCACCCCCACATTGTTGCACACACATGCAGGTTAATATGTCATATTTGTGTGTCATTTGCTCGTCTGCATATTTGTCGTCTGATTGTTGATGCCACAATGCGTTTGGTTTTATTTCCAGACTGTTTGTGCATTGCTGTTTGTAATGTTGTAGTTGCTTTCATGTTTTCCTTATTGCAGTTCGTCCCGTTGGCAAATATCTAAAGAATTATACGCTTTAACCTTTTCACATCCACAATAACACAGCAATTAATTTTGCAATTCTGACGAGCAAGTTAAATCCGCCTAATGACATTTGTTTTTCAGTTATCTGTCAAATATACTGCTCTACGATTGAATATCACCGGGCCAGTCTGCATACAACCGTTTGTAGTAATAAAAAACAATAATCAAACTCTAGTTGTTTAAATTATTTTCAATCAATGTAAAATAATAGAATATAATCAATATAAATAAACAATTTGAAATATGAACATTCGATGCACATATATATATATTGATATATATGATTCGAATAAAATATATGCCTTATCACATTTGGTTATTTCACAGGAAATAATTTCTGCCAAATGCAATATTCTTATATATATATTTAAGTATATTGTTGGACAAGAGTGTTTATGCTGATGTTGGTCCTTAGTCAGTGCTGCTCTCTCTTATTTTAATGTGACACTTAAATGACAGCGTTGAAATTGAATTCAACTCCATAGACACCACATCAGCCATCTGGGGCCTATTTAATCATTCGCACATAAGGGTCGTATGAGCAATATAATCTGTCGCTCCGCTCCTTGCTTGGCTTCTGCATTGTGCTGAAGCTCGTCACTATTGTCGTCTTGAAGGCTTTGGCCCTGGATCCGGCTCCATCTCTAGCTCTGACTGCAGTTTCAATTTGGGTCGGGTCCGCGCCTCATTAATGTGCGCCGTGTGCGAGTCAAATTAGGCACGCAAAGCGCTTCCATTAAAACCGGCGACAAAAAAGGCGGCAAACAAAACAGAATAGAACAAAGTAGAGCAAAACAGAACAGAACAGCTAAGAAAAATAAGGAGAAAGTAACTGAAAACGAATCTGTCGCATAATTACAAAAAATGTGTCAGACACGGCCGTGTGAGCAGCTCGGCTTTTATGTGGAAAAGTCTAGACATGCGCTTGCCGGCCAGATCCGTGAGCAGAATGCCCCTTCCACAGTCCATCTTGCCAACTTGCAGCCAACGACTCTCGACAGTCCTTTCCAAATGTCGATATGTGCTCCTACCACACACTCATACATACCCAGATCCCCCCAGATCCAACCACTCTTTGAGGCTTGCTCATGTGCGTGTGTGTGTTCAGAAGCTTTAAAGCAATTGTTGTCACTGCGTATAATTGTTGACGCTTTTGAACAAAATCAGTACTTACGATTGACATACCGGCCCAGTGGCTCTTTGGCTTTGACTTCGTCAATGCTGACAATTGCAGGCAGACGATTGTTTGTTAAACGCACAAGCATCGCTAATTGTCAGTGAAATTCCTAAGGCAAAGTCTTAATTCTATGCAAGATCAAAGCACCTGTCTTACATGCTTAAAGCTATATTTACGGATACCCCACATTTGTAAAACATATCCAGATATATGTACTTCTCTACATACATATGTTAGTTAAGCATACGTCTTTATGATCGGGCAAATTTAAGTGGTCCAAAGTATTCATTAAATTTGTATATTTTTTATTGGAATAAAAATAATATAAAAAGTTTCATGGGCATCAGTTAACAATTTTAATCTTAACATACAAATGAAATTAAAATTTATTAAATTCCAAACGCCATTAAGAATAATCGAGTATTTTACAAATAGTATCATTTTTTTAAGGGATATCCTTCAAATAATCGGAATTAAATTTAAAACATGAAATAGGGTCAACCCTTAAACTAATGGCCATATCTCCGTCAACAATTGTCCAATTTCAAATGTTAAGGTATTTTTGGAATTAGCATGACTTTTGAAACAAAACTGCATTCAAAAAATTTGACTTTAGACTCATCTAAGAAAGATATTAAGGGATATCCTTCAAAAAATCGAAAATAAATTATAAACATTAAAAAAAGAATAAACTGTTTCTGTTTATATTTAAACAAACGTAAATAAATGGATTGCGGTATGTTTTTAAATAAATAAATAAATGCATGGAAAAGTGGGATACTTTAGAATACAGAGTAACTGTTGAAACTGTTGACCTTTACTATGTGTTATATTTGTAGTTTCCATGTTTACGCTAGGTTTGCTTTAATGCGTTTTTTTGTTTGCTCCACAACTTGAGAAAGAAGAAGACAATAACAATGGCAACAACATCATATTGACTAAGAAGTCAGCTGGCTTTGCCATTCTTGTTGCTGGCCGAGGTACATTGATTTAAATTGGCCATTTCATTGCTCCATTATTTGCCTGAAATGCTGTGGATACTCAAGATTTGCGGAGATACTCAAGTTGATTGTTTGCTTGCTTGGCCCTCGTCGTTTATTCTATTGCTTTTTGTTCCTACTTGCGCTTGATGCTCTATTCGTTTATTCGTTTATTTATTTGCCTATATTTTGTTTTGTCTGGTTTTAACTACTATTTATCTCATTGTTAGCGCTGTTGCGTTGTCCCTTTTTTTTGTAATGGTTTGCTATTTTACTTGCGTTGCCCTCGCACTTTAATATTAACAAGAGGCTTTACTGTGTATTTTACTTAATGTTCAATGTCGATTTGAATCAAATTTTTGAATGTACT
Source organism: Drosophila macrothrix (assembly GCA_035042055.1). NCBI lineage: Eukaryota > Metazoa > Arthropoda > Insecta > Diptera > Drosophilidae > Drosophila > Drosophila macrothrix. The sequence goes on along the minus strand of JAWNLX010000587.1, from coordinate 18,584,241 downwards.
AGTAAACATTTACTGACCTGCAGCTGTTGTTCAATATCTGTTTAATCTATTTTGAAAACTATGCAAATATGTACATAGTTACAACTGTATTATGCTGCAAGGTAAGAGTATCAATTTCCGGTGGATGCATGTTTGTAGGTGTGTCTGTGTGTGTCAACTTGTTTCAGTAAGCGACATCCTTTTCAATCCTTTTATGTTCTGCTGTCTACAAATGCGGATTTACTTAATCAAGTTTATATGGACGTCGCTGGTATGAACATTTCAAGGTCTCACATCAAATGTCAAAAGCAAGCCAAAGACTGATGAAACATTTTATTCTTACCACATTTTGGGTTCTCTAGCTCTTCTGCATTTTAAATCCATTTCGACCCATCGACCCACTGCTATCCTTTTTCTATTTTTTTTTTTTACCCTTGCTCATTAGCCTAGCTGATGTCAATTTTTTAATGTGGTGTTTCGACTTGGCCAAATGAATAAAACAAACGCTAAGAAACAGCTATCGAAGATTAGATTGCCTTGTAGAGCGGAGCTAATTGGTTACGTCTAAATTGAACTCTTGATATAAGAAACCGACTGATTTTATTTGGGTTAATAGGTGAAACATCTGCGACAATGAAAGCAAATCACAGCAATGCACATTGCCATCTCAAGAAAATGGTTTCACTTCAGGAGAGCAGTGATTGCTAAATAAGTTGATTACTGTTTAAATACAAAAAAAGGTATCGAAAAGCGATGTACATTTCCAGTTGGTGCTTCGATACTCGATATTCGTCGTATATTCGTTTTGGGGAAGTGGCTGTGAAGGAATCTTGTAAGCAGATTGCCAGTAACCAGTAACTCTAGCTCTAAAATTGTGGGAGACAACGGCCTCGGATGAATAGAAATTTGAATTTGACGAATTCGCCAGTTTCCAGGGAAATGGGAAGACGACTTATAATACGTTTATATAAACGGCTTGGCTTTTACCAAATTATTAATTAAAACGGCTTTTGTGGCAGTCGCGCCTTAGACAGCGGCAGCAGCTTGTTATGCAAATTTTGCCGTCACTGTGTGGGAAAGTAGTTTACTTTTACTTTTGCACTGCAATTGCACCTGAGTGCTGTAGTTCCACTTGCTGCTAATGGTAGCATACTAACCCAATGAAATGCGAACGATTTTACATAAACTGGCAGCAGGCAACAATAGAAACAGTCGAAACAACAGCGCCATTATGGAAATAGCTCACACATTTGCAGCGGCTTCAAAGTTCGGATCAAATTTACATTTTGATTTTTTTTTGAGACTTTTTGTGTAATTTTGATTTTCTTGAGCGAACCGCTGGTAACAGTCACTGCATGATTACCTAATCGTACTGCATTTTAATTGCTATCGCTAGGCTATGCTTATTTTATATGCATTTAAATGATAATTGGAACACTAGGAAGCTGATTTGAGCGCTTGGTAGGTTGTTAAATTTCAAGTCAATTAGCGATGGACACGATTAGACTGGGAAAGTGGTACTTACGTGAACAGATAACAGTTTATGAGTACATTGTCTAGTAGATAATCATCTGCCATTTGAGCCTTTCACTGCTGCGCCCTAGTAAAGCACTTGTGTACTCCATTAAATTGCAGATCATTGCATTGCATAGTACACTTTGCATATGTATCCACATTTTGGTTTTTTGTTGTTGCGAACATACTCGATCGAAAATCAAACGTTGCCACAGCCCTAACCATAATTGGGGTTGTCGATCCATCCATCCATCCATCATCATTAGTGTACAAATTTCACATTCACATTTTCTTGGGTGCGACTTGAGGAATGAATGAGGAAGCAAAGAAACCGCGGGTCTTGCAACGAATCACTCTCACTCTCACTCCAGAACAGCACTGATATGCAACAATTATTAACATACAACATCTCAGTCCACAAGCCACATGCAACCGATCAGGAAGATTTTCGTTAAGCAGTTGCACTAGATACTTAATTGGGAAAACCGAGATGATATTTGAGTCTGATATCGATGTCACTTAATTGCCAATTAGCGTAATTCCAGCAATTTCTTAATTTGGCGACTATTGGTATTTTTTATTTTTCTTTGTTTGTTTGCTCATTTAAAAAGTAGTTACAATACAAAAATATATATATCCACTTGTGGTGTTTTTTTTTTTTTTGTTCAATTACCTTGCACTTGCATTATATATTCGTGCACAGCTCGACCGGTTAGTGGTGGCGGCGGTGGTTAACCCGCCAGTTTGTGACTGCCACTCACCACCACCACCAACACCAACACCACCAGCAGCACCAGCAATACCAGCAACAATTGGCAACAAGTTTTCAATGGAAAATCGCCTGTCTCAAGAGACGGCTAGGCGGCGTACATATATGTAATAACTTTTAATTGAACGAGTTTCGCACGCATGTGTTAGCATCATTATCTCTGTGTGTGTGTGTGTGTGTGTGTGTGTGTGTGTATGCGACATAAGTTACAACAATAAGTAAAATGCAACAGCATTAGCGACAACATCTCTTATATGCAGCTAACGACTTCAATTTGAATTGTTGTTGTTGTTGCCCATTTTGAAGTTCGTTGCCGCGGCTGCACAATTGTTGTTGTTGTTGCTGCTGTTTGTGTTTCACATTTCACTTGCTCGTGGACCGTTCGTATCGGCTCGCCACATATTTTTGGGTATAAATCGAATCTGGTCCCAAACGCCAAGCCACATTCAGTTCAGCAACGTCAAGGAGTCCACAACCAACATACTCCCAGCAAACGGTTTCAAAAATAAAACCGGGCTTCCAATTTTTTTTGAAGTGAAAAGTTTAATTTTTTTTGCATTCATATTTTTGTGCGTGTTTGTGTTCGAAGCAAAAAAAAAAATATAATGTTCAAATTTATTGTAAGCAAAATCTATTTGTTTAAAAATGCACTTTTAAATATTACTAAAAAAAAAACATTAATAACGCACCAAAATCAAGGATATCAGCAATAATGAATTTGAATCTTTTCGGACAACATCCGATAATATAATATAATGAAATAATTTCAAATTTGTCTATTTTTTGGTGTATTTTTTGTTTGTTTTCGACTTAGCTTCCTTGTCTGGCGCTCGTGGCACTAACTAGCGCATTGCAAATTCATGATTACGGACATGAGGAGCACGCCAAGTACGAGCCGGAACATGAGGAAACCGAGGTGCACCACGAGGTGGATCACAAGCACGCCACCTCGCATCAGAGCGTTAAATTCCATCACTATCATGCGGTACCCGTTTACATCAAGCACGAGGATCAGCATCTGATCAAGAAGCCCATCGAGATTGGCGGCACCAAGCAAAAGTTGAAGATTCTGCACCCGAAGAGCGAACACAACCATAACCATGGCCTGGTGCTGGAGAACCACAGCGAGTCGCATCTGCACGAGCACGGCCATTACGAGGAGCCAGTGCATCATTCAGAGCACTACGAGCATTATTCGCACCATGAATAGGCAAAAGAGGGGCCCACTAGACCCAATTGCCCAATACCCATATTGCCAAATAATGCTTAATTTTTTTTTCTTAATTCAGATGAGAGTCTGTTTCTTAAATATGTACGTTTAAGGCTTTGTGTTTATTTTTTCGTAATCTTTTCGAAATAAAATTCACTTCCAGACGACATATTAATTTATATACAAATATAATTTTAGTTTCTTCATAAAGTTGATCAACTTGGTATTGCGTAGATAAAACAAAATCTAGTGGATAATTCTCTTATGAACCAATTTTTTCAGATATCAAAATATCTTAATAAATTTTAAAATCGATATTTGAAATTTCAGTATCTTTTTAAAGTTAAATAAAAGATACAAAATTCGAATTATTCTCGAAGCTTTATAAAATGATCTGCAAACATAAGTTCATTGAATTTTCAAAGGGTTTTATTATCTGTCTTCTACAGCTTATATTTTAATATCATACAGTCGAATGGATAGGTAGGCAAACGGGCACGACTAGATCAGCTTTTGAAATCGATCAAACATATATTTCTGCTGGCAATATTAATTGGAACACCTTAATATTATTCCAATTATCCATTTTAACTGTGTGTTCTGTATTAGTATCTTACAGGTAAATGAGATTTGTACAAAACAAAAACATACATAAATCCCTCTTGGTCTTGTGATCTCCTATATATTATTAGGAAACTATGCTCGAAATCGAATTTACCTATGGTATACGATTATATAAATCTACATTTAAAATGTCAGCTCTCAGACACTTATAATTTCCAAAATGAACGAACAAACAAGCAGATGAACATTACTAGTGGACTAGTCGACTCCACTGCTAATGATCAATTAGAATATACTTAATGAAATAAGATATTTAATAGTCTTATGACAAAAGCATAGTCAATATGTGTTTAGTTTGTGCGGAAAGCTCGTCATCAAGGTCATTCCCTTATTGAAAATCCAGGCCAAGTCGTTCATATTTGGCAAAATAAATTCATTGCAAGTACTATTTACACACAAAATGGGTAGTTATAAAATCTCACGCATTTGCACAGCTTTAAAAGATCTTTTTTCAAAGGCGACAAAAATGCAGGTAGCTGTCGAAAATATATTCAACATTCGAAAGCTGTTTTCAAATTTTCAGTGAAAATCAGTTAATGCCAAAGTAAGCTTCAAGCTGTGCGCGTAAAAGCTTTATAATACTTGCTGCAAGCTCTCAATTGTGGAGCATTTGAAATACTTCACTCGCCGAAAGCACAATTGGACAGCTTTTTTGTAACGCTTAAAGCTTTTGCTAGTCATTTCCTAAGAGCTTTTGTTCTTTTTCGATTTATTAACAATCTCTTTTATTGTGTTCTACAAAGTGTTATTTTTTCTAGCGCATAATATAATTTGTTCTTGCTCATCCGGCTGGTCGGGTAACAGATCTCTGAGGATGCAAAGCAAGTTCTGCTGCGACTGCCCCACCTTGTGCCTGGCTATCAATAAATAATTATAATTATCTTAATACAAAAAATTAAAAAAAAAACAACAACAAGAAAAGATTCGAGTATTTAACAAAATGTTGCATATAATAAACTACATAACAGACTAATTTTTGGGCGGCGGTCGCAGCGCCAGATTTGCTTCAAGATCCTTAACGCCGCCGCGCAGCAACTTCTTGCCCTGGCTGCCTGCAGCTGCCGGATGCGGGGCACCGCCACGCTTACCACGCTTGCCACCACCACTGAGGTTGCCACTGTTGCCTGTGGCGCCTCGCATCAGCTGCGTCCTGTACGTGTGCTGATAGCCATAGCCTTCGGGATTATTGTTAAACTTCGGACTGTAGCTGTCATAGTCCAAGCTGCTGCTGCTGCTGGCCACATTACCACCAGCAACACCCGACTTATAGCCACCACCTGCGTTGGTGGGCAGCTTGCCATGTGCCTGGCGCATGGATTGCTCCCAACTATCGCGCTCCTCCTCGTACTTGCTGTTAAGCGGCTCCTTCTTCAGCACATACTGATAAGGCAGCGGGTAGCCATCGTCGCCGTTATCAGTGCCCAAGCCGCTGGGCAGTGGTTGCTTCTCCGCCAGCTCCATGCTGCTGGAAACCGGCTCGGCAAAGTAACCGGAATAGCCCTTATATTCCGGATGCAAGTCGACGGCTGACTTTAACTTATGGCGATACTCCTGAGCTTGAATTGCATGAATGTTGCTACCACGTTGCTTCTCCGCCTTGTAAGGCAGCGAGTTAATGTCATGATAGATCTCCGAGTTGAAATACAATTTTTGTGGCTTGCTTGTCACACGTTCCCTATCGCGTTCACGTTCACGTTCATCCTGCTCGTGCTCGGGAGTTGTGACTACATGCGACAGATCGAACTCCTCAATGTTCTTGAGTGCAGCGCCATGGTCAAAGTGCTCGGCGCTGCTCTTTAATGGCAGCGTATATGGCTTCGATATTGTCTTCACTGTGGCCGTCTGCAGTGGGGCACGCGTCTTGATCTTGTAAATGAATTCCACGTTTGGTGCGAGGGATTCTGATGATATGTCTGGTGCCTGGTATGCGGTTTCTGTCTCCGATTGATAGCGCTGCGGTTTGGTGCTCTGCTTGCTCAGCTGATGCTGTTGTTGTTGATGAGAGTGCGTATGCGAATGCGACTGTTGATGTGGATGCAAATGCGAATGCTGAGCATGGTATTGACCATGCTGCTGACCAGGCTGACGAGTCTGGCTGCCAGTAGCGGGCGGATTGCTGTACTTGGGACGCACCGTGCTGCTGCTGTAGCGCTTCTCTTCGCTGGCAATTGAGGCGCTGGAGCTGGGCCCGGATCCGCTGGAGCTGGGGTTGGGCAGCGAGAGGAGCTTATAGTAGGTTTTCGTTGCCGGTGGTGCCAGCTCCTGCGGCGTTGTAATTATCTTGCCCTCCGCTTCCAGCTCCTTCATGTACTTGATGACAGACTTTTCAATTTGTTTCATTATCTCCGCTTTGGGTATCTCCGTTGATGCAGAAACCCGCACCTTTTCCTCCGCCTCCTCCTCAATGTTGCGATACAGTTGCGGCAGTAACTGCTGCTGTTGCGGAGGTGGATAACTGTAGTACTTTGTGCGATAGAGTCTCTCAATGTCGCCGCCATTGGGATCGGTCTGAGCAGGCGTTTCATATAGATCATAGTTGTGTGGCAACGACTCCTTCTCATAGACGGGCGCTGGAGATGGTGAGGATTCACTCGATGCCGGCTCAACTGATTGCAGATGTTGCTGTTGCTGCTGGTACAGATGTTGCTGCTGCTGTTCCTGTTGCTGTTGCTGTTGCTGGTGCTGTTGCTGCTGCTGTTGCTGCTGCTGTTGCTGCTGCTGTTGCTGTCGCTGCTGCTGTTGTTGCTGCAGTTGTTGTTGTTGCTGTTCGGCTAGTAGTAGAGCTTGCTGCTGCACCAGCTGCGCCTGCAGCTCTGCCTGCATTTGTGCCTCCAGCAGCGCCGCCTGCGCCTGCGTCTTGGCATGATTCGACTGGTTCTGCATCTGTTGCTGCTGCTGCTGCTGCTCGGAATTGGAGCTGGGTCGCTGTGTATTCGCTACAATGTGCAACGGCGATGACGGTTCTCTCTGACGTGTGCCATACGCCATTTTCATGGCATTGGCGACGTACTCGGCCGCCGTTTCCGAATCCTCCAGTATGGCAGTCTTCTCGTCGCTCAGTGCAATACCAGCAGTCCTAACGGACTCGGCTGTTGTGCTGTAATAAGGACTGATCTTGCCATGCGGTGGCAATGAAGATGTTTCATGCTCGGGTCTTATGAGATTCAACTCCAGCTGTCCGTAGCTATAATCTGAGCACGATACACAGAAAGAGAGAGAGATTATTCATAATTGGTATTTGTGGCATAAATAAAATGCCATTCATCTCCAAGACTAATGCGAATCTGAAAGTAAATAAGACCTTTCACAAACTTGAATCGCAAATTATCTGAATCAATTTCGATATTTTTAATAGTTCTATTGAAATGAATTTACTGGAAATATTGAAAAGGATGATTACCAAGTTGGTAGATGTATAATGACAAGCCGGTAGAGTTTTCATTTGAATTGTTTCCAAACTCAATCGTTAATATTCAAGATTTTAAATATTTGTTTCTGCTTTCCCATGAGTTACAAATAGTCCATTATTTTGCATTTGTTAAGCAAAAAAAAAACGAAAGAAAGCCCGCATTTGCTTACCTGGCGTTGGCTCTTTGGTCCTTGAGTGCTGTTGAACACCACGTCGCGCAAAGCTGCGTCCATGTCCATTTGAGCGAATCGCCGCCAGCGCCAACTGATCGGGCACCACGCTCTTCTCGCTGGAGTCCTCCACAGTTGTCTTTCCGGCGGGTCGTCGACTAATACGTGGCTGCGACTGTGCACCACACACCGAGACCTGCATTGAGAACTGCAAGTGCAAGTGATAGAGAGAGAGAGAGAGAGAGAGAGAGAGAGAGAGAGAGAGAGAGAGAGAGAGAGAGAGAGGAGGTGAGTGAGACACCAAAGTGGAGTATGTAAAATGTAATTGTTTTTTATGTCCGATGTCAGTGTCGATTTGTTAGCCATGTGAATGTAAAGCGCACAGTCAGTTGGCCATTTGCTTTTTGTGTTCAGATATTTATATATATTTTGTAATTAGACTAATTAAAGTTAACCAATTCGCTTTCGCTTTCGGGCGTGATGGGGAGGAGCGCTACATATACCTCTCGGTCTTGTGAATGACTTGTAGCACTTGAGTTGCGTCCGATGCAAGTTCATTGGCCCATGCTCATGGGTGAGGGGCAAGAGTAAAAGCATAAAGCTGCAGCAGCAGCAGCAGCATTAGCTGCAACAACTCAGTTTGGTGGTTGGCGGCACCAACATGAAATGTTTAAGACACGCAATTTTGTTGTGATTGAAGCTGATTGCCGATTACTAACTGCTTAGTGCCTGTCGGCGATCAAGGCAATCACAAACTGGATAGCAGTAGCTATTATAAAATTAACAGCTTCAGTAAATATAAGGGTTATTTTTTTGTGTTAATCTATTTGACCATGAATGAGTCTTTAACTATCGCCTGGCTTTTCAGTTAAATGAATCGGAGACATATAGGATATGTTTCTATACATATCCCAAATAGAGGGCCTCTGTAATTTAATTTAATTTGTATTCTTTATAGATACAAACTGTTTTTCTGGTTCAAACAAAATTGCTGATGAACCGTTTAAATAATATACATAAGTGTTATTGATACAAAAGCTAATCTCATTCGATCTGACAACTTTGTATGTTTTTGCTTTCACATAAATATTATATAAAAATTAACTGTTGAAAGATATACTTTTTTAACATTAAACAGTCTATAATATTACGAAATTATGATATTTATTATATTTATTTCATGTATATTTCTTTTAATACTATTCATCCTTTCTTAGTAGATTTGAGAGACATTTTTTTAAATGAATATAAATATGGAAGCTGTTATTTTGGACTAGAAAATGAACTTAATTTAGTGATTAAATGTGTTTCTATCTAAAGGACCCATATACTGGGCGAACTGAATGTCTATTTTAGAACTCATGTGCAGACCATAAATATTTTGCATTTAACAAGGCTTATAGTAATACCACAGAACCGATTATTATTTGCATGTATTCTTTCTAATTTTTAATCCATATAGTTAAAGAAAAATAATGGGAATTCACATTTCAAACAATTCTGCAGCTAATTATTTTGTTTGCATGTATTGTTGTGTATATATTTATAGGTATTTTGATGTTAATAAAAATCACTTTTTAATTCAAACTTGAGGCACACTCACACACACACACAATAAAAAAATAACGAAACCAACTGTTGAAATCCTTTGTTGTTTGCAGTAAGGCTCTGGTGCCACTTGGTGTTACCACTTGCAATTGCACTACTTACAATTAGCACGGCCGCGGCAAGGCAGAGCCGTTGATTCAGGCTCAGTTGCTGTAGGCTCTTCTTGCACCGACAACGCGTTGACATAGCGGATATCATTTCGCGGCTGTTACTGGATTTGAATTGTTTGCGCCGAGCTGGCAAGGCGAGGCTTTTATAATGACGCTGCCGGTGCAGCGGAAAATTTATGCGAATGTGTGCGCAAAAGAAAACATGCTGGTTACACTCAGAAAGCGCAACCGAAACAGAGCGAGAGAAAGAGAGAAAGAGAGAGAGAGAGAGAGAGAGAGAGAGAAGGGGAGATGTGCAGTTACGGAGACATTCGCTTTTTTGAGGCAACAAAGGCGGCAAACTTCAACACCTTTACCATAAAACATTCAAATTGTAACGGCTATTTAACGCACTGCGTATGCGTGATCTGTTCGAATATAATTATGAACCGTAACGCATGCGCCTGGTGTGATGAGCCCGAACTTACGGACGGTAAGTACAGCAAGTGCCACACGCACAAATCAAATGTCAAATGTTTAACTGGTTTTAGTGTCGGTTTCGATTTCGTTTTGGCCAATTAAGCCGTAAGCTGTACACACAGTGAAAATACAGTTCAATGAAATGCTGACGTCTCTCATATCTAGCGTCCGTTCAATTTGCTACGATTGGATGAAAGTAGGTTGTCTCTACGAAGCAGGGAATCCCAAACAATTAAACTTACTCAACAAAAGGACGTGTCATCGTATATGACTTTAGTTGACCTTTCAATCTGAATTGTGTCTGATGCCAAATGGGTAAACTTATATTTGTCTAGGTGGACTGACTCTTAATGACTTATGTTGAGCTGCGGACATAAGAATCAAGTAATTTTATGATACTTGATAAGTTGGCAATTCCTCCATAATTTACAATGTCAGACTTGGCATTTTTCTTGCGATAAGCGAATCTCCAAATGAATGAAAAGATAGATATAAAATAGATATACATTTTTGAAGTAGAAGGTAGCACACCACCTGCTATGCACCCAATTATTAATGTTGTCATGTTCGGGAGAGAGAAAAGACCTATAGTAAAACAGAGGGGGTTAAGAAAACTGATAGGAGTAAAAGAGTGATTTTGAGGATGTAGTAGTACATGTTGTTAAAAGGAGAGAGAGGGAGAGAGATAAGTAAAATATAAAAACAAAACGCAGTAAATAAGTCAGGAACACAAGATTAATGAACCAGTGAGCTCTTGCACATTTCATATTTTTCATGTAATAAATATAAAATCAAGGTTAAGCAAGATATTTTCCCATTTTGGCAATTTATTTTTATAAATTTCATAAATCTATTAAAAAGTTTCTTCATTTAAATTTAACATTTAATAAATTCCTTAAAATATGGCTTAACTGTAGCCCACAGGCTCTTGAGCTGTTACTGTAATAAGGCTATCCAGTTATAATATACTGCAGCACCACATGCCAACCACTCGCACAACATCAACCACAACAATTGTTAAAGATAAACGAGTGGCTGGGCAAATCGTTTTTGTTTTTCAATGTTCCGTCTATGCGCTTTAAGGTTTCGGTTTCTTCATGGTCACTGATTAGGTGCATAGTAATTAATGGAGAGAAAAGAGCTGCACAAAAAATGTATGATGATTTTTATCAGAGTCAGCTTAAACAGCCGCAACAACTGCAACATAGTGATGCACCTGTCCAATGAATTTAAAAATAAGATTACAATTTCGATTGTGGCCAATAAATAAATAAGCTGGCTGAGGTGAAATGGGTTCATTGTTCACCTAAGTTTATCCCATGCTAACCGACAAGTTGCTATGATTTATATTTATATTCTGGCAAAAGCATTTGCCACACTTAGCCGCAAATAATAATAGACGCGAAAACGAAAACGATTTCCCAATGCAGCAAGCACAAACAAACAAAACAATCACAATATTCGCATGTCGGCAAGCGGCAACGGGACTGAAACTGGGACTGGGCATGCCACATGTGAAGATCAACAACCTTGCCAATGCGAATACTTGAATGCAATGCATGTGCATTATATGGCCTAAACCAACAACAACAGTTGCACTGGCGGCAACGGCCGAGTGACGAGTGCACAGTGGCTTAATCCATTTAATGCAGCTCTTAAGTCGGCTTATTTAGCTCGATTAGTTTTCCGAGTGCATATTCGATTCTCTATAGAAAGTTTTCATGTTCTTTGAAAGCAGTGCGACTAGTTCTATTTAAGCTGTAAGTTCACTTAATATAAAATCAAAACAAATTATTTATAAGACATTAACAAACTCTTAAAATTTGTTAAGCAGTTTAGTGAAGAATGTAGATGATTAAATCGCGTATAAATAACAATAATTAACTACAATAGTTCATATAAATATTCTTACAGCTTTCGTAAAGTTTGCTAGGCTTACTTTTTTGTATATATTTTTGAATTATTTTATTTATCAAGATTAACTATAATATATTTATATAGAGTTAATAATACAAGTCAGATCAATAGCGAGTAGACTGTTATTAAATGAAGTGAGTAAGACACTTGCATTCCTTCAATATAATCAATTTTGAATGACACGCAAGGCTCTTTGTGTTCTAGTGCTGAGATTGAATATAGAGCTACGGAACATTAAGCAATTCCGAAAGCTTTCGATGAAGTATATCAGATTTTCATAAGAAAATCAATATAAAATATAGACACTCTGCAGAATGACTGCTAAGGCGAATGCTGGCAATTCTTTCGGCATATTCGAGCTGAGCTTGTGCCACTGTGCTGTACAACGGTTTTTGCAACGCTTGGACAATGTTGGAAAATGTTACGTTTTGTGTTCGGCCTGACGCTTAAGTTATTAATTTGCTGCTGCAGCCAGGCAAGTGAGTGAATTGTTGTTTTTGTAGCGGTGTTTTATGGGTCCATTGTTATGGCAGCATTTAGATCATTAAATGTTTTATGGGCTATACATGCTAGCTCTATTTGCTTTCCTTTAAATTGGTTTTATGTTGGGATCTATGGTGTCCTCAATGCTTCCGGAAGTGCCCACAACTCATATGATACTCCATGCCTATGATGAGGCACAATGGGACAGAATCATAATTTGAAAGTTGTTATCGCATGCGAGAAATTTTAGTTAAATATCAGACCACCTGGCCGGGTAATGGGCAGGGCCGGTATCTTGGCTATATGCCCGTGCACTCTGCCCAACGTGGCCCAACGTGACAGCAATGGCCAATCGATCAACATTCGGAAGAAAACTTTCAATTTCAAAACGATTGGTTTGTTGGCACGCATAGCGGCCATAAAGGCTGCATCCAGATGCCAATTGGAAATGCATTTAGCTGCATCTGCTTGATAGAAATCTGGAAGTGCAGCTCATTTGGTGTGCGCGGAAGTTGCTTGCGCCTCTTGTGTTGCAAATGTTGCATATTTTGTGTGCATTTTAAAATGGACACACATACATATGCATGAATTCGACTGGAAAGTCGAGATGCAGCCAGAGCTACTATACCGGCCACAAAACGTTGCCACTGCCGCATTTGAATAGGAAAAATTATAGAAATTGGCACAATTTACCGTCCATTGCGGCAGCTGATTATGCTAATTGTTTGGTTTGCATAGTTGAGTTTTACGTAAACTCATTTAAATGATGTAGCAACAGGCTAAGCTGGCCATACAAACGACGCTCTAAAGTAAACAAATTATGTAGGTGAAAGTTGCCAAGCGCCTTAAACTGAGCGAATTATAACTAAACTTGTTGGCCCAAGAAAACTGTGCAAATATATTTTCTAGAACATTGTTTTCCATCTATACAATAAACTGTAATCGAATGAGGAATCATTCATCAATTGCTTTAGTTTCATGCAAAACAAAACAAAACAAACATTTATAAAATACTTAAACTCAGATGCAGAACAAATCAAATAATTGAAATTGAAGTTGATCAAAAAATGCATTTCATCAAATGCAGAATCTATCTGGTGACCAAGAAATCAGTTCGAATCAGTGTGAAAATGCGATCCCCCAAAAATACGGAAAAACTGAAAATTAATCACATCGAAAGCCGCTTAACTAAATTGAAATTGAAAACTGAGTCTTAAACTCCGTGTCTAAAATCGATTTGTACGATAATTTAATTTGGTTGCTGCTCTCTGTATTTCCTGTTCGTTTGGCAGCAATTTCGCGTGATTGCCACATGTTGTTATTTAAATGTGAATTTTTGTATTTATTGTGTGCAATGTATATATTTTCAAAACTCTGGCATTTAACACTAAAGCAATGCAAATAAAAAGTTGAAAGAAAAAAACTAGCCGAAATGCCAAAATTATTTTCAAATTAATTTTATTGTGTGTGCAGCTTAATCGGTCTTATGCGTGATTTCCGGGTGACCGTTGCAAATTGCATAAGATCACCTGGGCGATAGATGTTCCGCATTAAAAGTACATTTGAGGTGTTTTTTGCTTTCTGCAAAATGCGACAATTTGAAGTGCAATGTGCAACAATGTGGCATGCTTTCAGGCAGCAAATGAATTGGTGTTTGCTGTGTTTGCAGGTACTCACACCTGACTAAGACATATCACTTATTACCACATATTAGTGTGCTGTGCATGCTAACTTATTTACCTGCAATTGTTAGCAATACACACTTCGTCGATCAAAAGATACCCTACTTAAGCTAACTATCACCCATTCAAATGGTGAGTGTGGCACGGAAATGCCGATCTCTTAAGGATGTTACCAGCAATTACTGTTTCAGGTTTGGAGAGTCTAACTTTAAGATTGTGGAAGATATGCACTCCTATCGGGTTGCACTATCCGAGTGGGCGTGACCAAACATTTTATTAGCGATATTTAAAGGGGGTCACGGGTTATTTACCTTCCAAATTTTATTTTATATTATTACGCAATTAACGGTTTCCGATAATCGATTTTACTGATTTCCTAACGCCCAACTCTCTAGCTCGGTGGTGTCGAAAAAAGTTGCGTTAGTTCATACAGACTGACAAACAGACTGACCTTTCGTGTCAGAGTATAAAAAATGACTTTTCGTCCATAGTGCATTCGTAGTCAGACTAAATTTTGATTTACTCTGAAGAATTCAACTTTTAAAATTTTCCACAAGCAGCGAGGGTCGTAAAGGGGAATGGCCAAATCTGCTCAATACAAAGCTAAGATGCAGGAAAGTGCAGTGCCTTTCCGCACTGCCGCCATGTGCCTTTGCCAATGAAATCAGTTGTTATTTGACTAGTTAATTTCATATTTTGCCAATTAGATACCCATCCAATAATTGAACTATCTTACACGGTATATGACGAGCCAAAAACACAAACCGCTTTCACATATTTTACATATTTTATTAGTGCAAAACTATATATAAATTGAAAAGCACATATCAATACAAACTAATTATTGCACATATTTAACACAATTTTTTGTTGTTAGCGAAACCAAATAAAAGAAAAGACACAAATAATCCAATGATAAAAAACAATTTGGCATGAATGTGAAAGATAATATAATGTCAACGCGAAATGAATTCGAATTTGTTGATGAAAATAAGGCAAGCAACTGATATACTTTCCAACAAGTGGAGTCAATAAGTGAGCTGCCAAAACAGAATAAATACTAATGAAATATATATGTCTGGCCACATAAGAAATCAACAGACAAACATAAACGAACAATGTAGTTATATGGTACATACACATAATAATATTAACAATATCTAACCCTCCAGCAGCTGCGTCGTCTTGTACTCAACAGCCGAGCCCATCTCGGCGCCGAGCTTCGCCCGCACATATTCGCGTATCTGTTGCAGCTGATGATCGGCCGTTTGCTCCGCGATGGCCGCCCGCTTTCCTTGTCGCATCTTCAGGCCGTGGGCGTGGTAATTATATGGCGGCTGCGTAATGGCCATGGCCTCGTCCGGCTCATGCGATGGCTGATAATCGGCAGCTGTTGATGCCGCATGATCCACATGATCGCTTTCCGCCTGCTGCTGCTGTTGCTGCTGATGGTGGTGCTCCTCTGCGTATGATTGAATTGCGGGCAACGGATACATGTTGGTAGCATAGTCAGCGCCCGTGTTTTGCGCCTTGAAGATGACCTTGGTGTGTGTGGGTCGCGGATTGTTTTCGGTGGTGGGCAGCTCATGCTCATGACCATCTGACTCCGGCTCAGGTTCTGGCACATAAATGGGTTGCTGCTGCCCCGCTGCCGATGGCACATTGGCGTATTGGTGCTGCGGTCCCATCGCTATTAGATATAGCTGAGGCTGATAGCTTCTCTCGTATTGCGCCTGCTGCTGCTCGTGCTGCTGCTGCTCCTGCTGCTCCTGCTGCTGGGTGTAGTAGAACGCTGGCTGCTGTTGATGTTGATGCTGATGCTGATGCTGATGCTGCTGCTGCTGCTGATAGCTGGTGGGTACATAATATTCCTCTGAAGCGGGTTGCTCGTATTGCGGCTGCGACTGATGACGACCCTTGTAGCCCTGGTAGACATCGTCAATGGGCGCATACTCGATGGGCTGCGGTGTTGCCGCCACCTGATGGGCAAAGCCCACATCCGCATGATAGTGGGCCGGCTGGTGTTGCTCAGCCGAGGCATAGGACTGCGGTGGGGACAGCTCCTCGTGCTGATGCTGATCATGATGCTTGCGCTGTTCCACCTCCTGCAGTAGCTGAAGATATTGCGCTGCACGTATTTCCAGATACTGCTGCAGCAGCGTTTGCAAATGCGCTGCATATTTCGCCGGTCCCGGGATGCGCAGTATTATAACCGGCTCTTGATAGCCAGCAGCATCGACACCCGGGCCGCTTGTCTGCTGGTGCGACTGGGGTAAATCAATTTGCGGCTGCTCAGCGTGGAGTTGAGGATGAGCATGTAGCGGCTCCTTTCCTGCCATCTGATGTGTTTCGTAGCTGGTTTGTGGCTTCAGTTCGTAGGAATAGGAGGGCTCAATGGTCACGCTCGTCACCTGTTGATGCTGAATGGGCACCTGTTGTTCCGAATGTGCAGATCCCGGCTGCTCATAATCCGCTTGCGAGTAGCCCGTATATATATCGGGCGATTCCGTGGCGGGTATATCGTGCTGCGAGTACGGATAGAACATGAACTTGGGCGGTGTGTAGTCATATCCCTGATGCGAATAGCCATAGCTGTGGAAAAACAAAACATTAGCATTTTGACTGAAGAACTGTAGAACAATTCATTAAATGTGGGGTCTGTTGCAGTTTTCGCTTTCTTTGGAAGATCTTGAAAGGCGATTCGTTAACCGGTTCCCATTCACTTTTATGGTAAAAAGTCAATCATGATGTCAAAATGTGATGTTAATCTGATTGCATTAAAATATATTTTATATATTTCTACATTTATATCAAAATACACAACTTGTTTATTATTTTGTTGCTTTTTAAACCTCACAAAGGATTTTTAAAATGAAAGATTTGCCAAACTCGTATTTAAAGATATCGAGTAATATAAGTGATTTAACTCAAGATACGGAAGATATGTTAATGTCATATTAATACTGACATAATACTTTTGACACTAAATAGCTTAAAAACTTGCATAGATGAATTTCCGCAATCTTTGTTTTTCAAGTGGTCCCAACTTTTATTTTTAATGTTTATATTACTTGGTAGGAAGATAAACACAAAAATTCGTTAAGAAATTAAATCTTATTTGTGGATCTCATCATCACTTTTATAATCTTTGGTGAGACGGGTATAATAATGGCAAAATACCCCTTAAAGTACATTCATATCCAACTTGATAAGAAATACACATTTTGCTAACCAAAACGTATTTTCATATTGAAGAAACTACTATCAGAAAGCCATAATGTATTTAAAAGCTGGGTTCAGAGTGTAAATACATATATGCAACAAATTTGTGGGCACGCGTTTGTGGCAAGTCGGGAATTTCAGTTTGGGCTGGTGAATAAGAACCTGTGTTGGCTTAGTTTTCTTTACCCTTTAGTATCAGCTTCGACAATAAGAAATGCGATTCCTTCCACACCTGCTTACATTTGAGTCTGCAAAGCCTTTTAAAGATACATTTAATGAATTTAATAGCATTTTCAACTGGGTTCAGGGTGTCTTCTAGTCAAACTCTCTCAACTAGAGCATTCATAATTGTTATATATATTTTTGTAATTATTTGGCGTTTTTAAATTTTGAAATTGCGCATATAAACGGTTGGTTTTTGAAACTTAAAGCAATTGTGTTGCTTAAAGCAAAACACCATGAGGTCACAATTAAATGGGGAAGTGGTTCGAAGCACCTCCAAAGAGCACTACCGGCTATCACTACCACACTACATTAAAAAAGTCACTGACCCCAATTCGCCGTCGATGGTGCGTTTGCTGGTCTTTCCGTCGGCGTTGCTGCTGGTCGAATTATCACGCTCCACTTTGATTTTGATCTTGCTGCCGTGGAGCTTGAACTGTTTGTCCAGCTCTTTGATGAATTCCAGATCATCAGCGGGCAAATTGCCAAAGCTGGCGGCCAGCGATGGCGGCTTTGCCGTTGTCGTCTTGCTGGCAATCTTGACGCGCGGTTTGCTTGGTTTTGTTGTGGGTGCATGTCCGCTGGCTGAGGAGGACGAGCCCAGTGTTGAGATACCAGGCGTTTTTGTGGGTCGCTTCTTCAGTGTGGTCACCTTCTTCGGATAGCCACTGGCCGATGATTTTGTGGGCGACGTGGGCTGGCCCAAGGCGGTCACCAAGCACAGCGCCGCGCTCAGCATGCACTGCAATGGGAAAACAGAAGGATGCAAAAAAGGATGTTAAAAATACAGCAGAGACTAGCCAAAAGCCATTCACAGCATGCCGATGTGTGTTACTAGAGCCATAAATATATATAGACTTTTGTTTGCTGGCACCTTTGTCTCAAAGTTTTGGCTCAAGGTGAGGCGCCAGCGAATGGCGATACGATTGCGCCAAAACCTCTTTTGTTTTGTTCATGCTCTCGGCTATCGAATGGTCTCGATTCAAAAAGCCAACCAACTAAAATCAATATACTCAAAACGATGCTTTCAGCACCCATTATAAATTCAGCTAACGATTGTACAGCTCATGCCGACCAACAACCAAACAGACACAATTATGAAATTTGACATTTCATCTATGCTGAGATTTTCATTGCAAACATGCATCAATTAAGTGATTGCTTTTGATTGGGCAAATGGAGTTGACTGTTGTGATGATAGTTCCTTGGAAATGGAGCAACATTTGGCCAAGATCGTGTCCTAAGTCTTTTGTTTATATATGTGCTTGCCAATATTTTAAACTGATGAGTGTAAGTTTGTTAACAATGCGCCCGGCTTCATCAAATGAGTTGCAATATATATTTTTCGAAGAATTGCTTAATGATGTACTTATTAAGTGACTAACGTTCCTTCAAAGTGGTTCTTGGCCGACAATAATACGTTAATAAGAGCTCTAAAATAGCTACATAAATATTTCCCTTTTGTTACAAATGCCACCTAGTCGGTAAATATAGTATAATTAGTTTAATTTTATTTAAATATATATATAATAACTCACTACAAAATTAAAATTTGCCTACATTTTTTTTCCGTGGAACTTGCTGGTTTTGTTGACTATAATTGCAACACTTTGTACGAGGGAGCTGCGAGTTAAATATCTTACAGCCAGCCCACTGTAGTAGTACATTTTAATTGCTTTTTGTCACTCAATTACAGCGACGATAAATGCGAAACTGGGACAGTGTGTCAAGTCGACTCAAGACTTCCAGATTAAAGATACATGCATAATTTAATAGTGCGCTATGCGTTGTTACTAACATTATACTGTTTTTTTTTTTTGAGTGTGTTTTTTGTTTTTTTTGCAGTTGGTTGTGGTGTGCTCGTGTATGGCTGCTACTTTAAGCAGGAAGACTATTTTGTAGACTTTCGTTGACTTGCTGTACGGGCGCACCTGAGACTCAGCAGCCACAACACAAAACAAAAATGCTCAAAAAACAGAAATAATTTCTGTCAAACGTTGGCATTGTGGCTGTGGCCCGAGGGGGCGTGTAGTGCTGAGGAAGTCGACGGGTTTCGCTTACATGCGAGTTTCTGTGATCTTTGTTGATATGATGTTGGCTGCTTTATATAATCCGTCCAGCACCAGTTCCCCTCCACCCGCCAGTCAGCGGTGGTAACATTGACATATGTTTTGTCAGAAAAAAAATAAGAAACTTTGTATAATTATTTAATAAAATCGCTGCTGTTGCTGTAATTGCTGCCTTTCACTTTGCAGAATGTGCAAGTAACATTAGCAAACAGCTCAGGCAGAACATTGTGAATTGCCAACTCCTCCCCTTATCCCCCATCCAACACTTTTGCCCTTCTTTTAGTGCTGGACTGCAATCAACAAATGTCGCAAGCAAGTTAAAAGCAAATTTCACACATAAAAGAAGCAGTTGTTTTTAGAGCAATTGTTGCAAGTTAAGCAACTGTGTATGGCATGAGTCGTGATCGAATTTTCGCTCGAGGCACGACACGCGCACATCTCTAAACAGCGACCACAACAAACAGCAGCCGCGGCTGAAGAAGAAGAGGAAGAAATTATTGCCGCAGGCGCCACGCAACGCGTGCAAATTAGTTGTAAGTTCATCAGGCTTATGCTGTTTGTCGTTGTCTGTTGTTTTGCTGAATGATGCAACGAAAATCAAAATAAAAACCATAAAAATAACAAAACCATAACAATAAAATGTAAATTAAACAACAATGAGAGTCAAGTGGCTGAACAGCTTTGATGCTTAGTCCTGCGCCTGCCCGCCAGCAACTCTCCACCAAAAGCTGTATTCACTTTATATAATAGCACAACCACATGCCACAGCCAGAGTGCAGCCGCACCACGGCAATCGCAAACGAGTTCTCATTACAAAAAGCGGCACGAAGCGTTGTCGCATTTGCGTAAATGATTGTTGTGGCCAAGTTTGTTAGGCAATCCATAAAAAATAGTTGAGAGATCTGCCTAATATAATTTGATAGCCAGCATTTTGGCCCAATTAGTGGACAAATATGTGCATGCAACTGCTAACTTGCAGCTGGCAACTGGAAGTGGAACGATCAGATGTCTTACTCTGATTTTTGACGAGGCCAAAACCGCAGGCGCCTTACCTTACAGAGATACACACACACACACACATACATTGGCACAAAGACAAGGGCAATGGCGACGCATCTTCACTTGAGTTGAGTTCAGAGGTCAGCCAAGCGATGATTTAAAAGGTTTGTATCATTTCGAAGTTACACATACATATATTTGCTGCTTCTGCTGTTGCTTTAGTTGTCATCGTTTTGTTTGTTTACAGCTCGTTTACATTGTATGGCACATTGGAGGGGGGAAACATGCAAAATGGCCCGCTGAAAGTCGATTGTGCACATTGCTAAACAAATGGAAAACAACAAGTTGTGCAAATTGATGTTTATCCGGTATCGGTAGTTGATATGAAAGTTGAATCCCACAACTTATGGCATAGCTACCGTTCATATTATTGCACTATATAAAGGCCAATGTTCTGCAAGCTTACATAAAAACAAAAAAAAAAAAAACAAAAGAAAAAAACATTCGAACATCACAATCAGGATCAGTGAACTGTTGTCAAAGACCGGCTAAGACGGTCGCACACTAGCTCAAACACACACCACATATCATATACACATATGCGAATGTGTCTATATATATATAGCTGCTGTCAACTCCCACTGTGCACACTTTCCAAGGCAGCCATTACGTGGCATAAAACACAAAAGTGAAACACATCTTGCAGCTGGCCAAGCGGGCCAAGCGGGCTCAGTGGCTCAGCGGCTCAGCGGCTCAGCGACTGCCATGCAAATTAATTGAACAGTCAACGGATGACGGCACAAGGAGTTGTGGTAGGAAGCGATTTGTGTGCTCGGTGGCCAGCCACGCCTTCAACACCACTTTCGAATCACACAAATTGCAAATGCACAAATGCACAATCAAATTGCAAGCCACAAAATTGATAAAAGAAAACTTCTAATTGGACTTCGGCTATACCCAATTTGTAAATAAACTGTTGATGGGCACAAATTGAATGTGGGATTGTATTTTGGGCTGTCTATGGACGACACACCTTTGGTGGCTCTTCCGCATTGTGTCTGGGTTGCGGCTTTGATTATGCAAGTACTGAATGGCTTAGCTTCCTGCTCGTACAAATACATACCAATATCAATGCTAATCTCATTGTTTCCAGAGATATTATGCTCGTATTTGCTGCAGACGACGAACTCAGACAATGCACATTTAAATATTAATTTTCACACATGCAAATACACTCGCTGAGACGAGTCTGTATAAATCAGTACGTATTTATCTGATAGATTGTAATTGAGTTGGGGTCTCACTCGCTTGGCGAATTAATTGCTTTTTCGCACAGTTACATTTGCTAAATGCCAGTCTACACAAGTGAACACAATCAATGCCCACTTTCAAACAAAAAATTAAAACAAAATAATACAAAACAAAAAAAACAAAAATTCCAACAAGATGCTGTCAATGGTGGGAAACTTGCTCGTTGCGTGCCAAACTCTCGGCATACGGTGCAGGCGTTCAAAAGTCGCGCGATTAACTGTGGCTGGCGCAGGCCGCGCGCTTGGTTTTTATGCCAAAGACGAAGCAGCAACAGTCACAACAGCAACAACAGCAACAACAACAACAGCAACAGCAGCAGCAGCCACAGTCAGCAGCGTCTTCGTTGCAGCAAGTTCAAGTCAGTTGGCCAGTCAGTCAGCCAGCGGGAACGTGCGGAACGAGCAATGGACGAGTTCACTAGCACTAATACCATGCGAATGTGTGTGTGTGTCGGTGTGTGTGTGTGTGTGTGTGTGTGCCGGTGTGTGTCTAGGTTTCCAGACGCTGCTGCAATAGTAGCAATAACAAATGCAATGATTCCGTTAATTCAGATTCGTTTCAATGCTAGAATGCTACTTGTCTAATTTATACGTCTTTCATAACAAAGAGGTAAACGTATACATATAAAAAATATATATATATATATATTTATATATCTAAAAACCTGCTCTGTAACTTGAGCAATATGACTTAGATGAGACACTTCCAGTTCTGAACATAAGATTATGAACTACATTTGATAACTAATTGAAATGAGAACTTATATTGTATGCCCAATTGGAAGCAGTAGTTATTTGCTAACAGAGTTCTCTAATCTTAAAAGAAAAATAATATATTCGAGAAATGTAAGTTAAGTCTAATTTAATTATTAATATTAATAATTTGGAAGATAAAGCCAATAAGAATTTGGTATGGTAAATCAGATAGTAGACAATGGTTAGAGTGCATAAGAAATACAACATATTAATTCAAATATAGACGAACGTTGAACAGTTTCAGTTTTTTTCTGAAAATAAATCAACAGCTGACAAACAAGCACAAAGTTATAATACAAAACAAATATAGCATTTTTATTCAGCGATTGACCTTGCCTCCTTGCATCACTGTTGCCTTCTCATTTCATCTATTTGATTCCTTTCATGTTACGAATTTTTTTCTTTTAGAAAGAATTGAAAGAAAAATAAACTGCTTTTTGTCAGCTCAGTTCAAGTTCAAAGTCATAAAAATAAAAATAAAACTGTCGCAACGATTTGCGTGGTATACGAGAGTCACCTAGAGACTCAAGCGATTCAGTCTGGGAGACCTTTCATTTTGGATGAATACATTTTATGCTTATTATTATGACCATTACGAGCTGCGTGGCTTACACAAAGCCAACCAGCCCAACGACGAAGCCTGAACCAATCGAAACGAAATTTGCATATAAACAATTGCAGAGCCAACGCGCAGAGACAAGCGAGCCGCATGCATCGCGATCTTTGCAAGTGGCAATTAAATTGGCGCATTAAGAGCTGTGGGATTGGTTTTAAGATTTTTGAGATTTAGGTCTTGGGTCTTGGGTTGTTGGCGCCTGGGTTTACGTGTAAAAGTGAAATGGCATAACAAAGACGGCAAACTGCTAACGCACAACTGTTTTGTCAGTTTTATTAAACATTTTGATCAGCATTCAGTGCCAGCTAAAACATCAGCAACATTAGCAACAACAAAATTAACAACACCATGTCGCGATAACGATAACGGCAATAAAAGAAATAAAACAAATTGAATAAAAAAACATCGAATATCACGCGCCCCTTCGCAATCGACAATCGGCAATTGGCTTCATTGTTCGAAAGTTTGTGTTTGTGTTTTATTTGTTTCTTATTATTTTGGCTTGCGCTTTTTATTCATTCACAAATTCGCCTTGATCACATCGATAGGGGAATAAATAGCAATGGAAATGTTGATCAATCAGTGGGTCGCCCTGTTGCCCAATGCTGTACCCCTCCTCTTCCGCCAACATTTACAATCTGAGTAACCATTTGCTAACTCATCATTTAAGCCCACAGCCTGTCGTATCCAATAAGACGTCACTGTCATTATTATTAATACTATTTATTATGCCCTTTTTTATTTGACGCGCATATAAGCCGAAGATGCGTTGAAAGTCTTTGGGCCTAATAATAATATATCATAATAGGCGGCAATGATAATGCAGCATACACGCCCATTTGCAGAAGGTTGGCGTGGGGACTTTGTCCATGTGATTTAAATTTTATGCTTGTCAGCAGCTCTTGAAAGCCAGAAGCCAAACACCGACACTTTGTCACCCTACCCAATATTGTGGATATTATTAATCCAAACCATAGCTGTTTGTATTTTAGATGTTGATTTTTTTTTATTTTATTTTCTGTAAATTGAAACCGTAACAATATTAATACAAATGAAGTAATGATGCCATTGCAGATATGCCCAATCGAGCGCGTATTACTAATAAACATCATTAACTATAATAATAATAATAAATAAAAAATATAAAAAAAATATTTGTATATTAAACAACGGCAGCAATCGGCCTGCATTCGATTCGAACCGAAGGTGAATTCCCCATTATGCTTATATGCATGCATTTGAAAGCTGTGGAACATCTGGAGCGGGCCCTTGGATTTTGCAAGGTCATAAGATAATCGTTATCTATGGATTTGGCAATTGTTAGCAGAGTCAGGCGGGTGTATGCATATTTGCCTGTCAGGTATGGAAACAAGGTCAAACGGGTAAATCTTATTAGTTATTATTGGTTTAAATACATTTCGAAAAACAAATAAAAACAATAATAAGACAAGAAGAACAATCAGTTTAAGGAAAACTTTGACAGAGAATACTTTTTAATGAATATCACTTTTGATTCGTTATATGTTTCTATTATTAAACCGGACATATCTAATGTAAGAAAAAAATGAGTAGCGAACGATAATATAGAAAAAACAAGTTGTAGCTAATTGCACGAATTAAAAATTGAACAAATTTAACGTCGTCAGCTCCACTAAATGCTGAGCACTTTGCAAAACAATTAATTTAATTAACTGCAGATGAAATGGGTTTTAAAAAGATAATGGCATAGTTGCGGGACAAACCAGTTTACTTCTGCATTTTTGCATTGCCAATTGAGATGTTGTAACTGCACAGGTTAGATGGAAGCTGATACGTATCTTTGGTACTGAAGATCACTTATGTCATTAGTGGAATGTTTGTACATTATTTGCATATTATTTAGGGAGCAAAATGCACGTACAAGAGTACATCTGCTCGTTATACATACAGATGTGTAATATCTATAAATACAAGTTACTCCTTTTATAGGATTGCCAACTTTTATATAAGTACGAGGTGGTTTTAAGTGCGGTAGCTATTTGCTGCCCCAAGTGTACATTCGAAGATATTGCGTTGTCGTGATTACGTGATATTTACTGCGACTGAGGGTACATCGCCCAATCCCTGGCTAGTACACTGTTAATCGTTTTTATTAATAATACCACAATTCGTTTAATTTCACTCACAAATTAGATTGAGGTGGTTATTCAATTTACGTCCTTCTACGAGAAGCTGTTTTCCCTATGCTATGCTTATGTTGAAAAGATTTCAGCTCTAATAAAGTAGGAAATGCAACGCAATATAAATGCAACACTGGCGCCACATAAACATATACCTATCTGCCTATCTACTTATCATAATCACAGTTCTTTAGCCATGTCTTGCGATGATGAGCGGAAACTGGGCAGTGTAAACATCCTATGTTTAAATATACTATTCACATTTAATTGATGGTAAACAAACCGCAGCAGACAATGCAACAATTAGGCCCTCGGCAGTGGCAGCCAACTTTGTGGCAACTTCATTAACAGCCCAAAATGTGGCGAGGTGGTGCCACAAGTGTTGTTGTTGTCGGCAGCAACGGTTCGGCGCTTCCTACTTGCATAAATTGTACACTTGCAGACTTTCATGCAATATGCAATATGCGATGCAACAAACACACTGCCACACAAATCATAATTTTGCAGCATCTCCTCGCTACGATGCGGTTCGGCGCTAACTGCGACTGCGACGTCGACGTTGACTGCAGCTTGGGTGCAGCTTTGCTGACGTCTGCTGCTGCTGGGGCTAATGTAATTGTTTGTTATTGGTAGCTGTTTGGTTTATGGACGCGATTACATCAGCAGCGGCTCATTGACTAAAACGCTAAAGTCGCATCTTTCATTTGGATTGTCGCTTGAATCGGTTGGCTTTAAATAGCCTGGACGGGACACTGGAGACGGGACATGGCCTATTATGTGATCAGTGATCACAGCGCAAAATAACAACAACACTTGCTGATCGGTATGACACATGTGACATGTGACAT
The DNA here is from genome assembly GCA_035042055.1 of Drosophila macrothrix. Taxonomy (NCBI): domain Eukaryota; kingdom Metazoa; phylum Arthropoda; class Insecta; order Diptera; family Drosophilidae; genus Drosophila; species Drosophila macrothrix. Next base: position 18,558,105 of record JAWNLX010000587.1, on the reverse strand, counting down.
GTGACATACGTTTAAATGAACATCAATTCGCACATGAAAATGCAACAACCACAGTTATTTACTAACAGTTGGCTTGCAGAAAAAGACAATTTTTTATGCGACTTCTTAAATAAGCATTTTAGGCATCTTAAGCAATTTCCTCAATGATTAAAAAGCGGATTATGAAGTTGTGAGCATGTTTGCAACAACCAAACGGTTGCAGACACAATTCTGTAAAATATATACAGTTTTATCTCGATCGGAATCAGTAGTCACAAGCCCCAAATGTCCGATTCTGTTGATTGGATAAGTATCTCTCAGAATCATCTTCATCTTCATCTTCATATCTATATTTATAATCGTGTTGCAATATTTGTGCATACTCAAACCATAGCTGAAATCATTTTAAGATGAGCCTTAATTTGTGTGCTTTAATAAATAATACAAACATATATATTTAGATAAAATATTATTACAAAAAAAAAATTAAATTTATATATACGTAAACATATATATATATATATATATATATATATATATATATATATATATATATATGTAGAAATGCAATCGCCAAGTACAAACTAAATTTAAATGGCCAATTTGGCCAGCTACTGCGGCATCACCTGTTTGTCCAGGGACTTCTTGACGATCCGACTGCGCTGGGGCAGTCTTTCCAGTTGGGAGTCGCGCTTGAAGAGCCTCAGGCCGGGCCTGGCATAGGCCAAGGTGTGGCGTTGCAGCGGTCGGTGCTGATGCTCCTTGTACAGACGCAACACCTCCCAGCTGGGTATATACGATTCCAGCAGCGATTTAGAGTCCCGTCCGGCAAACAGATCAGGCGTGAGGTCCGGCTGTGATGGCCGGAACGGCTTCGAATAGCTGGTGGCGTAACGACCAGACGCCGGTCGTCTTGTCGTAATGCTAACAAAGCTGGGCGGGAAGGGCAGCGGAATGCGAGTGGCAGTCGCATAGTTGCGTTGTGCCAGTGGCGCGTAGGCAAACTGCTTGGACTGTTGCAGCAGCAATGGAGGCAGGGCCACTTGTGTGGCAAACGGCTGATGCGGCGGCTGCCTCTGCTGAAGGAAGGCGTACGCTGGTCGCTGGGGGCGGGGCACTGGTCTTGGTATGGGACGTGGCAGGAACTGTGGTGCTGTGGGAGCAATCAGCTCATTGCCGCTTAGATATTGCACACCATTAAGCTGAAACTGCAGGTCCAGATCAAAGGGCACAATGGGTTGAAGTAGTCGCGTTCGCGTCTTTGTTGCTGCTGATGTTGCTGCTGCTGCGGTCGTAGCAATTGTTGCTTGCGTTGGTGAGCTGAGACCAATAGACAGAGAAAGAGAAGTTAATAGAGTGGGAGATACAGAGCGCGAGCGCGAGCGAGAGCGAGAGAGAGAGAGAGAGAGAGAGGGAGAGAGAGAAAGTGAGGGAGCTCTTAACAGAGTGAACAGAATGAAAGACGTGACTTAACGAGCTGCTCTTATCTAATCTCTGCTATTTATTATGGCAATCACTGCTGCCATTTGTCGGAAGCCAACGGCGGCAACAGTCGTGAGTGAAACTGGAGTTTGTTTCAACATCCACCCCCAACAGTACTCTAACCATCTAACTATCTATATATCTATCAATCTATAGTGTGGAATTAGATTTAGGCTAATACCGGCATTTGTCTAAATGTATCTTTAGGGACATCTGATTACGCTCGTAATTTCCACACTCATTTACAGCCACAATTGCCAATTCAATTGACATTTGCTTGCCACACGGCAATTTGTAGCAAACCACAATTCAAACGCAACACCGCAAGGCGTCCATCTATTGGCCACTTGTGTTTCTTGTTCCGGTTTTTTTTTCCACAGTCTTTCTTGGTCAAGTTTCAATTATAATTATGTTGGTAATGGAGCTTATGAAACTGAAGGTCTCATTCAACTCCGAACTTCGTGCATAGGGAAAAGTATGTTATTAGAAAGTTCACATTAGGTATATGTCCAAATGTGGCGTGTTTCACAGATTTTGTATAAATCTACTTAAAAGAATTGCATGTCTGTGTTCCCATAAGCATTAAGGATGCTTGAAGAGGTATCTAAATAAGTTAACAGTACATTAAAAAAAGAAACTGTTCACAATTGTTGAATTGTGATTTATTTCACCAAGCTTGAAGTTGTTCATTTAAAAAGGCTTAGTATCGAAAAGCTTGAGAGTATTCATTTATAATTTGGATTTCAGCACTTACATTTTAAAGCTTGTATGGAAATAACCATGGATTTGTTTTTATTTTGTTTTTGTGTTCTTAAGAACAATTTTGTAAAACCTGTTGGCTTTTCCAACGGTAGCTAGATAACTCTAATTTGCTGTTAGCATTTTAAAGTTGTTTTCTATCCAAATTATGTATTCACATTCATGTAATTTAAAAAAAAAACCAATTAGGCGATTATATTGTGATTAGGGTAACATTTGTAGACTTATAGACAAACGTATGCCGTTCCAAAATACATTTCGCTTTAATAATGTGTTTACATCAAAATAAATGTAATTTCAAGAATTCGATGTACTTTTTAAATCAACTGTTTCTTTCAAAGGCCCATCTAAGAACTTGTTTTTTTTTCAAATATTAGAAATTGACATCTATAAGTATAATAGGATATGACTACATATACAAGTTTATACTTTGGGAGAGGTAATTTAATTTCCTTTGGTATCATATCAAATAAGCACAGGTTTCATACAGAAAGTGAAAATGATATTATCAGAAAAATGTACGATGTTCGAATTATTATTGGTTTGAAATGTAACCTCATGAAAACCATCGGTGTTGCTTATTGAACAAGCTAATGTCTTTCGTTAAAGGTAAAGTTACGAAAGCTTAGTATTGTTAATGTCCAAGCTAAACTTCAATTGAAAGTTGCATAGCTTTGTGTCAATGCTAAAAGCGCTAAAAGCTCGGGCAAAAGCTTCATGTCTACTTACACATTGGGGCCGCGAAGTAGCAGAAGACCGCCTGGCAAATGGGTGGGCAGCGCATAGCCAGCGCTAAGCTGTTGATGTTGCTGATGCAGCTGGCGCAGTTGCTCCACTTGCTCCAGCTGGGCGGCATCTTGCACGTAGCTAGGTGGCACGCTGGCGGCAACGCTCGGATGCCACGCGTAACGCGTTGGAAGCAGCGGTGGACGATTGAGATCATAGCGATGCTCATGCTCTTTGTCATGCTCACGCTCCAGGTCTTCGAGACTCAGCTGAATCGGTGTGTTGTCATCGTCAAATCCATGCGCAGGCGTCAGCACCGCTCTGATCGCTGGCAGTACTGCCACCAGTGCCCAGAGTAGAGGGAGTTGCTGCTATAAAAATACAAGATGAAAGGATGGAATAAAAGTGGAAGATGCTGGCTTTAGAAGGTTATTATTCAGCAAGAGGTGCAAGTTATTACGTTGCTCGTTATATCATAGTTAAAAATTTGGCTGCATCGTTGGCTTTGGCGGTGAAAGGCTGTTTTCTATTCGTTTTTTTTTTTTTTTTTTGCCTTTCGCTGACACGCCCACATGCGGCCAAGTGATGCGTTTAATTGAGTTTTTATTTGGCTGCCAACTAAGTGCTCTGCTTGACAATGGACAATATCAATGCTGAAAATGACAACTTTTCGCTGATCGCTTGGCTGGCACCCAGAGCAGAGCAGACAAGACAAATTCAAATCCTATCAGATCAGAGAGGAACGAAACAATTCCCTCGCTTAGTGGGAGATTTTCCAGCTGGCCAAAACGGCACAAGGCCAGCCCGAAGCTCTGATAAGCCGCTGCGCCTTTCTAAAAATCTTGACCAAAACTAACGGCTATTTGTCACGGCATACACGCAGAAATTCCAAGACGATTCCGATTGCAACATCCCCAACATTCAACACAAAATATTCGGCTAGCCGAAATCAACATTCAGCGGACTCGATTTATAGCGAACACTGCACTCGTCTCAGTGCACACTGGTCCAGATAGCAATTTTTTTCCAAATTTGTTGGGAGTAATTTAAAGGTGTAATCAACTATTCGGAAAATCATTGCACAAGAATAATAAATTCATAAAAATTATATGATTGTTCGGCTTAATTGTGCAGTTAAAGTGACAGGAAACTTTGTGCTCGTTAAAATATACGCGGCTTTCGATTAAAACCTGAATGCCAATTATGTAAATTAATGGTAAAGACATGTCGAATATAAATACTAAACATGGTGTTCATTTTTTTTAAATGTGAGCAAAATAAATTGTTATAAAATTAATTTTTTCTTATCTACCAATAGTTAGGATGGGCGTTAGTGTAAAAGATCGTATAATTATTATATAGGTGATGGCTTTCAAAAATGCCATATTACAATTGAGTAGCTAAAATTTTCGAATGTATGATACGAAAAAAATAGAAGAACTGGCCCAATGTGCGGTAGCCAAATATTGCATTTTGTGCAATTTTCAATGATGTTAAAAAAAAAAAACTTCAAAAAACTAGTTGCAATTTTTGGCCACATTGTCGCACACAATGTGAAGCAGCATTCACAGCGGCAGCATCAGCGCAATCATCATCATGGATGCGTGCGCCACATTGGAGCTACTCTCTAATTATTTTGGCCGAGGCAGCTGGTAATGATCGGCTTGGCCACACGTTTGACGCTCAGATGCAAATGCAGCTTGATTAATGACAGAGTGGACAATGAACTGATTGACTGGCAATTGCCATCGTTATAATTTGCTTGAATAATTTGAGTGGTTTAGTATTTATCCCTGAAGCAAAAAAAAAACAACAACACAAAAGACCTAAGACACATACTCGCGAATGACAAGAACTAGCAATGCTAGTAGGGTCATGCCAATCAATCATGTGTGTCACAATCTGACTAATGGGAGGTCTAAGAACATGTATGGCTAATCGATGCAGTTGCCGAAGTTACAGGGAAATGGGTGGAAATTTCATTAAGCTAACGTTCATATAACTAGATATATATATTGTCGGTTCCGGGTTCGAGTTTCAGTTAATGTCGAAATTTTTTGCTGATTAATGTGACCTTTACCAAGGAAAAATTACTTAATTCAAATTAATTGGAATTATGTTATCGCATAATAGTTAATATGACCGGTATACAGTCAAAATTGTCATTGCCCCAAAAAAAACTCTCAGCTGAACATCTCGAACACTTATTCATTCCGTGCCGTTGAATACCAATGAATATAGTAATAATTAGTTAGTTATTGCCTTGTTATAACATGCATAATTGCTATCCAAAAGTATTAGTTATTAGCCCATTTGTATTTAACAGCTTAATTGCTTATATCATTAATATCTAGTTTGGGTTGATGGAAGTTTAATGGTTTCTGGCTTTTACACACCATTTCTTTACAAATGTCACTATAATGTACTGAAATCCGTGTAAAGTTGCGACTTGCTTAACACTTATTACACCGCTGTTTAGATTTAGTAGCACTTGAGCATTCCCTTTGGTAATGTTGTCGGGCGGATGTTCCTTAACAACGAATACCAATATTCACAAAGTAACCACAAAAAAAGTATAACAAAAAGGCTCAATGTGGCCAAGAGTCAACGAGGAAAAAAAATTAAAATTAAAACATAAACGAAAACGAAACCAAAAACCGAAACTTAAACTGAAACCGAACAACGAAGCAATTGCGACTGCGACAGAGCGAAGCGTTAACGGTGCGTTTTATACCAAGAGGCCAACTTGGCCAACAGCGACGGCTGTGCAGTTCTGCAGGCCATAGCCAAAGTCCAACAAGTGGACGCATTGTGGCTAGTTGGCCAAGACAGAGAGAGGTAGACACTAAAAAAAAGAGAGGGAGAGAGAGAGAGAGAGAGGGAAATAGTTAAATAGAGAGAAGTATGATGTGCTGTCTGGCAATGCAGGTGAGAGAGATGGCTGAGAGGCGGCTGAGAGGTGTTGAAGGATTGCATCGAAAACTGAACTGAAACCGAGACAAGCCCAAAAATGCGAAACAAAAGAAGCTGAAAGCGCCAAGTGCGCACAATTAATTGAAATGGAAAGTGCGGATAAGCAGCAATAGCTTAGAAATTAAAAATTAAAATCATTTCAAATTCAAATACCACCGCCCCAAAAGCAAGCACATAAATATGCAAAGTTAAGTCATCAAAGCTAATTTACGCATTTAAAAGTGTTATAACAGCGATAGAAACATGCAAAACAGCCATGGGCGGTCACAATCATCGCCTTCCCCCAACTTGCCCCATTCACTTTACAAGCGACAAGGCATCTAGAGCATCTCCAACATGAACATTAATTGAACTACATTCAAATATCTTTGTATGTATTTATATTTGGTGCTCTGCTCTCGGAGCCAGCGCTAACCGCTCACTTCCGCCCCACTCGGACCAAGTGGGCCTAATCAGGCCCATCCATATCCCGCGTAGAGCACGATATTTTATTGTGCCTCACAAGACGCACAGGCAGGGACAGGGGCAGGGCAAAGGCAGTGGCAGTGGCAGAGGCAGAGGCTGAGGCAGAGGCAGAGGCAGAGGCAGAGGCAGGGGCAGACACACAGCGCTAAGCACGCTACGGGGCGTCGTTATCGCCATTAGAGCTGGAAAGTAAATTGTGGCAATACAGTACTTCGCTGTGGCATGTAAATCCCATCGATTGCATGCCTCACTTTGGGTATATCACAAATTGTTGTCAGTTTAGAATTAGCTCAGATGACTGTGACAGATATGTTGCTTTAAGAAAACAAACAAGTACTTTGAGTACTAATAATATCAATAACAAGCGAGTATATATATAAATGAGATCTCTAACTTTAAAGTAGATCGCAAGTGCAACTTAGGTAAATGAAATAAAAACAAGATCAGTAATATTAATAATCCATTTTGATAATATACAAAATGCTTGAATATTAAGCAATTTTCGGAAGGGTATTTGAGGTGCACTTAACAAATTTTTAAATTGCCTGTCGGCAATTGCTCCACATAATGCCGCAAGTGAAAGAAGCTTTTTCGATCACTGTAATTGAGCAAAAGATGGAGTGGTAATGAAAGTCCCAAATGGATTTGTCAAAACGCGACAATTAGACAGATGACTACAAGTGTGGCTTGACTCGATTCGAGTTGAATCGACGCTGGTGCGCTTTAGTTGGGGCACTTGGCTGATAGGCTGACGCAACTTCAAGGTTGACAACGTAATGGGCGCTGACACATGTATGTGAACAAGTGCAGGTCTTAGCCATGTTAGTTATTTGACTGTTCCGGACGGGCGTGAAATTGTTGTTGACTTTCACTCGAAAAGAGGCCCATAACAATGGGAATTCATTCTGTGCGGGGCGACTGCTATCTCAAGACGACCTTGTTGCTGGTTTGTTGTTCACTAGTTTATTTGTTTATCTCTTTTCATTTCTTGACCAGGTTTACGGTTATGTAATATAGGTTTCCGCGATTTGTGTGCGTTTACTGGAAAGTGATGGTCTAACAAATTTCTCCACTCATTCCTAGTTTAATTTTAATCAAGTGCTTTATTTACCTTACAAACATGACAATAACACAGCTTAAGAATTATAAAAAAAAAGTTAAAAAAAAAACAAAGACAAAAAAACATATGACTTAAGCCGCGAACTTGGCCGCAAAGTGATTAAGGCCTGGCTCTAATATAGAGCTGCGTGTGCGGATGCGAGGCTGATCCCGCTGCCGAGACATCACCCGTCACTGACGGCAAGTACTCATTGAGATTTAGGCTGAAGGCAGCCGGAAAGTTTTTGTCCTTGGCCTCGCGATTGATGCGATAGCTGCTGCGATAGGCTGCAACCGGAGAGATGGCACTTGCGTAGCCCTGCAGGCCGGCAGCTGAGTAATGTATGCCTGTCATGCCCGTATTGGCGGGCAGGGCGCTCAGTTGAACTCCGCGTGCACCATAATCGGGTACGGTGGCAATGTTGGGCGTTATGGAGGGTGACTGATTAGCCGGAGTGCCTCCAGAAGCAGCTGCCTGTAAGAAGGGACTGATGGGCACGATGATAGGGCGCGTTGGTATTAGCTGTAGATACTGAACAGTTCCACTGCCATCCTCCAGCGTTTGAGCCGGCAGATACTGCATCAGCATTGGAGTGCTGGGTAGGCTGCTAATGCTGCTGGTCTCCCCAAGAGTGGCGCTTTGCATGGGTGTAAAGTTGGTCTCCATTTCGGGCAGCTTATAGGATGGCTTGAAGCCCGCTTCAGCTGCCGGCTGAATCTGAGATTGAACCGTGCCAAGGTTATCGTAGTTGCTGGCAAAGGCGCTTAACGAATTGAGATGCGCCTCCTGGCCACTGGGATTCGACTTGTGGAGTTGCTGTTGCGCCTGGACGCTGTTGGGTGATTTCGAAGTTTTGTTGGGTATCTCCGGACTGGACACTGGTGTGGCATGCAGCAATGGCAGCACAAGCAGCTGCCCGAGCAACATCACACAAAAGAGATGGTCGTGGCAAAGCATCTAAAATATAGGATTCAGAGTAAGCGGATGTATTTGCAGTGGTAATTAATTTTAAAAAGATTACGTGAAAGCTGAGCTAATGCCCGACTGCAAACAAATTTAAATAAACTCACAAAAATAACTTAAGTATATATAATAAAGTAAAAATTTATAGTATTAGTTACGTTAAAGCTAATATTTGTTATACTTATCTCAAATCGATTTTTAAATTTACAACATTAAGAAATAAATAGATAAATATTTCACTTGGTTTTTTTAGCTTGGTGATCTGTTATTTAAACTTATTTAAAACTTATTTAAGAAAACTTATTTAAGAGATACATTTTATATTTTTTATTTATTTGATTTCATATTTTTAAAATACTACAAACTTTTGACTATAAGCCGTGAACATAAGAAAAGTAAATAAATTGTAATTGAATTATTACCTTCTTCCGTACGTCTAATCAGTGTATTTAAGTGCTAATATTTACATACTCTTTTTTATTACTTTTTGAGCTCTGTTGCAACGCCCAGTAAGTTGTTCTCCAATTGGCTAATTGCCATGGATCACACGTGACACCTGCATAAGCAGCTTAGCAACGCTCCATGAATGGGCAAGAGTCTTATTTAAAGTTCACTTTCACTAGCTGCGTATTACGTAGCTTTTGTTAGCAAATTTGCGTATTTTTAATATGTAGTCTTATAACAATTATGATTATAATTTATATAATTATAATGATTTATTTAATTATAATGATATAAGCGCTAATATTTGTTTAAAACAATAACAAATTAAAGTAACGAAAACATAAAAAAAAACAAATGGAAAAAAAGAAAATACACAACTAAATGCTTCACCTCTGCTACGATTTATAGTTTGCTTTGGTTTTGGGGCGAATACGGTTTGCGCGCGTTTGTTTATAACAAATTTGTTGTTGTTGCTGCTGATGATGTTGGCAAAACACTTGCACTTTTTTGCAGTCTCAGACTGTCAAGCGACGCGGTTTGATTAACGTCACTGACGACAGTGGAGAGTCTTATATACCAAGCAGGCAGGCAAAGCAGGCAAAGCCTGGCTGCCAGCTCGACATGTAGACAAACAACAAGTAGGAGAGCTGTAGCCGGTAATTTTCCTCAATTGCCATTAAAAGTAGTTAGAGCGTAGCATGCCACAAGCGGCAGCCAAAAGCAGTTCGCTACTTACAACTGTTTAACAAATGCCTTTGCGTGTCTTCATTTCTGGCAAAATCACAAAAATGCATTATTATTTTTTCTATATTGTTGCATGTTGTCGTGCATCATCATGCAGCGCTGCTCATGTCTCAAGTTCAAGTTTAACATGACAGCAACACTTTTCACATTTTGATACCCTAGCTTAACCTTCTTGAGACTGATTTCTAAGATATGTAACAATATATAATCACAGGCATTTATATAAATGTATACCTTAAATAAAAAAAATTTCTGAAATCAAATATTAAATTATACTAATGCAATTTTTTGTAATCACTCCAAGATTAATAAAGAGTATGGTGAAGTGCAGTAAACCCAACAACCGCATTCTGTCTTTTTGGTTTTTAGTTCCGTCTTCCGAAACGCGACGAGAGGAGCCGTGCCCCAGCCCACAATTAGGCGCTTGCAGCGGATGTCTTCCGCATTGCCACATGGCCATGATACGGCTAAACGGGTTTCTTTGTAACTGCATCAGCGCACAAATTGGCTTAAAGCTTTAAAGAAATGCTTTCCGAATGTTTTGCTCGATCGTCGGGAAACCAATCCAAGGTCGTAAGAAAATTGCTTTAATGATGGCATCGCTTTTCGAGTGTCTTTTAAAGTAAGCAAGAAACATTAACTTGCAATACAACTAGCTGTCAATTAGAATTTCAGAATATTGAATTTGTAATAGAGCTCAGCACTTTAGGTAATGATGGTAATTTCCATTATATAGAATGTATATATTTGTTTGTATAATTTTCTTCAAAATTTGCCACAGAGACCAAAATGAGACTCCAGCTGAAGGGTTCATGGTTAATCAGATTCATTTGTCATAAAATGTAATTTCAGTTTGGATGAGTGTTCAAATCATTTTGAAAGGTATTTAGGCCATTAATAAAACTGGCTTTTAGTGTCGTGTAAGCGTTGCTCAGCTGGCAAAACTCTGCTGGCACTCCTCCGAATTTTGCACTTTAGTCGACTGGAGATCCATTGGGCCGAAAACAAAATGGTAAATAGTTTGTCTAACTAAATGTGAGACTTTGTGCTGCCAATTGGAATAGTCCAGACGCATCTTGCTGGTCAATGCAGTCGCCCAGAGCGTAAGCCAGAGCAGACAGCCCCCAATTATGCTGGTGGTCACGCCAAGCAGCCAATATTCCCAGGAATCAAAGGTGGACTTCTCTGTGACCAGAAGCCGGAGAATGCCAACAATGGCACAGTGGCACACTGATTCGATGCGACACCAAAACTTGGTCAGCATTACGTCCAGCGTCAAACAGCATATAGCCGTCTCCATGCTCAGGCGATATAGTGCAGAACAGTTGCGGCACCACTGTGGAAATATATGCACACTGTGTAGGACGGCCCCAATGCAGGCAATGAACAGCCAGCTGCCCAGTAGGGGGGCCGGCGAGCAGCGGGCCTTAAAAAAATAGTACGAGATGCCCATTACTGAGTGCAGCATTATGGCCAAGCCCAGTGCTGCAAATGAGAGTCGCTCCATCATCGAATCTTATTTTCTATATGTAACTGCTGTGCCTGCTGTACCATTTGTTAAACGTCAACCTTTAACTCCGCCTCTATGCAAGGAGTGAGCATTTGTTTTGAGTTTTGAAAAAAATTCAACAAAAAAAGAAAAACGAATTTATTTACAATTCGTAAGCATTTTCAATTTGAACTGGCTATAAAGTCAAGGCATTGCCGACTTTGGTAAGTCAACGGCTTACTTTCATTGTTAATTGCGACACAGCTTTCAGAGCTTTGTGATTAGTTTCAGTTGCAGCACAATCGCATCTTCGATTAAAGCTTGTATTTAGTTCGTTGCATATTTTGCGGTGTTTCAATATAAATATTATATGGCGTTCATTGAACTGTCTCTTAACAAAGCTTACGACAACTTTAAAATGCTACCAAAATGTTGATCGTGGTATTTCGCTTAATCAAAAATATGCCAATTTCAGTCATCAAATAAGTGTGACTTATTTTAGCCGCTTTTAAATCGAGTGTTGACTTACCCCTTACTATAATTGACAGACTTGAAACTTCAACTACAGCACCTGCTTAAAAGTAAGTCATAAATAAATCCTGTCTTGATGCGGGAAACCGTTGGTCAAATTAAATTTCGTTGTTATACTCTTAAGATGTCTCCCCCATATTCGTCCAGCAGCAACAGCCAAGTAATTCGTCGAGATGCTTTGTGCTCATCCAGTTAAGTGTCCGTCTCTCCGCTAGTCTGTCTGACCGTCTGAATGCCCGTCCGCCTGTTTGTTGGCTGGGAACGGGTTAGCGTTGGCGTTGGCGTAGATGTTGGCTTTAGTTTGATGGGCTTCCTTTATGTCAACTGAATTTTTCGATGCTGTTGCTTGTTGTGCGCTCTTTCACTGGCTTAAACCACTTAATGGGATTTTTTTGCGCTACGGATTTGGCTGCTTTAGGGTGGAGGATTGAAGATGCTATTCACGCACAGTTTTCTTGCAGCTTCTATTCACAAAGACTTGCAATTCATCAAATCTCGTTAGCTTCGGCTTTTATAGAATATCTGCAGTTGCTTTTGCTATTATTTTCGAGTTTTTACTTCTTTGGCTCGCATTGCACTCAAGCGAAAGGGCGTCACGCCCATCAGGAGTGGGGCGTGTCTATGGCTGTTTTGGGCTACGGATGCACAGTTTTCCAGCAACTACTCCAAGTGTCTCGATTTCTTTTTAAAGCCATCAGGCAGCCTTCAAATTGCTCCTTTTGCTTTAAAATTAAAACTAAAGCTCCATGAATTGTACAAGCTTCAACGCTTACTGCTAACGGTCAAGTGAAATGTACTTCAAAATATGTTCTTCGCATTGCCTATATAGAGAATATTCCCTTTTTAATATTATTGTTTTTTTTTTTTCTTTTTCTTTGTGGCCAATTTGAACAAACCCTCGATAGAGGGTGATAAATGGTTCCATTAGGCAAATGTTGTTTAATCTGCATTCGCATGCAAATATGAACAGATATTAATCCCATCCAAATATTACGGCATTGAATTTAATCTTAAATTGTTGTCGCAATTTGATTTAAGGTTACAATTCCAATGTGACAAAAATGTACTGCAGCGCTTTTATTCAATTTAATTCTTATAATTGAATTTGAATGCTCTGAACGGTATGCAACTTGTCGGGTGGAGATTAATTCAAAAATGGGATATTTGTCACTTTGGCTGTAGTTTGCACAAGCCAAGTATGTAACTTCATCAAAATGCCATTGACTTGAATTTTCCACATAACAATTATAAATACAAACAAAGAAAATGTCTCAAGGCGGATTCTGGTGATGCATGAAGTAATAATTTAACATAACAAGCAAAAATTAAACATCAATTAAAACTTTAAGCTGATTGAGTGGCTAAAAATGTCGAAATGTTACAATTTAAAAAAAAAAACGAAAATAAAATCGAAAAGGTCACACATTGGTTATACCAGCCAAATTAATTGTTGCCAACTTAACAAATATCAATCTATCTTTATTTGAATATACTGTAGTTGTCATACATATGTACATACATATATCGATCGTAAATCCATATTATCATGCTTATAATCGTTATCATTCACGTGCTCCTTAAGCAAGCGCTGTCAGTATCGTTCAACTGATACCAGATGGCCGCCAGTCATTTCGGTAAAGGGTAAACACTGTGCACCCCAAATGCATTCAATTAACAATTTTCGGGTTGCGCCTGGTGGAAAACTTTGCCGCATTGCGTGCATGGCGTTTTGTGGCAGGCTTTTAATCAAAAACTTGCAATCAAAGTGCCAGACAAGTTTGTGGAGAAGTTTACCACAGAGCTGGCAAAACTTCTCAAATTGTGACGTCTACAAAAGTCAAATCGTGCTGCGACTCTCACATGCTGCCAGCAATCAGTCTGACTCTAACCAGAAATAAGTTGGGTTTCTTATATGTAAGGATAGTGAATACACGATACTCTTGTAGAATTTTTTGAGTGAACTATTTACCTATCGTTGAAGAATTTCATGTCTCACTTTAAAATTCTCATAATAATTTTAAGAGAACTAAGGCGCAACTCTTACAAGCCAGCGGTTTATAGAAAACCTATTTGTTGCATTCCTAAAATATTCCCACTATGGTTGCAGGTGAGGGCACAACTGGGCTCACAGTTACTTAACTATTTCAATAGGCACAGAAATGATTTTTTTTGTTAGCATGTTCAACGCCACTTGATTATAATCTGTAGTATCCATAGCAAAGTGTATAAGCAGAAGAAGCCCAAGTCAATGCTGTGAGCTGAATGCAGTAAATTGCCATGCAGCGAATTCAAAGTGTGCCACAGACCCAACCTCCGACTACCATTCACGCCCGCATGCTGCAAAGTTGGCCCGTGCTCTTGGTCAGAATCAGAATCCGAATCATAGTGAAGATGAAAGCGAAGTGCAGAAGTGGCAGCGCCGCCCACTGTTTACCTCTAACGCAGTTGCCAGCAATGTCCGTGCCATTTAGCAAAAGTAATTAAGCGTCGATGCGTTTCATTTGTGTTACTTTTCTGGGTAATTAAGGCAAAAAGTTTGCAGTTTTGCAGTGCGGCGTAAAATTTTCATAGTTAATTGTAATAGACCAGTCTTGAAGGCGTCACCGTATAGACCGGATAGCTAGCAGCTACCAGCTACCAGCTCTTAACTCCCAGTTCCCAGCTCCCAGCTTTTCCCATTGGTTTGGGTGTAGGCAGGCCAATGGTCGCGTCAATCGTCTGGGCATAAAAGTTTATCCACTCACTGCCAAGTTGAAAATGTTCCGTGTTGTTTCATATACTTTGCGTGGCTCTAAAATCGATTAAGGGTGTTGCTAATGGAGCTGCAGCTCATCATTATCATCACCATAATCAGCAGCAACAACTACTGTCTGCCGAGGGTCACCGCTTTAAACATAAATTCATTATCGTTATGCTTATTTACATTTTAACAACAATATTCAACACTATTTTTCTACCAGTAATATACCTACCCAATTTGACTCTTTGGCTCTAACTCAAAAACTGCGGAAGATACGAGTATAGCCGTTTTCAGTTTTCAGGGGCGGAGCGAGGTGGCAACGCCAGCAGCCCAAATTGATCGTTTCCCTAGCTCCCTAGTAATCGTAGCACTTTGTCTGACGCAAGCACAGACCAATATATGTTCCAAGTTTCAAGGTTCTCGCTTTATTGAAAAAAAAAGTTACGTTCATACAGACGGGCAAACAGCATGACGGACATTGCACATAACCTACTATGATAACCTTTTTTCCCCATTTTCAATTAGTTCAGGGTATAAAATGACATAATACTTATGAGTATTTATTTGTTTGATAAACTGAATTGTCTTTTTTGAAAACTTAGTTTTTGTGGCATTTGTCCATTCATTCGATTTTAAGATAGGTCGTAATCGATTGGTAAACACATACGTATCAATTCTTAATAAATTCTTAGTAGGCTTTTTCATTCAGCTACGAATGAATCATGTCACGGACAATCTACACATTTAAGTGCCCTATGGAATGTCTATGGAAAAGTCAACGACTGTTTCACATCGGTTTTTGCACAAATTTCAAAGCACCTAAGTATTTTTCAGTGCACTTATGCGATTACCGCATCTTTAAAAAGTAATAAGTTGTTCGCGTTTGCTATCCATATCATGATAATACATAGCTATGGCAGCCGCAGGCAGCAACATCATCATCAGCAACAGCCGTGGCAGCAGCAGCAATTTACCAAGTGAATGTACTCACCTTACTCACCCTCTTAACCGTCCCCAGTCCGTTCGCAGGGGCATCGCAATGTGCAAAAAATGTTTCTCATTAAAAAGTTGTTTCACAATTTTATTATCCTCTCACCGGCGCTGACGCGGACGCGTCCTGCAGGTGTGCGCTCATTGTCACAAGTCCTGCTGGAAATGTCAATAAAGCAAACTTCGGACCTCACAAAACCGTTAAGCCCACCCAAGCGAACTCCCTCAGCAGCAAGAGCAGCAGCAGCAGCAGCAACAACAACAAATTATTTTTAAATTACTTGCAAAAATAGCGTAGCGCAAAGTTATAAAAGCGCCAAAAATAAAACAAGCTAAATGTACGGAAAAAAAACAAAATGCCTCGTTCGAGAATGGGCGACTAGCCAGTATCCTATAATCTAGATGCTTTATATTAGAATATTAAACCTATTCCGTCAAAGGCCGAACTGAGACAATCTTCCTCGCCATTGCCGCATGTTACTCCCGCTCCTCGCCGATCGACTTCTTCGAACTGGCTCTCGTCATTGTTTCTTTGATATGCGTTGTTATCTAGGGATCGTCGATTTTGTTCTTAGTTTTCGTCGTTGTTAATGGAATTGGCCACAGAAGCCGCAACCCATCCACAGGTATTTACTTTTGCACATTGTAAAATTCAATTTTGACCACTTACTTGATCCGTGGGTACAGGATAAACAAATGAAGTACACTAAGCCAATATTATGAATGTGGAACTGTTTACGCCCTTTCAGATGGTCAACTGCTGAACAACAAATTAAAAATTTGTTTTCTAAACTATATTATATCATTAATTATATATAGCAATTACTGGCAACAACAAAATATGTGTAATACCATTAGTTCATCATTTGAGGTTGAAGAGCAAATCGTAAATGACTGTTCTCCAAACGTTTTAGTCAAAATTGGGTCACACTCAATCTGACTTTTTATGTTTATAAATATTATTATATATATATATACTGTATAAGACAAAAACGTTCGAAATATGTACAACATTGATTTTTTATGGATTATAAGTATAAGCGAGGTAGTTGAATCTCATCAATGCTATCAGTCAAACTTAAAGTTCTGGAGCTCAACTTTAAGTGTGATTAATGTCTTTAAATAATTAGTGCATATATATTAGTCGTCCAATCAATATTTATTTCAACAGTCGTATAAGCATTATTTAGAACATCAGAACACTCCAAAACACAACCCTCAACTTGCCCACTATCAATTGCGATGTAAGCAAATACGTGCTCCACATGATTTTTAAAAACAATGTCACTTCGAAAAAATATATATATTTTATCTTTTGATTACTAAAAGCTTTTTGCACATTTCTCTGGACCTTGGACGGTGGAGGGGCCTCACTCAAAATGCTGTTAGGACAGAGCTATGCGATATTATGCATATTATAAGTGGTAAATACAAAAGCTTTTAGCACAAATCGTTGACAATTCATCAATTTGGACTTCATTTCTGATTTTATTTAAAATCAATTAATTTCTCTAATCTAATCTAAAGGTAAAAATACAAATAATCGATAGGTTTGAATTTTCAATAATCTTCAAACATAAAAGAGGAGGAACTTGAGTAAACGATGTTTAATAACAACTAAAAATATGTGGATTAGATACTCTATTTATATCGAAATCTGATTATAATTATAAAGGAACTGCACTAAATATGAAATAGCCAATATACATTATTATCGAAATTTTAATTATTTTTTATTACGCACTTGTCAGTCAAATCAAATACCATTGTTGTGTGAATTGAAAACTCAATGAGGTTAATATATTTGTTTCTCTGATAAGGCCCAAAAATATAAATTTGTATTCTTTATGTACGCAATGAAGCTACTGACTAAAAGTCCCAATCAGGCCAATAAGAGAAAAGCAAGTCAAAAATAAGTCCATATATTAATTTTGTCCGATAGCAGCACAGAATCTCTGACCGCCAAACTTTGCTGACAGTGCAGCCAGCACTCCGAAAAATCAAGTAATAAAGTCATTATAGATTTGGAGAACCACCTGTAACGCACTTAAGAAGATCAGTACAGCAGCAAGTGTTGGTACAGGTGCAGTTTGCAAAAGTAAGCAATTAGGATTAGGATTATATAGAACTAAGAATTTTTTTTTTTTGTATAGTTATATATAAGAATGCAGTTTATTTACAAAGGTTTTGGGTTTGAGAGCCATCGACATGTGATTCCGAAGTGCGGAACAAGTTAACTGCTAAGTTAAGTTCAATGATTAATTTATGGAAATATGTTACATATCTAAATCGAGTTCCATTATCGTTTGAAACAACAAATCAATGAGGTTAGTATATCTGTTTCTCTGATAAGGCCCATACCTCACACTTAACATGAAAAGAAACAAAATTGGTATTCTTATCAACAGATTGTGTACGCATTAAATCCAATGACTAAAAGTCCCAATCGGGCCATTAGGGGAACGCTGGTCAAACAATGAAATGCATATAATATTATTGCCCGATAGCAGAATACAATCTTTGACAGCCAAATTTTGTTGGTAGTAATTGGTAAAAATCAAGTGATAAAATCAATATTGATTTGAAAGAAAATCAAGACAATAAGCATTTAAAATATTTAATATATAGATGAAGCAATAATGCTTACTATTTCAGTATTTTATGTTATCACATTTTATTCCACAGTTCGCTTTTATGTGTTCAAAATATATTGCATACTACATTTTTGGCTGGTTGCAATTACCATTGACTTGACGCGAGTTAGTTCTACACTTAGAATACATATGTCAAAAGATTACTGTGAGAGTGTATTGCTTTCGGTTAGTGTAACTGCCTTCTGGTCGCACAGCACAATTAGCCAACTGATTGAATGGAAGCAACAAGACGATGACCAAACATTGCAATATAGATAATTGATCGGGTAGGTCTGCTTAACGAGAGGAGGCACTTCGGGGCTTCGTAGAATTCTGTAGATAAAGCGGCTAGGCTGTAGAGCTCACCGTCCAGCTGAACGATTGCCACGATTAGTTTGGCCACAATGTCAACAAGAGGTAGAAGTAGCTTTTGCAAGCTGACGCTATTGGTGCTGCTTGTTCTATTTGGTCTATTGCTGCTGCTGACGTCGCTGCACAACGCCGACAATCAGATGCTAGTACAGCAAGCGCAGCTTATGGAGCAAGTGAAGCACGTGCGGCAGTCGTCAGTAAATGTTAGCAAGAGTGTGTGGACAGCGCAGGGAGTGCAAAATTTGAAGGAACCCATTGATGAGGAGCTGGTGAAACAGCTTGAGCACGAGCTACCCGAGGTGGACTATGGCTTCTGGTATCACCATGCAAAGCCGCAGAATTATCGCAAGAGCAGAAACTGCTCCCAGTATCCAGATCCGCTCGATCTGCAGCTGCACAACATTTATTGGCAGACCTTCAGCAATAGAAACGTGACGTTCCGTCTCTATGCCGCCTACGTTGATCTGCGGGCCGGCCTCAAATCGAAACTGGGTGTGGTACGCATTCTGGCAACGGCCAATCAAATTGGCAATGAATTCCCGCCAACCCAGTGCCAGCTGTGGTATGCCGACCATAAGGTGCCTGTTATGACGCAGGTCAGTGAGTGGTTGAGCGTGTGGCCAGCAGCCTGGGGCCATCCGTCACAGCTCAGCTATCCGCATCTGATCAGCTGTCCGGTTCCCAACTTGCCAGCCAACCTTAAGAACTCGACGCCACGAACCGTCTCGCTCGTGAAAGAGAGCTGTGAGTCTGCCAAAAACTCGCTGCGTGTCCACTACGATCGCCCACCAATACCAACACCAACATCAACACCGACCGGGCTTCCACTGTTCGCGAATGCCACCTTCAGTCCCAGTTCGAATACGTTTCATAGCCGTAATTCTAGTTCCACGCTCAGCTTTGGCGTTTGCATCAAGGGATTTGATTTTCCGTTCATAGATCTATCGGAACGCCTCATCGAGTGGTTCGAGCTCCAACGTTTGTTGGGTGCCTCCCGCATCTATGCGTACATGTACGATGTTCATCCGGCGGTGCAACGTGTGCTGGACTATTATCAGCGCATTGACTTCCTGGAGCTACGTCCGCTGACGATGGCCAATGGGATGCCACGTTTGAGGCATTATCAGCATTTGCTTCTGCAGAAACGGCGAATGGTCAAGCGGCTCAATGAGCTGATACCCTACAACGATTGCTTCTATAGGAATATGCATCGTCACGACTATCTTCTCAATGTGGACATCGATGAGGTGATTATGCCGCTGGGCACGCTGCGCACCTGGCATGACATACTCGAAGCGGATCGCCCAAATACGATAGCCAAGTGCCCCAATGGTTATGTGTCTCTGTGCTTTATCAACACGTACTTCACCAAGGTGGTGCCTGAGGCCCAAAATCACGAGCAGCAAGAGGCCAATGAGCTCTTCGTGCTGCAGCACACGATGCGGCACCGTAACTACTCGCTGCCCAATCGTGCAACCAAGTGCTTCCACAACACACGCTACTCACTGGTGCTGCACAATCACTATACGCTCAAGTGGCTGCCGGGTGGCTGCAACCCGAGAACGTTGGACACGAAACTGGCCCAAATGCAGCACTATCGGGAGCCAGACAAGGAGTATGAGCTTTCAGAGTTGGTTGATGATCGCAGCGCTTGGAAGTATGCCATTGAACTGCGTGCGGCTGTCGAGCACGTCTTGAGCCATCTGGATGATGTGCAGGAGCAAGTATCGTTAGCGAATCAGGTATCGTTAGAGGAGCATGAAACGGACCTAGAGCAGACACAGGAGCAGCAGCAAGTGTTGGAACAGGTGCAGTCTGCAAAAGTAAACAATTAGGATTAGGATTATATAGAACTAAGAATATTTTTTTTTTTGGTATAGTTATATAGAAGAATGCGGTTTACTTACAAAGGTTTTGGGCTTGAGAGCCATCGACATGTGATTCTGAAGTGTGGTACAAGTTAACTGTTAAGTTAAGTTCAATAAGTAATTTATGGAAATATATTACAAATAGATATGTCTTAATAACTTTGTATGGCGTGCTTTTTCACGAAATATATAGCGTAATTAAGAAGGTCCGCATAAGACAGATTTGAAAATACAGTTTGAGAGCTACAGTCACCAAATTTGAAGGGCATAGTAGAAGCGGAATCAAATATGACGCCACTCGTACTGAGTTATGAGTTAATGCGCACAAATTTGGAAGGGATGAGTGTATAATAAATTAGTCAGGACAAGTCAACACTTTAAGCATTCATTCAATAGGAATTCAATATTATTATGACTGCACTTGACTACATTGTCTGTTATTGGTTATGTAGTTATGATAATTGTTGGCAGCAGCAGCAAAGAACTTTAAATTAATGTTTAGAAGTGGCTTTAAGCCTTCGTTTAAGCAAAACCAATTGCTGTTATGCTTTCTTCTAGCCTCAATACATATTAATATTAAACAATATAACGAACCTGAATTAACTTTGTGCGATTATTTCAATTAAAGCTATCAGAAAGCTGATAGCGTCCACAATGATAAACATTAGTAGAGATATTCTGATTACCGTTTTCATTGGGCATTTGGCAGAGACTACGACTTGTCTACACTCTTATTGTTTGGGTAAATGAGAAAACAAAAAAAAAACCTAAAAGTTTGTTTTGCATTTAAAGTGTCATTCAATTCATACTTATTATATTTGTTTACATGCTCTAGACGAACAACAAACGATCGTTAATTTTATTTAATATTTCCAAGCAGTTCCAAAATGAATTTTAAAACGCCGCCCAAAAGTATGCAACGAATTATCGACATCATGACTCAGAGGTAAGGTGTTATCAATAGTGCCTTATCTCCTGCACTTTGAATTGCGATTCCACTTTTAAACAAACTGATTCATCATTCGATACAATTTGTTTGTATGTCACAGCGATTTGATTGACCTCTAAATATGCCGAAAATCACTGAAAAACAAAAAGTGAACTCAAGAATAAAGGTGTTCACTAATGCGTTGCGTGTCTGATTGAAGACATGAATCGGCAAGCCTATTGTATACAAAATTGAATATTTTTATCTGATGATTAAGCTATCAAACGATGTGTGTTAAAAATGTGTGCACGTGTGTCTTACATACCAAGCCACTCACAGTCCAGAGAGATACTTTAGATTGAAAGATTTTGTAATAATGTTTTATTGTAAACTATAAATAAAATAGTCTTTAAATTACAACTCACCGCACATAAGTATAAAAAAAATAAAGCAGCAACATACATATGAATACTAATACTTTAACAATACATGAAAAAACCAAAACTAACAAAAAAAACACAAAAAAAAAAAATTTATCAATAATCAGTAAGAAATACTATAAACATTTTATCGAAGCTAAGGCATTTATGAGTATGATATTTAAAAAAAATGCTCGCCTAGTTACGCAGCATGTAGGCGGCCAGAGTGAGGGTTAGGGTGCCACCAAGTGTGGTAACCAGTGTGCCGGCGCCGTCCCGTGTGTTGTTCACACTGGCCAAGAGTATGGGACGCTCATTGGCACGCGCATCCATCCATGCCTTGCAGTCGGTCTCGTTCTTCACAAAGCGGAAGATGGTCTCGACAACGTTGGCGGGCGTGATCTCGGCACACTGCTCCAGATGGTGGAGGACACAGCCCTCGAAGCTCTGAAGGTCGACGCAGTGTGTCGGCGTGAAAAGGAGATCGGGCCGGCTCATCAGATCGGTCACTTGACCATCCTTTGGCAAATACTGATTGAATGATCTGTTGAAGCAGTGGCTTATGCTCTCCTTGTTTGCCTCGAGGCACTCGGGCCCCTGTTCGGCCACAAAGAGTGCGATCTGATCACCGCCACGGGAGCAAGCGAATGCCAACAGTGAGGCACCAAGTCGCATCATTGTTGCCTGCTGACGCAGCTCCTCGGTGGTCAGGCAAGGCCTCACTTTCTCATTAAAGTCACGCACGCAGTCTTCCGCTTCCGGTGCACGCTTACAGTACTTGTTGAACACTGTGTCCAGATCACCCACGGGCCGAGCTGCATCCATTTCAGCCTGCAGTTCGGTCAGATTGGCCAGGCCGTTGAGACAGGAACCCAGCTTGGCAGCGGCATTCTCAATATTCTGGTACAGCGTTGTGTTATCCACGCCCACCACCTTCTTGCATTTCTCGCGATACACACGCTTAATATCATCTATTAAAAAAAAAGAAGAAAAAACAGAAGGGATCCGATAATTATTATATATGTATGTATATGGTACAGGTGTGATTATGTCACTGTTAACTTACCCATGCTTACGTTCGTATTGCGAAATTCTGGAGGCAGGAACTGGGCAGAGACACTGTCCAGCTGACTGGCGCTCAATTTTTGTGGACTGGGGCTGGCTCGCACCTCCAAGAGGATGGCGCCGAGAATGGCCAATAGGCACACGACCAGCAAAGCGGATTTGTTCATAGTGGCCTCTTCTACAAAGAGTCAGTCGACGTGAGTATGCGATCAGTTACTAAGAAGCCTAGTGTGTGCTTGGTTGTTGTGGCGGCCTCCGTGCCTCTGTACTGTGCGCGTTGCTGCGAGTGAATGAGAGCGTTTGTCGTTCGAAGTCGCCAGCAAGTGCGACGCGACTTTGTGCACAGTGGCACACAGTGGTTAAAATGGCACTAGAATTTCCGATTGGCAGTGATATCAGGCCGAATACCGACGACCATAACCGCTCTTTATCAGTTCGATTTTAGTTGTAAATATAGAAATTTGAAATTGTTACCTTTATGTTTGATGTGTGCTTTTCACAGTTTTATATGCCAATATGCCAATGGAATATAACTTATTTGGATCAGAAATTTTAAGTATCAGTGGATAAATTACCATAATTTGAAGATGTGTGTGGGAATGTATAAAAAAATTGATTACATTGTGGTTTTTGTGAAATCGAAATTAACAAAACAAATTCAATGAGGTAGAAATATCTTGGTTCGATTGTATCCTAAGCAGCAACCGTGAATAATGCACATGCATAACTTAAACTAAATCAATTAGTTGTGACAGAAATGCGAAACAAAGTGTTCAATTCGATTGATAATAAAATTAATAACCTATTGGTATGTTTCAAATACATTATACAAAATATGTCGACTTTCGCTTTTATCAAAAAGGCATTGATCAGTTCTGGCATATCAGCAATGTATAAAAGATATGATAACCAACGATAACACCTGAGGCAACAACAGCGTTGGCTCATTGTGGCATTGTGACATCATTTACGTTCGGTTCTGCAACATTCGACTTGGTGGGTCAAGGGCCACCGTTTTTCGTGAATTCTATACGGACAAATTGCTAGCTCTGAAGCATTTGTGCATTTGTAATTGCATATACTTGTTATGCAATTACAAATGCACATATGTAAATATGTAAGCACTCTACGCTTACTCGACGCGATCTACTTATGTTTTCCATAAGTCGGCCGCTTATCTTATCTGGGTGTTGGCCTGAATGTTTTATTTATACGCTTATTGCATTATCGATATGTTCGTCCGTTCGTTTAGTAACAGCGACGGAGTCACCAACGCAATGATCTAAATCCAACTGGTAGCCACAGAAACTACAAGGCAAAAACAATAATCACGAAAAACCAAAAACCAAAAACCAAAAACCGAAAACAACAGCAACGGCATCCGCATATATGTTAGCTACGAAAATCGTCATTGGCGACCTCGAGGGTTTGATTGCAGACAAGGGCGTCCCCCGCTTTGCGTAAAGGGGGGCGCCGAATTCCGTAAATGGGGCACCGACTCGTATTTTTTCATCAATTTCAATCCACCGACCATATGCATATATGTATAAAGAGGCCCCCCTCCACTGCTTCAAAGCACCCCTGTGTACGCCCATGATTGCAGCGTTTGCGGGATTTTCATTTAGTTTTCAAGTCGAGCTCATTTGAGCTGATTTCACGCTAATGTTGTTGATGTCCAGTACTGCAGTTCATTGCAATGATTGCTGAAATTACATTGAAAGCTGTTTATATGATATATTATATTTCATAATTATTTTATGCTTCTCGCAGCGGTTTCGGAAGAAAACCTCCAAGCTATATGTGCATAAGCAAAAATATCACGAGAGATCATTGCAGTCGGGCGTAACCGACTGTGGAATACCATGATACCAATAAGTTATACCATCTGATAACAGGGGATACAGAACAGGGGGGTGTAGCCAAGAAATACCGATCTTTGAAGGAGGTTCGCAGTCATTTTTCTTCCAAGGTTGCCTTTTAAATTGCGGTTGATATAGGCTTCTGTGAAATTTGTGGGCGGGAGTGGGCGTGGCCGAAAACGAATGTTGGAGGAGCTTCCTAGTAATTTCCTTTCCAATCTTGGTAGCGGTATGAGAATTTTCTACTGGATTGAGCGTGGCTAAAAACATTATTGAGAAGGTTCCTAATAATTCTCCTTCCAAGTTTCGTAACTGTAGCTCTTAAATTGCGGGAGATATTTGCTTTTATTGTTTTCGGGAGCGGTAATGAGCGCGGTCCAAAATTTGTTTTCCGTATTTTTGAAGGTGATACTAGAAATATACCTTTCCAGTTTGTTGACTCTAGCTTTCAAATTAATGAGTTATATGGTTTTATGGCTTAACATTAATAGGTTTATCGGATTTATCGATAAATACTAGTAATAGACCTACAAAATTGTACGGTTCTAACTCAAAATCTGCGGAAGATATAACCATTTCAAATTTGTAGGCTTGGGGGTGGCTGAAATGGGAGTGACATATGCCAATCTTTGAATGGCATCGTCAACAACCTACCAACCAAATTTAGTGATTGTAGCCTTAAAATTGTGTGAGATATGTGGTCGTATCGATTTGCGATTATACATTTTATCGATTTCCTAGCCTCCTAGTGAACGTAGCACTCCAATTTGTACACCTTGTCTGACGCACAGGCCAGTATATGTTCCAAGTTTAATGCCTCTACCTCTAAGGTTGTCGACAAAAGTTATGTTCTTGCAGACGGACAGACAGCCTGACGGACATTGCACAAACCCAATATACTATGATACCTTCGGTATCAGAGTATGAATATAAAGAGAGTGAGGCAGAGGAAAAATTATATGTCCACATAAACGAAACATTACGCTATATGTCGACTAGTATATTAGACGATGTTTAATAGGTTCATATAGTTGGTTGACATTACACTTATTTCATATTATAGTCAGATACAGTAGGTTAACTTAATTACCCCGTGTAAGTGGACGTTTATTATACTCGAATATATATTCTTATGGACACACAGTGAGCGGATTAAAAACGACCTTAAGCTCTTTGCAATTATTTGTCGATATACAACAAAATGATAGTGTTTCATAATCTTCCCATTTCGTTTCCTGTAAACTGTCAATAACCTGACATGTGTGAGTAATAAAATATAATCAATAAATACTAGGCAGTCTATTTTGTAGTTAGTTGCTTTCGATTTTATTACACATTAATAAGGTAGACAGACCTTTCATCATAGATCGTACTAACTACTCAATCAACCTAATGCAGCCTAATCAAGTTGATAAGTTCATTGCTGAAACCCGTGCTTGAGTCAATTAAACGAACTTCAAGTGATTATTTAGTGAGTTAACAGATTACGCTCAGATGTGTTTATATGTATGTCGCTTTAGCAATGCCCCAACTGCGATCTTAATTTACACTCTGCTAAAGCAAAACCTCAAGTTCATGCTTCGAAACCGGTTATACACGATAGAGCAACGAGCGTTTACAAATGTTCAAAGTTCAGCAAGAACAGTCCAAGCGGTTGCTAGCTACGTAATGACTGCGATAAGCGTTTATCGCTCTATTTCCCCATATGGGTGAAAATAGAGCCCCGCAAAGTGGGAAGCGGGAAACGATGTGCCGCAAATATGCACAATGCTCTGTGATCAAAGTACAAGTTATCAAGTTATCGAAGGACACTATCGAACAACTATAAAGGTTCATATCGGAGTGGGAGTGGAGTGTGTATCCTAATACTGTTCACTTTATCACCTTACAAGTTGTGTGAAATTGCTATCCTTTCCCAAAGGCGCCACATTTACTGAAAGTAGTCAAAGTAATTATTATTATATTATAAATATTCGAGAAACAGATGTTATCGATAAAGTGAAGTAAACTTGTTCTGCCTATGGTATACGTGAACTTATATTCCAAATTTGAAGTCATTAGCTATAGACGGACGGACGGACGGACACAGGGCTATATCGAGTCGGCTGATGATCCTGGTCAAGGCTGAATATATATACTTTATGGGGTCGGAGATGCTTCCTTCTGCCTGTTACATACATTTGCACACAGCCATTCTCAATGGGTTCAGGGTATAAAAACGAATAGCCTAGTCTTCCCCCATTATTCGAGCTCGTGAGCTCTCTTTATACTTGGGGAATAGTAAATTGTATGCATTTTGGCTCCTCTTGTATTTTAACTATCACGATCAGAGTGAATAGCACCAGCAGATTTAGAGGAGACATCTTTGTACCACGCTGAACTCCACATCATGGAGATCATTGATCATGATCTGATCACAGCGTAGATCTCCTGGCTCACACCTCTATTTTGTATTGAAAGTCAGAAATTATGTATCCTAAAGTTGTATAAAGATACTTAGATTGGGCCATAAGTTTATTTTAATACCCATTAACCCATTAATAGTGGATAAAAATTGTATAATGGAATTATGGAAATGGGGCCGAAGGAAGCATCTCCGACCGCCATTCTATTTGCATAAGTTAATTATAAAAAGGAATACCGAAAAACCGTAAAAAATCCTGCACATGCATATTTTAAATTTTTCCGGATATACATACATATATTAGGTGCTTTTCGTTAAGTTTTTTGTGCACATAAAAATCCGCACTGGCCATTAGACGCACTCTCGCTCTTTACAAATGAGTTGCTCTAGTTAATGGGGCAGAGTAAACGCATAGCATAGTTTTAGGAGCGAATGAAAATAATGCAGCCGCACAAAATTCAAAAGGCAAAGAATCTGCAAATGCAATTTTCAGTCATAGATGAATGCATCAAGGACATGTGTAGCTACACCCCTGGTGATTGAATTAAAGAATTGTATATGTCTGCATGGAATTGAATGCTGCCGGGCTTGTGGGTGGCAACATCGAGGGCACCGTTGCGTTGATTGTCTTCTCGACTGCTTTATGAGCTTAGTTGTCGTGTGCTTTAGCAACCAATTAAGATTACAAATACATTTAGCAAGCTAATGAATTATAAACACAAAAAAAAAGATGAACATAATAATAATTATAAGGGTGTGCCGTGTATAGTTGGAGTGTGGTCCGGAGGGTGGCCATCGCTGTTGCAACAACACGGGATGCTTTGAAATGAAATTAAGCTAATTTAGGAAACAGCCAACGTGTCGTCGTGCCTCTTCTACTCCGGAACCTGTCGACATTCTCGTCCTGGCTGTAGTTTAATTCAATGCTCAAATACCACACACACACACACACACACAGCCGACCTCATCTGCGAGTGAATGCGAGTGTGTGTCGGTGTTGGCGGGTGTGGGTTGTCTCTCCGTTAGCTATTTGGAGCACATGCCACCTGTCCGTGCTTTCGCTCTCTCGTCTAGCCCCGTCCTCTGGCTTGCTCGCCTGCCATATGTATGTATGTGCTGGCCTGTGTATTGTAATTTATTATCCTGCATGGCAAAAGGGATTTTCATCAATTAATCATGCTGACGATTCAGCTGCAGTTGGACAACCAGAACAACAGACTGCTTGTGCCGCACTTAATCCTACCTTACCACATACTCTGTCGCTGAGAGTGGAGCTCAAGTTGATTCCAACCAGAGCTCCAGTCAAGGTCTGCTGTTTAATTACTGCTGTAAGCTCAGTTTGTAATTTGGGGTCAATACTTAATATTGTGGAGTGTTTTATTTTAAAAGTAGTCTGATAATTAAGTTACTTATATGATTTAGATAATTCACAATCATTACAATTAAACAATTTAAATTTTTAAAGTTTCATTGATTCTATTGTGCTGGCAGCTTTATATAAATAAAATTATTTCCAATAAAAACTTTCTTATAAATAATAATGTCAATAAATGAGGGATGCTAATCAAGCATCAAGTGCCTATTATATATTATCAGTATTATCGAATAATATGTTATTCTTATTAATTTTTTTGAATTGTTTCAAAGGTTTTCTGCGAGCCTTTTCAATTAACACGCGATTACCTGATTTTGATGAGACTTACATCAGTCGAAGTTAGAGTAACGTCAGTTATTAAACGTGTTTGCGGTTGTGGTCCGGTGTAAATAACGAAAGTGGCTTGGATCATATTTATGAATGTCCACAGATTATTTCTCTTCCGCTGCTGGCAGTGTCCCAACAAAAACTAATACCATAGCCTTTCCCTTGGTTGTAGGTGTGTGTGGGAGGACCCCTATTCGAAGTGCGTTTATTTTCGAGATTTATGATGTGGTTGGCATACGGTCAAAGACACCTCGACGCACACCCATGTAATCGCGATCAAAATTATTTGAAGTTGTTGCTCTTGATTTTGATATTGCCTTAATTTCAGGGCGACCAAGCGTCAGCTTTAAGTGCATCTTTGAGCAATTCAATGCATCAATTATTTAAAGGCAAATGCATGCTCTAATAGAATTATTTAATTAATTTTCCGATTAGTTTGCTATGCAAACTTTAATTTAAGTAAACGAGCAGTAAATTGAAAGACTACAGGGGCAGGGGCAGCTTGGTTGCTGACACTCCATTGCTGAATGTGTTTTTATCGGTGTGTGGCATTGATGTTTATATGTGACGCTTGTTTTGAAGTCACGTTGCAAGTGACCTAATCCGACACAACCTGAACGGACCTAGACTGATTGGGTTATGCCAGTATTTCAGCTGATAAACTGGCCAAAACTTTTTCGAATGACCTTTAACATTTCACCATAAAATATATTTTCAATTTAGGTTTTCCCAAGACGAACACCACACAAGCCAGAAATAGCAATGAGGGAAATTTTTTAAATTTACTATCCACTTCTGCTCGGTATTGAACAATATTCCGTTCAATATTTAATAGGCAATTGATAACTATTAGTCAACCACTTCTCTTAAGCCTGATTTGTCAATGTGAATAACATTTGATGAGCAATGAGTTAAGCGATTGTATTACACATTACACAGGAAATTCAAATTAACTTGAATATTATTAAACCAAATGCAAAACAACGTTGAATTCAAACTTCATTTCTATGCAATTAACTTCAAACCGGTCCAATTCTGAAACCACGAAG
Organism: Drosophila macrothrix; assembly: GCA_035042055.1. Classification (NCBI taxonomy): domain Eukaryota; kingdom Metazoa; phylum Arthropoda; class Insecta; order Diptera; family Drosophilidae; genus Drosophila; species Drosophila macrothrix. The sequence continues at coordinate 18,528,422 of JAWNLX010000587.1, read as the reverse complement.
CATCTTTTGAGGAAACTTTAAAGATAATTGGCTTATGCGTTAGGGTTATACATATTTTCTTGAAATTAAAGTTTCAAGTGAACTTATATGCATTTGATAAAGAAATTCTCGCGATTAACCTGTTTTCGAATTTTTGCCAGCTTCAAAGCTTATTTAGGCCATAAATTAGCTCGCTCTCATGACTGTTGCAAGTTGTGGCTTGTTCAAGCTAAAGCTGTTCTGCATTGTGATATAATGTGACACCAGCTGCTTAATGTTTTGGTTAAAAGCATTTTAAGTGAAATGCAACTCACACACATACGCAGAGGTAAATGAAGGGGGCTGGTGGGTAGCAACTCGGCGTTGCACGTTGCCATTTTGGAGATGGCTGCTGCTGTCGCTGCTTCTACTACACGAGCACAATAACTTAGTGTCCTTTACTGGGTGCAAGTACAAGGTACTGGCGCATAGCCACCAAAAGCAGTCTCATCAAGCCACACAAAAACAAGAAGGAATACTCTAGTTGGAAGGGATCGACACGGATATACCCTGCACAGGTACTGAAAGGTAAAAAAAACTAAGGCAGCACTGATATTTATGTATGATATTAGTTTGTTCACGTTTGGTTAATTAAGTACGTGTCTCTTATACGATCTTGACTATCCTTCACATTTAATTAATAAGAAGTTAATGTATCTACGTATAGTATACTATGTATAATATTATTTGCCAGTTCTTATAACTCTCTGAGATACATACGCGTTCATACAGACGGACAGGCGACATTTATCAAGGAAATATATTCTTTATGGGGACCTGGTACATACTTTTGCACAGCATCATTATACCCTTTTTAATAGCTTTAAATGGATTCAGGATATAACACATACCCTGGCAATTTGCTTAAGCGAAAGGGTGCCACACATTAACCAAAAAACGATGCAACAAGCAGCAGTAGCCAAGGATGCCAGACTGCAAGCAGCAAAACACATCGACGACTTGTACAGCTGTACAGTGAGCACCATCGAGAATGTTCTAATAATAATTTCAAAAATAGATTTTGTTGATAAAAAAAAGTAAACTAATATTTGATTTTAAATTAATCAACTTTTTCCTTCGAGCCCCAGCAAAATAGTCAAACTGATCAAGGAAGGCGTTCTGTTTACGGGGTAGAATTCCAGAAAACTGGTTAGAAGGATAATTTATTCACTTATTGAAAATAAACAGTATTTTCATAGTAAGCGAACAGTACAGTTATTAAGCGTTTAGTTGACCAAAACATTTTGAAGCTTAGCTGTTGACTGCACAAATTGAATTGACAGTCACAATATGAGCCCACTGTGTGCAGCACATGGAGATGACAAAACATCGACTGCACAACATAATTCATTTGCGCTCAGGTGCGTTTTTCTACACACACACTCACACACACACACACACACACATATATAAAAAAAAGCAACTGGACTGGCTTCGTTTAGTATTTAATTTGGTTTGTGGTGTCTGTTGAATACCCCAGAGTCGCGTCACATTGTCAGACGGATAGTGAAAGTCGGCGTCTTGGGTGAAAAACTCAGTGCACAACTTCCCGACAATTCCAGGAAAGCAATATTTTTGGCGGTTGTTTGTCATTCTTATATAAATTATGCCTAATACTGCTAGCTGACAGTACTCCAGTCCCAGTTTTAAGCCAACAGTTTCACGTATATATGAGATAATTGTGCACTTATACATTGTCAGCTATCAGATTGAGTACAGTACAAGTTTAATTATGTGTAAACTGTTTTGATAAGTCCCAAGCACTAAAAGTGGTAGAAACAAAACCAATTCAACAAAAAAAAAATAAGAATTTCTAAAATACATGACTTCAATCACGAGAGCAACAAATTTGTTGGTGAGATAACGATTCCTATTATCTATGTCGGTAATACATATGAACCGGTAAAAAAAAGTGTACTGATTTCTGAGTTTAGGCCCAATTGAGAAGTGCCGTTATGCACTTAAATCTAACAGCAGTTTGGAAAATATAGTAAAAATGCCAAAAACAAAGCTTATCTTTCTTTATGAGTAAAGAAATGCCCTCCCACCGAGTGTATGCGGGTGTCTTTCATGATCTGTTAACAAAAATTACGTTTTTAATTATTGTATACAATCAGACAGTCAATTAGAATTGTAAGCATTTTTGATAAATATCTGCTATATCTTTCGTTTCGTTACGAATAATTTATTTTCTAATTTCTTCAAACGACCTTTCTTAAATCTTAAATCTTCGATTTATGAATGAACAAGTTATTAAAATCCTAATTAAGCAGCATATTACAATTTGCGACTCACAAAAACAAAAATTGCAATTCACGTCCTTATTTGGGATTGCCATTGATTATTTGTTAGTTAAACTTTTATTTATTAATTAAACTAGGAAATCGATGAAATCGATCATCACAAATCGATAAAGCCACATATCTTTAAGACTTTTAAAGCTACAGACACCAAATTTGGTTGGTAGGTTGTTGGCGATGTCCTTAAAAAATCTGAATTGGCCACCGCTATTTATTAAGTGCTACATTTATCAAACTTGAAAGGTATATCTCCCGCAATTTTATAGTCAGGCTCGGAGAATAGATTACTAGGAACTTCCATCAAAGATCGGTATTTCACCCACTCGTACCTGTTATCAGATGGTCTTAATTATTGGTATCAGAGCATTTGCAGTGCCTGCAACGCCTGACTGCGACGTTTCCCCTCGATTAATTTAAAAAAAATTTATTACTTTATCTAGAGTAAAACATATGTAGATGATACATTATATATACTATTATCTATATCTTAAAGATAGCTTCGTGTAGGTGTTGCTCATCGTCGTTACGGAGTTGATTCTTGGCATCGATCACTTGTTGAATGTCGGGCAAAAAGCCGAGCTTCTCGTATTTGGCATAGACACGCTGCTGCAACAGCGGCTGGTAACGCCAGATACTGTCATCCACAACGGGATTGAGGAGGTGCGTCTTATTGTCCGGCTCACGATAATGCTGCAGCTGGCCAAACTCAATGGGCACAGATTTCGGGTCGCATTCACCATTATATGCACGAAAGATTGGAAAGTGATTATGTAGACCAATCACAAATTGCGTGGAGTGAAAACATTTTGTGGCCGAAAGGCTATCACAGTATTCCGTCACGCGTTCCACATGTTGCAGTAAATAATAAAAGCTGGGCAGGTTCTTGTAGACCTTTGGCCGCTCCGGATAAAGGGGAAAGTAGACGTTGCGGAAGCAGAAGCCAGCCCATGCAGTGCAGTTGCTCGCATTTTGTCCATAATTGGGCACCTTGTGCGCCAGTTCGATCAGATCCGGCAATTTGGTGATATTGCCCAGAGGCATGATGACTTCATCGGTATCAAAGACGCCTATATAGTCGAACTTGTACATGTTGCGGTAGAAGCAGTCGTTGTATGGTATCATCTCATTGAGTATGCGATTGAAGTAGTCCGCATCCATCGCGTAATGATGAAAATGACGTCCCGTGTGCGGTTCTCCACGGCCCATCGACAGAGGGCGCAGCTCGACAAAGCCCGGACTGCTGGTTATATAATCGTTTAGCACACGCGTCATATTCGGATGCATTTGGGCATCGTAGAAGACCACCTTGCTGACACCCATCAGCCGCATTAGTTCAAGCCATTCAATCAGACGCCAAGATAAGTCCTTGTATAGGAAGTCCAAAGCCTTCACGCACACCATTAAGCGCAGCGGCTTTCCTGGATTATCTTGATCCTTCATCGGCTGATCCTTCTGTTGTGGCATGGCGACCGTGTTGATAACAGGTTCGTAAACGACCCGCAGCAGATTTCTCGCTATGTCACAAGGCTGTGCTACTATGGACACCATTTCGGGTACCTCCTTTTCCGTGTTGGGCAGGCGGCAGCTGATAAGCGTCGGGAAGACTTTGCCTGTCGGGTCACCGCCCCAAACCCAAATAATCTTATGATCACTGACATTAGCAATTACTGGATCGACGCGATTCCTGAACCACATTTGACAATAGGACTGAGGAAACTTGACCGTGTACCGATCCCCATAATGATTGATCATGGTTAGCACTCGGACAAGCGGCGCCTCTATAATTTTCTCCCTGTTGTCATAGTACGCACCAAAGAGATGATATGTCAGGTTCTCTATGTGAACCGTTTGCCAATAGTCGTTGCTGAAATCAATGGCCAACGAATTTGGAACTTTTCCGCAGGTGGGCTTAGTGTAGGGTCTTCGCAGCAGTTCCTCCAGCGGGAACGAGGGCATCTCCTCTCGGATGAATTTCAATTTCTGCTCCCAGCTGGGTTCTAAAATAATAATATTCAGGTTAATAATAAAATAGTGACAATTGGTAATTAGTTTCTTACCCTCTCTTTTGTCAACCAGCAGTTCATCGATAAAAACGACTCGTTTAGATCGATGCCTGTGCTCAGAATTGTTGTGAGTGAAGAATGCGAGTAGTATGAAGATATTTATGGAGATTATCAAGACCAATATCTTGAGAAATCTCACACGACTTAACTGCATACTGAGCTCTGAGCTGCTATGCTATTGAGAAACGCTCCAATTTTTAATTACCAAAACTGCGCCACTGAACGATGTTTGATGTTTGACAGCTTCTTCTAGAATACCGTCAGCAGCACCGTTCCTCTGTCGTGCAGCCCGCAAACAATGCTATTTTAGTATCATTGTCGCCGACGTACATGTTATATTGATAAAAATATTTTCTTTTAGACAGATGGCCTAGGAGTCAGAGCAACATTCTTATCTACGCTAGTATATAATGTTTTTCATCTATAATGTTTTGATTTTTTTTTACAAAACTTCAATAAAAACTTTAAAAATTTGTTAAATCAAAGAGCTTCTTAATTTGTTATCAGAACACATCATTTCTAACGTGGTAAAACGGTAAGCTTGAGGTTTGTTCGTTGTTGATCGAGTAGCAAAAAATTTCACACAAATCAAAAATGGCAGATATAGCACATATAACATATATACAACAACATTAAGAACCAATTAAGTAACATAATATAAAAATATATATATATATATATGTATGTATAACAATTTGGATATATGTATGTATAGAGCTTCAAATCTAGTATTTTTTTGTAGAGGCAAATTCAATTATCGACAGACAAAAAAGCACACTCGCAAATATAAATCTGTTAGTTAACAGTTGTTGGCTCTGCAGTTGGCTTTTGTTGCATGCACGGAAACGACAAGTTGCGCTTGTGGCGCTGGTGGCAGACAGTGTGTCAGTGGCCCGTTGAGTGCCACAGTTGTGTTACAAAACTGCTGATGAACAGATCAATGCGATGAGGTTGTCTATATTTTCGTCAAAATTATTCTCAAATCAGTTGGCCAAAAAATAGTTGGGCTTTCGTTGATACGTTATATATACCATTTATATATATATATATATATATATATTAAAAACATGGTCAATAATATGGTAGGCTACACAGACAAAGCTGGCCTTTAATAATTGCTTAGAAGTTTTTTCGCATGAGCGTCTGGGACGCTTAGTAGAAGAAAAGTGATCAAAGGCCAGTGAAGTTGGCTGCACTTGCACTGCGATTGCACTTCGATTGCACTTCGATTGCAATGGGCGTTGCCACCTGCACCAATTAGTCCTGCCAATTGTTTGTCAATCAGAAAAACGCAGATCAGCTGCTAAGTTGCCGCCAAGTTCGAAAATCAAAATTTTAATGGGACATTTTATTTTAACAAATAAAATATAACAACATTAATTTCCCTTTTTTTTTAAGACATATCCTCACAAGCTTTTAATGCTAACTGAGTCTAATTTATATAGTTAGCATCATTAACAACTTTTTTTTCGGTAGATAAGTAAATAATATTTCTCCACCTCTTAAAATTGCAGACTAACTTTAAATGTCATCACTTTTGACTGCCAGAAACTGATTTGGGTCTAACGGCCAGCGTTTAACACTTAACGCCGTCATAAAGTGCCGGGGGTCAAGAAAAATTCTAAAACATTGCACAACAGACACAAAATGAGCAAAAAGTGCGCAGCTTGCCAGATTTGCTTTTAAAAAGCGCGCTGGGATTGAAATTGGCTCCGAGGCCAGAGCCAACTTGCTATGTAGTCAGACCCCAGCACCAGCTTTATCATCAGCCCCAGCCCCAGCCCTAGTCCCAGCCATTCCGCCATCCAGCCACCCAGTCCCATGCCCAAGCCACAGCACCAGCAACAGCAAAAGCCTCAACCTACCAATCCTCAATTCCCAGCAACAGTGACTGGTCCAGAGCATCCCATTCATGCACACATACTTACATACTTCACTCCGCACAGTCAGAGCGCACTTACAAATGCGCTTTTAACTTAAATGACAGTCCTAGGAGGGGCCGCTGGCTGCTGGAACCCTTAGTACACTTCCTGCCTGTTTAAGATCCCGGGCAAAGCTCAGCTAAAAGAAGAAAGTAAATACGCATTGTAATTTTTTATTTTGAACGCTCCACGCAGCTGGCCCCTCCACTTTCACATGTATTACAACAATTTGATGTAAATATTGTATTAGTTGAGCCAAAGTGTTGAGTAAATTTATTGGCAGCACATAAATCGTTTTCTGAATGGACGATGCGTAGGCGATGCCACACCCGCTGCCATTTGACAAACTTCCACAGGGATTGTGTGTGCGGCCACTTGCCACGTAAAAAACGAGTCAAGGTCTAGGTAAATTTATGTTCAAAAGATTACTGTTCGCTTTCAAGAATTGTGCACAATGCTTAGGAATCGTTGTGTCTACACAATTGCTAAGCCAACTTTACTTTTTATAGATATACGAATTAAGTTATAAAAATAAAATATAGCATTACAATTTGGTGGAAAATCTAATTTGAATGCCTTAGACTTGGATGGATGCTTGCATCCTTATTTATATTTTTTATATTCCAAAATTTCACAGAAAAACACGTTTCCACGTTTCTAAGCTTATTATCAGCAATATACAACTTAAACTCAATCTATAGAATATGTGCTACATTTGTTATTTATATTTTTTGTACACATACACCATAGTTAAATAGCATACTTAGCAGCATATAACTAGTCAATTTTTCCAAGCTTATTTTTTTCACCAGCCCAAAAGTATAAGCAACAAACTTCAATGAACTAAATTTTAAAATGAAAGGCAACCAATAGTTATTTAAGTTAGTTTTCACCCGTTGAAAGTCAGTAAATGGTAGTTTTTCATTTTATTTGTACGCCATCCAATAACCGATTGGCAGTCCCATAAATGTAATATTTAAATCCAAACAAAGTGCCTAATACGTTATTGGCTAAACGTCAATTTTAATTTACATAAAACATGGTTTTCTCGTGTTCAGCTTGGCTTTCTGTTGTTTAATTTCACTTTGTCTCATGCTATTTGGATATGTTATTTACTATTGCATGGAAGCTGAGAGCAAATAGATTGAGATAGAAAACTATTGGAATATATGTGTATTTTTTTTTCGATTTTTACCAGTATTCTATTAAAGTTGTAATATTTGTTGTATAAATGACTATCGACTTTCCTGACTACTTAAATACTTATCTGCACATTTTTAATCGGATATAAGGAAAGTGAATTTATGTTGGAGTGCACAGTATTATCTAGTCGATCATTAAGATGCATTTTATAAGATTTGGTATTTTAATTTAATTTATTTAATATATTTTAGTAAATGATAAAATGAAAACGAATCAGTTTTAAAAAACATTTTAAATTTTTATGAGATATTTTTGAATCTGTGCAAATTGCACTCAATAATTTAGATTGTGACTAATTGGATACTCGGCGCAAGCTTTCCTTATGTTGAATATATCCCAACGTTGAGTTTGGTTTCCATATGCCCAATGCACAAATATTTGCTAGCCATATACTACGAACTGTTGCCATGCCTTTGGACTTTGACATTTTTCATTTATCCATCTGCTTCTTTGGATGCTGTTGTTGTAGCTGCTATTCCTTGTTCACCCAATAACCCCATTTAAACTTATGTCAGCTGGAGCCAAATGAAAGTTTGCTCTTTTGCTTTGCCTCAATAACAGTCGACATCAGCAAACAAAAATGTTGCCATTAGTTAAAGTTGGCTTACTGTATCCCATTCCCATACCCATCCCCATCACCATCCCCATCCCTTTCCTTTTCCTTTTCCTTTTCCGTTTTCTTCCGTTTCTTTTTCGGTCCGACCGAGTCCCATAATAAGTTTGGAGCGCAACTTTGTACAGTTTTTGAAGTGCAGCTAATAAGAAATGCGTGAAGTGTTTCTCCAGCGTGTCGGCCAAGTGTATTGAGTGTGTGCGGCTGGTGTAGTGACGTGTGTGTGTGCGTGTGTGTGAATGTGCTTCTGTATGTGCATGAGAGTATATATGTGTGTGTAAATATTTATTTTGAAACTCGTCAAGTTTTGCGTGCGATTGGAATCGAAATTGGGCTTTGGGGCAGAACTCGAAATCCGACTCGCAATTCCACACTGCACACGTTTGCTCGCTCTTTTGGTCAGCTTTCAGCTTAAGACATTTCATACCCCATACTTTGCCCAGAAGGAATCTGCCTTATTGTATATATAAGCAAGTTTTTTTTTTTAAATAGTAAACTGTATTTTGTCGCTGAAATAATGAAGTGTATAATGCAGTACATACGAGCATGGCCTAAAGTCAAAAACAAATAACACAAAACAATTGTCTTGCATTGGAGAACAGTGGCGATTAACTAAGCTGTGGAGCAGTCTAGAGTATTTTCGTGTCGAGCATTCGAAACAAAAGCGATCTTTCGAGTTGTACTTACTTAGTATTGGTTTCTTGTCAATTTGCTAAAATGAATTTGAACAACAATAAAAAACTATACTAGTGCCCTAGACGAGAATGCTTCACTAATAGATACTCTGCACCCAGCCCAAGCATACATTCGCAGTTAGATAGATTCACAAAAGCATATAAAAGATATTTTAAATATTAATTCCAAAATGTAAGCCTACCTAAACTTGAAGTTTTTACTTATACTCTTTAAAATGTAAGCATATCATTTTTAAACTTGAATTTATTAGTTCTTCGCTAATTTTCTGTAATATTGCTGTTGTCGACAATACATTTGGTATGTTTGACTATGTGTGTTTTTTATGTTTGTTGGTTGAATGAATTTGTTTTTAATCTGGTTGGCAGACATATGGCTGACCAACTCGAAATTTGCTGTTTCAGTTTTTATTTATATTTTGTGTTTAAGCCAATGTGTATTTTTTAAAAACAATTTTAAGTGGATACAGGGTATGAAGATACTTTTGCGTGTTAGTGTATTTGTGCATTGTAAAGGTACAATTAGTTGAACATGTTTCAAGTGAGTTGTACGTTCTTCGGATTTAACACCCTGATACACTTTTTGCAAGACTCTTTGTGTTTCGTACTTGCTTAAAACCACAATTTTGTATTTGCCTTCCACTAGGCGTGGAGATGCACTTACCTTGATGTTCACATTTGAAAACAAAAAACTAATTATATAAAAATATATAAAATAAAAAAAAAACAGCTAAATAGAGGCTCAATTTCATTAGGGTTAAATGAATTGTAATTTTGTCATCAATTTTAATCTAAACGATGCCAACAATGCTTACTTGGTTTATACTAGTCCTAGTTGAGTGTCATGTGGGCAGTTTTCTAAAGCACTTTCGCTTGAACTCAGCTGGCCAAGTGTGCGATGCCTAAAATATCTGCTTCGAATAGCTTTCCAGCTCAGATATAATATCATTCGCATATTATAAAAATCCTACAATTTTAAAGCGAAAAAACTTGCATTAGTGCCCAAGTTCAGCGACTCCTTGGCGACTGCGATCACATTTATGCCGTTTGAAAAGGTAAGACAATAATTAAAAGAAAAACATAAAAAATGATTTAACTAAGGGCAACGGCTTCCTTTCTTGGATCTATATGTTGTACGTATATACATATGCACATAAACATATCCATAAAATTATAAATGGTATATTTGTATATCGAAGTATCTTGAAGTCATTTTGTCTCTTCTGTAGTAACTTTAACTTTCAAGATGAAGAACTTTGCCAATCCAAGGACCATGTTTAAGTCATGCTCCAACAACGATGATTTCTCTACTCAGCCAGTCAAGAGTGACTCGATTAATAAGAGTTGCAACAAGATGGTCCCGAAACCGGTCTCGCTCAGCGGCAGCTACAAGAGCAACCGGAATGCTGAATGTCGCAGCAACGATGGCGAAAACGCTTCCTCGCAAGAGTCGAGGGCTGCTTTGCATGTGGATGGGTACACAGCTGGTATGGATTATATTATGCCATTGGGACGCAGCGATCCCAGTGATGGAGCTGGAGCGGTTATGGACAGCATTGAGCCAGTGAACGACAGCAGTGAGACGGAGCAGTTACCAAGTGAGCCAAGTGAGCATCATCCATTGCAAAATGAGTGGACGCTATGGTATTTAGAGATTGATCGCACCAAAAATTGGGAAGAAATGCTACACGAGGTTTTCACTTTCAATACGGTCGAGAACTTCTGGAGCCTAATTCATCATATTAAAACGCCGTCGGAGATCAAAATGGGCAGCGACTATTGCCTGTTCAAGAAAGGCATACGGCCCATGTGGGAGGATGAGGCCAATGTGAAGGGCGGGCGTTGGGTAATCAACATCAACAAGTTCAATAAAAATGCTTTGGATAATGTCTGGTTGGACACCATGATGATGCTGATCGGCGAGAGTTGTGAGTACTCGCAAGAGCTGTGTGGTGCTGTCGTCAACACACGAATCAAAAACAGCAAAATATCGATATGGACAGCCAATGGGAGCGATGAGGCAGCCGTTCTCGAGATTGGGGGCAAGCTGCGCGATGGCCTGCACATAGATAGCGCACAGGAGCTACGCTATCAACTACACACGGACAACATGGCCAATACGAAGTCTGTGGTAAAGACCATTTACACATGCTAGAGTTCAGGCAACTTCTGCACTTAACAATTATCTCATAATTGAAATCTACAAACTGATTTGGATGTTAGTCCTTTTCCTTACACATCATACAAGTATAAGAAATACAACTTTACCAGTCTTGATTATAATTCAGAAATTCCAATTAAGACCAACATTGTTAAGTCTGCTAACTCAAATTCATTTAATATAAAAAATAAACTAAAATTAAGTTCGCATGTAATTTATATAATGTTATTTTGATTTGTAGATATTTTGCAAATTAGAATATAATTATATTTAATATCAAGAACCTTATATGTACATATACACACATATTTAAATTGCTTTACACCTCCCACTTGTGAAGAGACAAATAAATAATGAACAATTAATAATTTAAACAAAATTAATACAAGTTGCCTTCAAGTAAGTCCGTCTTACCAAAATTGTTGGCATCCGCCCAACGATGGCCAATATGGAAAAGAATACATCTTATATGCCTAATGGCAAGTGGCAAAGACCCAGGGAGCGAGTCAAAGAAAATAGTTACATTCCAGTGGCTATCTGGAGCAATGGAAATTTATATTATTTCCAGGTGATAGATTAAAAAATTAATTATGAGAAAATATTAATGCTTTAAAGAAAATCAATAATAACAACTCCTCGTGGTTTCAATTGTTGAACTACTCTTAATAAGTAAAAAGCAGTGTGTAGAAATCATGGAACATAAAAATTGCAACCTTTTTCCGCACAGTACAAGTCAATCTGGATTAAATAAGGACGAAATCTTATAAAATAATTGATAAAACGCTTAAGATTTTGTACTGAAGCAGGCGTAAATTGTAAATCAGTTCAGATTGTTAAGAAGTTAAGTGTTGAACCCAAAAAAATGAAGTAGATCATGAATTTCAGCCAAAACTTGGGCTGAGAAATGCACTTAAAATAAATTAACATCGATTCTATCAATTGCCTGCCAATTGCAAAGGAGCTATTTATTGAAAATCAATATCATCAATATTAAGAGAAAGAAAATGATAACATTTCGCATGTAAGCAACAGCTGATCAATAATGATGCGTTGGCAGGACCATTCGCATGGTGACCCAGTTAGCAGTTCTGGCAGCACTGCAATTGACGACGTGCGTAACGAAAAACATATTTTGAATAATTTGGCGGCAACGGCTTATGAAAGGTCGTGTTGTGTGAAAATTAATTGATAGAAATAAATACCTAGAAAAGTGCGCTATAGAACCCGGCATAGCATATTACTTAAAACATAATTTGAGTATTTTTGCGTCTTCCCAACACGTAGCGGCTGTCATAACCAAATTGTGCCAGGGCGATAACACCGTCCAAGCAATCAAATTGTGATCGTTTGCAGTGTGGCCAGTGCCCTTCCCAGTGCTCGAAGCTGCACAGTTTGTCGCTTCGAGCGCGACAAGCGTATTACAGCCATTAACAATTAACTTGCTGTCAACCTGTAGGTTCTGGAATAGGGGGAATATAATAATATAATAACATAGAGCGTGCACGTGCTGCGCAACAGCCTCTTTAAATGCGGATCAGCGCCAAAGTCCCGGACAATCAGCTGTTGTTATTGCAGTGCACTGCGCAAACATCCAACATCGGATCCTGCTAAACTTTGATTATCTCCAACTGAACAACCGTTGTTAACCCTTTAGTTGGTAAGTGTGGTGTGCTATGTACATAAATGTATTTAATATCAGCATTTATATTGTCTAATGCGTTTTGAAGCTCACACGGCAACGACATCCGTCTTCAGGGCCTGTCGACTACGATGGACTACATGCTCAGCTGTTTTGTTCTGCAAGTAAAAACAAGAAGCAATGAATGACCATATAACAGATGTGGCATACCATGACATCTGTAAATACCTGCATAATTTAGTTAGCTCAATTCAAATTCACACCTATAGAGCCCATGCATATTTTATACTCAATTAAACGCTGCTATGTTTGGGATTCAATATTAAGAAATCATATGTACATACATATGTATATAGTCTAATGCCTTTGTCGCACAAGGCATAACATTGAATGTTATTTGATCTAAGTTGAATTTATGGAGATAGATTGAATTGGTAGTAATTAAGTATCATTCCACAAAACGAACTTAAAATGAGTGTAAGAAAATAATGAAAAAACAACCAAGTCAAACGATCATTAAGGCGTATATCAATCACTAATTATGGATTAAAATAGCTTAATGGGCTCCTGATATAAATATGGTTTTGCATCTTTAATAATGTAAAGGCATCGAATATTAGTCTTTGCAGGTTAACATAAAGCAAGCGAAACGCATAAAACATATTAAAGTTATTAATCGATAGATAGATAATTATTAATCGATAGATTTAAGATAATAGATTGATAAGCAATTTCCTGAGTATCGCGACCTGAAGTATGTACAGTCAAATAAGGAATGAGCAAATATACATTTAAACACAGTTAATACAGCGCCAAGTGTGCGCTGCCAGATATATCAATGCCAAAGTCAACTCAACCAGCTCACATATAATATCATTCGCATATTATAAAAATCCTACAAATTTAAAGCAGCAAACTTGTATTAGTATCCAAGCTTAGGTACTCCTCGGCAATTAAGATCACATTACATTTTGTTTGGAAGGGTAAGACAATATACCATAAATATATATTGTATATTTGTATATCGGAGTACCTTTAACTTTTCAAGATGAAGAACTTTGCCAATCCAAGGACCATGTTTAAGTCATGCTCCAACAACGATGATTTCTCTACTCAGCCAGTCAAGAGTGACTCGATTAATAAGAGTTGCAACAAGATGGTCCCGAAACCGGTCTCGCTCAGCGGCAGCTACAAGAGCAACCGGAATGCTGAATGTCGCAGCAACGATGGCGAAAACGCTTCCTCGCAAGAGTCGAGGGCTGCTTTGCATGTGGATGGGTACACAGCTGGTATGGATTATATTATGCCATTGGGACGCAGCGATCCCAGTGATGGAGCTGGAGCGGTTATGGACAGCATTGAGCCAGTGAACGACAGCAGTGAGACGGAGCAGTTACCAAGTGAGCCAAGTGAGCATCATCCATTGCAAAATGAGTGGACGCTATGGTATTTAGAGATTGATCGCACCAAAAATTGGGAAGAAATGCTACACGAGGTTTTCACTTTCAATACGGTCGAGAACTTCTGGAGCCTAATTCATCATATTAAAACGCCGTCGGAGATCAAAATGGGCAGCGACTATTGCCTGTTCAAGAAAGGCATACGGCCCATGTGGGAGGATGAGGCCAATGTGAAGGGCGGGCGTTGGGTAATCAACATCAACAAGTTCAATAAAAATGCTTTGGATAATGTCTGGTTGGACACCATGATGATGCTGATCGGCGAGAGTTGTGAGTACTCGCAAGAGCTGTGTGGTGCTGTCGTCAACACACGAATCAAAAACAGCAAAATATCGATATGGACAGCCAATGGGAGCGATGAGGCAGCCGTTCTCGAGATTGGGGGCAAGCTGCGCGATGGCCTGCACATAGATAGCGCACAGGAGCTACGCTATCAACTACACACGGACAACATGGCCAATACGAAGTCTGTGGTAAAGACCATTTACACATGCTAGAGTTCAGATAATTTCAACTCCAATGATGCCAGTTAAATTTGCTGTGAAATCCGTTCTTTTAAATTGATTTAGCTCTTTTGGGGTTGTTGACTGTCAAAACTAAAACCAAATGGTTAGTTATCATACAAATTCCATGTTCCTTTCTATATGTAAATAGTTATAAACAATTGAAGTTCTGCTAATATAGAGAGTATATTTAAATCTGTCAATAAATTTAAATATATTTTCTATATTAACTTTAACTTCGATTATCTTATGTCCAATTATAGAAACTTTAACACTTCATTTATTTAATTACAAACACGCAAATTGTTCGCAAAGTAGACGATTGAGTCAGCAAGAAATGTACAAGTTCTATATATGTTTGATAAACTTCTTACAGGTAGAAAAGTCCAACTGCAATTAGTCTGGGAACAGCGTATTACGTTGTCGGCTATGCTTGACGGTTCTTACTTGTTGTTGTTGTTTTTTTTTTGCTTCGTTTGGCTTGTGGTCAATCGGACTACTCCGACTGCTTGGATCTGTTAGGGGTCCACGTAGTTGGCTGGACTTATTTGGCGCACGGCTTCACAAAACTTGGCCCGCTCAATTGTTTGATTTATTGACGTTTATTGGCAGTTGGCATTTTATTGTGACTATTTTGTTTGCCGCATAGAGCCGTCTGTGGGGGAGCAAGTCAGGTGGTCCCGCCACATGGTTTCCAATGCTTATTCTAGCGACGCACCCCCCTCTCCTCCGCGCACACACACACACAGACCCACTTTGAGGTATTGGCCACTTGCCTTTGTTGTTGCTGTTTCGTTGCCTAGCACTGGAACGATGACCAGCAGGCCACGGGTCACTCGCAAGCCGTTAACCATTTTTCTTCCATTTGATTGGCTTTTTTCTGCTTTTCATTTTTTTCTATGCTTTATTCTTAATGTTGGTTTTGTTGCCTTTGGTTTTTTTGTTCGGTTAACAATATGTTTTTGTATACATTGCCAATGAGAAACATTTCCATCAAACATTACTCAACGGTTGTTGTCGAATCCTGGAAACTGTCAATTGCATATTGACCTACTGCTAACTTGCCTTTAAATTACATCAACAGCTTCATGCGATTCAAATCAAATCGCATTTCAGTCTCCCATGAGCAGCTGTATAACGGCAAGAGCTGAATTAAAATTCATCACCAATGAATTTTGAGCTTACCAAAATGACAAAAAAGCCTACAATGTTGCAGCCAACTGCGATTGCTTTGTCGGCAGCGGCTTGGCCAAAGGTCACGGCGATATTGTTGGTGCCATAAATATGAATGCTGCTTCTAAGTTGGGAGAGCTCTCAACGTATTTGGCATTGATTTATAGCATTTAATTTCATTTTATTGCATACACACGGGCTGGTAGCAGTAAATTAGTTGTAATTGCGTCCTCGTCCTCATCCAAAAAGAAAAACTTGACTCAGAAATTGATTAAAACGCTTTAATCGACAAGCAATCTTTATTGCCTCCGCCTGAATAACCAAATATATAAATATATACATACATACACGTATGTGTATTGGCTGGCATATGCCATAGCCATATACAGCTTCGATTCGATACTTGTTACACGTATGTTTATGTTTGTATGTCTAAGCATATTATCCAGATTGCATAGCACTCGGACATAAATTAATTCAGAAGATGTTTGTTTTTTTTTTATAAATATTTAAAGCGGCTCTTGCATGCCCATCCTTTATTATTTCCCATATCTTGACATTCTAAATTCACAAAGCACTTACGGTGCAAACATTTTTGCGATCTTGGGTTTGAGGGCTTGCCAACCCTTAAACCACTCGTTTCTTGTTGGAAAAAAAAAAAATACAAATAAAATAAAACCACATACATATATGTTTAGAGTAGTGACTTCAAGTGTAGCACAAACGAAACCGTCACAGAGCCCATTTTGACGTGCTGAAAATCGAAAAATATGCAAAATATATGGCGTAGACGGTGAGGCGCAAAGGGGAAAAGCAGACCATACACAATTTCAACAATTGGCAGCTCTACTACCCCATCCATTCGAAAAGTGGAGCAAAAGAAAATGTACCTGTAAGCTGCCAACTACACCCCAGACAGCGCCAGCTAACGGGTCAGAATCTGGTGGGCCCCACAGGTGGCATTTGTGTTGTAAAACGTCGATTTACATGCGTGTTATGTGCTAGCTAAAGGGCGGTGCTGAGCTGCCTCTCAGTGTGGATGCCGCTTCTGGCGCTCAGCGTATTTCAATTTATTTATTTTTATTTGCGTATGCAAAATAGTCGGCTTGATTTTGGTTAAACACACACACACACACACACACACACACACACACACGAACACAAACGTGCACACACTTAGTGAGAAAGTGCTTTTCCATTTGCGGCAAGGAGTGACAGAGGTGTATATATACATACATACATACCTACATACATACATACATACATACATACATACATACATACATAGATATGAAACAGGAGTGACTTAGATGACTGCTAAAGTGATTGTAGTCTGTACTATCTTAAAGCTGAACCGGCATTAAATCTCGTATAAGTAATACAGAACCCGAGTGGAATAAACAATTTTAGTTGTCTAAAGTTGTCAATTATAATACAAATGAGCAATTAATTTTTGTATTTAGCAATATGTGTTCGCTTTAAATACTCTCCTTATTAATTCAACAGCTTAACTATAAAATTATAGAATGAGTTTATATTATGGTTTCTGGAACACACAGTAAATTATTTGATATTCTTGCTTACAAATTATGGAAGTTTAAGCAAAGCGGATAACAATTAACTTGAATCATGCAATACGATATATATATATATATATATATATATGTATAGACTCTTAACTCTCTTGCAGTCCCTAAGCAACAATTGCCAGATACAATTTCCAGAAGCAATTGACAGATACCCCATCAGGATGGGTGTAGTGGGTATGGGGACTCGGGGCAAGCCATTATTACAGTGTTGGTTAGCGCATAAATATAAGGCGAGGTCGATGTCCTTGTCGTCATTGATATACTCCTGCCTTGCCTTTGTCGTTGCCTGCTGTCAATCATGCGTTGGTGTGATTACCTTTTAGCCAGTAATGACCGGTGACCGGTGACCGCTGGCCGATGAGCAGTGGCCAGTGACCTGTAAACTGTATATTGTAACCTGTGTAACCTGTTTCTGTCAAGCCCCAGGTTTGAGTTCAGTGTGTAATTTGCTTTGGCCATTTCGACCAGTCAATCAGCAATGTCCAATGTCCAATGTCGGCTGTCCAATACAGTTGACAAATTTTCGTTTCGGACAAACTGGCAACGATAAATGTTTGCGAAAATGTATTAAGTTAATTCGTCGTTGCATATCAGATAGCATTTTTACTCGTCGGTCCCGGTCCCCGTTCCCGTCCACATCTCCATCTCGATGCGCAATGTGCAACGTGCATCGAAATTGGTTGAGTTCAAAATGCAAATGTTGAAAATTACTAGATCGAAAGAAATGCAAAACAAATTAGAATGTGCTTGATGAAAGGGCCAATCTCCTGCATCCCATGGCCAAATATATACACATATAATTCTCAATAGAAAAACTTCACTTTTCAATGCCTCAATGTCGATGGCTGCGTAAATTAAGTCAATAAACAACAAACCGAACATAAAATGCCAGTTGCACTTATAACCTTTTTCGCCCTTTTAAGAAATTATTAAAAATTTATTGCCAGAGTCAGAAAGCAAACGCATTTTATTTTATTTCAATACTGAGCTGCGGGAAAATAAAATGTAAAAGTTATCGGTCAATGAATTTATTAATATTATACATGCATATTTTAGTGCCACTGCTTGCCTATTTTTATACATCATATGCATATGTATAGGTAGATATGCTAAATCATGCACAAGGACATAGAATATGAAATAAATAAATATTTAAATATTTGGAGTTAGGAAAATAAAGATGGAAAAATACATATACGCAGTGGGTTTGGACACATAAGTTTGCATTAGTTAAATAAAAAATCAGAATTCTGTATTATTGTCTGGGGGTTAGCAAAACTGGTTACACACAAAACTTAAGCAGCCTTTCCTAGGGATGGTTATGTAATCGCAAATTTTTGCTATGCGCGTAATTGGCCAATTGACCGGTCAGCTGCAGTTGTCAGCCAATGTGGTGGCACTGACGATGTTGTTGCTGCGATAGCGTTATGCCATGCCGCAGACCAAACCAAACCGAACTGAACCGAACCGAGCCATTTGCAAATTAACATCAGATCCTGGCTAAGGGTCTCGCCAGTTTGGCTGCCAACCAACCGCAACATGAAAATCCGATGCCAATTGAAAACGGGGCTGGCCAATAAATCGAAGGACGTCAGCTTTGTATGACCCCAAAGTCCAGCTATTACTGTTGCTATTACTGTTGCTGTTGCTGTTGCTGTTGCTCTTCGTTTACAAACTTCATTAAGGACAAATTAAATGGATTGTTTTGCCCTGATCAAGATAACTAAGCCGACGTGAAGCATTCACGTTCATTCCTGTCGCATGTCCCAGTTAAAGCCCTGTCCTGCTGCAAGCTTCCGTTTGTTTGCCAAAGTGCACTGGCAAATGTTGACATTCATTGTCGTTTCTATTGTTGCTTTTGCTGTTGCTGTTCCTTTTGCTCCTGCTGCTCCTGCTGCTGCTCCTTTAATGCGCTTCTATTCCCATACCAAGTCTGATGCTCAATCCTATTCTACGTCTTCGTCTCGTCTGTGGCGCATTTGTGCGCTGGATTTTGTTTTTATTATGATTATTTTAACTGCCAAGGCAAAGGCAAACACACAGCACAAGGATCCGTCTCGCTAAGCAGCTGGGCTGTGCGGCCATTGTGGGGCTGGGGGCTCTAGGATGGGGTAGCGTCGTGGCAAGTAGCGCAGCATAAAATGCAATTTTCACATGCCTGACAGCAGTGGCAACTGGCAACTGGCAATGGAAACGATTGGTGGGGGGCAAATGAATTTGGCGTCAGGGTAGCAAAAACAACTAAAAGCCAGTAAAGTGAAATGCAATAAAACAAAAAAAAAATATATATATATATATATATATATATAAATATATAAATATAAAAAAAAAGCGGAAGGGCAACAGCGGCATCTACAAAACGGTGACTGCAGCTGCGACTGTCTTGTCTTTTGGATGGGAGCTGCAAAATTGGTAAACGGCTACTGAGAACTGAACTGAAAACTGGCAGCTCGAGCTACAGCAGCAGCAGAAGCAGCAGTTGCAGCTGTGACAACGCTGCCTGTCAAGCAACACGCTGTTAACCCACACCACGCCACGCCACAGCACACCAAACCATTCCCCCATACAGTTTCGCATCCCACCAACCATCGCCTAGTCGGAACGCTATTGTATTTACAGTGCAATGATTCAAATTGTCGCCTTGGATTATGGATTTATTACGCGTCTCGTTTTTAGTAAGCTGCAAGCGACTGCAATAGTGCATGCTGCTCGCAATTACTATCAATGTAGCAACCAGACTGACGACGACAGACCAACACTCCTCCCCAACCACCCCCACTGACACACGCTTCTCCATTCTGGTGTAGTTTTCGGTTGAACTCTGCACTACGTGATACGAGTGTGTAAATGGGTGTGTGTGCCAACTTGACACTTAGTTTTGTGTTGGCGTCTGTTCTATATGTGACATCTCGAATAGAAATGCGAATATCTGCATACTAGTCAAATACAACCAGGGAACTATAACACACTTGAATAAATAATATATAAACTCTTTGTGTGTTCAATTCGAAGTCTTGAATCTCTCCGTAAATATGCTTTTTATTGTGCATAAAATGATAGTTAATATTTCAAGAAAAGAATATGTCCCATGCATTTATCTCCTATAATCTCTGAGACGTGAATAAAGCTAAAGACTTTAAAGTTTCATACATAATAATATACATATTCCGCAATATTCACCTGATTATTATAATTATTATTATTTTCCCATATTTTTATTACTATGCTTTTGAATTTTTAATAACACGTAATTAACTTTATCTAAACTAATTATTGCATTTTATTTCACTTGAGTTTTGCCCTTAAAATTAGAGTTTCCTTAATAACAAAATGGATTGTATTAACACATTTAATAATAATAATACAAATAATACAAATATGAAATTACGTAATAAATTATAGACTTGTATTGAAAGTGCAGAGTATCATAATTATAAACTACACATTTTAAAGCTCGTCAAAGTTCAATTTGTTTATTTCATGAATGCTCACAAAGTTTAGCCCAGAATCTGCAATAACGCCAAATAAATTTTGGGGGCCATAAATTGACCAAGGTTCCTTACAAAAATGTATAAGATAATAACAATAAGATTGTGCTTAGTCAGAAAATTTCACAACTGCCGGGTCGACCCTTCACCGGGCTCTTGGGTCCAACGAGCAATAATATTCAAAGGTACTGACAACGAAAATTGAGCAAACTCATGCCCAAGCTAACGCTTTATGCCACATGCACCATGCCGCATGACGCATGCCGCATACCATATTTTTGTGCTTATACCGTACTGGTGCCAAGGCCCCATCACAAATGCCTAAATGCGGCGACCAAAACATTTAAACAAACCATTTGAAAGCTTTTCGTAATTATTATTATATATTATGCGTTATTTGTGTACAAGTGTAATTGTTGTCAACACAAAAACAAAAGCAGATACAACATTTTGCAATATGTTGCAGCCTCTGAAATAAGTACGCTAAAAGTAAGTGTCCATCACTTTTGTCATGCAACATATGCAATCGATGTCAAAAGTGGCATATCTGTGTTCAACATTACTTAAAAATTTATCTAATAGTTTGTATTAAAATGTAGTCGAATTTTAGGCCGAAAATACAGTTGCAACCTAAGCAATTTTTGTATTTTGGACTTCAATAGCCATATATGAGTTTTATTTGGCATTAGATAAATATCGAATTACTCAAATTTCTTATAAAAGGCTGATTATGGCAAAGATTTATTTTACACATTTTACACTCGTCTAAAAATTATGTTAAAAATATTTTTGGAAAATATTTTTCTAAAGCGGAATGTTGTGTCTTTAATTTTTCTAAACTATTATTAAAACTATTTTAAAAAAAAATCCAGTCTGTTTTTATATGTGTGCACATAACTCAAACATTACATTTTTTTGTCAATTACAAAAATTTCGTATTTACAGATATCACATATGCAAACATTTAAGGATGTTTTTCTACGACGATTCGAACTCTCTGCCTTTTAAATTAGACGACCATTTTCAAAATTTTAGAAATCAGCTTTGCATTCGTGAAAAAAATAATCATTTCAAATTTTGAGTATATTTTTTAGCGAATATTTAGTGCAATGATGTAGAACATTGGGCAAGCCGAGTTGAGAATAATTATTCCACATCTTTTTTGGACACAAAGTCTTTTTAAAAACATGTTAGGTTTTTGAGACTGATACAATTAAGTAACCAAAAAACTTAATCTAAACTAGGCTTTTGTATTGCATGGGCAGAATTGGATTAAGATCAATTTACTGCATAATGTCTGCAAGGGTATTTAGGCATCGGCAAAAGCCACAAATCTAACTAATCATTCCATATTGTTGTTGTTGTTGTTGTTTGATGTCGTTGTTGTCACTGCGTTGCGAGTAAATTGCCGTTGACAACGCTGACATTTCAAATTTAGACGTTGCCTGACTGTTGACCGCACATAACAAAGTGCTGTTTGTGTGCCACGGCAAGTAAGGCTGAGACCCCGACCTCCCGCTGCCACAAATGGCATCACTCGATGCCCCTCTCACCCCACAAAGCCCCTTCAATTGGCAGGCAAACAGCCACAGCAAATAGCCCACAACTCAGTCACTCACACATTTTTTGCTAAATTTTGTTTATTTTGTTAATTGTCATTGTGGTCGGCTTCATCTCCGTCTTGGTCGCAGCCGCACATAAAAAATTATGTAAAAATGTTAGAAGAATTTCCGTTTGGCAAAAACGTGTTAAAATAAAATGTTTATGGCATAGCATCTCAGCGTTGTCGTGCAGTCAACGGAGCCAGGGGCCAGTCATCGGGGGCAAGATTTGGGGGCATGGCAGCAGCTCGACCTGCACAAAGATGCAGCAGCCGCCACAATGGAGTTGAAGGCGTCACAGATTAATTAACGTCTCTGCGATAAGGCACGTTGCACTCAAAAGCAGCCCGCTGCCGATGTTGCCTCATCCAAACACCCAACGAAAATCCCATGGCCGTGATAACCATTTGGCTTCACCTGAAGCTGGCGCATTTGAAAACCCCTCCAAATGAAAGGGATAAGCTCCAACAAGCTGCACTTATCACTCATCTCGAACAGTGGCTAAACAAATTTCAATTCTTTTGAAATATTATAGAACTTTAAATGAATAAATGTAGAAAAACAAGAAATTACTCTTTTCTGAGATAGTAAAGCTCAACACCGGAAAGGCTTTCATCTTCTAGACCCATTATAATAGAGGAACTCTCATTAAAGAGCTGTTTGGATAATGTCACCCTTTTTCACACTGAACCTATTGAAAATGGGTAAAATGGACGTATGTAACCGGCAAAAGGAAGCATCTCCGGCCAAATAAAAAATATTCTATTCTATTCAAAGGTATTATGGATCAGGATCAACAGCCGAGTCGATCTATTGTATCAGTCAGTCTGTCCGTCCGAATTCAAAGACTGTAAGAGCCAAAGAACTGAGATTTAGGATATATATATTATAATTACAAACAGGTTCAGGTTATATCGTAGTCGACCTCGCCCGACTGCGTTCTTACTGTGTTTTTTTTTTTTTGTTCTGTCCCTTTTGCAATTAACAAAAGTAATCGAATTTTGAAAATTACATAAAAATACGTGTCGAATAATTTTTTTTCTATACAACACGTAAACCCAACAGTGGCTTTGGTCAGTTAAGGCCATGATTAATGAGAGCAATATCCATGGTATGTCCACAATATGGCTGAATTAGTTGGGCTGCAACTGCCTGAGAACTGTGGTAAATCGCGGCGCATGCTGATTTATGTAACATATCGCGAACAGAGCGACGGGAATAGGGATATACGAGCAGGAGAGCGCTACGGCTCTCGACTGAGAAATGACGTCTAGACGATTTTTGTTTTCGGCCAAAACAATGGGACTCAGCAGCAGCAGAAGCGGCAGCAACAACAAAAGCATCAAGTACAAGATTGCCAGCATCGTATTAAAGCTTGGACGGTTGCATGAATTTTAGCCTCTACTGCCTGCCTCCTCTGTTGGCAGCTGTCCATTTCCTTGGGATGTTTAATTTTTTATTTCTGCGCTTTTTTCAGGTATTGTTTTTTCTTTCTTCTTTTTCTGTTTCTGACATTTCGCTTAATTTTCGTTGGCCTCGGCTCTTTTTTCGCTGTATTTTGCCGTCCAGCTAACTAAATACCTGTATAAATATTTTATTACGCAAATGAAACAAGCATTGTTTGCATTTTATTTGTATGCTTGGTAACCGTGCCACATCCTGCAACAGGATGGCGCCGTCTCCAGCAAACCACTGCGCCATGTCCAAGAGCGTCCAAGTCCTGCCTGGCTGATTCTGCTACTGGTGCTGCTGGTGCTGCTGCTGCTGCTGCTGCTGCTGCTGCTTTTGACCAAATGAAATGGCCACATAAAGGTGACGGCTCTGCCGACGGCGCGCCCAAGGAGAAGCCGATGAGAGCACGTGCCGTATCCTGGCGACATTCATTTGCATGCTGCCTGCAAGTGGAATTGAGAATGGTGAATAGGAGGAGGAATGTTAATGGGATGGCGAATGGAGGACGGAGAACGGAGGACGGAGGACGGAGGACGGAGAACGTAGGATAGAAGATGGAGAAAGGGGCCACATTGACCACAGACACAGAGCAGCCACAGAAAGCATAAAGAAAATTCAAGAGAATTTCTAAAGCAAGTATACACATTTCTAACCAGTGAATAGAGGTGTGTGTGCGTGTGTATTTGAATGTGTGTGTGCCTGCGGGGGATGTCCTTAGTAGTTGAGTGTATGCGTGTGCATATATATATACACTATAACTAATCAAAGTGCGTTTTTGGATAACAGTGACTGCCAACTACACACTCCCGAATCGACTGAATGCTACGACATAAACACCAAACAATGAACAAGCTGACCGAATAGTTGCAATTCTCTTTTAATAAATATCTATCCATAAAATAAACTCAGTTCTTAACTCAAACTTGTTCACAGTGCATTGGAATTAAGGTTATTTAAAGTGAATGCAAGGATTGCAAAATACAGAATACACTCAACAGGCAAATAAAATAGAGGGAAATGGAAAAGAGAGCACAGACTGCACTCAAAACGTGTTAGTTAAGTTGCCGTTGAATGGAAAATGAAGAAATTTCAACAAAGTGCTGCGTGAATAAATCAAAAGTTCAAAATTGCACACGAAAATTGGGTGAAATGTGTTGAATTCATATTTCCATTTGATTGTTCAATGCAAATTCACACTCGAAACCAATTCGAGAACCAAAGACAATCCACTTAACTCCAGTACTCAGCCAACAAAACTGGGAAAACAAATTAAACATAATGCTTCACAGAGCTGGGCCTATTGGCCAAGTCAATGTGTTAATTGGTAGCACAACAACACATAAAAGAAAGACAAAAAGCTAGCAGATAGCAGATAAAAGACAGACAGAGAGAGAGAGACAGCTAATGAAGATTACTTCAACTTAACTTGAAGAGCCTCAGAGCCAACAGCCAACCAACATGGGAAATAGTGTGTACTTGTCGCAATAATATAATAGATTTGCGTATTGATTCGTTGAAACTTCGTGAAACTAGGCATCTGATGCATTGGATCATGGAACTGGCAGGACCTGGACAATGGAGTCGTCTGGTGTCCCGCAATGATCAAGTTACCTGTCCTGGCGTATTGATCTTTAATCGAACAATTGGAGTTGGCTTTCTTCAATTCCTTAATTAACGATCGAGTTAAGTTAAGTTAGTGAGCATACAATAAATCAAAATTCAGTTTCGCAACCAATGTGTCGCTGTGCGAATCTTCTTCCTGAAGGAATTGAAGCAGCCCTTCAAAATTCTAGTTTCCAGCAAATAGCTGCATCAAAGTCTGGAAGCACTTACAGCAATTACAGCATTCCGAATATAAACCTCATATAATTGAACCCCGTTCAGATTTTATTATCAAGTATTATGCACAGTTTCAAACTCCACAGCTGACTGTGAGTCTCTCCATGAAGGCGAATACTGAAGGAATTCTAAATATATCGTAATATAAAGGATATAAAAAACAAAAACACTTGATCTGAAACCGGCGAAAGATTTATTTTTTATTGTTATGCACTGCAACATTTTTTGTACAAACTACAAAATCTAGCTTGATGGGCTGAATCATGGCTACTGGGGTCTTTAGCTACATTATTGTTATATTAGCTATTAAGATAATTCTGTACATTTAAATTATTTTTAAAGACGGACAGTTGGTTAGTATATTAGGTGGGATCTTTAAAGAATTTTGTATATTGACCCTATGCGGACTAATAATAAGTAAAAGGAGTATTATGTGCAAATCAATGTAACAAGCACATCATACTCGATGTAATCTATGTTTATTTAGTCTTACAATTTTCTAACTATTGAAGTCCTTCGTCAGCTGTAATTAAATTCATATTAATATCTATATACGACGCATACTGGTCAACTGTTAAACACAAATCCAACCCAATACAATCCAACTGTTAGCAGCTTCAAATGATTTCAGTTCAAAGTGTTGCAAGTCGTTGATAGAAAAATGTTATATCGAATCAAAAGGAAGAAAAAATAAAAATGTTTATGTCAAGAATGAACGACTTTCACATACTATGAACTCAGTTGTAGAGAATTTGTACAAATCCCAATATTTTTTCAGTAAATAGACGAGCACAAAACATCACTGTCCATAACTTTGATAGACTCTGAGTTCAATAGCTGGACTCGTTCGGTTCTATTTACATTCCTTTATACTGTTCGCTTTATTATACCCAGTTTTACGCATTGCACAGGACACAGGGTACAAAAAAGAAGAAAACTGAAAAAGGAACATTACGCATACGTCGCATATGACAGTTGGCCATCCATTTTATACTGTCGCTCCGGTTGCCGTCGCTTGCTTGTTTGCTTAGCAAATGATGAAAACCGACGGATTGGACGAGGAATGGCTAGTTGGCTTTTAAGTCGGGAATAGCGTTTCAGGAAGCATTCATCCACGGACTTTGCTTTTAGCTTTTGCCAGCTAAATAATCAAACAGCGAATTGACACAAAAAATTAGGCTAATGACAAGCTTGTTGAGTGAAAGCGACAACATGGCTAAGAGCCAAACCAAACAAGCCAATCAGTTGGGTATCTCGGGCGAAGTATGCTGGAATATCTATATTGTTTTCTAGATATATATATATATATATATATATATATATATATATATGTATCTGCCTTTAATTTAGTACTCTCTTGATGATTTGAGTGTTTATTCGATTGCTTGTGCAATTATTCATTATTATTTGTGTTGTTTATTTATTTATTTGTCTGCCAAGCGAAGTGACTTAACAGTTCATTCATTTGTACTTGAAGCTCTTCAGTTAATGCAACATTTTTATTTAATACGTGCGTTTATATGTATTTATATTTTTATTTGTATACTCTTCACGTTAATGATGCAACTGACTTCCCTTTGGGTCATGGTAAAAACACAAATCGCAATAGAAAAATATCGATGTTAATTGATTGGAAGAGCTAAAAAAAGCGTTCAAATAATAGCAGCAGCGATTTATCAGCCTTACTCAGTTGAAGGACGGCGCCCAGCATATTTTTTGGGCTTTGTCGTCGAGCAGCCTTAATGACTGCCACACAACAGCAGCGTGTGCATTTCTTGGCCATTAGCTGCATGCCAAGTACGAGGCAAGGCAAATGCATTTTCCAACTCATTTAATTCGTTTGATTGTCCTGCCCCATCTTATGTCTGGGCTGCATGGCATTCATATTCCTTGCCTTTAGACTTCCGTTTTCGATTTGCCCCACTCTTCTGCACGCCTGCCATCATCGTGCACACAAAGCCAACACCATTGCCACTGCCATTGCCATTGCCATTGCAATTTTCCAACAATTTCATTTTCATATATTTTTACTCTCTTTCTCAAAGTTTTCTTCTTTATATATAAATATATATATATATATATATATATATATATATATGTGCGCTTTGCTTGATTTTTCATGAATTTTGATCACCTAGCCGAGAGATTTAATGGCTCAGACTGGCACTGGACTGAAGCGCTTAGCAATCCACGCTCTCTCTCTCTCTCTCTCTATCTCTTTCTCTGTCTATCTCTCTCTCTTTCTCTCTCTGTTTCACTCACACTTAAGTGCTTTCAACATATGTGCATAAATTTCACACGTGGCAAGCCTGCCACGCCAGTCTTCATGCATTTTACATGCACAAAAGGATTTCCAGCTCAGCATCCTCAAAAGTCGGCTGTGGAGCATAAAATGCTTCAATACCCAACCAAAGTCAGTTGTTGATATTTTGTTTTTAACTTTACATCTTTTCCTGTGGCTGAAGATGCAGCTGCCAGATGGCAACTGGTGCAACTTGTTCGTTAATATGGCAACATTTAATTTTTAATCGTTGCATCCGACTTACAATCGCAGCAGCAGCAGCAGCGTTAGCGCTGACCACGTTGCAGCTCGTAACCCAATGCGTTACATATGTTTAATGAAGAGCGTTGCACGCACGAGCTGCCCCCGCCATGTAATTTCATCCATGCCATTGGAACTTCTGCACCCACTGCCATTTCCACTTGTCATTCCACTGCCATATCGACCGACAGTCCTTGAAGCCATAGTAACACCCACAGAATTCATCCACTGAAACTGATTTTTGTGGATGCGGAAAATTAGTACGTCTATATTCATGCAGAATCAGGTAAGTTTTATTTTAATTTGCTCTAGATAGTGTTCAATCCACTTAATCACTTTATTCTTAATTGCTTCTATATAAAATAGATTGGAATTTTTAAACTGTTTTTAAGTTCGGAAAAACACATCATTTTGCATATAGAGCACATCGTATATATTTAAAATTAAATTTCATCGAATCCATAATATTCCAACGACCCTTTCTAGGAATTCTTCACCCAATCGATTTATGTTTACTGTGTACAAAATAAAAATAAGAACAAAGTGCTCTGGTATATCTGGTAAGTATTCTGCAATTGCAACTGGAATTTTCTTGCAGCGTAGGTTGGTAAGCCACCTCTGACTGTGCACTCCACTGAATGACTCTCCTTAGGCTTGCACATATGCATTTAAGGCCTTTATATGTATGTGGCTACAAATATGTACATACATATACGTATCCGTATGTAGTTTCAGACGGATATGTATATGTATTCATGCGGATGGTTGCTGCAAGGCACTGCTCGGCTCGGCACGGCGGGGCGTTGCGCTTGCCTCTGATGCTGCGGCAAGTTATTATAACAGTTCATTGATTTTCAATTTTCGATGCATTTCATTGCAAGCGTTTTCATTGTTTGCCTTTCATGTCCCCGCCCCAGCTATTGAATTGTAGTCGGTACGGTGAAAGCGGGCCTACCCAAAAACTCCGCTCGCATTCATTCATAGGTCGTTTATTTTGGCAGCACTGAAATTAAAAAATATAAAAAAAAAAATAGGTAGAAGGTAAATTAAAAAATAAATATAAAAATTGGAAATGTGGAAAAAAGATATATGTTAACGATTTTCATTTGTGTGTGCGGCATTTTTTCAGTTGGTAGCTTAAACATTTTAGTGCACAGCATGGCAAAAGTGCTGTCGTAATTCTGATTGACTGCGACTTAATGTACTTCCATCTGAATGCATACACATACAGATCCGTACTAATATACAAGCCATTAGTATGGATCTGCGTATAAAGTATATGGCCTAAAGTATTGTCCAACAGGTTTTCAATTAAATAAAAGCAGGTGCATATTCTTGTAGGATTTGAATTTAACTGCTGCCTCTAGTTAAAGACAAGCAAATTTCTAATCCACCCTAAGAGGAGTATTCCAAGTATTCCGAGTATTCAAATTAAGTGGCTCTGGCTATATAGACACCAATATGCTCTGTGTATCGTCGGAATCAGGGTATAAGTATTCTCAGCATGGCTTATAAAACCACACACTTTGCAATAACTTTTAGCATATTTTTTCTTTTCCACCTGCTGTTCATGTCTGGTCAGACTTATGCAATGCCAATGGACCAAAATGAAAAGCGACTGGCTAGACGCCCATATATCATATGTTATTGACAGCTTATTATTTATTTAACAATTTAATAGCAACAAAAAAAAGTCATCTTATTGTCGCACATTTGGAGCAACATTTTTATCGAACGGCTTTTGTAAGTGACCGAACACTCGCTTTTTAGGAGGGAGCTGTGAGTAGAGTCTTGCGATTGGTCATGGCTAATTGGTAGCACTTTCCCGGCTCTAGATCCCAATTGTAATGACCATGACTCTGTTTTCTATTTGCGGATACTTTCAAATTTAGCCACACAAAGCCCATGTCACATTTGCCGCCAGACAACGATTGGTCATGCTATTTAAACGTCAACTGAATAAATATATATTTACTTGCGCGACTGTCCCAAACCAATTTCATAAATAATAATATCTCATTATCATTGCAATTAAAGAAGGATCTTCGTTGGTGTGCCAAGCTACACTACTAAAAATATTGATTTATCAAAAATCAATTCAGTCATCTTCTGGAAGTCTGGAAAGTATGATAAAATCACTAACATTATTACAATATATGTATATATACCCATAAGAATTAATTGTTGACAATGTTGCACGTTTCTCAAACAATTGCCAAATCTAATAGCATTGGAGAACTCAGATAATTGACTGAGTAACATTAGTTATAGCTAACGAGTCATTGTTACGAAATTTCTCATTATTAAAACATACAACAAAAAAAACAAATGTAGAAAATTGGTATTTCAAGCCAGTTGATATATTTATAAATTTGTTGTTGTGTGTTGTGGGTAATCAATGTCAACAAGTGGAATAAAATCATTTGGGTTTGGTTGAACAAAACAACAATTTTGTTCAGGTTAAAAGAAAACACAACGCAGAAGAGCCAATATTGGAATTATGGGAAACAGATTCGAAAAGCACGCACAGATGTCTTATAACATATCAAATATCAAATATCAACAATTATCTTTGTAAATTATAGTTTTAAGTGCACTTAAATTTTAAAAGAAAGTAATTAATTGGATTTTAAAAAAAATGTATCCATACTATAGATAACACTAATTATAAAAATGTAACTGAATTTAATAAAAAAATACTTCAAATATCTTCAAATATCTGTTTCGTATTCAATCTAACAATTTGTATACCACAAGTGATAAATCCATTTTGATTATTTATTTGCAAAACTGACTAACTTGTGTACTTGTAACTCATTATCTAGCATTACGATTATTAAATCAAGAATATTCTATACTTATTAAGGAATATCTTGCATTCCTTGTGGAAACACACACAATAACTCAATTAACGCGTTTTGCCACCCGTTTCGTGTCACTGAACAAAGCCACATTTTCAGGCACAGCTCTTCGCCTGCCAGCCTTTATTGCTGGCTTGGTATTATTCATTTGAAGGTGTGCCGATTATGATTGTTCTGCGTCCGCCTTTGAGCAAACTGCTTCAAGTCATGTTACTGAGAAGTGTGCTCGTTCCCTTTAATTATGTGCATTTTGTAGAACTGCTGTGTCCCCTTTAGGTGGTGCAATGTGCTGTCAAATGCACTGAGCCATTTAATTAGGCCAGCATACCCCCTTATCCATAAGTCGAGCTATATGTGTAAATATATATGTGGGCATTTGGATACGTACGAGTATGTGTAGGTGGACAGTTTCCTTTGTGCAATCTACAAACATAATTTGTTTCTTTAGGGGTTGTTGTCAGTTGCGCTGCACCATAGGGTCCATTATTAATTAAGTGACAGCACAGAGTTGGTTGACAGCAGTCGCTCCTGTGTTGGCAATGGTTGTTGTTTGGTTTTGGCCACCGTAACTAAGGGATCCAGCCCAATGGTGTCATCAAATTAACACTTTGTCGCATCTATTTCAATTTGCAATACCATTCGATATATTGCTGTTCCGTTGCTGTTGCTGTTGTCATTGCAGTTGCAGTTGCAGTTGCAGTTGCAGTTGCAGAATACTCACAGTTAGCGCTTTCTCAATCTAATTTTCGACTAGCTGACAACCAACATTTAAATGCTGCCACCGAGAACACATCCAATCAGCCCCAGCCCCAGCCCCATCCTATCAAATTGAAGAAGAATTGAGTGACCAGAAGCACAAACCGAATCGATTCTAAGCGGCTTATTTCGATGGACATTGTAAAATATTCGGTGTGTTAACCAAATTAACGAATAGCCCCCGGGTGTTGCCACTATCAATGCCCTGCAAATAGCAGACCACCATCCACATCAGCCCAGTCCATTGACCGCCCTTAGTTCGTTCAATACCCGCATTGAATTCGAGTTCAGCAACACCAATGCTAAAATGCATGGGGAAATATTTAAATATACATTGATTAAAATGAAAATACACATATGCATACATATTTGTAT
The DNA here is from genome assembly GCA_035042055.1 of Drosophila macrothrix. Classification (NCBI taxonomy): domain Eukaryota; kingdom Metazoa; phylum Arthropoda; class Insecta; order Diptera; family Drosophilidae; genus Drosophila; species Drosophila macrothrix. Next base: position 18,496,172 of record JAWNLX010000587.1, on the reverse strand, counting down.
ATTTTGCTCGTTATTATACCTTGATACCGAAAGTATCATAGCATATTGGTTTTGTGCAATGTCCACAATTCTCAAAAGCCTAAATCTCCCACAATTTAGGTGCTACAGTCACCAAACTTGGAACCGTCTCCAATAATAAACAAAAGCCTATATCTAGCGATATTTTACGCGGCAGACTTGAACGTTAGATTACTAAAGATCCACTTCAAGGATCACTCCCCTGTTCTCTGCCACATGTTATCAGCTGGTATCAAAGTGCTTCGCAGTCGGCTACGCCGGATTGTTTAAATTATTTAGGGTATTTTTGCATTTGCTAGCCAGTTTCCAATGCATACATGTATCAAAGATTTTATTTGTCGCAGAATAAAATAGAATACCATAGCTGTTATGGTAATATTTTGAAGCAATATAGTTATATATTTATGTGTTATATGCGACTAGCAATAATTCATCATAATTATTATTATTTATTGATGCTGTTAGCAAAACATTACAAAGTATTATTGCTGTTATGATTTTAATTTGTATTATTATTAATATAAACAACAATAATTCTTGGCCCATTCCCATTATTATTTTGGAAAATTGGCTTGACAACTTTATTAGTGGCAACATAAGTTCAACAAACTTGCTTCTGGAACAAATCGATCTCAAATCAATTCCAGTCAACTCTTCCCATATGTGTCTCAAAACAAATGTGGAATTCTTAAAGCTATTTCCAGTATATATATATGTGGCTATATGTGTATATATGTATGTATGTTCGACAATAATTCGTCAGAAATAGTACAAACAAAAGATTTTCGCATCACATTTTCTTGGCCGCTGCCAACTGCAACGGCAAGTTTGTGGCTGCCCCCCCGTCTGGCCACAATGGCACCCCATGGTCAACAGCCGGAGCTGGGAGCAACTTTAAGAGCTCAGCACCAAATTTGTGGCACACGAGTGATTGCAACTTCAGGCAGAAGCTGCCACTGTCCCTTTTACGGCGACCTTAAGCCACATAAGTCCAACATTTTGTCCACCCGCCCGCCCGCCCGCTCTCACCATCTATCTCTCTCTCTCTCTCTCTCTCACTCTCTCTCTCTGTCTCTCTGTCTCTTTCTGCCACTCGACTGTGCCCACAGCCTGGTACTCCGACATTCATAATGCATGAGGTCTGCAACACTGCGCCTTGCCGCCCTTCAGTGCCTCGGTCGAATTCGCAATAATTCAACTTTTGCCATCGACAAGTTCCATGCATAAAAAACTAAGCGTTCCATCATTTGAAAGCCGAAACTACCAAAAAGGTGCAACTTTTCTTTGTTGTTGTTGTTGCTGTTGTTGTTGTTGTTGTTATTGTTGCTGTTGCGAGCGCTTCACTTTTTCTTTTTTTTTTTTTTAAATTTCCACATTGCCCACGCTCGCCGATGCCAACACGCCCACAAAAATACGCCCCAATAATATTTTTCGAATGCAACTGTAGTTTTTGTTGTTGCTGCTGCTGTTTTTGTTTGCCGCATGTTGCCGTTGTTGTTGTTGTTGTTGTTGTTGTTGTTGTTGCTGTCTAGCTACATTTCGGTTGTTGTCGGTACGCAAAAGTTGCCACTGGCGTTTTTCAACCTACGACCTACTCCAGCAGTCCCCCCCCCCCACTCCTTGCCGCACCTCTTGTCTAACGGAATCTGTGTGTATCAGTGCATTGGATTTATGTGTATATATTGCGAGTTTGAAGTTAGTTTGGCAGCCCGCGCTTTTCTAGGGCAGAGCAATTGTTGCTGTTCCTGTTGTTGTTGTTGTTGTTGTTGTTGCTCAACAGGAGGCGGAGCAGGAGTAGCTGTAGGAGCAGTAGGAATAGTGGTCTGTCGCTGCTTCTTGGCATGGGAATGCGGTTGCACAACTGGCGGACGGTCTCATAAATTGCAGCCATGCTTATGTATCGCATTGCAAAAAGTGTTGCAACATCAACAAAAATAAACAACATCAAATTTTTGGCGGCACTGACAAGTTGCCACAGCTTTGCGCGCAGCGCGTACTAAGGGGCATGGCCGGCTATTTTGTATGGAATGATTTGTTTGGGTTATTCTCATTTTTGTCCGCTGCCATTGAATTGCTCTGATTGAATGCTGGCGGCCAGTGACTAAGCCATTTGGTCGCATCAGGGTGCGGGGAAGGGGGCTCGCGGAGAGCTGCACTGATTTTATGCTGATGGTGAACAGTGTCGCCGGGGATGACGATCCGATGAAGTATGCCCAGATGTGACAGGACAGCATAGTGAAGAAGACAGATTCCATTCATTGAGTTCAACTTAAATAACTTGTGGAAATAAAAAGCCGAAGCACTGAGAAAAAAAACGCAGAAATAACTTATATCTTTGGCACACCAACTATTGGATATCCTTGTAGACCGCTGAGTTGATCTTGTGGCATCCAACTTTTTGTGCGGAGTTCGCATTAGTTGAATTGGTTCAGTGATTTTCTTATCAAATTTTATGAATCTAACAAAACGCATATTTTATGAAATTATTCTGAATATCTTCTGAAAAATAATTGCTTTAATACGAGAACAAATTTATTGACCTGTTGTTCTTGTTGTATAACAATATTTTAGCCCTTTAAGTGATTTAAAGGTCAAACTATAGTTTGGGTATCAGAGTATAAATAAATATTTCATTAGGAATCCCATAATGGAGCCCATATCCAAAATAGTTTGCGCTGTGCTGGCATAAAAAAATTTAGATTGCTTTTTAACAGCAGAACATAAAACTAATGGAAAACCGTAGGCAACCAAAAAGAAGCAACAACAACAGCAGCCAGAGAGTAAATACGATCACACACACACGCATCTATATATATATATTAATATTATATATATATATATATATATATATATGTGTGTACATACTATATTACGTATATAATCGAACAAACTGTTATGCATATGAAAAATTGCGTTGGGAAATTTTAGCATATTGGCCCACCTTCTGCAGCGGTAGCTTATTCCGCTATAAAAAACACATGGCACATAAATCTTGCAGCCTTCGTCCCATTCGTGCCCCTGCAACGTATTGCAACCCTTAGCCCTGGCACCTGGCAAGTGCTGCTCTTGCGAGACGAGGTGCTAATGTTCCAGTGCCGCCTGAAGTGGCTGCGAAATGTGCGAGTTGCCTCCTGTGCTGTTCAATTTTAAATGTAATTTCTGCCACACCATATACAAGCGCCCTTAGCAACGAATCCAAGCCATAATTTAGTCCCCATTCCACATCCACATCCACATCCACATCCAATCCTGTCGCATACTCCTTTTTTTATTGGCGCGAAATTGAAAATTATGCGAACGCGCGTGTTTTTGGCAAAAGCGATTTATGCACTTAAATTGCCTGAATGTAAACGATGGAAATTATTGGAATGTAAACTAGCAGCCGACTTTCACATTTATGCTTATCAACAGTCATCGGGAAGCAAATATAATTTTTCGAAAATTATGAAAATGTATTTTCTGAAATTCAATTGGTTAAGCTCCACATAACTTTTACACATTACATATTTTATTTTAACCACCAATCGATATTTGGAGTTCTTCCTTTATCTAGCTTAAATTCATCTCGAAATACTAAATAATACAAAATTATGTATTGTAAAAACAAAATAACAAAATCAAAAAACACCATGCATAATTATTAATAATTAAAAAAAGCGCTTGCGTAAAATATAATTTAAGGGCATTTTGACAGTTTAAAATTGAAATTAAAACTGATCTTAATTAAAGGCTATTCAATATAATCCTTAAAAATCTTAAAATCTTTCTTTAATGCACGTGGAAAATAAGTTTTAGTTTAGGCGCAAACTACAAGATATATATGTATTTATTTGGAGAATTCGAAGGACTCGAAACATTATCATTATCATGCATGATGATGATGCCAGTGAGATGAATTGGACTCCATGCCCGCAAATTAGATCCGTAGTTAAAGCCATATATGGAGCAGTTTTGTGTCTGCTCTCCCATAAAATAAAATGCATCAGATCTTCTGACCCTATCAGATAAGCCTAACAGCTCATAAGAAATATCTTTTTAATGTTATATGAAGCATATAACCATATACCAGCTGAATTATCAAAATTCTTAGCATTAACATATATTGCATTAGTTAAAATACCACCTTTGATTGGTATATATAATATTATATATTGCATGACTCGATGCGATCGAAGTTCCATAACACATTTTCAACTTGCCTGTTGTCCACACGTCTATTATACAATTAGTTACCTGATTGTCATAAATAATCAGCAAATGTTGATTAAGAATTTGGAGGGCTTGCGAATATCAATAGGAATTCCGAACAATATGGAGCATAAATAAGTCAATATTTAATGTATATCATCAAATAAGTCGATGACAAATAATAACAAATGCCCAGCTGATAATCGTTGAAACAGTAAATTGTTCAACTCTCATAATGATGCCGTCAATTGATTCGATTTTCCCAGTGGGCATTGATCGTCAATCGATTGATTTCGTGATCGTTTCGGTTTTTGACAGCGATTTGCAGCTACTGCAGGCCATTTGCAGTTGCTGCAATATCGAAAATGCCTAAAAACTGTGCCCCATTAAGTGTTGCAGTTGCAATTGGTGGCAACACTTTGGCCAACGTGCTCGCAATTAAGCCAAGTCTAAAGCGAACGCCTCAAGTGCTGACGCGACCGAAAAAGGGCCAAAAACTTAGACGTTTGCAACACAAGTCACAGTCTCAGTCGCAGTCGCCGCCGCAGTCGCCGCCGCAGTCGCCGTCGCAGTCGACGTCAAGGTCTTTGTCTATGTCTGCGTCTGTCATTAAGATTTAGTGATCATCAAAGACCAAAAACGAACCTTTAACGAGTGAGGCAAATGGCAACACAGCGCCGTCAGTCACTCAGTCAGTCCGTCAGTCAGTCAGTCAGACAGTCAGTCAGTCAGTCAGACAGTTCGTCAGACAGACAGTTAGTCAGTTAGTCAATTGGTTAGTTAGTCGGTCATAGCGCTGCAACCGAAAAGTGCATGGAAGATTAAAGTTATTTAATCGGTGGCTCTCCAATTGCAACAGCTGGCTACAAGACATTTCAAATCAGAGCGATGATCATTATTTCAAGACTGTGTCTGTGTTCGTGACAGGCAGGTTCATCTGTACCAATTTTCTGTACCGATTTGTAATCATTCGGCTCAGCTTATTTGTTGGCTGATTAATCCCATAGCACAACAACAATAACAACATCAACAATGCAACTGCAATTTGACATATCATTGAGGAAGCACTACACAATTATGACTATGATGGGCTTACTCTATTTAATTTGTGTTTTTGTTTTTGTTTTTGTTTTTGTTTTTGTTGTTTTTTTTTTAATGTAGATGGATGGATTTTGTGGAGCGGGGGAATTGCCCAATGCAGGCGGCATCAATCAGGCCGCCGCCTCTTGCGCTCTAAATAATGCTGTTCGCATTATTAAATAGAGAGAGTGCTATTAAACCTGGTTAGGGTTGGGGGATGTTTGGTAAGAAATTGAGGAGGCGCACAGCAAATAGATGATTGCCCTGACCTTATTGGATGGCACAAATAGCTTGCTTCGCGTACTCTATTATATAATAATAATATAATATAAATTATATTATTATGGTCTTGTAAAAGGTTTTGCGGCTGAAAACTGTCAAGTATTTTAAGCAACTTTCTGGAAAATTAGATGAGTTACCCTCAGCGTCAATAGTATGCCGATTTGTAATTGTACTTGTGATTAATAGTTGAGTTTTTACGGATTCGATTTGTTTTAGTGACGGACAATTATCGAATTAGGCATAAAGTTTTTAATTATCTATGATTGAGAAACAACGTAATTATTTCGAATATGTTTCGTAGGCATACCATAAAAAGTATTTGATCTATGCTAGTAAAACTTTTCAGTTTGTAGCATAAGAAATATCGGTTAATTTATTATGCGGAAAACCAGTTCTAGAACTTTTGGCAATTTGGCTAGGGTTGACCATTTTTGGGCTATTTGTACATTATTTGGCATATAACCAGCCATCTTTAAAAACTCGAATGATTTAATTAACCGATCCAACATTTGCAACTGAAAGGACTAAACGCGACTCTTCCAGTAAATCCGATCAAGAATATATATAATTGTGTAATAGTGATGCCAATATTTATGACCACTTTCAAATACAACTCAATGGCATTTTGCACTCATAGCTTTTGCTGTGTTCAACTTTTTTAGATACTTTTCAGTCTGTTATGTTTTATAGTCTATTTTTTGCCATTTTTTTTTCTTTTTTTTCGGTGTATGTTTTTTAGTCTTTGGCATTGTAGAATTTTTTGTAGATTTCTGCACGGGAAGAGAGAAAAAAGTTTCTTTGGCAAAGTTTATGTGCCACTTGCAAAGATTTACTGGCTAAACTTTTGCATTTTGCATACACAGAGTATAGATATAGATATATATATATATATACACAAAGTCCAATACAAATGTATATATATATATATATAGCTTTGTATATGCAGTGGTGAATGTTTGTTTTTTTTTTGTGTATTTCTTTCGTTGGCAGACAAAAAATTGAAGTTGCTAAAAGTCTGCACATCGCCGTCACACAAGGTGCAAAGCAAAGTTGAAACTGAAGCTGCAAAACTTTTGCAGACAATTCAAATCATGCGTGTCCTGTTTTGGCAACAGGCACAACGCCAACTTCTGAATAATGTATGTGCCTCAAGTCCTTGACAGGCAGAGCTGCTGCTGGCTGCTACTGATTTGGACACTTGATTACGCGGGCGAGAAAACTCAGTGGCAAACAGTCGCAAACGGTACACAACTAAAAGAGTCCAAAGACAGACAGACACAGAGTGAGAGAGAGAGAGAGAGAGACAGAAAGAGCATTAATAGTCAAGCTAACAAGTAACAAAGTCTAAAGACTAACTTAAGCATATTCAATGGCTTAATGATCTTCCATTGCTTTTGAGATTAAGGTTAGGGCAGAAAACTTAAATTTGATTTTGATTACACGCGATTTATTTTGAAGATTAAACGCTTTCACTTGTGTAATACAGCTTGTATTTAAGATACATTTTAAGTGAATTAAAAAAGAAACACAAAATTAACTGTTTGTATGCAACATTGTTGTGCAATGCAGTTCTCAAGTTAAGTGCTTAAGTTATTTAAGGCTTTAATTATATTGTATGTATTATAAAAAGTATTGTAAAAAGTTTCTAGTTTTCAGGGCGGTTTTCTTAATTTCAACACGATTCTTTTTCCGAGTGTGGCAAGCTTAACGATAACTTTAAGCCTGCTGAAAGCTTTAAGCCGTGAATCTTGTGACAATCAGCTATAAATACTTAAAAAAAAAAAAAACAACTCTTTTCACAGTTACAAAAACACATATATAACTTTCCGTGCATACAGAAGTCCTAGGCCAAACTATTTGAAAATATGTTTTCTTGCACTCGATTGCAGTTGCCATAACATTTTCCCATGTAAATTGCGAAAATTGTGTAAAAAAAAAAAACGTGTAAAAAAGAAGAGCTTAGTTGAAAAACTGGCAACGAATGCAAAAACATTTTTGCCAACTAAAAATACATGAAAAAAAAAAGCGGAGGCGACAAACGACAAACAAACTTTTACTTCAACTGTTTTGCCAGAGTTACAATAGTTCAAGTAACAGCAACAGAAACAACAACAACAACAACAACATCAAAAGCAAAATCAAAATCAAAAAGTTCATTTACGTAAATGTGAATTCGGCAAGAGATTTGCCATTGTGAGAAATTAATCAGCAAATGGATTTTCAATTTCCCCATTAACGCTCGACGACCAGAGTTGCCACCAGAGTTGTGCCCCCCCAGTACCACCAACCCGGCTTCTTTACCAACGCTATCTGCGCTTTGTTTCACACAACGAAAAGCAACAAAAAGTTGCAACTGAAGCCCAAACAGCGCTTGCAACAGAAGCACATGTAATTTCGAAAAGGCGCTGGTGGGTGGTGGGGGGGTGGGGGGGGGGTGGTTGTAGGGGGTCGGACAGTCTGGCTGGGGGCCCAATGACAGCTTGCAAATCTTCTTGTCGCGGCGTGTCGAATAAATATAATTAAGTAATACCATTTTGAAAGAGGAGTTGTCGGGTACTCGCAAGTAAATGTTTTTTACGCCATGCCTAATTCAGGAAACAAGTTGCGTCAGTCGCCAAAAAAAAATACAGTTGCCGCATCAGCCTCTCCATCTTCCACGCCAACTCTATCACCAACACCCATCACCATCTTCAACTGTAACTCTCCAAACTCCAACTCGATGTCAGCTACCGCTTGTGGCTACTGGGTTTTTGGGTATGGGTCAAAGTGTTTGCTTGCTGTGCACATCCACATGGTTACTTAGCTGGCCACGAAGAGTCTGTCAGTCTGTCAGTCTGTCTATCCGTGTGTGTGTGTGTGTGTGTGTGTTTAGGTTTGGTTTGCTTGCCTAGTTGTTGTGCAATGCAACAATGTTGTTGCAACAACGTTGCATAACACCGAACAATCGCCGCTTTCTGCTGCTCTCCAGAATAGTCAAGGTTTTCCCAGTTGACATCCTCCAAACAACTAACCGCTTGGCCGTAACTATGATCATTAATATTACATAAACTACAGCATCTACTCGCTGATACCTTGTTGGCACTGAATTCGGATGGGTATATTTTCAACTGGCAGCGGACAGACAAGATTGTCCTGAAAACTAGAAAAATGTTGTATTTTTAAGCAATCGATTTTATTTATACAACAAATAATTTGGAAAGAGTACAAAGCGTATTTTTCTATTTTTGTTAGTAAACAATATTTCTAAAACGTTGAAATGAAAATCCTTATTTTTACTTTACTCTAAAAAAAAAATCCTTTCTGATATCCAAAAAATAGTAATGAAATAGATTTTTTTCAAATAAAATTAATTTAATTTATAAACTACATCAAATGTTTTATATATAAAATCATCAGTTACTAATAATAATAAAGGCTAATAATAAAAAGCTACTGTAAGATATATCCGAGATCATCAACAATAACCGAAACAATGTAACCAATTCTAAGATATACATTTACTGTCCATGTTTGGCAAATATCGATACAAATCGATTTCCGATATTGACCAAATGTCATAAATATCGGATAAGCAACACAGATTGTGATAAGGATCAAAGTAAGGCAAAATCACAATAAGACTACAATTTTTGTTTCAAGGGGGAACAAAATATTAAGCAGCTGGGCCTAGGGTATCTGCTAGCCGAGCTCTTACGAATTGAGCATTCTTAGTTGTTTTGTCAAGACTCATCCACGAAGTAGATGCTTATTTAAGCATACCGATAATAAATTAACATATTATTGGCGTACAAATTAACATCTGGAAACTGGTTCTAAATTAGTCAATGTTTCAATTCGTGGGCTCGTTAAGCATTTGAGAATTTCATTCAGAAAAATAATCGGCGATTTGAAGTGCGCGTGTTGCTATGATGCTTTAAGTGAGTTGTTTGCTGCAAGCTGGACGCTTCTAATTATATTGCCGATGGTCGGAAGCGCCATTGGGGGCTGAACGAATGGGCGGCAAATGTGTCTAGGAGGTGGCCAACAGCCAATAGCCTTTTAATGGAGTCTAATGGGCATTTTAATTGCCCCGCCTGGCACAGTAGGACGCCACGCTCGTCCGAGTGCTGGCGATAAAAGACGCACAAGCACAGCAAGCGCATGCAACACGCTGTCGAGGCTGGCGAGGAAGGGGCGGAGGGGAGGGGCTGTTGCGTAGGCAGTTGGGGACTGCCCCAGACTCACGCACGCACGTTTTGGGCTTAAACGGTGACTGGGCGGAGTTTATCTTTATGAATATCGCGACACTTTATGAGCTCCAAACGGGCGGCGGGCGGCGGGCGACGGGCGACGGGCGACGGACGACGGCGTCGGTGACGATAACAAGAAACGTGTCCGTTCGGACAATGCGGCATATGAGCAATGCGACAAACGACAAACGACAAAAGACAAAATGACGAACAGACAGAAGCAACGTCACGTAGCTGATACATATGTCAGATGCGTCACTGATAGTGGCCCTGACTGGCTACTGACTACACTTTGCAAAATCGTCCTAAAGTCATACACAGAAAAAATTATCTACTTTTATAAAAATTTGATAAAAATTTTCTATTATTTCGAAATAAACAAATCAAAAATAAATCATAAATTGTTCGGTAATGTAAAATCTTTAAATACTCAAGTTTAACTTTGAGAATTTATTTTTCCTTTTAATTTATTTAATATAAGCTAGAAAACAGTCCAAAATTAATATTAATAGAATTTAGAACAAAACATTTTCAAATGTTATTTGTTTTTTATTTATTCAATTTTAACATTTAATTATAAGCTATGAAAAGTGAGAAATTAAATTTCAATTTGGCATGAACAATTATATGATAAGTCTTGGGGTAATAAATATCAAAACAGTGTTCAAAAAACATACTGCAGCTTAGACATTTATAGACATAAACAAAAAGATATAAATAACGGGAAGTTTTCGAAGGTTTTTCTAAAATTCAGATCGAGATTTGTTCTGAGTGTAGTGGCGACCCACAACCCTGATATATGATCTGTTCTGACAACGTTGAGCAAGTGGGTCGACCTTCACTCACCCCTCTTTTCATTTCATTCGTTTTCTTAATTTGTATTTCGTATTTTGTGTCTCTCTGACTGAATTTTAATTGGGTAAATTACGTAGTGAATTCAAATCATGTTCAGCTGACTGCCCATGATGGTGATAAGACATCGACAATAGAGTTTTTACTCAATAATTATTTATATTTATTTATTTATATATATATATGTACACTGCGGCTCGCATAATTGCATTTAATGAGCTTACATTACGTAAACGGAAAGACTTATCGATGGAATTGTTAACAAAATTACAAGCATAATCGAAATAACTTGATTTATTTGTTCATAATTCATTTTATTACTGACTGAAGTGACAAATTAATTGTGGGTGTATTCAAATTATTGCATTGATAAACCATCCAAAAGGCTTCTACATATAGCGTGAAATAAAAAACATATTTTTTTCTAAATTGTACAACAAAATGTACCCTGGAATTAAGAACAACAGTTTGGAATTGCAAATCTGATTTCTGATCTGATCAATTCAATTAATTGGAATTGTTTTCCACAGTCGATTCGAAACTGATTAAAATTCCATCCATTTAGACAATTAGCAATTCCCAACATAAACAATTTCGAAAAGTGTTTCACTTACCAACTACATAAATCGAAAGTGAATAAAATTATTTTTTATTCGTTTATAAGTTTTATACGATTTTTGCAATACAAAAATGCTTTCAACAGCAACAAAAAAATTAAAAGTTTTTTTTTTTTGTTGAATATTTTTAAGAACTTTATGCATATGTGTGGAAATGTGCTTATTTAAATACCATTTTTGTCACTCTTTGCCCCATGTGGCCCATTTTTTTTTTTTTTTGGTAACACTTTTTGGCCGTCTTGCGAAACTTTTTAAATGGCTGACGACTTTTTGACATTTGTCGCCGGCAGAATTGTGAAGGAAACAGCACTCGGCAACATTCTCATATTCAACATCATAAACGTGGCCTTATTAAAAGTGCAAAAACTTTCATATTCTTGCAGATTGTTGTTGTGCAGCTGCGTGTGGGCGTGTGGGCGTGTCTGTGGGCGTGGGCGTTGGCGTTGGCGTTTGCGTCTGCTGTGGGCGTACCTTTGGGCATACCTCGCATTACAATCTACAAGTTTGGGTGGCCAAAAACTAAAAAAAAAAAAAATTATTATTATCAATGCACGCATAATTCATTAAAACATTCAACTTTTTGTGTGCACGGGTGGTGGCGGGGAGGGGGGAGAGTGGGGGGTTTGGTTTCTGGGGTTGAGGCTGGAAAACTGCTAAAATTGTTGGCTGCCTGCTGCTTACTTGATGACAGCGAAGGCGACGAGCGCTGCTGATGGTAATGTCAAAGTGCACTTTGTCATTATATAAGAAGGCGCATGTACACAACACACACACATCCACACACACACACACACACACACTCACACAGACACACACACACAGACACAAATGTGAGCCGCAAGCGGAAGGAAGAAACTAACTAGCTTTGTTAAAAGTACGCTCTGTTTATGCAAGTCTATCTGTCTCTCTCCCTCTCTGTGAGTCTCTCGTGCTCTGCTCATATACGTGCTTGCCTCATTCACACTTTGTGTGTGTGTGTGTGTGTGTGTGTGTGTGTGTGGTGTGTGGTGTGAGTATCACTTCAATGAAGTTATCGTTCAAGTTTGAAGCGCGAACTTTTTGCCATGCCAGCAGCCACGCCTTTCAGCCCCACTTTTGCCCAGACCCGGCCCCAACCGCAGCCATTGCATTGAAAATTTAACGCCTTCCTCTAAGCGGAAGCCAAGAGTTCCTTGGCTTAGACCCACCGCCCCCTTCTACTACCTACCCCATCGTTGCCACAACATCGCACCCCCCCCCCCCCCGCCCCCCTCCCACACAACGCATCATAATTTGCTATTAGAAGTCACTTAAAAACTTTTGCAAGTTTTTCCATGCAGCTGCCAACATCGTTGTCAGACCGCCTAGTGCCACGCCCACACACACCAAACTATTCGATAGTCCACCTCTCTCTCTCCCTCTCCCTCTCCCTCTCTCTCTCTCTCTCTCTCTCTCTCTCTCTCTCTCGCATACATACACACATTGAGCTGGCAGACCGAAAAAGTTTTAGCTCGCTTTCATTGCTTTCGCTGAAAATTATATTAATTGCGCGGCATGCACTTTTTAATTGAATAATTGTAGGCATAAATGTAGGCGTGGCACCCACCCACCCACCCACCCACACACCCACCCACACACACAAGTATGACAAAACGGTGCATAATGCAATCCACAGGATACACAGCTGACAGCCACGATTCTTAGCAGATAATTATTTTATTAGCCTAATTGAATTGACCAACGGTTCAGAATTCTCTGACGCGTTGATTCTATTCAACTAGCAGATACCCTGTAAATATGTAACCCAAAATATTCGTTGCTTACATTTATATTTACCGAAATTCGGTTCACAATTTGTCGGCTGACATTTGGGTACTCTCCAAATATATATATATAAAAAAATTCGACTAAATCGCTTGGTGTAATTAGTAATTAGCTGCCAACTTGGCTTGCAAAATGAAGCATTTTAAATTCAAATTTAAGCACAACAGAAATTTGTAATGCATTCACAATTATCGCATTAATTTGCTTAATATATTAAATTGATAAATAGTCCGTGTGCTGCAGACACAAAACACTATATATATATATATATATATATATATATATATATATATGTTTATATGTATAATATACGTTGAGTCGATTTTTGCGCATTAAACTGTGCACAATATTGCGCATACGACGCGTGAGCCGCTTAAATTCGATTTAACATCGCACTTCAATTAAATTAATCTCCAGAAGCGGCTTCTGTTGCTGCTGCTGCTGCTGCAGGTGCTGCTGCTGCTGCTGCTGCTGCAGGGGCTAGATAGGGAGCCTTCTCCCCGCAAAGTATGCAATGAGTATTATTAAATGCATATATAATTGCATTTTAAACACGCACAAACAAAAGCCAGAATGACAATGCGACCAAGCCCCACCCTTCTTATTGGACCACTTCCCCTCCCCTTCCCCCCCCCACCCCCCCAGTCATCCCAGGCTGAAATCATCATTAAAGTAATTATAGCTGTCAACGCGACAGTGTAAAAAAAATACAAAAATAAAAAAAAAAATGGAAGGAAAGAACAATGAACAATTCATCTGGGGCGGTGCGATGTAGACGACAGACAAGAGACAAGGCGGGGGTGAGGCAAGAGACAACGGAAAACGGACAACGGACAAGAGATAGGTAAATTGCCAGGTCCCGACTAAAGCATCTTCAGTAATACCTCGCTGGTTGGCAACTAGCCAATGCGTTGAAGGCTCTTTGTTAGAACCAATCAATTATTGGTCTTTTCTCTTTTGCAGGATCGTGTTCCTCATATCCTCGTAACCTAATTGACAGGAAAGTATATCCGCCGGACTTCAACGTGTCCACAACGTTAGTTTAACCAACTGCCAGTTAAATGTAACCTTTCTTTTCTATCTTTACTTTATTTAATATATTTAATGAAGCACAAGAAATTATTACAAGAAGCATATTTATGTGCATCCAAATTATTCACTTTATTATTATTCGAAATATAAATAAAACACACATTTAAAATTGGACATATTTTTTCTAAATTGTATAAAACTTTCCAATGAATTTAAGAAATGAGGAATACAGCAACCCTGTATTTTAGAAAAATACTTTCTGAATAATAAGATTAGATTAGATAAGATAAGATTAGATGAAAGCACATTTTAATAATTTACTAAGTTAAACTTTTAATACACTTAAATACAAATAATATTACAATTATTATTACAGACCTTCAGCACAAAAGAGTTAAACCTGTGTTGATAGAGATCTGAAAGCCTTTTAAAGTTACATAAGTTGGTTCAAGGTAAGAGCTAGATATGAATATTATCAAAGTAGTTGTTAATCGAGCTTGTTTGCTTCTGGAGAACTGGTAAAATTACGCTCTTAAATAAATATGATGTGTATGGCGATCATATCAGAAATATTATTTCACAATCATTAAACAGATGACGTCTCTCACAGGGCTAAGTACTGCTAATTGGCAAATCTTTGCCATCTATCTTTAATTTAAATACACGCGGCTGGAAACGAAAGCAAAAGCAAAAGAAAAAAACCAAAACCAAAAGCAAAAACAAAAGCAAAAACAAAAGCAAAAACAAAGCTCAACATTTAGTTGTAAGTCAAAGTCATTTTAGCGCTTTTTTTCTTTCCTTACATCTGCTTTCCCCCTTTTGCTCTTTTTTAGTTATTTTGTCGACCAAGCCTACCCAGCAGCGAACTAGTGAATGACCCCTCATCATTACCGAAGGCATTCTGTATGCTTACAATGTAATTAATTAACTAGTAGTGCTCTTGTACGCAGAGTTGCACGCTGACGCTTCTTACATATTTCCAATATGTATTGGTTCCTCATCCTCAATCCTTCCAAGCAAGGTACGCGAGCCTGTAAGGCGCATATAAAGCTTTAGGCAACGCATACTTTCTGCTTTGCAGGCTTTTGGAAAAATAAGGCAAAGTAGAGCTTAC
The DNA here is from genome assembly GCA_035042055.1 of Drosophila macrothrix. Lineage (NCBI taxonomy): Eukaryota > Metazoa > Arthropoda > Insecta > Diptera > Drosophilidae > Drosophila > Drosophila macrothrix. The sequence continues at coordinate 18,480,957 of JAWNLX010000587.1, read as the reverse complement.
GAATCGAGTTCGTAATGGGGTTACTTTGCTGCTGGGTATCTTATGATTTGCAGATCGCTTCGCTCTTTTTCTTTTTCTTTCTCTTTCTCGCTTGACTTTGACTTTGCTTCGCCTCGCTGCACTTCATTACCGCTGCAGCCAACAACAGAACAGACTTTGGCCCCAAATGCTTTAACTATAACCTGCCTTGCCCCTCCCCCTGCCCCTCACCTACCACTCGCATAAGAACTTTGGCACTGTGACTGATTAACGTGATTTGCTGATGAGTTTCGGTGCCGACTCAAACTTTTCTTCTGGTTATTGTTGTTGTTGTTGTTGTGTTTACTGTTCGACGCTTCTTTGGCTTGTTGACTTATTGTTTGCTGTTTGTTGTGGTTTGTTGTTGTTGCTGCTGTTGCTGCTTTTAATAACTCTAGCAAGCGTAGCATGACGCAGTGCGTCGCAGCTGGCGTCGCAGCTTGCGTAGCTTGTTCTTGAGTTTTAATTGAAACTTCGCGCGTTCAGCCGAAGCGGCATAAGATTCATCATGAGATAGAAAGAGACAGAGAGACGCCGAGAGAGAGAGAGAGAGACACACAACTCAAACATTGAAGAAGAAGCAGAGTACTAAAACTGTGCTTGTGCTTGTGCCTGTTGTGTGCAAGGGGTGACTTTCTAGGCTGCATCGAAATGCTAATGCGTCTGATGTTAATGAGACGACATGCTTACCATACACACATACATACATACATACATATACGCAAACACACACACACACACATACACACACATATCTACTGATAAAGTTTACCCAACGGCATAACGGTTCAATGCCGAAAAATATGTGTGCTTATATGTGAGCAATGCTCCGAAAACTTTTGATTGACTGCCGCCTGCATTGACAAGGCTTTGCACTCAATTTTGGTCACGAACTTGCAACATTGTGGCAAGTGCATCTCGACGCCTGTTGCAGCCTGCCAAATAAATATCAGCCAGCTGCCAATTGCCCAGCTCAAGTTTAATTTGAGTTTGCGCAACTTGATAGCAAACAAATATGAATTCAAAAGTTGTGGACTGCGCCATACCCTGTATTTCAGCTACGAATTAGCCAATATATGTGACAAATTAAAACAAGTGCTGAACTTTTAATCACTACTCTATTTGAAGATGAGCGCTTTATATGTCAAGCTGTGGAAGAATGAAAAAATTATATTAATTATGAAATTTTTTCTGCGAATGAAAAAACAAACTATTAGTTATACAATTGTTCCTATGTTTATTTTAAATATATTCGGTTTAATATTTCCGATAAATTAAAGTTAGACTGGACTCTTTTCAATGAAAGTGTCAAAAAGCAGCGAAAAATATAATAGCACCACCTAAGCATTCTTTATAGAAATCGCTTATTTAGTTATAATTTTCATAACTATAAATGCACAATGCAAAATTATATTAAAATTTGTTTCCTTCATTTTCTTGCTGTATTTTATAATAATTTTTTTTATTATTTTGTTTTAAATTAAGTTTAAATAAATTGAAGACAGTGAATAAAATAATGTTATTTTTTTAGTGTTTGCTTCCACTTCTAAAACGTATTCATAAGTTACTTAATCAGCACTACGCACCCCATTTGCGTATCTGGTACAGGGTATAATAAGGCGGCAGAAAGAAGAAGAAGCAATAGCTGCACTGCAAATAACTGAAGCACAAGGCAAATAACTAAAAATTCGCCGGGCTCTGCTTGACTTTGACGTTTGGGCAGTTCTCAAGGTCAACAATCGGTCAAGAACAACAACAAACACAACAACAACGAAAACTACATTTAAATGCATTTTCCAGCACTAGCGGCAGCTATAACAACAACAACAACAACAACTATTAATTTCACAATGTACCTCACCCCCGGCCACAGCTTTCGATATTGCCCTATTCAAATGCTCAAAGTCAAGTGCAAAAAAAAAAGCAAAACAAAAACAACATGCGACATCCACTCATTAAAATGCTGAGTAAATGCTCATCGCACCGAGCAACGCGCCCCGAGCTGATCATTAATAGTTCCACACACACACACACATATATATATATATATACATATATAAATATATATAAATATATATACTACTCTTCCACGCAGAATCTGTCATCTGGCATCTCGCTCGCACACACCATTGCAATGATTAATACTGTTGTTTCTTAGGATCGGGAGCTTAACTAATTTCATTAGTGCTGACGCACGTATATACAACATACACACATACATACAAAAGAACATACCTGCAATGAATTTTGCATTGAGTGTTAAGGTTCAATGTTTACCATACAAGTGTGTGGAAACATGTGTGAGAGTGCGTGTGTGTGCTTTTAATCAGACGCAATGCTGTAAACACCTGTTACTTTACAGGTCAAACATGTTCCATGTTCGACATGTGCGCATGCGTCTTTCAATATATCGTTCGCCGCACCGTGGATTTTTGAAATTATTTTTGCTTATTATTTCCAGCCTGACTATTGCGACGAGTTGTTATACGTAAGAGTTTGAACAACTGGTTGTGGGAATACTCGTGCATTCATTATCTATCAAGTACAAAGTAATTGTCTATATATCTGATTATCACACAGAACAATAATATTCAGGAAATTATTTAACATTCAGCTATGCGCATCGGATTAAAAATGAATCGACTTTAAAATGAATAAGATATATGTTAAACAGCCCTTAAGCATTTACATAGTGCATGCCATTAGTGTAAATAACAATAACATTTTACAGCCATTAAAAAAGATTCGCTAATGTCCGAAGACCAACTACATTTATTTGCTTTGTCAATTTTCGTCATGCGTACACACCACTGTGCAAACGGGCCCAGCAACATGTTGCAACAACAGCGCTGCTAAGTGAGTCTGTTGATTTAACAGCGCGTCGTCAACTTAACGGTTGGCTGTTAGACCATGTTGTTAGTCTTTTGCCGGCATTCAAATCGAACGCGCGCATTTCATGTCCGCAGCCGCCGTGTATTTTAGCATTTTTGTAAAACGGTTCGCAGTTTGCGTAAATATTTTGCTGTTAGTTTTGCGCGCGTGATTCGCTCATTGTCTTAGTTCGTTGTTTGTCACTTAAGCAATTGAAATCATCATAGAAATTGGCCCAAACATTATTTGTGGTCCGTGTGGCCAGCAGGACAAATATCAAACCGCAAAAAATTGTGAAGTATTTTTTTTTTTTTTTCAAATCTAATTTCAAGTGCATTTGCTGCTATTTTTGCTGCACACACACGCACGCCTCTGTAGATCGGTATGTATGTGTGAAGCGTGTAAAAAGGAAAAGCCAAAGCAGCAAAAACAAATTTTTGATGTACAAGCAGAAATGAGAAAAAATACCAAGTCCAAAGAAATTTAAAACCGGATTCCATACAACAACAACAACAAGACGAGCAGCTTCAGCTACACCAGCAGCCGATACACCACCAACAACAACATAAAACAAACAAATTCTGCTTCTACGCACAGCAGCAGCGACGCCAGCGTCTACGTCTATCCTCCTCCTCTGCTCAGCAAGAGCATCATCAGCAGCTGCTCAGTTGTTTTTGTTGTTGTTCTTCTTGTTTCTGCTGCGGCCACTGTGTGTGTTAGAGGCGGCGACGTCGGCAGAGCAAGCGCAACAGGAGCAACCACAACTCCAATCGCTCTGCAAGAATTAGAAGAAGCAGCAGAAGACGAAAAAGAAGAAGAAAAGGCAGCAGCAGAAGCAGAGACAGCAGTTTGCAGACGAAGCAAAAGGTGAGCGCAGACTACGCACACACATACACACATATATACATACACATGGCCTGCGCAAATGTTTGCTGCTGTTGTTGGTGTTGTTCTTTCAGTGTGTTTGTTTGTGTGGGCAGCAGGAAAAATGTGAATAGAGTGTAAAAAAAAATACCAAGTAAGAGGAGAATCAAGTAAAAGGAGACGCCGACGAATAGCATGTGTGAATAATGTTGGCAATTCTTCGTCTTCTTCTCTCCGAATGAAAATTGTGTGCAGAAATTAATTTTGACTCGGGAAAGTTTTATATTTTGATTGACTCATCCTATATACATATGTATATAGATATGGATACATGTATATGTGTGTGTGTGTGTGTATGTGTGTACGTACACATAATTATGAATTACCTGTGAGAGTGCATTTAGAAGTGTAGAGTAAATCAGTAATAAAGTAGACTGAAGAACACATTTTGATCCTAGAAAATACAACTGTAAAATGATTTCCAACGGTTGGAAAGTTTTGTATGTATGTGTGTTTATTTGTGTGATTGATTTACTTTCTCTGCGTTAGAATTCGACGATTGAAATGTTTTGAATGAATAAATAAACATGCAAATGTGTTGTTCTACTTCTCTCTCTTCTCTAATATATTGTTCAGATTATAACAATTGCACGAATTCTCTATTGATATTATAAATTAAATATCGATTCAATATATGCTGATCAGTTTAAACTTCTAATTTGTGTATATTTCTACTACTCTTGTAGAACTCTATCTGTCCATGCAAATAAATCTCGAGAAAACGAAAGACTTTTGTTTTGCTTCTGCTTGGGAAAGTTGCAAAAATAGTGTGACAAACGTAGAAAAAGATAAATAAAATCATTCATTCATTATTATGGATATGTAAATCAATGCAAATATTGGTCACGATACAAACACACACATGTCTATTGTAAGGTGTGGCTGACGTGCGGCGCCATAAAAAAAAAACGCTGACATAATGAGCTAAAAAGCTAAAAAGAACCAATGCAACATGGCAAAGACATGCAACATGATAATGCTATTGCAGTTAGCTTCTTACACATAATATGCCTATAGATATATATATGTATATATATGTGTGTGTATATATACCTACATACACACACATAGATTTATTGGCATTGCCCTCTTTGCCTGCTTCTCTTTTATTTTTTCCCTGCTCTGCTTTGCTCTCGATTCATCCTCTTTTTTTGCGATCTTAAAGCTCTGATGAATTATGCGAGGGGTTTCCTATTTTCCATTTTTCCATATTTTTGAAGCTGTGCCAGACCTAAGCTGTAAATTATTAAAATTTTTGGTTCTGAGAACTTCAGTAAAAGGAACCAACCAAGTATTTAATTTGGCAAATGAATTATTTAATTATCATGTAATTTTGCAGTGGCTAATAATGGCATTCCATTATCTTTCTGGGAGGGGGGATACTTAAAGAGGAATTGATTTAATGTTTAATTTAATTTTTGGTGCGATGCTGTGAATTTTATTTAAATCTTGGCTTTTTTATTTAATTTTCACTAAAAAAAACCATATTAAAATAGAAATCAAATGTAAAATAAAACGATAAATTAAGACAAAAGTTACAAACTAAATGAAAAGTTATTACGCTCCAATTAAAAGTGAAATAATAAGCAAGGAAAGGATATAAATTATTACAAAATGGGTATATTAAAGTGCATACGTGCAGTGTGTATTTATAGACTTATCAATTAATTATTTTACATACAGTGTCTCACAGCTCATTTCGGCAGTGTCTAGCAAAAATGTTAATTGCCTGCCATAAAATAATTAACCAATATTTTTCAAAAATTCCAAGGACCGATGACAGGTACATATATTAACCACCTAAATGGATATATGACCCCCATAAACTGGGGTTTCCCCACGTGCCAGGTCGGGTTATGTAAAAAGTGCCGTAAAATATGGTCACAACTTATTTCCAATAGTGGCATTATGGACACCTGGGTGCCATAAAACCCGGATTTTTTACGTCGGGTTGATTATTTTGTGTATCAATATACCAATCCTTCGTAGTTAGTTTAGTTATATCCTGCAATTTGGGTGCCACCAGCCAACAAGGACTATGGACAAACGGACTACCATTGAGCAACGGAATCTCATCCTGGAACACTTCAAGATTGGATATTCACATCGCCAAATAGCTAAAATGGTAAATCTAAGTACCACAACTGTATTCAACATCATTCGTCGCTTCGTCGACGAAAATCGGATAGAGGACAAGGGCAGAAAGGCACCAAACACGATTTTCACCGACCAGGAGGAGCGGAGGATCATCAAGAAAATAAGGGCAAATCCCAAGCTATCGGCTCCAAAACTGACTCAACTGGTGCAGGATGAAATGGGGAAAAAGTGCAGTGTGGAAACTGTGCGCCGGGTTCTGCGCAACCATAACTTTAATGCCCGAGTACCATGGAAGAAGCCCTTTATAAGCGCAACAAATATAGGGGCTAGGATGACGTTCGCCAAAACCCACTTGGACAAGGATTTGGAGTTCTGGAACACATTCATATTTGAAGATGAGCCCAAATTCAACATTTTTGGCTCCGACGGACGGAGTTATGTGTGTCGACAGTCCAATACTGATCTGAATCCCAAAATCCAAAAGGCAAAAGTCAAGCACGGCGGAGGAAGTGTCATGGTATGGGCATCTATCTCGGAAGCCGGCGGCGGAAATGTTGTGTTTTTTGAAACAACAATGGCCAAGAGTGTGTATTTCAATATATTAAAGGAAAATTTACTCCAAACTGCCGAGAAGCTAAGAATCCGGCGATCTTTCCAGTTCTACCACGACAACGACTAGGACAACAGCCAAGCATAAGTCGGGATTAGTACAGTCCTGGCTTATCTGGAACTGCCCCCACATGCTAATTCCACAGGCCCGGTCTCCAGATTTAAATGTTATTTAAAATTTTTGGGATCTGCTGGAAAATAACATACGGAATCACAGATCCGATCTCAAAAATGCTCGGCTGGATGAGTGGAGTAAAATCAGTCCAGAAACTACCCGGAAGCTGATATCTTCCATGAATAATAGGTTAAGGGATGTTATTAAGGCTAAAGGATATCATACTAAGTATTAACATCCTTATTTAAGTTTTTATACGCCAAATATGTTACTTTTATAAGACTGCCGAAATAAGCGCAGACCTGTATTTTGGATATGTTTTCAGTTTTTGACTAATTTTAGTTAATTAATTAATATTTTAATAAAAACTAATGTTTCCTTTTCAAACGTGATATAACATAAAACAAATTGGCATTTAAACATTTTGCGTTTGTTTCTTTGTTTAAACTTTATAGCACTTTAAAATATTTGCTAGACACTGCCGAAATGAGCTGTGAGACACTGTATGTACATTTCTATGCGAGATATGCTTCGACGAAGACAATTTCTTTTTGCCTGCCAGCAGAGCTGCTAATTGAATTAGCACTTGCTGGGCAAAGGGGCAAAGGGTTTGCTGCGAAGGGGCGAAGGGAGCTGAGCGTAGCAGTCGACAATAAATTGGATTAATGCAGATATAAACAGAGCAGCAGCATTTTATGGTAGCTCTTTATATACATATATATATATATATATATATATATATATATGTATATATGCCAAAAACATACTCGTACACACGCACACACACACACACACACATATATATATATATATATTTTTTTTTCGATCTACCTCTTTATCGCTCTTCCTGTAAGAATTCGGAGGAGGGGGAAACGTGTGCTCAGCGCCGGCGTCAAACGGATATTCATTCCCTAATCGAAATACAAATAATTGCTGTTAACTCATTCAAATTCCTTTTGTTGTTGTCCGTCGGTTTGTTTAGCTTTCTTCTGTTTTCTTTTCTCTTTTATTGTTATTGTTGCTGTGATGTTCTTATATTTTATTATTTCGTCTTTTATGTTTATGCTTTATTATTTCGTCTTTGTCGTCCGCATTTTTACCCTATATTTGTTGTTTTTCTTAACGGTCACCTTATCAATTTTGTGATTAGACCATTTTTCACCTGCACTATATTTTTTTAATTGTTTATTGTGTTGTTTATTATTATACATGGATTGATTAATCTGCTCTGTAGTTATCTGGGGGGATTACATATTCGATTTATTAACTATCTTATCATTTAATTGTCTTTAGTTAACAATTGCTAATAATATTATAATCTAAATTTATTTATAATCAATTTTGGGTACTTGTTGTTTGAGACATTCAGTGGTTTTAATATATTTAAATATTAATATTTATTGATCAAATAAATTGAAAAACTTTTCAGAGTGCCAATTATGGATTTGATAACTGGATAAATATTCGTTTTAGTGGCATTTAATAAATAAAATCGAGACTCACTTCAAAAGATTCGAATTGGAGACAATAAACGTAGATAAGCCCTATTTATGGCCCGTTTCGCGTTGTAATAATAATATATGCAATAAAATGATATCATCTGTGAATGGCATTGCCTTTTGTGATCTGCTGATCTATTGTTTCGCTTTCAACATATTTTTAATTCGATTTGCGAAAAGAAAGTGAAAATCGCATATTGCCAAAAATATGAAGAAAAAAAAACACTCAAAAAAAACTGAAAGCCAAACCCATCCGCATAATCAGCATCAGCATCAGCAGCAACAGCATCGAGACATTACCATTAACTTTAACATGAACATTATCCCTTCCTCCCTCACTCCATCCACTACTCTTCTTCCACTCCCCCCCTCCCCCTCGCACCATTACCTTGCCTTGCGGACATGTTAGCTAATTAAAAAAAAATAAAAAAAAGCTGGCAAAAAGACACTGATGTATTTTTGAGTGTCTCCATGGGGCTGATTAATGTCTTTATGCTTATGGTGGCCAAGTTATTTGATTTGTTTCGATTAGTTGCCGATGCGATAGCAGCACATGTTGATAATGATCACTCATTCGCTATGTGTGTGTTGCTGTACTCACTCGTGCTGCGAATTCATAATTTATATTCAATTTTTAGCATTTGCGCCAACGCATTGTAATCTTATATCATATTTGTCGATTCAATTCCATTATGCGGAAAATTTTTTTGGGTGTTTATTTTTATTGTTTATTTTATTTTTTTTATATATATTTTTTTTTATTATATTTGGTGAGTGCAATTCACGTTGCTCTACTTTGGGTTGCCGGAAATGTGACTATAACTGAACTTTTATGTGTTACGACATGAAAATGGTTTCTGTAGCACTGCCAGTAATATAATTTGAAATCAATCAAATAGCGCTGACAACCTGAGATAAGAACACCATCACGAGATATGCGCTTGTGTTTGTATTATCGATAAGATTTTGTTAACCAACATTTGAAATTCACCTAACAACAATAATCAGATTAACGAACCCAAAATTTGTCTTGTGAAAATTCACTTCTAAGTAATAAGTTCTTTGTGTTTTTGTTCTATTTAAAATCTAATAATTTTATATTTCATATAAATTCTCATTTAAAGCACATTATTTTTAATGTACTTAATTCTGTTTTGATTATCTAAATTTCCAGTTTATTTATTTTTTTTGAAATTTCAATCTTTTTAAGTTCGTGGACTGCATTTAGTGTGTTGGTCTACATTTAATAAATAAATACACAAATAAACTTTCTTTGGATATTGGTGATTGTAGGAAATTTTCGTATCCGTTCTGTCATTTTTTACATTCCCCGTTTTGTGTGAAAATTTGGCTTAATTCGTTCAAAGAAAAGTGTTTTCTTTTTACTGCTTGAGAAACCCACAAGTTTACAAGTGTACTTAATATTTTAGTGGCATTTCCACAGTTCCTCAAAATATCTTTAGATATCTGCAAGATCAGCTCGGCTCGTCAGCGCTTCGTGTCTAATGGTGTGAGCTTCACGCTCAGTTCTAATTCCCAGACCTAATGCAACAAAAATAAAGAAGAAGAAAAAAACAAATAATAAAAAATTAAAACCACAACTTGGCAACCGCAAAACCGAATTACGAGCAAGAACCGAAAATACGAAAAGCGACAAAAAAAAAACCAAACATTTTCTTTAGCTGATTTATTGTAAAATGTGCCTATTATCATTTTGGCTTGTTTCATTTTCGTAGCGCTTTTTCAATTGTCTAGCGTTGCATGGTTTTTTTTTTTTTTTCATCGGTTCAGTTGGGTTCGGTTTGGCTCGAAATTATTTTTATATATTTAGCTGCTTCTTGGGGTCTTTTTGTCTGACTTTTTGCGCGCGCTTCTCTCAAGAAGCTCACAAATACATACGCTAAAAAAAAAGACCACAAAAAATAAAAGAGAAGAAGCAAAAACAAGCCGCATAGAAATGAATGCATGGTGTGTCGTGTGGCACGTTGTGAGAAGTGGCAGTGGAACAGTGGAATGCGATGTTACGGGGCACATTTATATATATGTATATATTAAGTATATATATTATATAGAAATGCATCAGTGCAACAGTGATCCAAATATCGTGACTTTATCGAGACTCTACATATAGAGACTGTATCGATCGAGCCGAAGTGGTTCGGTTTATTGTTGAATATGTATGTGATATATGCACTAATAATAATGTCGAAAATAAATGCCATAGGAGAAAAGTCAAAGCTTAAGTGTTAATTGCATATTTATATTTGTCTAATTTACGGTTAATGCTGGTAATTAAAAAATAAACACACATTTTTACATAAATCTAAAGTGAAGACTAAAGACAAGTAAAGCTAAACTTACATAATACAAATACGAATACGAATGGCTTAAATGTTTAAAGCCAGGCCAACAATTCGCAATATGTGCACGTTGTCGGTTATCGATAATTGATCGAGTATGCAAATGGATGCGTGAGGAGCAAAACAAGTTTCTGCTACAAAGCACAAGTGGCAGAAAATGCTGCCTCCTCCCGAATGTGTTGGTCAAGTTTTGCTCCAAACAGCTGTCCCCAGCGCTTTCGATGCGCTGTTGCAAGTTGCAAGTTTTTGCTGTTCATTGTGCGTTGACAACGCCCCAACGCTGCCCGCCAACCCTTGTGTTGGGCAACATGTGTGCAACACGAAGTAGGAGTCGCCCTAATAAACAGTCTTCGAGTTGCACTATGGGCAACAGTGCCACTTTTTTGCGGCATAAGCGCTTGAGTCATATTTTTCTTATTATTTGTTGGGTCTATTTCAAAATACCTATTTGAGTTCTGCTCATGCTAAGAATGTCTCCAAAGATAATGTTCACTTCATCAAAAGCCAAGGATAATTTTTTAAATCTAAGGACTTGATAGATATCCGACGGGGAGAGGATGATGGTTTGCCTCAGTCCGAGTTGCAGTTGCAAATGGTTTTTTTCCTTTTGTTTGTTTAATTAAAATTATAATAATAAAGCACGTGTGCATAGAGTCGTGTGGGTGCCAGGGGGAGTGGTGGCGGGAAGGGCGAGTCCACAAAGTGATGGAGCTCGGTGTGGTTGTGGAGGTGTGAACAATTTGGTGGCACATGTTGAGCCCCAGCAATGGTTGTTGATAGAATTGTTTTTTTTTCGTTTTTTTTTTTGTGCTTTGCATTTGACTTTTGCTGCTGTTTTCTTTGGCTTTAGTTTGTTCTACTTGCTGCTGTTGTTGTTGTTGTTGTTGTTGGTATTTGGAGTGCACACAATGTGAGACTTTAACGTGAGCATGTGTTATTTTTATATTCAGTTTTGGGGCTCGTCTCGGTAAATTCATGTGAAATGCATTCGAAGAAAAGTGCGAGTAAAACCAAAAATTCTCGTTAAAATCAGAAAATCACAAGAATCGGCAGTGATTTTAATTCAGCTTCAAATTTTATCTGCCTTTTCTAAATATAAGTGTTAAGTTAAAAAATAAAGTTGAAAAAAAAAAACATAAAATGAATATAAAAAACCTTTCTGCTTTGGCAACAAGAACAAAAAAGATACTGTCTGGATTGTGTCGACTTAAAAAAAAGAAGTGAATATGCATGATTGAAAGGCTGGGGATGCAAGTCAAGCCAAAGCAGCAGCTGGGGAGGCATCGTAGCAGAAGAAGAGTCACTAAAATATATGCAAAGACATCCGGTTTCTTGTCGCTGTTGTTGTTACCGATGTTGCCCATGTGTAGTGGATGCCTTGAACAAATTCCTGCAGCAGCAGTTGCACTGAGCAAAATGAATGCGAACAATGTAAGAATGCTCCAATCGAGAGAGCTGCACTAGCGTTAACCCTGGACACAAGGCTTACCAATCAGAAGTCTTATCTTGAATCTTATACGATATTCTTTCGTGTTTCTCAAGCTTTATTGATGAACAGTAGAGCAGCATTAAGTCAATCTGTATGTAGGCTCGATTCGACATATAGTTGATTTGGATCATATACTGCCTCTTCCTGCTCAGTAACATATATGTATATACATATATATACGGATCGGAGTTGCTGCCTTTTGTATTTAATATAATTTAGCACAACTTGCTATGCACTTGTGGGCACCCCAGCAACAAGCATACAACATACGATAAAGAACAAACAACATGCAACGTGCAACATACAACAGCATCTTCCACAATAACAACAAACAGTTGACAACATAGTTCATCATTTTCGTCATGAGAAGTTGAGCGAGTTGTGTGCGTCGCTTGCGAGCCTTCATCCTCCGCAACATCATCCGCAACATCATCCGCAACATTAGCATCAACATCAGCATCATCGTTGTCGGATTGTGTGTGATGTTAATGAGGAGCACTCTTGAATCAATTCTGCGCTGCTCAGCTCCCGGGCCACGTTGCATGTAACAAGTAGCACACACACACACTCGCACACACTCACAAAGAGTGCGAGTGCAGTGCGAGAGAATGTTGCTTCTGCAGCTGCAGCCGTTAAACTCTTGAATTCAGATCGCGTTTTGTATCCAAGCTGAATTCAATTTGAAGATTTCAGGGTCAGCGAAGAACAATTTGAAAATCTAACCAACTAATATATTTTATATATTTTCTTTCGAGTGACAATATAAATTTTCAATGTAAAACTTTTGTTTCAAAATGTTGAGCCAAAAAGGCAAATCGATGTGTCCGTAACTTTCTTTGAGACAGTGTGTTATTATTAACTAACTTTAACTTTATTTACATTTTAACCTGACTGTATATATATATTTCTAATGGGGTTGAATATGCTTCCTTCTGTTGCAGACGTTATAAACTATTTATCCATTTTAATAACAAATTTAAAAAACAGACCGACCTTTTATATATATTTGTCTGATGTCTTTTGGCATTGCGCTCGTATCAGAGTATTCTCTCTCTCTCTCTCAGTCTATGTGTGTCTCTGCCGCACTCCTTCTCTCTCTAATGTGGCCATCTCTCTTTGTTACTGCAGCCACTTACTGTGTAGATGAAATGAGGAACAGCTTTCTCAAACCCTGGCTGCTCTGCCATTTTGTATGCGGTTTGTTCTGCCTGCGCATGAGTGGCCGACTGACTGCCGCCTCTGGCGAGCCAGGTTAGCTACACATATATACACATGTGTGTTTGGGTGTGTGTGTGTGTATATATGTGTATATCTATGTATGTAGAACAGGTAACATTTGTGTTGCTGCTGTCGCTGCTGTCGCTGCTGCTGCTGCTGCTGCTGTTGTTGTCGCTGCGGCTGTGGCTGACGGTAGGATTGCGACTCAGTTGCCGTTGGCGCTGCGGCTGTTTTTCTTTTCTTGTTTTGTTTCTAGGTGCACGTTGCTGGTTGCTGGTTGCTGGTTCCTTGTTGTTTGTTGTCTCCTCAGTGTGTGTTGCACAGGTTTTGCGGTTGCATGTCAGCACTACCAAGCAGAGACAGCTTTAGAGAGGGAGAGAGAGAAGTGGACCATGTTAGCTAAATTGTTGTAAGCAAACAAGTTAATATATTAATATCGCACATGTACAGTATATATAAATATCGCAGATATATTAATAGCTCTATATTGATTTGTTGAACCACCGACAGATAAGCTGGCGTTTCACAGTACTCGCCTTAAAAATTTAAAACTGCACAATTTGTATTTATTCACATAGTTATCGATAGTACTAATAAATATAAAAATATATATTATTCATAAAGTTGCAATTTTGCAAGATATATCGCATCACAGAGGCCATTTGGATATTTATAATTTTTTTAAATAATATTTATGTACAAATATAACTGTAGATTTTAAGTGTTTCCTCCTGTTTATTTGGAATATTATTAGAATCTTTATCAAAATGTGCTGATCATTTTGGAGCTGTGGTAAGTTTAAGCTTTAAATGCTTTTGGTGGCATTTTGGCAAAACGCTTAAGGCTGCTGCTGTTGCTTTTGCTACAGCGGTTCCCTTTTGCCAAAAGCACTCATCACAGCTCTCTGCACCCCTCCCACCCAACCATCGCAAAGGTGAAGGGGGAGCGGGTGGAGTGCGGAAAAAACCGATTTGAAGGCAAATTGCCAAAAGCTTTGTGCGCCGCGTTTTTGTTGCTGCTGTTGCTGCTGCTGCTCTGCTGCTGCTCTGCTGCTGCTCTGCTGCTGCTCTGCTGCTGCTGTTTCTGCTAGAGTCGCTCCAAGTGCAGCAGCAGCAGCCGCCTCATGCCTGGCAATGCGACACGTTCGTTCACGTCACCCCATCCTCCCAAGCCACTGCCACCCGTCAGCCGATTCACGCCCAAGCACTCCCCCCACCCACCGCTTATGCAAATGCACGTGAAAATATTCAAAATATTGCAATTTTTTTCGCTTTGCTTTCTGTTTTGTTTTTTTTTTCTTGCGCCTGCTTTCAATTTCATGCCACTCGTTGTGGGCGGTTCGAGGCTACAGCTGCAACAACAACTGCAAGCACAGCTTCTAGCGTCGCAATGCATCCCTCGCTAGCCTCCCCAATCTTCCCCTCACCTCCTCTGCTGCTGCTGGCGCTGCTGCTGCTGCTGCGGCAATTCATCGCTGGCGACATTTTTCGATTATTGCACATGCTTTCACCCCCACAACCCAGGTACTTCCCCCCCTCCACTCAATTGCATCGCATCGCTTATTTTGTGTTTTGTTTTGGGCTCAAAATTTGTCAACGCCTGAAAAATGCAGCGCGCCGAGGAGCGGCTCCTACAGCCAACAACCAACAACAACCTTCCACTCCCAGCCCCAGTCCCAGCCCCGCCCCCGAACACACCTAGTGCTGCCATCAGTTTTGGCACGCGAAACCCAAAAAGAAAAAGAGGAGCAGCAAGCAGAGAGAAGTAAGAAGAAGCAGATTACGTTGACAACGTCAACGACGACGACGTCGTCGTCAGCGTCAACGTCAGCGTCGTCATCATCGTGGTTGCTGCTGGGGTTTCGTTTATGCTGCCGCTGCGCGCCCTAAACATACTCAGCGCGGTCTCTGCTGCGGCGGGGTGTGAGCAGTGTGTTGGCGGCAATTCAGTCTCTGGACCTGGGCGGCCTTTTGAGCAATGAAGCCAAACGATTGACGCTTATTTGTATACCCTTCTAGCGGAGGCTACAATAATCTCCCACTGAACGAGCTGTCTCCGACTCTTGTAAAGTGTATACCCATAATCTTGATCAGCCATGTGCATCTGTCGCATCTGGTGAACTTGGGAATATGTGTGTGTTTCGGATCGGACCACTATATTATTTAACTGGCAAAGGAACAATCAAAAGATTTGTTCTTGTCTTGAAAATTGTATGCTTCACTAAGATATTGTGAGCAAACTCTCAAAAAGGAAAGGAATATATATAAATATAGATATAGAGAATGTATGCCACAGGAACAATCCGTCCAAAGCAGCATCTTAAGTTGCCTGATCGAGTTAGGATGTCACCTTTTGTGATACAATATAGTCAGTTAACATTCAAATGTGTAGCAGGCATAAAAATTAAAATAAAATTTGTGTGCAATGAAATATTTAATAAACCGACAAAAGAGAAATAAAGAAAAGAATTTAGATCTTAGCCAATATATCGACAAGGTCTGCAAGGGTATGCAGTCTTCGGCGTGCCAAAGGACTCCCTTCATTCTAGTTGTATTTCTTTGTGTTCGCTTCTTTTGCTTGCTGCTTCGTTTGTTTCTTCTTGAGAGCAGCGCGATTCCGTGCAATTTATTCCTGGCTGGCATGCACCATCTCCCCCCCTCCTACACACACACACACACACTCGCACTCGTACCCATGCAATGCATAAAGTCCTCTCTCTCTCTCTCTCTCTCTCTCTCTCTCTCAGCTCACATTGAGTATGTGGCTGGCAGAGCGTCGTCTTTATAAAGTTTCAGGCAGTTCGCATTGTTTATTGTTCACATCTTTTGTGCCAGCGACAATATCATAGCCATCGATTTATATAGCTGTAAAAGTGCAATGGGTTTTCAATTTGCTTTCAACAAAATTCAAGTGAAACCGTTTGTGTGTGTGTGTGTGTGTGCGCGCGTCTCAAGTGGCAGTTAGTGCTCAAAATATGCACTCGATTCTTGAAGTTGAACGGCGATCGTGGGATCGTGTCATCAGTTGAAAATACTCTCGGGTTTCTTAAGCTGTTTACCAAGTTGTTAGCTGATGATCTTGCCACGATCATAATGGGCCATATACACCCAGGGGCATTCAAATAGTGCTGAATATTTTATCCATTCTTTAATTTATTTTTCCTTTATTTCTCTCTGTGAAGCAAGTTATTTCTTTTTTTAAATAAACAAAATTAATTATCGAAAGAGATTTGATAAAATTTCATAAAAATTACAAATTGTGGCTGGTAAACAAAATAGGATTGCCCAAGAAATTAAACGATATTAATTTGATTTTGTACATTAATATTACATAATTACAAATTAATATAATATATTTTGAGCATAGTATTTGCATATTTAAAAAAAATGAAAATTCACAATTTATCGTGTTCACAACCTATTTTACTGGCCATTAGTGTACACAGGTTACATATGTATGTAACTGTGGAGAAACTGGTTCACATTGTCAGCTTGTTTACTGATCTTGCCACAGCTGGTAGAAGTCGGAATATGATTGGTTGGTTGTTGTTAACTCACGATTATATGAATACATTATCTTCTAAGTAGATAAGTGAAAATCGGCAAAAAAAAAAGATCTTAAAGTGGGCAACACCGATAAGGAAAGTCGAAAAGTTCAGTTCCGTTCATAGAAACATTTTTATAGCTGAATGCTGCTGGAAACAACCAATACCAATAAGTATAACAAGTGAAGTCCACTTAAAATGTATAAACTACATGTTCGTGTGAGTCGATTAAAAGTCGATCATGGCGTTCATCAATCAGTGTTATCACTAATCGATCTGCACTGCAATCATTGAAAACGCACTCAATCGATTAGTTAAGTTAAGCCATCTGTTAACTTTGCACTTGAGTGCTGGCAGGGCATAGTCCATTGATTATGGATATATATTGGGCATTGACCTCCAATTTACATATTACTTCATAGAGTTGGGCTTCAGTGCCTGCATCTTGTGCCACTGCAGGCAATTGCCCAATTGGATGAGTTGTTGCTTGATGTTTATGATTATAATTGTTTGTTGTTTGTTGTTTCTTTGGGTTATTTGTTGTATTGTGTTGTGTTGTGTGGTCTTAATTAACGCACGAGCCAAGGCCTAAGTGAGCCAAATTGCGTGTGTTTTGACCCCAAGGCAGCAACAGGCCAAAACTTAGCTGCCAATAAAAAATTGTTTCTGTAGAAAGAGAAAAAGGGCGAACGCACCATGAAACACAGTTATTTGAATTTAAAAACCACTATTATCAATTCAGAGCTTAAGCAATGACGACTTGTCTCTTCTTCGGCACAGTCATGGATCAACAAAATTCGGTTTTTATATATTCTATAAAATATGTTATGTTCCTGCGCAGATAATGAAATCGCTTTATTATTTGTCTTCCATCAGGCAAACGATCTGGTATGCCAAGGATCATTTTTCAGTTGGAATTAGAAAAAAGAAAGAATAAATCTTTGTTTGTCATCATCGTAAAAAAAAACAGTCTCTGGTGCCAAATCAAGAAATAACGGGGAACTTAGGAGTTGTGAAACTTGATATTAAAAAATGAAGAATGTTGTCCGACTATTATTATTATTAAAAATGACTCCAAATTGCAATACTTTTCTAATATATCTAACCTTATTATTCAGACAGTATAATTCTTAAACGGAAATTTCTATCTTTCTAAAAAACAGGGCTTTTAATTTCTCTTTCCAGTGTAGATTTTTCTCAAATTAAGACAAAATATGTCTAATTTCTGTTTTTTTTTTTATAGGGGGCACAGAATCTTTAACATTCGCTTTATTGATACTTAAATTATTATTAAACATTGTTATTTTAAGAATTCACAAATGACTTTTCGAACAATTGCAGTGCGCCTTTTTTATCACCTCAATTCCATTTTGAACGTAATTTTTTAAACATTGTTTTTGAAAGCCAAAAAACAGCTTGTTGCAGTGGAATGGAAAAAAAATATCAACAAATGTAAAAGTATAAAACATCTAGGAACTGTGCCAATTCGGTTATGGGTAGAAAAACTCTTATTTATTTTAGTGCAATTTTTTCATCCGCAGCTATATTTGTATGTATATATATATATATATATATATATATATAATATACATATGTATCTCGTAGATACGCGATGAGCATTGCACAAGCGTTGGCTTATTTCTTTTTAGCGTAATCATCATCAGCAGCAACAACAACAACAACAACAACAACAACAACAACAAAAACAACAGCCACAGCAACAGCAGCAACAAACACAGCATCTTCATCATTATCCCAATCTTCATCTTCATCATCATCATCAGCAGCAGCATTTTCTGCTTCTTCATCTTTATCTAGTTCATTTTCTTCGACAATATTTCGCAGTCATAAAAGAAACTTTTACTTTTTCGCTGCACATAATGCAAAATAATTGGATAAGCAGACAATGTGGAGTTGTTGTTGTTGCTGTTAGCTGTTGTGCTTCAATTGTTGTTGTTGCTGCTGCAGGCACGACCCAAAACGTTTAATTTGCGGGCAACATCTACAACAACAATAATAATAAGCAACTGCAATTGCCAATTCGATTTTTGCAATGCAAAAATTGTAAACAAACCAACCGCAACGAGCCAAAGCAAAATAACCCCACCACTACAACTCTTTCACCTCGCCCACCTCTCCTCCCACCTACCACCTACCACCCACCACCTTCCACTATACATTCCACACTCCCTGCCCTGACAAATGCTACACAATCCTCGCACAACTCATTGGCCTGGGCAGGCATTTGGCCAACAGCAGCAACAACAACAACAACAACAACAAAGTCAAGACGCACACAAGCCAAGCCAAGCCAAGCCAAGCCAACGTTGTTGATGAAGATGAACAAAGCGCTGCCAAGTCCGTGCAACTCGTTGGGGCACTTTGGTTGGTGGTGGCACTCCTCAGTCTTGACTCTGCCGCACGCTTGCGGCCGCGTTGCAAGTTAGCGCTCCTGCCGGCAAAATGTCAAAGTGACAAGCTTTTTATTTGCACAACACGGCCACACGAGGGGCAGCAGCAGAAGCAAGCGGCAAAGCGGCAGCAACAGACCTGAGTCGTATAAATGGCAGGGCCAGCCAGCAAAGTTTGGCTGATTCTCTTAAGCAGCAACTGCCACATCATTTGCAGAGGCAGCGTCGTCAGTGGCAACCTTGCCAGTTCAGGAAACTAATCGAAAACGTTTGTTGCTCGATGTGTCTGTGTGTGTGTGTGTGTTTGTGTGTGTGTGTGTGTGTGTGTGTGTGTGTATGTGTGTGTGTTTGTGTGGGAAAACAATGCAATGCAAATCATCGATGAGCTTCAGCGACCTTTAAATGCAACTGTCACTTGAATATCTCGTTGTGCAATATATATTGCATAAAATTTGTTAAATTCGCTCAATAACTGATGCGAGTAAATTTATCGATTTAATGCATATCTGCATATCTATCAGAACAAGTATGCAATGTGAGCTCAATCAAGCGAACTAATTTATTCCATTGTGGCCCCTTTTGAGCCTAAGACACGTTTCCCCACAATGTTGCATCTTTCACTGGCTCACTGGCGACACAATCCGATAACAAGTGCTTTGAGGATTCGCTCTCATTGTCAGAAAAATCGGCAGATTCCGCTACTGATTATACGTAGATCAGTTAGGTGGCCAAGAGTGAAAACTCGAAGAATGTTCTTCGTTAAAATGAATATCCATTGGGAAGAGACAACTGGATTAAAGTGATCTAACAATTTAAACAAATTTCAAGTGTAATTATTTAACCGGCTTTACATACGAATCGATAGTTAATATTATTATTTTTAAATTATTGGAATATACATGCACTGTGACCTGGTAGACTATTATGAGCCCCCTTCTGAGCCTATAGTTTTTCTATCAACCCAACTTCTTGCACGAATGCAAGAAACTTTGTTGGGTTGACGGTTTCTATGTCGTTATAGCTCAGAACATGCATTCCTAGGACACTGTATCTTTTGCTAGTTAATGCGATACAATCTACTAGGATTCTTCCTCGATTTCACAAAACCCAGTTTAGAAAGGTGACTTCGTAGTCTACGATGTCCATCGATAGTTATTGCTATCGATAAAAAAAAAGAAAACAACTCGATTGATGGAAATTGAAATATCAATTTTATTATTGCTAAACTACTGTTTTATTGTCGTGGTATGTGTCCAGCGCCCAGCTTGTGTAGGCAACATCTATCGACAAAAACCAGTTTTCGACTGTTTCCAATTCCACAGTCATTTTTCCCAAAAAACAACTGCAACACTTCTAAGATCATGTGCCCGCCCCGTTAAGCTATTCCGCTTTGCTTGACCGCCTCCGCCAACTGCTTACGGCAGAAGAGAAACAACCGAAATATTTTCACTGCACAACAACAAAACTTAAGCGGCTTATCAGCAGCAACAGCAGCAGCATTAAAAACGCAACTGCAGCCAAAAGGCAAACAGAGCAATGCAACCAGGCGAAGCGAGCTTGGTGGATCAGATGAGGAGGGGGGAGGGGAGGGGGGGGGGGGAGGTTTTGGTGCACACAGAGAGCAGCCAGCCATCGAGTTTGGTGGTCACTGCACACTGGGTAAGGTTGTAATTTTGTGAAAATAAATCGTTGTTTTAATTAACTATTTTGTAAGAGTATATGTTGAGTATAAAAAATGCCTAAATATATTCAATATTATAGATGACAACCCTGAAATTGCATTTTAAATTTTGATACTACTTCTGTTTATTGTGTCCACATCTATTTTGGAGTGGAAACTAACTTTCTTTGAGTTTGTGAGAAAATTGTATTATTCGAAATTGGTGTCCAATATGAAATGTTTACAAATATATTGTAATAATACTTTTCTATAGATATTCTGAATCTCGCAGATAAGTTTTCTCATACAGGTGGCAGCTATATGGATATAATTGTCCGATGTCTTTAATTTGTTGTACAAATTCAAACTCAGAGAACAAAAAATTGCTCTAAATTACACAAAACAGCCTTAAAGAGTAGACAAATTATAAAGTTTTTTTTTTTTTGGTATATCTTAGAAATATACGAAACACATTCTTAAAATTGGAAAGTTTTTTCTTTTTTTATTATTTAATTTAACTTTTTGATGGGCTGTAAAGGTGGGCGTGGTCGGACAGGTCTAAAAGTGTCTTATTATTGTGGCTGCTACTTTCTAATTTTTCTAATTTACATCTAATAAATGTGTATCTGTTCCACTGTGCAGTGTTAAAAGCAAAAGAACACAACGAACAAAACGGTGGGCGGCTTTTAACATTAATTTAATGTTTTATATATGGCGCAAATGCAACAACAACAACAACAACAACAACTAGACAAGAACAACACGCGGAGACAATGACAGTTCTATTTTGCTTGCTAGCTATCTCTCTCTCACTCTCATTCTCTATCTCCTTCACTTTCTCTCTCGTTGCGGCGCTCGCTGCTTGTCGCTACAAGATGTTTGTTTGCACTGCTCATGAATAATTTGCATTGGGCATTTGTCACAACAACAACAACCACAACACTATGTAGAAGAGCTCTGCAGACTTAGTAGCCAAAAACTGGAGGTCCACTTTCTCAGTTTGGCGCCCCTCGGCCCGTGTTCTGGTCATTCCGTATTTTCAAGCTTTAATTTTGTATTTCAGCTGCGGCTGCGTTTGCGGCTATATTTCTGTTTTGCCTTTTTTCTGTCTGATGTTGTTGTTGCTGCTTGGGTTTGGCTTTGGGTTTTGGATTTTGGTTTTGATAAATCGCTTTGAAATTTATTTTCGCCTCCTCATCAGCTAACCGACTGACTGACCGGCTGCACTTAAAGAAAATGTTAAATTCTTAGCAAATGAAAATAAATTAAAAGTTGACTTTGTTTTTAAATATTTTTTTTTTGTATAAACTAATTAATTTCTTATTTGCAAATTCCGTTTTTTTTTTTAAATTTGTTTGTTAAATTTTTTGTGCAAGTGTGGACAAACTGGACTGCGAACCGACAGTGTGTGTGTGTGTGTGTGAAGAACGGTTCTGCCAAGTGTCTGGCTGGTCATTTGTCTGGCTAACAGTTTAGCGCCTGCCACGCCCACAGCTCGACAAATGCTGCGATGTCAACCGGTTTAGAATCAGGTTGAGTGAATGGCCCCCTCCCATAACCAATTGGACTGCCCACACAGGGCAAAAGTTGGTCAGCTCCTAAATAGCCAAGTAGTGTCTACTATTCTTACATATATTTGTAACTGTTGATAAGGCCAACCAAGCATTGGTCTGTAATTTCTTTGTTATTATGCACGTTGAAGGAGAAAGAGAGAGAGAGAGAGGGAGATAGTCAGTTTAGTGGATAGGGTTAGCATTAGCATAAGAAGGAGAGATGGGGGAATCATTTGCGAAAGATTGGCGTACATTCAGAGGCTCATAAATAAGACGTTCCGGCAGAAGTTGTGTCGTCAATAACAGTTACATCATGATTTAAGCGGCAGCGATCCAAAACACCCCTCACCCCCTGATAAATGTAAATCGCGTACGCATGCTGCATGACAACAGATACAATATCTCATAGATATTTTGCTTAGCCCTCCAATTTAACCCCCCTCTCCCCATCCTAAACTACAAACGACAAATAAGGAATATCTATCAAAGGCAAACGCCTTGGATAAGAGCAAAACAAAGAAAACGCAGATGTAAAAAAAAAACCAAAAAAAAAGCAGTTAGCTTTAAATGGTGCAGAAAGTTAAATACCCTTCCAACTGCATGGCAGATGCATGCCTTACAATATTCTATATATATAGTATATATATTGTTGTATAGATATGTCTGTGATTATATATAATATAAGCTATATTACGGTTATATATTTAATTACATTTAATGTGGATAAAAAGTAATAGATTAAAAAAAAATGTGAAATAAAATTTCAAATGAAAAGGTAAAAGACAAAGAAAATAAAACATATAATTCATAAATAACTAAATAACAATATAAATCAGGAAATTAAACACCGAAACCGAAATCGTTAACCAAAATTAACCGATTGAGATTCAGAAGTAGATCTCGTCAAGGGTATTAAAAGGAAATTCGACAGATTGGAAAACCGAACAACGGGAAAAAGGTCCAAGACAATTTATAACAATTCCTTTTCATTTACATGGACTGGACATGAGACACGCCCCATTTCTCGCCCCCTCGACGCCCATGGTCCTCTCACTTCCATAGGAGTAGTAGGAAATTTGCACTATTGAATACTTTATAAGCGATTTTGGCAATAATAATAAATGTTTGGCCAGTCACTGGAGGCAATAACAAATTGCTTAGCTACTTATGTATTACATCTATTGCATATTGCATATTACAATTATTATTATTATTTTTATTTTTATTATTATTGAGAATGTAAATGAAAAATGCTTGAAAATCCGTAAACTGAGACCCCCCGCCAACCCCTGAGCCTAACCCAAGGCCCAATCTATTTGGCATTGTGTGTGACCCTCATTCGGTGTCCGATGAGCCAAAAAAAAAAGGCAACCAAAAAAAATATATGGGGAACAAAATGAAAAAGGACTGCGACTCAGCAGTCAATAAGATAAACAGCCTTTGATTGCGTTTTGCTCTCACTTTTGCTTTTCCTTTACGCTGAGGAAAGGGTATATTGTAGTTGTGCAAAAATGTGTAACAGGCAGACGGAAGCCTGTATTTAAATTATATACATTTGTATATATTCTGGATCTGGATTGACAGCCAACTCGATCTAGCCATGTTTGTCTCCGAGCGTATAACAGCTAGAGACTCCAAACGTAGATTTTATGTTGTCGATTTTGATCGATAACTTTTGTCGTTTTTGCGAATATCGATGCAAATTAATTTCCGATGACAATAAAATATATATACTTTTTAAAAGATATATCTTTCAAATCGTGAATGTAAATATATATAAGCCTTGAAATAATATTAATCATCTGATCCAATTGTTAAATTGAATTTTAACAAGATAATACAATTTGGCTATAAATAATCATATGTTGTCTGAATATCTAAGACTTACGATAGCTTTAGATTTGTGTTCAAGGTATATTCTAGTCGAGCACTCGCGACAAAAGCATTTTTAGTGGGTTATTTTTTGTTCCTCGTCACTTGATTCTCGGGTTTTGGGTTTCGAATTTCGGTTATCGTTTCTCTTGTCGCTCAGAGGCCGGCCCCCGTCGGGATCGGCCCTACTCAATGTGTGCACGAGAATTATGCAGAAGTGCAAAGCGCAAAAAACACATCTGAATATTGCGTGATTGCAATATGGTGAAAACTGCGTATTTATGTATTTCTAGCATCTGCTGGTTGTTTCCTAAAACGGATATTATCTTCTTTTTTTTTTTTTAGCTTTCTATTGTTTCTTGCTTGTGTTTTCGTTTATCAATTATCCCGTTGATCTTTTGCCCAAATCCAACGAAATCGAATCGTAGATTGTGAAAGAAATATATATTATTAAATTGAGGCTTTGTTTAGTATAAATCAAAATTGATCAATGTTACGAGGGTTTATTAAGCACAGAATTGATTATGTTTTTGTTTCTTTTCTGTTAATCAGTTTGTGTTGTTTTTAACAGTTATTTAAAACTAGCGATAATAGTTTTAGATAAGTGTTAAATAACATTAGAAATTGGCGTTGTGCCTGAAATGTGTCAGTATTTATTAAAGTTATCAAAGGTCGAGCTATTTTTCACTTCGTCACTCTTTGGATGTGCGTACTTAGTAAGACAAAGGAGCTTAACACATTCTACATTAGCTTCCACTGTTGCCTGCTTTATATCAGCTAGTTAAATTCTTTTCGCTTATCGCTTATGGTTTATCTCCCTTCAACTGCACCTCACACTCTTTCCCCCCATTGTGTTTGTGTTTGTGTGTAGCCCCACTCAATGGAATTCATGTCGAAAAATGAAAGTTGCGTTAATTTTGATACACATACGTATCTGTTAAACGTATTATTATTCGGTCGTTATTGTTGTTGTTATATTGCTTTTAGCGGTTTGCATTTAACGTGCTGCTAACTGTGATTATTATTATTTGGTTATTATTGCTGTTGCTGTTGCTGTTGCTGTTGCTGTTGCTGTCGCTATTTGCCTTTGCCAGTTGGTTACCGAAAACATTCAAAAAATGACGCCAAATCAATTTATTGTGCCATCTTCTCCTCCCCTCTGTATTACATTCGACCGCAGTACGACTCCCCCGCCCTCGCCCATTCCCACAGTCGGCTGCAGTTTTAATTAAGTGTTTAATTATTGTTGATGATGATGATGATGCTGGGCAGCCATGGGATGCCATTCAGCCACTCTGACGTCTGGCCGCGTGATGTGGGCACACTGGACAGCCACTCAAATGCCAATGAGTTTTGCATATGTGAGTGCAATGGGATTAACTAATGAGCTCTGAATAACCGCAACTTCAAAGTCTCGCTGTCTGTGTGTGTGTGTTGTGATTAGCTTGCACTAGATGAGCAGAGATGAGAGAAAATAGAGCTATTTAGTATAACTTTAAATTAATTGAAAGCTATACACTTTTCAAATTAATTAAACAACAATTGAAAATTCGTACTTGAATGACAATTCAACTATGTGCATGAGGACTGTAGGTTTTTAAATTTTCAATCATTGATAGCAGAATGACCCTGCTTGAATTGAATTCTTATCATTTGAAGCTATTTATCGCACATTGCACTTCGTTAAAACACAATGGTTGGCGACATTTTTGCCAAAAATTCAATTAGGGCACAAAGCACAATATAATTTACTTTGTATGCTGGTTTGTCATGACAATTTGAGTGGGTAATTATATAGACTAAACTGGTTATATAAAAAGTATACACACATTTTTACGGGTCTAGTAATTGAATGCTATTCCTATCAAATAGTTTTTAACGACGAGTACACTTTACGCCTGTTTGGCGAATTAATTGGACTCCGCTTTAGAATTGTGAATTAGCTTTGAGTGCAAGGTAAATATTAATATTACGATTATTTGAGGGGCTCATGCACAGCAACTCATTCTGTGTCATCTAGTTTACCTAGGTGAGTGTGCCAGGCCTCCTCTTCATAACATGTTTAAATAGTTTATCGTGCCTGGTGCTTAGTTCGATAGTCGCAGTTGTCTTTCCTCGATTCTCAGTTGTTGCCGCATTGTCTATGGTAGTGGTCACATTGGAGGACTCTCTGTCGGCCTTGTTGCCTGCATGTTACTTGTTGCTTCTTTTCCCGCCATATCGCTATGAGCCGGAACTCATCTTAGTGCATGCATATTGAGTAATCCGAGTTTGTCTAGATTGGTAGATTGGACTTCAATTATTGACGCTGTGAGCAAAGTAATATACATAAATAATTATAATTAAATGGATTTTTGTGTAATCGACGGACGACGGACGAAACGAGTAAATCGGGTTTCACTGTTTGATTCGATTGATTACATTACAAAATGGTATTCCTCAAATGTTCAAATGCTTTGAACTCTTCTTATTACAAGTGAGTTGCGAGTAAATCGAATTTCTTTGTATTTACATTTGCCAGATTGTTAATTAGTTACGTTTCGAACATGAAAAAAATCACAATAAAAAAACCGTTGCACAAGTGAAAGGAAAATGCATTGTCTAAGCTTTTTCAGATTTTCCCTTGGCCTAGTGTGATTTTTTTTTTTTGGGCTGATTGGCAAACGAATAGCTGGCTGGCAAATCGTTGCAGCTCATTTCTGTGCCCTTCTTTCACCTCATTGCCGTTGTATGTTAACGCTATCTGCCCGTCAACCTTGCCACACATATTCAACGCAATTTTCAGTTGCATTTAAAACAAATGCAATTTTCACTTTTCATACACTTGCAAACGCCCCATGGCTCAGTGGTTGCCAGACTCACAGACTGATAGACTGACTGAGTGACTGACTGACTGACTGACTGGCTGAATGACTGACTGACTGACTGACTGACTGACTGAATGGGCAAACTTGCAGACATGTGTGTGTTGTTTGCTTGTTGGTTTGTTGGTTTGTCTGTTTGTCTGTTTGTTGGCGCTGTTTACTTTCTGTGCGCACGCTCTGCTCGCAAACATTGCGCATACGCCGCGTTCGCAAAAGTAAAATCAGAAGTCTGCATCTGCTCATTGCACGTGTGTGTGTTAAAATTGTGAAAAGCGTATCTGGAGCAGAAAATGTAATGTGCTCCCGCCGGCAAAACCAGCTGCTTCTCTTGCCACCTTGCAAACCAACCTCCTCGCAGTTGCCCGGTTTCGTTATTTATGTGCATAATATTCCATTTAATTTATGTTTTGTTTTTCAAATTTTTTTTTTCTTTTTATTATTTTATCAAATATTTTTTTTGCAATTAGCCAACCTGCATCCATATTTTGCGTGCAGCCTTGACAGAAGGAGAGGGAGGTATAGAGAGAGAGAGACAGAGATTTTCAACTGATTTATGTATTTTGCTAGCCAGATAAGATTTGAGGGAACAGCTTAGATTTTACAAATATATAAGACTGTTTATCTGCGATTTGTAGCACGGTAGCAAGCAGTAAAGCAAACAGTACTTGCTACCGGTTGACGTTTATGTTTTCATCAATTACCAACGTTTTTTTTATTTGAATGTGTACATCAGTGAAGGAAGCATATATATATTGTTTTCCATTAGTATCACTGATATTTATCTCTCATTGCTTAAAATGTAGTTATCATTGAAATCGCTTGAAAATGTATTAGATTGATAGAAAGATTTCCGGCTAAGATGTATATATATATATATATATGTATCATAATTTAATAAAAGTGTTAGGGTATCTTATCTTTATCAAATAGTTCACTTGTTCTTCCAAGTACTTCATATTTTGTTTGTTTACTTTTAAGATATTTACGTGGCTAGTTGAACGATAAGGTCATCGTCATAAGTGAAAAAAAAGAATAACTAAAAAACCTTGTGGAAAATAACTAAAGAGATTAGTATCCGTGTTGGATTTTTTTTTTGTTAAGAACTCCCAAACCAAGAAGCAATTTGAAGCTTAAGCTCTGAAGTGACTAGTCAATTTATATACGTTCAACAAATTTAATTTGAGTTTCACCGGGATTGCTGCTCAATTGCTTGGGTTAGTCAGAACTGCATGATAAACATCTTTCATTGCCGGCTGTTTAAGCCTATAATTAGATTTTATTAGATGTATGTGTGTGTATCTATTTTGAAAATGTTTTATTGATGTATGTATAAAATATCGCTTGGCTTTTGTTTTACAGATCGTTTGGAAAACTCTCGGCAATCTTTATGGAGTCGTTGCACACACACGCGCGCACACACACACACACACACATTTAACAGTGTAACAATAGCAACAGCAAAAAGCAATTCAACAAGTTGCAGACGTGTCTAATTGCAAGTAAGTCGTAAAATGTAATTTCTTTATAAATGTTGAGAATTTTACGCATTCACATTTATACATTATATACAATTGTGTATATTCGCCAATGAGATAGGATGTCTGGGCTGCTTTTGTAAAATGGGTTGACAGCTAGGTGGGTGAGGGGCTGGGAGGGGCTGTGGGTGGAGGGTGGATGGCGTCGCAAAAATTGTTGCCTTCGCCAACACTTCATGTAAATCGCAGAACTCGACAACCAAGGCAATGGCGATGGCAATGGCGATGGCGACAGCTTGCTTGACTAGCTCAAAGTCCGACAGTAACAACGAACAATAATAACAACAAGAACAACTGCAGCAACAACAGCAGCAAGTCGTCTAACTTGTCAGATCGCGTGCCAAGAAATAATAATGAAGAAAAATCGTGTTACTTAGGCCCGGGCCTGAGGCAGTAACAGCAGCTTCAAGCACTTTATGCCTAATAATCATAACAACAACAACAATAAATGCGACAGCAAATACAACAGTGCCAACCCCCTTTAACTGCCATCCAACCCACTGTGAGGGGATTGCTGTTGTTTTATTTCATATTCTTTGTCATGCGCCTGCGTGCCGTCTAATTAGCGCTCACTGAGAAATTCACTTGATGCGAACACCTCTCCTTCTCGCAAACACGCCACGGCACGCCACGCTCCGCTCAGCTCTACAGCAACGCTTGAATTTTGCAGTAGTACTGCATTTGTCGGTCATGCCATGCCAATGTGTACCGGCCACTGCAGAAAATTAGTGTGGTTCTAAACAGAATCAATCATCAAATAACATTTCATTTAGAAATTCGAATTTTTGGTCTTCTGCAACGTTTCACAGGCTGGACCATTTAGCTCCCTTATCTTATCGCCCATTTTGTTGGTGTATAGCAAGAATATAGTAATTTAATATTTAAAAAAAAAATACAATAAATCCGCATTCCATTTAGTTGTTCGTTGATTATCATTACACAGACAATGAAATAGCTCTTTTAATATTTTTTTAAGCATCACGAGTAGATGTCAAGTGCTGAAGCGGGCTCGTGATTATACTACTATGCTAACAAAACAATACAATACAATTCAATAGAAACGTTTAGTTTGTTTTAAGAAAAGAACAACCTTGTCGTCAATCAAATTTTTGAATAGCATATTTCACGACCATCAGTTAGTGTGTTGAGTTGGAAACGACAATTCTGAATCTTGATCCCAAGCCCATAAAACTTAAACGTATGTAAATGTTCCGTTTCAGTTGGTTTCAATGTGCGTGACTGCAATTTGATGTGGCCGATGTGGTGGCACGCAGCAGTCAACTAATTGGCAATTAAGTGCTTACGGATAAGTGATACGTGTACTCCACTCTCACGAACCGTGCACAGGTTGGGTCGAAGCAACTCTTGAGCCAAGGCCCAAAACATGAGAAGAAAACAAAATTTACACAAAACACTTCAGATTGAATATTTGTTACTGCAACTAGCAGTTGAATTATTTAATCATAAACAAAACACAGAAAATAAAATGACTTATTTAATTTTATTTATTTGCCAACACAGATTATGTCAATTTTTTTTTTTTGTTTCTTTAGCTCAAAAATGATTTTATTGGTTCGCCTTGGTTTACTTTTATAAGATAAGATAAGCTACCTGTTTCGACACCTACTGGTAATCATAATCGGATTTGTATCTTTATTTTTCTTAACGAATAACTGAAGATCACAAAACAATTATTATTAGAAGCCCACTTGAATAATAATTCAATTGTTTGTGCGGCTATTCTTATTTATTTGTTTAAAATAGGAATTTGTATTCATACCTCTGCCGCGTATACCTGATTATTTTCATTCGATAGCTCGATAACTCCTCCGATTCACGAATATCGATACAAATAGATTTCTAATGGCAACAAAAGCCGTAATTTTAAAGAGAAATTTGTGAATATAACTGAAACCGGTGTGTCTTAATCGGGTATCTGTTGACAGTTGACAGACCTCTCTCGACTACAGTATACACAACTTGATATAGTTTAATTTAATTAATGCGTTTTTCGATACAACTTTTCATACCTCTAACAGAGCTCAACTTGAAACTGAATTTCAACATTTTCGCAAACCACAAGGAATGAAACGAGTCCATAAGCTATTGATATCTAATTAGACGCATGTGCCAATAAGATTCCCCTTGGTGGCTTCACCCTTGACTGGCACAGTCCCAAGCCACAATGACACTAAGCCTAAGCCCCATTTAAGCCCGCATAGCTCATCAGATGTGCCACGTTTACCCTTTCGCCAATCCCCTAAACTATTTTGTCGGCTAAAACTACGATGTTCTGTTTCTGTTTCCGTTTCTGTACCTCTTTTGTCTTCATCTTCTTCTTCTTTTTCGACTGTTTCCCCATCGCACACCTGTGCTGTGCACCTTGCGTCGTGTTTGCCAGTCAACCAAAAAGCCATTCAAAAATCCCTAAAACAACTTGCAACAAACGAGCTGTGTTGCGGCTCGCAGCCCAACATGCTAATTAAAAGCTACTTTTGCCAGCCGCATTAATAAACATGCATACAAATACACACACAAACACCAAAACACCGCAAATATCTGTTGTCTGCACTGGCAGCGGATTAATGAACATTCACGAGGCGGGCCGCAACACGGGGCACAGGACACTCAAGTGCCTTCTAGCTGCTACAAACCAATCGGCTCTGTCAGCCATGTTTGTGTCCTCATCGTTGACGACACCGTCGCTCTGTTGAATGACGACAATTTGCATTTGTTTCATTTGAAATGTGTGTCTGTGTGTGTCTGTTTATATATACACTTGTAAATATCAGACAGAATGGATGGGTGTACTTGGGGTGGGGGGGGGAGTGTGGTAGCTGCCTGCTGTCTGGGGACCTTTAACCGCAGACACGCGGAGGCACAGCGGGCGTGCTCAGTTGCTGGTCTGGGGGCGCCTCCTACTTGCCTTGGGGCGTCATTAAAAATGTCTTGATAGGTTTGTGGCTTTGATTTCAATGCGTTATTGTTGTTGTTGCTGTTGCTGTTGCTGTTAGCCAGACATAGCAGCAAATTGACAAGCGCTGAACTCAGCGGAGAGTGCTGCAAAAAACGTTTGCGTATCGTATATAACAATGTGGTTTAAATCTCAGCGATTAACAATCATTTGACAAATGGGTTTGCAGTTTACGTAACATTTGTGTAATTTAGATACGCCCTTGGCTTGGTGGGCACTTGCGATAACTATTTAAAAAGGACATCGTAAGCCTTCGAACAAAAAAAAAAAAGAAGAAAACTTTAAAGAAATATTATTTTTATTCCTTCTCTTGACCCGTTCCGTTGTTATACTCGGAACCTATTAAAAATGGATAAAATAAAGCACTTCTATCTGGGGTATCTGATAGTCGAGTTCTCTCGACTATAGCAATTTTACTTGTTTCTTTTTCAATTGGTTTTTTTTTTTTTTAAGTGTAAAGTGTTCAAGTCAACATGGCGGGCAGGTCCTTTCCGCGGCCTCTTTGGTGCATCCGTCTCTGTCTTAACACTTTGCAGCTGAACTTTTTGACAGTCATAAATTTGCGTCCAGTATGAATTCGACAGCAAACTAAGGAGCCAAAGGCAGCCAAAAAATATATTTTCTTTCCCTTCTTTTCCATTCCCTTTTATTTTTTATTCCTTCTGTTTGTTTCGTGCATAATTTTTGCTCTTTGTGGACTGCAACTGGCGGCGGCGGCGAACAAATTTACAACTTAAAGTTCAAAACCTCTTAAGCGGAATGAAAACTTGCCCTACATACTATTTAAATACATATATATATATATATATATATATATATATATATATATATATATATGTTTTTTTCAGAATGAGTTATATTCTTATATTCGCAACTGTAATCCTACAAGTGGCCCGATTAACAACAAAAGTTTTAATTGGTGTATTGTTCAATGCAATTAAAACCATTATCATAGAAAAACTTTTTTCCTACAAACTTAGATATAGAAGAAATATATTGTTAATAGTTAGATAACCTTTATATAAGCCAATAAAATGAGTTTATAGTTGGGCAAAGTGAAGCATATCAAGTGATTTGAGTAAATGTCTAGCGTTGAATAGGAGAACCAATTCGCTGGCACAACTTTAACTTATGCCTTATGACTGTTGCTTTGTGGCGCCGCATTCAGTTGTCCCTTTGTGCCACATGATGGTACGTATCAGTTGTTGTTCAGTCATTCGCTGTTGCTACCTTAGTTCAAGCCTTGACTCGAGTCGTCTCGAGTTGCCCCGGCCTCCAATCATAACTCTCAATTCTTGCCTGGGGCTTCCTTAATGCGCTCACGAGCACACAAGGAGGAGTGGGCGTTGTTGCATTGCTGCTTGAGCATACAATATTTTCCAACAAGTACGATATCTTCAACCTGCATTTTTGTAGCTTCCAGTTGTCTTTTTTCTTTTGTAGTTGTGATTTGTGCTGTTTTGCTGTTGTTGCTCCAATCGCATTGACTTCTCGAACAGCTGAGTCGTGTCAAGCAGAACACAATTTGTGAAAAAACCCACTTAAGAAGCTAGTGTTCTCTATTTTTCAATAATATTATTAAAAGCAGAGTAGCTTTTTGCAATGGTTCAAGTTATTGGGCCAATTTTTGAAGTATTAGATCTCAGTGCTTGCAAAATAAGTACCAATTAAGTTGGACGTTTAATGTTGTACAACATTTATAACATCAATATACATTAATTGTGTGTCCAGCTGATTTTTAATGTACTTGCATTTACCTTGAGCCACTTGACTTAAATTGATCGCATTAAACAGGAAAGTTGCACCTGCAGCTTGTCTAACAGTTAGTCGCATTATTTGCTTGTATATTGAAGAGCGTCGCCCACATCGAATCAATATTTATTCATGCCCCAATGCCATAAAACTCTAGATACAAATGGTAAACAATAAATGCCACACTGTGTGAAGCAAACAAATGCACGTGGGGCTGTTGCTCATGTTTCTATTCCTGTGGCTGTCGTTGCGGCTGTCTCTCTATCTCTCTCTCTCTCTTTCTCTTTCTGTCTATCTATCTGTCTCGTTCTGTGGATAGACAATGAACACAACAATGGCACCGCAAACGTTTAAATAATCAATGTGTCTTGTCTGTCGCTCTCTCTGTGTGTGCATTGTGTGGTGTAGCCCAAAAACCGTAACTGGCAACTGGACAAGCTGAATTTAATATTCGTTCATTCGGTTCATTTGATTGGTCTCTCGTTTGAACTAGTTCATTATTCATGTGTTATTATTTGCTTAGTGGCCGTTGCCACATAAAGTTACCCGCACACACACACACACATACATACACACACACACACACACACACACATACATACACACACATACATACATATACAGAGTACACTGATTTCATGGCAAATCATCAAACTGACATTAAAAATGCTCATCGGCTCGTAATTTCACTTTAAATGTGCAATGGAAGCGAAATAAATCAAAACCAAAAACCCAAACACAAACACAAATTCAAACCCAACCCGAACTTCAACTCGAAGCCGAGACTTGACGCTGATGCCACTTAAGCGCATTTCCTCGACTCGACACACCTACATAACAAGAAGGGGTGTATTTGTAGGTATGTGTGTGTGTTTATGGGTGTGCTTATGCTTCAACATTGCAGCTTACTTACGAGTAAGAGCACAAGTGCAAGCATGAGTATGTGAGTATAAAGATATGTATATATATATATGTGTATGTGTATGTGTATGTGTATGTGTATAAAAGTACGAGTATGAAGCATAAGTACGTCGAGTACTTTTCATATTTTTAAACCCCTGCCGAGGGTATTCCAATTCGTTGGCAAAACTTGTAACGTGTCAAAGAAACCAAAGACGTGCCAGGTGAACTGACAAGATCTGACTACAATGCCATAGAAATAATTCATGGGCAATTCATGGAGTTCTTGTTGAACTACATTTTTGTGTGAATATTTGTGAATATTTTCGATACAATTCTCAAATGTGATTTCAATTCTGCAAATAGATCATTATTATTTTGTACTATTTCATAAATAACTTGGCTCATTTGGAGGCAATACAACGAACATTTCAATCTGATGTTGCATATCCGCAAGTGTATTTTATGTTCGGCTGCCCGAGAAATAACGGTCCTTTCTCTCGTTGCCAGTTGCAACACTTGCCACGCATTTGGCCCATTCATGCGGCTAGGTTGCAATCGTGTTGGGAAACCTCACTTTTATTGTTAACACTTTTCTTATGCCGCCGACGGCAGTTGTGAGTGGGTTTTGTGTGCAAGAGTCTGTTGCAATGAATTCGATGCGATTTACAGTTGCGAGTGTGCAACAGCAGCAGCAGCAACAGCAGCAACAGCAACAGCAGCAGTTGCAGAACAGAAATGCGCTTCAAGCCACATTGTTGCAATGTGAAAGTAAGAGAGAGCTCACAACTTCTGATTGCCCATAATGTTGCCGCTCACTATAGTTGCCACATAAAACGGCAGCAAAATGCTTGCCTACTTTCCAGAGCAGCAAAATGCCAAAACTCGACATTGAAGATGCAAATAAATAGCAAGGCACTCAGTTAAAGGCCAGGCACCAATGGCCAAGTGACAAAGGGCGCATGTCGAATGGAGAATGGCGATTGGTAAGGACAAGGGCAAGGACAGAGAGATACAGAGAGGACTGCCACTTGCCACTTGCCACTTGCCAATTGGCAGTGTTGGTTGTCGCCTCAGATCAGTGACAGCAACTGCCACTGTGACTTGATTATAATGATAAAATCTAATTAAAAAAGTTAAACTTAAGATGTCAACTTAATTTTGCAAATGCGCGTCTCCTCTACAATCCGTGCCGCAGCTTTAGCCTCGTTCTTGGCTTGTCTGATTTACACACACAGAAAAGAATCACACTTACATTTAGAAAATAATATTATTATTATTAATAGAAAATAATATTATCACTATTAATAAAATATCAGTGACTAAAAATAGTAAAAATAAAAATTAATATTTATGCATATTCAAATTAAATTTAAAAAAAAGAAAACAAATTTATAAATCTCAGCGAATTTTGTCATATAAAAACTTGTTACTTCGAATACCTTGTATTATCCCTTGTTGCTAAAAAGCATTCCATCTGAAATTCAAAAAAAAAAGTCATTGGAAAGTTCAGTTGAAAATGAAATTCGCTCCGTAGGCCTCCTCCTCCCTAGCGCTTTCGCGCTCGAATCGCAGACGAGACATCATTTTCAAAATGAAATTTTATAAATTCTTGACCTGCTGGAGTCAGCAAAAAACACAATTCAATGATAAAAAGAGGTCTTCACAGCAATAAACAAATTAATACATTTATAAGCTTCAGTAAATGTCATATTGTATCAAAATCGTTGATTTTTTTTATTTGAATATCGGTGCAATTATTTGAATTTCTTTGCACACATAAGAAATGTGGCGATGCTCTAATTTGCTGAGTGTAGTTTCATCTTCACCCCCATCTTTTCTTCTTCTAGCTGGTTGCCAAAAATGGGAAAAAGAAAAAAGAACCAACAAAAACAAAAACAAAAACAAACCCGTTCAACAGCCGTTTCAGCCTTTTCACTTTCTATTGCGTTTCGCGCCGCGTCACATTCTGCTCCCCTTCTTCTGCCCTCTGTCGTATATCTGTGCGTCTGTCAGTGTGTCTATCTGCGGGTCTGTCTTTCTGTCAGCACAAACATCCTAATTACCAAGTTTTTGCCCAAGTCTCAACTCTCATCGGACTTCTAGTCTGTGCTCAGATCCAATGGGGACACATTCATTGGGGGCATGCCTCGTTGGGTCAGTCGAGCGGCATTCAACCTACTTTACATGTTTTGATGCCGTCTCCATCGACATCGACATCGACATCGTCATCGTCATCTTCGTCGACTAATTACGTTTGTGCCCATGGACAAGCGTCACCTAATGACCCAAAGCTGCCAACAATGAGAGACGCCACAGAGGCAGGCTGAGAAAGCAAACTTTTGCTTTGTGTTTTACGCACTTTTTGATGGCGTCCCCCGTGCAACTTCTTGGCCCAAGTGCAAATGAGTTGTGTGCGTGTGTCATGCCCCCAAGTACATTTCTAATGACCTTCATTACATTGAGTGCTTCGCCTTGCATCTCCCCCCTCCTCCTCCAAACACTGGTTTGCTTCGTTTCGGTTGTGCGTCAGCTTCGAAAACCAACTTCCTCTCGACTATCTGGCTGGTCAACTATAAGGCTATAAGGCAGCAAAAACTGCGGCATAGCTTGAAGGACCCAAAGTACGGCTATGATCCTGTCCAGTGGCAGCTTGTGGCAAGCTGCATGGACGGTGCTTGGCGGTGTGGTGGACGTTTGTTGGCGTCTGCTCGCACGAACGCCTCGGCAGAAAGAAATTGTGACAAGGCCTGAATTGAACTAAGTAGTTTGCAGCACAGTTTTGCAGTCAACGATGCGATACAATCCCACAGACTGGCTGCTCTCATTGTTGTCGCTGTTGCTGTTGCTTTTGGTGTTTTTGCAGTTTCCGGCTAATAGCTTTGAAATGAGTTTCGCTTTTCGAACCCAGTTTGCTTATGACTTGGTCAGTTGTCGCCCCCTTCGTCGTCTCGTCTCGTAGAATGCAAAGTTCATTAAAAAACTTATGCGCCGCAAACAACATTAGCGGTCAGATAGTTTTTTTTTTTTATTTTTCTTTTGCTGGTCAGCTAGTGCTATCTATAAATATATATTATTATCATCTATGCGATGTGCCCTAATGCGCTCTCAGCGCCTTAAGCAAAATTCAAAATATTCATTATAGTCAATTTAATTCAATGATAATCAATACAAGATTTGTAATTGCTTAATGATGGCAATGTTAAACCACTTAAGATTCTATCGTACAAATAATAATGTATTAAAATTAAAAGCCACAAATATGAAGATAAAAAATATGAAGATAAAAAATGTGTTCAATTATTCTATATACTTGTTAAATAAGTCAAATGTATTATTTAGTTTAGCATAGACAAAATCAAGTGAATTTCACTGATCAAAACTTTCAACTGATGTATTTGATTATAATTGTTTTCCTTCGTCTTATGTTAATTAAATACACTTAGAAGCTTTGGATATAAAAATATCCTGTGTCCTTGCGAAAATTGGCTTTAAGTTTCTGATTTATGACGCCAGTTATGATAAACCGAGGAGCTGAATGCAAATGTCATTTACAGAGCACATTGCTCATACGCCATGCGAACAGCCAGCTGTTTCATCAACTCTGCTTTTACGCTCCCATTCCTTTCATCATTTACTTTTTGTTATATTGGACGCCCTGTTGTTCTGAGTGTGAGTTAAGCTGCTGTTACTGCTGCTGCTGCTGTTGCTGCTGTTGCTGCTGTTGCTGCTGTTGCTGCTGCTGCTGCTTGTGCTGCTGCTGCATCCTTTGGTCCAGATCCATTTCCACTTTTCGTGGTCGTTTGAAGTTTTTATCCTTATTTATCTTCATAAAATATTCATGCACTTTGCTTTCGGCTACTTTATTTATATTTGAAGTGTAGTCCTGAGTACTCTCCGAGCACTTTCGGGTGACCTGGTCAGTTGGGATTGGAGCTCTGCTCAACCTTATCTGGCCGGTTGAGCACTCGACTGTACTTTGGTTGCTTTCAATTAAAAATTGTTTTTCAGTACATTTGAGTTGATTGATTTTTAATTGATTGCAGCTGAAGAAAACAGTTTCAGACAAATAGTGAGCTCTTAAGCGCATATAGCCACGCACACACACCTGCACACAGCCACAAGCCCAGAAACAAACGTAAAACCTTTTAAGAGGCAGTCAACCCCCCGCTCACCATGAATAAGTTGTTGT